>JAVUNC010000026.1:10141657-10889157 GCA_032173965.1 Sitta carolinensis
TTGTGTGATACTGGGGTATTCAAAGGAAGGTTTGGGCTCCTGGTACATATTTGCATTCCAGATGAAGCAGCAGGAAAATACAAAAGAGAATGAGTGGGAAGAATCACTTTTATGATAAGCCAAGAGGGAAGAGTATCTCCAAGTCATGCAGGGTCTTCAAGGCAAAAGACTGGGTTGAAGGTAGAGCCTCTGAAGGTCTCAAAGGCAGTAGCTGTGGGCAGACTGGGGAGTTAGCCTTGTGCATACTATTGAGGGAACCAAGAAATTCAGTACTCAAAGATTAAAGAGAGAGTACAGGCAGATAATAGCTTTCATTTCAAGAGACCTCTGTACTGAGAGGGGAGGAAAAGATCAGTTTTTTAGGTGTATTGCTTAATATCATGCTTGAATTCACTTCTTCCATAGTCAGAAGCAGGAGAACAGGAGTATTTTACTGAGGAAGCAGAGGAACCACTTGAAAATGCCAGAGCTATTGAACACTAAATGTGCTGATGAGGGTATAACAGAGCATTCTTCTTGCAAGTAACTGCTGATGAGAGACTAGGGTATGAAAAATATATATGGTATGTATCCCCAAAAAAGAAGAATGGAATGAATCCTCAATGCCTTTTCAGTTCCAAAGAGACCCAGTATAATGTTGTGAGAAATGTACACTTAGGAGAGATTTCCCATCATTTCAGTATCCTAGTGGCAAACTGAGGTTCACAAGTGCAGTGAGTCTCTCTAACCTCCACCCAGCACAGCAGCAGGGCTGTGGATCAGACCACAGGCATTCTGACTCCTGGCCACTCCAGGGATATCAGCAATTTACAGACCAAAACTCTTCAGGCTGATGAGGCCTTTCTGCATCAGGGGCCTTGTTTTCCAGGACCTGGCTCCCAGAGCCCAGCTGGTGAGGGTTTAATTGCACAGGCATTTGCAAACACTGCTATTACACAGTGAAACATCAGGACATTTATAAATAGCACAGAGGGAAATTCAGCTTACAGAAAGCTGATGTCTCACAGGCTTCCACAGACCTTCTCCTGGATGGAGAATTTAGGAACTAAACCAGTTCAGGGTCAAATGTTTCAGGTTGACCCCTGCAGCAATGCCCCTTTTGAACACTTTTCCTTCTGCCTGCCACAAAGGTTATAGAGTAGGAAATGCCCATTATTGTTTGACCTTGTGTCACAGAGACATTTTAAGGTCTAAATGTGAGGTTATTTTTAGTTGTGCTGTTATTTCGAAGCGGGCTTGGGAGAGCAAAATCAGCAAAACTTCACAAAGAGAAACAATACAAAATGGCAACCAGCATTATCTTCCCTTTCAGCTTGACAGGAATATTTGTCTTGATACTGAGCTGTGCTGGTGCTGTGCTTCCTCAAGGAATGTTGAATAACTTCCGCTCACGTTACACCAGCGCCTGCCCCTGTATCACTTTCCTGTGTGGCCACTTGGCTGCAATGCCTGCAAAGGCTTTGTAATCCCCTGTTCTATTATTGTTTCCTAAGGATGCATCCTGCCTGGAAAACAGCAAAGGAAGGGAAACTGTATCTAACATTACTTCCTAATTAAACTGTTTGGATCATTCAAAGCCTGTGATGAATTCCTTCCTTTTTTCTCCTTCCCCTCTTGTTTACTAAAATCAGGAGATACAAAAAGACAGCAGGAGAGAGACACAGTAAACCAGATCCTAATCTCCAGCACAAAAGGTATTGGAGCTTTTCCAGGTTTCTACCAGCATCCTGAGGATCAAATTCTCTGTCAACTTGCCACTGTAACCTTGCAGAGGACAATGTTCTGTGCTGACGTATAATCTTTGCTAGAAAAATTTAATTTCTGGAGTTATGTAACTGGAGATACAGGAAACCCATTTATAGTGGTTGGGACAGTTCGGAACAAGGTTCAGCTCTGGCTTCAAACTTGACTAAAGTATTATAATTCATATATATATATATATATATATATATGTGTGTGTGTGTGTGTGTGTGTGTATCTGATTTTCCCCAACATAATTTGTTTGTGTTTCTGTCTGGTGTTTACAGAGATGGGAATGAGCTCACACCCAGATCTGAATTCAGAACCTAGCTTCCCCAGGGTTTGGGTATGTTTGATCCAGTGTCTAGATTTGGGCCCTCCTCCAATAAATTTGTCACAGTCTTGATGAGCAACCATCCCTCTTGGCTTTATAATCTGAGCCTCTGAGAATTTGGGATTTCACATCTGCCAACACTCAAACAACATTAACTGTTGAACACTGACATGAACTCTGAATGGTCAGCCCTAAGCACAAAGACTACCATTCCTCAAATCAAAAATAGCAATGCTGAGAGGAGGAGGCATGAGACAAAACTCTGAGGCTGCAGAGCAGGGAAAACCCTGAGGCTCCCAGTTTTGCATCCTGAGCTCTGACTGCTGGACTAGGCAACCTCTCCAAAAACAAACTTATGCAAAATCAAACCTCTCCAGAGACTCCAGGTATGTGTCCTTGAGAGTCAGAAGAGCAGCAAATTGGGAGTATCAATTATACACAGAGGCACTCCTTCAAAGACTCAAACCTTTGCTCCTGACTACTTCCAGAAATCAGACCTTGCTTATGAGTTACTTTGATGCATAATTGATTTATCAATTATTCCAGATAAATAGCAAGATACCCTTGGGAGCCATAGGGTAGGAAGATGGTTTCCACGGGCCATAGTGCCCCAACAGGAGCTCTGTTAGCAATGCACCACATGAAACAGTGAAATTCCCTGTGTGGTCAGCTCAGGCACAAACAGCTGCCCAGATGTTGCACTGGAGCTAACATTCCTTCCTGCAAGGATGGTGTCACTAATACAGGCAGCATTTCAAAGCAGGAATGTGCTGCAGGTTCCCACAGATCAGCAAATGATGCAGGTCGCTGACAACCGCTCTGGCAACCTCTGTAAACGAGGTGAGTCAGAGGGAGAGGTTCAACCCTTGCCAGGCACCTTGGAGGACTCTCAGCCTCTCCTAATCCAGCTGTCGAGTGACCTCTCTGGGGGCCTCCATCTGCCTTCAGCCAGAATAGTCCTGAGCTGCTCCTGATTCACATTCACCCAGCTGGGTGCAGGATCAGGCATTTTATCCCTGCAAGCACCATTCATAACCCACTGCCAAGTGTGATTGCCTGAAGAAGGAAACAAAATTCTGAGGTGTCTCTGAGGAGAGAGAGAGAGAGGGAGAGTGAGAGAGAGGCAAGAGGCCACAGTCAGCTTCTGCTCTGGCTGTCCCTGGGTGTGAAATAGTCCAACCTTACTCCTACAACTACAGCCAGATTTTCACCTGCATATTTTCCTTCTCTCTGGTGTACTCGTTGACTTGGAGTTCTTTACAACTGCTCTGGACAAACACACTGTTCTGTGAAGCACACACAGCTTATCCATGTGCATTTACACAAATAACCACCACTGACTGGGAAATCTGATCACCTTTTCATCAGAGCCAAAAGCCACATGGTTGTGCAATTGCTGCTTTTATTAAGCTATGCTTTAGACACCCTTCAGACCTATCAATGTGTAGGTTGGGACAGAACATAAAATTTCTGTAGCCTCAGTGTATGGAAGTTGTTATTTGTGGGTAGAAGCCTTCTGGGAAAAAACGTTTTATTATGTGAAATTATAAATTAAAATCTAATGGGCTGTATTACAAAGATGTACAACCATGATTGTCACAAGGTTCCACAACAGCATGGAAAAAAATATGTCTGTTTTTCCATATTCCAAGGATTCCCTGACAGCTTGGGAGCCTACAGCTGTTGTTTGCATTTTAAAAGAAGGTCAAGTTTCTCTGCTGCAATACATGCAAGTGAAAGACAAACATTGGCATTGTCCCTGCATTCACCCATGTGGACATTTCAAAAGATCACCTCTAAACCATTTCTTCTGCTCCAGTGAATGTTGTTGAAAAAACACACGCAGAGGTTATGTCCATAAAAGAAGCTAAAATGAACGCAGAAGAAAGAAATCAGATATGTAAAGAAGTCATTTAATGGACAGGCAGAGTTGAACTAATAGAAATTAATAACTACAAACTCTCTTCCATCATGAAAAATATATGATTATTGTTATTCTGTTTACCATGCTTACCAGCAGTAACTTTTCACAGGCTTGGCCAAAAGCCAGTGGTGTGGGAGATCTGTGTCATTCAGGTACAATGTACCAACGAGATGTAAAACAAAGAACCTGATGATCACAAGAGGTTAAGAGATATTTTTGGTAAAGGAACCTTTGCTGAGAGCTAAATAAAATTCATCTAATTACATTCTGCATTTCATCATGCATACCTTGAGCATCACATGCCAAGCAAGGCTGCTACCTCTCTACAGAAACAAATGTATTTCAGTAATAGATCACTTCCTTGTCATATCACTGTGCAAAAAAAGATTGTTGTCAAAATACCTGAGTGTCTGCATGGCTCTCAAAGGTTAAAACCATGTGGCCTATTTCTCTGCTGAAAGAATAACACCACTGCAATAAGCAATTATCATCAAATTAGAGCAAGATCAGAAAACGGATGCAATTGCAACAACGGAGGGAAAATAAATAGTCTGTGCAACACTACTGAAGAATCTGCACAGGGATATCCAGAAAACTGCCTCTCTTCTCACAGAGCCTCTCAGCAGACAGCTCCCCACAGCTTGGCTGGGCACCTGCACACTGCCAGTCCGTGGCTACAGTCAGGAACAGAGCCTGCACAAGGCAGGGAATGACTTCCAGTGTCTGTGTGGAAATACTTACCCCGTAGCTTTACAAGCAGCTTCACACAGGAGTGGAGGAGCTGCCTTCATCTGCCATCTGGAAGAGGTTTGTGTCCCACCAGTGGTGTGCATATCACCGTCTGGAAAGCCCTGCTCTAGACCAGGAGCCTTGCTCAGGGCTCCTCTGGCTGCCACACAGCTGCTGTGGGGACTCCTCGCCCTGCTTTGTACCCAGAGAGGATGAAGACCCTCCAGAGCAGCTGTATAACTGTCTGTGAAACCTCAGACCTCACGGGCAACAATTTAAACCTGCCTTAAACTCCACTGGCTTGAAGGCTGAGCTGGCTGATTTATATCTCGGTAAGAGAAAAGACAAACAGATTTTCCCAGCCTTTCTGGGTCTCTCCTCATCTCGCTAAAGCAAGGAAAATTATTTCCTCCAAGGCATGCTGGAGAAGAAATCCACTGGCAGTTACAAAGCAGGGCTGAACGTTATTGTTTCATCCAAATATCTGTAACGGCCTTTGATTCCACTCCTATTACTTTGAGACAGAAACATGGGATTTTATGTGCACGCAACAAGAGTGTCTCTTAATTGCTACCTCCTTACCACAATTCTATTGCATTAGATTTAAAACTAATAAAACAACCACTTTCTTTCTTTTTTTTATAACAATCACAAAGCAGTCCACTTATATCAGTTTCTCTGTAGTGCATCCATTTGTTGCCCACTCAGAAATATAACATTAAGAGAGTGTCAGGCCTGTAACTTGCATCAAATTTATTCCTTCTGGCATTACCTTGAGAGCAACTAGGGCAGGTAAAGTACTTGAGATATTTAAATGAAAGGAGAGCTAGAGGAAACAGGTGATTCATGCAGGAAACTGCACATCAAGGACTGTTGCCATGGACTGCATGACTTGGGTGCACTGTGGCACACCAGGCTCAAGGCAAGGTGCCCTCAACCACCCAGGAGCTGACCTGCAGCGGTCCTTTGGGCAAATATTTGTCTGCAAGTGGGCATCTTAGAAGGAAAAATACATTAAAAACAAGTGCTTGCTCTTGCACTAAATTTTTATTGAATATTTCCTCTCATTCAGGATTTAGGATTTGTTTATTGCCCTGTTTCATGTCTAAGTGTTTCTATTCATTTCAGAGGAGGCCAAAAATGGAATGAATCAAGAGAGATCTTTAGGGCTTTCCAGGGTAGGCAAAGTTATAAAATAAAATAAAGGTAACTAACAAATTTACATTTGAAGACTGACACATTAAAGAATTACATGCAAAAGTGGGAAGAGAAGGAGGAAAGAAGAATTCTTATCAATCAGGCAAAAAGGGCCTAATCATTTATTACCATTTCTCTTGCTGGCAAGGAAAAATACACACATGAAGTTGTCTACATGCACATGAAGCAAAAAGAAGGAGAACTAAATGAATTAAATTTCATTAATCATGGACCTGCAGCTATAAGAATCTTACAGAATGAGGAGGGATAGTGCATGGGTTATAGTAAAATGAGCTGGAGCCCTGCATGTGTCACAGAAGCTTTAGAAAGATTTTATTAAAAATATATCTAGTTAGCAAAGTGGCAGGAAAGAAAGCACGTGGTATGTGAACAGAAAATCAAGGTTCATGACTGTAAATATAAACACTATTTTTGAACATCTGCAACTATTATTAGACAAGGTCTGTTTGTTTACATGGCCTGCTCTAGCAGGTGAAGAAATGAAGAGGATATTTTTAGTGTCGGCAGGTTTTAAACTTGAGTACTTTGGGACTTAGGTGATTTTGATTAACCTGTTTAGTTACTGGGCTTTTTTGATGATGTGCATATGAGGGTGGCACACTCAATTTTTAAACAAATCCAGATTCGCTACAATAAGCATATTTTAATGTCTTATTATTTTGCAACTATTTATGATGTAAATCATCCCAGCTTCCAGCTCAAATGCAAAAATATTTGTTGCCCATATTCAAAACCATGAAAGTTATGTTTCACAAGAGAAAAGTCATGCAGGTATTTTGCATGAAGGTTAATGATCATAATGATAATGATAATAATAATAAAGAAACTTCTGCTTTTAAATTGATTTTTATCCCGTTTTTTCAACTTGACAGAAGATTTTGGGAACCCTTGATTTTCTGCTTCTTTATCTCCCCCCTTTTGCAGTCTTGAGCAGGTCACTTTAATGTTCATGGCCATTCATCTGTCTCAGAGAGATGTACAGAGGCTGCCTGTTTTAGAAGAGTGACAGTGACAGTGCAAATGAAACAGCAAGAAAAGCAAAATAATTGCTGACATTAAGAGTCTGATGTGCAAAAACATCACCTTTTCAAGTCAACTTGAAATTATGAGTTATGAGTTATAAGTTCATGTATTTGCTGTATAAACTTTCCTAAAAGTTAATGGTGAGGGAACTGCCATGACTGAAGTATTAACAACCCAAGAAAAGTCCACCAAACCCAACAAAAAGCAAAGGCATCTGGTGTTTTGTTTTTTTTTTTTTAGTCTATGGGAGTTTGGTATTTCTCATTGTGTCCTGTTCTGGGTTCTCTCTAGAAGGAGCAGTGCCAAGACACTCTGAGAAAGACTCTTCTTGTTCCATTCACAGCCCAGCGAGAAGCAGGAAGCTCCATAAATCTCACAAGAAAGTCTGTTTTGCCAGCAGGGCTGATTCTGAAGCTAACCCAAGTTGTGTCATAGCCTTCAACTAAGATCCAGCCAGGCTGAATCATCGCATTTACAGAAATCAAAGAGCTTCAGAAGGGTTTGGACAGAGATCAGGAAAGTATCTAAGCACTAAGTATCTAAATAGGTCCCAAAATCAGATTCCCTGAGCAGTTGCACAACAGGGCCAAGAGAAGTTCCAGCAACACTGAAATCCAGCTCCTGATCAGGCTCAAGGAAGGTGTCAGAGGCAAAGCACCAGGGACTACAGAGAGAAATTACACAAGCTGAATACAGGTCTGAGCCCCATTTGCTGGAAAATTTATCTAGGATAGATTTTTGGGTGGTTTTTCCTTTGCTGGATTAAAAAAAAAAAAAATCCATCCTCCTGTAGGGATCAATTATGCCACATACAAGATTGCCTAGATGCATTTGCAGAGTTATACATGTTGTTCCCCATTCCATAGCTTCTTTCCCATGTGTTGGCCCACCAAGGATTGAATTAAAGAGCAATCAGGCCCTCGGTGGTGAAAGCAAGTTTTGTTTCCAGAAATGTATGCTCCTTTTGGACAAGGCAGCCTGCTCCTTGTGGCTCTGTTCTTATTACACATATTAACTGTGGTCTATTTGACGTGCTATGTGAGTGCATGTGCTTGGAAGGATGTTCCCAGTCAATGCGATGAAAATTTCCAGTATGTTAGCACAGAAGGAACAATTCAAGTATCATTTACACACTTTTGAATTCGGATTAAATGTAAATGAAAGAAAATCAATGCAGCTTTTGGCTGGAAATGAGCATGAGGTCACACTGGCAGGGCCTTGGGGTAGAAATAAGCAGCAAATTGTTTCTCTGCCCTTGAAAATATCATCAAAACCCCATTAAGGAAAAACTCCAGTAATCTCTTGATGCATTTTCTCCCAGAAAGAGAAAATGACCACCTCTGTCACATCTATTTCCAAACAACAACAGAAAAGAAGAAAAATAACCGTACAAGTGATTTCAAGGATGGGTATTATCCTAAACTGTAAGAGATCTGGTTCAAGTAGCTACTTCCTGATCCTCCCTCCCTCCCTCTCTGAAATATAAAGCCCAGCAGTACTCCAGAAAGAGAATTACTTGCCTACGAAAGTCTTATGTTGCAAAACTTCTCTGGATAAAACATTAGAATTGGAACATTCCCACAACTCCACCAAAGACTACTGGGTTAGCTGCCATCACACCACAGGATTTACACAATCCTGTAAATTATGTACCTCCTAAACCACCCAGAGGTGATGCCTTCTGGAGGCTGACCTGGAACAGAGACCAGCCAGAGCAATAGAATAAAGCAGGGATTTACTAGAATGCCTCAATGGACACACCTGGGCTGTGCAAGAGCTGGACCACACCCATGGTGGGGCCACAAAATGGGCACAAAATGGATGACAGATCACAAGGTCTCACACTTTTATAAGTTCTGGTCCATTGGCATATTGGAGTTAATTGTCCAATTATAGCTTCAGGTTATGAAGATCCATCTCCTTGTTTTTTATTCTCACTTCACCATTGTTTTCATTCTTGGGCCTGGAAGTTGTCCTTGGTATCAAACCAGAGAAGGAATTGTTTTGTCTATCTACTCTGTGAAGGGAGCTTAGTAGCACTTAATATGAAATCTAAAACTACCCACCAAAACAACACAAAATCTAAAAAATATAAAAGATAAAACTTTAGACAGCAGAGGTAGAACAATGGACATTGTTCTACCTCTGCTGTCTTAAGTTTTAGTTTTTGGGCCTGAAAGTTGTCTTTGGTATCAAAGCAGAGAAGGAATTGTTTTGTCTAAAGATTCCCTCACATTCCATGTGATGAGTTCTCAGGGAAAGCTAAACACCCTGCACAGGCCCTGTCCATATTGATAAATGATGTGGACCAGAGCATGAGCCTGGTCAGTGCTGCCCTCACCATTGCTAACCTGCTCACAAATGTGGGTTTGGCTCTTGCCAGCTTCTCCTCTCTCAGATTTACTTCAGCATGATCTGAGAGATAGCAAAGGTCAGTTGTTTCCACCAGGCAGCACGGCCAAGGTGTCTTGGCTCTTTGGGAGGGGAGGAGGGTGAGCTCAGCCACATGGCTCAGTCATGCCATGCTCTCCCATCTCCAGGCCAAAGAACCATCCCTGCCTCATTGTGTTCTGCTACAGACTCAATCCTGACAGTCTGGGTTGAGAAGGAAACTGCCTGCTTCACTGTCTCTCCACAAATCCCTCAGGACTTCTCCAGAACACGCTGGTGGGATTTCTGGGGCGACCTGGAAGATCCCAGTTTGAAGAACATTGGAAGTAGCCCATTTTTCTTGCGTAAAAAAATGAATCACCGAGAGTTCTTCTGTAAATCTGATTCAGGCAGTGAGACAAGGGGATATTTCCATAACTTTGACCTTCAGTTTTGGATGAAGAGGCAATACATTGTCTTTCCCATAACTAAGACTCCAAAGGCCTTGTAAACATTGGAGCCAGAGAACACCTCTGTGAGACAGTTTGGCCCATGCCATTATTCCCTTTCTATGGGGAGGAAAATTGGGTCACAACTTTGGTGAAATACTTTTCCAGGGTTTTTCAGCACGTAAGTGGCACTGCTGAAAAGAGGATGCATGAGTCACAAATCCTAGACTCCCATTTAACTCTGCAGGGAAAGGAGATGATTATTTGGATTTTGGGTGGCAGCAGGTTGCAGCCACAGAACGGGATGTGCTTCCTGGAGTCACCTGAGCTCGGAATGGCAGCATGGGGCCAGGCTGGAGAGCTGGTCCTGCTCTGCCACAGCTGCAGCAGCACACCTGGGCCATAAACTCTGCCTCTCAACACCAGACAGCAGGGGGCTCAGAAGTCAGATCCTTCAGCACACAAGGTCACCAGGCCAAAGCCTTTTTATGGATTTAGCTCTCAAAACAGGATTTAATAGCACACAGTAAATAAGGCCTTGGGCCACACATGGAACAATGAAGATGAAACAAACTACTGAATAGCTGCTCATTAAGAACTGCCCTCTGAACATCCTGTGCACAGAGGTAAGAGGCATCTGCGGAAAAAATAGTGTGTGATCAGATAATTAAAAAATGAATCATAATGAATTACGCAGGCAGTTTTAATTAGGGCATTTCCTAACTTTTCCATGCTTTTCTTTGTGACACCAAAGTGTCTTTCCAATGCCATTTTTTCTGTGCACAGCGTAGAGCTCTGTTCAGTTATGCTCTGAAGGCCAAAGGAATATTTGTGTTGCAAAGGCATCTTACGTTTCCCTCACAGGTATTTTCTCTCCCAGTCACTCGGATCTGTTCCCATCCACACCAGCTTTGCTTGGAGGAGACCTTGCAACCTTTACAAAGAACTGCTTCAATAACTCAAGAGCAAGGACAAATTCAAGCCCTGTGTCTTTAAGAAGTGTCAGAAGGAAAAGACAGAGCAGCAGAAATACTCGTTGTACAACTCAGCTCTTCCAGCTACATCAGCTTATAACCATACTGGATTCCAGGGCATCCGTGGGAAAGTATTTATTTTACCTGTAGGTATAATTGTAAGCAATAAAAACAGCTCAAACCTTGCCAGAAAGGGTGTGAATTTCTAAAAAGAAGGAAAAACTCTGAATTCCAATACCTGAGCAAACAAGTTAGTATAACAGAAAAAAAAGTAAATGAAACAGCGTTGCCAAAACAATGAGCTTATGGTTTGCCAACAGCTGGATTGCACTTTCACTTATAAATGCTGCAAAAAAGGCTCTGACTTCTGAGCACATTTCTTTTGAATGCAATCGTTTTGTTTGTGAATGCAAAAAGAATCCTTTTGTTTGTGAGTGCAAAAGATGCGTAGAGAAGGAAAAAATAATATTAGCAGAAGTTGTGAAAGCCAAAATACCCCCCCATATCTTTTCCCTCGGAAGGTGTTTCGCCAGTTTGGCAATAAAGAGAAAGCACATCTTGCCAGCTTAAAAAATATTGGCACCACAAATATTGCTGTGCCTTTCAGGAGGTAGGAAAGGAGAATGAAACTCCCCAAAAAGCAGATGCACATCGTTAAAATTATGATCTGCCATGTCTTGATCTACCTTGCCAACTAAAAGCTCCACAGTTTGTTGTCAAACCAGGGATACGAGGCTTGGAAGCGCTGTTGTCTCACAGCCAGCTCGTGACAACGCAGTTGGATTGCAATCTCGCCCTGTGTCATGCCCAGGTTGTCCTGTCACGTAAAGCTTCTCCCGTGTGTCACAAAATGAATGAGGAATTTGACTTGCCTGGCCCATCGCTTGAATTTGCATGGACATGCTTTTTGAACGAAATCCCTCCAGACAAAGGTTTCCATTGGCAAGCTCTCGCGTTTCCTCGTGCACCACAGAACTCTCATTGCCTTCCTGACAAGTCTCATTTCCAGCCCTGAGTGAAACCAGAACATTCGTGAAAAGCAAACTAGGTAGGAGAACAAAGTTAATCAACTTCAGAAGCCCTTCCAGAAGCCAATTTATAGGATGGCTTAAGACAGGAGTTATTTCAACTAAGCTTGTTCGACTAAGCCCCAGCATTGTGTTAGTATTAGAATACCTAAAAATGTTACTAATTTTCACCTACCAAATCTTTGGCCTTCAAGCTGACAATGACACCTTCTTGATCAGGTCTTTACACCTCTGCACTCACCTCCACCTTCCTTTGGCTGTTCAGCCCTGCTGAGTTTTTCACACAAGGTTGACTTCTTTTTGGTCTCTGATAATCTGCTAAATCTCTTCTACTCCTTATCACAATCTGGTTTGCAGCTATTTTGCAGCTCTGCTTGGAGGACTTTTAGACAATATTGAAAATCCTAGAGGTGATGCACCTCTCCTATGCAGAGTCTCTGCATTGTTGTACATGCACCTGCTTCTTTCTGCCGTGCACCTAGACAAATGCAAGGTTTCTCTTTTATGCCAGTCAGCCCCTTATATATGAAGGCAGAAAATTGTGCTGGTTTAGCCCAGAAGGTCTGGCAATGGTGGAACTCACAATGGCAGCAACAATAATGTCTGGCCAAAATCCCCCTTTTGCTAGTTTTGGCAGAGTTGTTCATATTTGAAAGGTATCATGCAGCAGCCTCTGTGTAAAATTCAACATATAAGGAAAAAAAACCCCAAAACCCAGCTGAACTTTAAAAATTAGATGCATTTGTACTTGGCAACACTGGTTTTCTGATTGTTTTCTAATGGCAAAGACTAAACAAGATGGCTGTGGCAAAGCAAAGGAGACAACTGAAAATGAAGGCAAAAACAAAAAACCTATAGACAACTCCACAATAAAGACAATTTCCATGCAAACTGCAACTGTTGAATTTCAGGCCTTTCAGCTGTCTGTCTGCTTAAAAGCTTTTTATTCAGCAAACAATTTACTTTGTAACAAACCTAGGCCTGGAAAATTTCTGCCCAAAACATGCTTCTTTCACAGAATCAGAAATTAGCTGATGACTTAATAGCAACACTTACTACTAAGCATTATAATAAGGAAGTATTTTATGTACTTGCCTTGCATTCTACCAAAGACAAAGATGAGAGACTTGCCCTGTTCTTGTACCACACATATTGTGGATCAGAAGTTTTCCAGTGAGGGTCCCAATGGTGGTGCTCTCTGGCTTTTGTGGAGGGCTGAAACATCCCAGAAAAACCAACAAACTAACACTGGTGGTTAGTACGTGTGATAAAATAACTAAATTAAATTGGGCTTGGAAACTGAGGCCTATACATTCAGAGAAAGATAGTTTAAGACATATATCTGGGGATGAGTAGCAGAGCAATGTATAGATAATAGCCAATACACCAAGTCCACAGTTCTTTACAGCATATTTGGAAACTTACTGCCACAGAAATAACAGATGGAAACAAAGGAAGATGGAGTAATTTCCATAATAATACTTGGAGGGTGGAAAAACAACTGAAGTCCTCTGCATTTTTGTTTCAAAAGTCTTGTTCCAATCATACTAAAATTCACTGCATTAATTCTTGCAGATAATGTGAGGAAGATGATATGAATGATGTCTGGACCGAATCTGGACCTGAAAGACTGATGAAGTAAGAAAAAAACCCGCAAACCATCAACATCTTGGATACCAAGTGTTAAAATATCTGGACAAGACCTTATCTATAGCAGATATAGCAGCTGCAGAATGGCCATCTGGCCCAGCATCCTGTCTTCAACAATGGCCATAAGCAATCCTCATGTCTAAGTTAGGAACAGGGGCAAACGTATATGACATTTTCTCTGAGCACTTTCCCAGCCTTGGAATTATTTTAAGCTCGAATGTTTCCTGAGATTGGTTTGGCCATTTAGGAACATCCAACAGAGCTGTCCCTTCCAGGTATTTGCCAGGTCTCCCCTCAGAGCCATGCAGGGGCTTTTTGTGCCCAAAGCATCTCTTGGCAGGAAGTCTACTTCTAGAAGTTACTCTTCTTTGTTTTGAACATGATTCCTGCCAGGATCACTTGACAGCCCTTATTTCTTGCCCACTGAGAGATGGCAACCAGTGTCCACCCACCCACACCACCAGTGCTTTGTAGACTTCTGTCACACACACACCACCCCCCCCCCCCCCCCCCCCCCTTGCTCCCTTATTTTCTGGACTGAAGCATCCCAGGAGGTCGAGCCACTCCTTGCTCAGACCTTTGGTTGTTCTTTCTGCCCTTTCCAGGGCCTTTGGTAGTTTTGGGGTTTATTTCTTTTGCAGCAGAGAAGGCCAGCACTGCACATGGATGGAGTATGGGCTGGCAGCATGACAGGGTGGCAACTTCCCAGCACTCCAGGGCCACAGCCCATGCAGTTTGGGACAATAAGTGAGGAGAAACCTCTGGGTACTGCAGGAGAAAGGGAACAGTACAATTCTTATGATAATTGTGGCTGCAGAAATATCTATCTATTCATACTGCAAGGATCTGAACCTCAGCTGAGCAGCAGCCTGAATATTTACCAATATTATTACAAAATACCTTTTGGAACTTGGTGAGCAAAACCAGATCTATTCAAAAGTATCACCTACCCACAGGTAACACATTATTCAGCCCACAGAAAGAGACCATTTCTATATAAATATTTTACAGTGTTGGTGCTTACACTTTTCTGTTACTTAAAAATGTTCAGAAGCTGACTGGATTGACAGTATGTGCACAGTGTACCTGTCATGGTCATCCTTAGAAGGCTCTCTGGATTTCAGGTCAGGTTTTGTGCTTGTGCCCAGTCTCACACACAAAACCACCTAAATTTTTAAATTTCCCTTGACCTTTCTCACCCCCTGACTAGAATTTGTTTTCTACTTGGTGCTTTTTTGATTGAGGTGTTGTGGTCTCATGGTCTGACCAACAGCAAGCACAAAGAAGAACTCAGTAACAAGAATTAAGTTTGTAAAAGGCTTTTTATGCACTTGAAAGTGCCCTCCTAAAGAGTCCATATTCCTGTGAGCTTTCTGCAGAATGGTTGCCTGCAATTATTTTTCTCATCTTTAAGTGCATTTATGTAAAGGCTGCAGCAACAATTGGCACATATGAACAGCAGATTGTCTGTGTTTTTCATTAGTGTGGCAGCAACATATCCTTTGTTTTTCAATCCTGGGCTGAACGAAACATCTTCCACAGAGACAAATCTCCACGATGATTAATCATGAAGCATTCCATATGGATACTGATATCCCACATGCTTTAAATGAGGCTGGGTGGGAAATCTTCTGCTTCACTTACCTCCCAACCCAGCAAAATGCTGGAAGATACCCACAGGTTCATTCTCCTGTGATTTTTAACAGCACAGAAGATTTGGTTGAGACCAGGTTAACTGTAGGAGCCTTTGCTGTTATAGTACCGATCCTTTAGTGGTGTCATTTTTTAATTTAGTTTTTCCATAAGGACAAAAATAGGGCTATGTTCACACAAAACTATTTTTGCTGGAGTGGCTTATTTCACCAACAGACCTGATGTAAACCACGCCGCTCCAAAGGGTTTTCCAATAGCATAAAATTCACTTTCACTGTGAGAGCTTTGCATGGGACAGAAGGCTTTGGTTGTGCTGCCTGCAGACCCATTTGGCATTCCAGGGAGTACTGCAGTGTGGAACCTTCCTGGGATGCAACTGAACCACATGTGGGTCTATACTCCTAATATATTAATATATTTATAGCTTTCCCACATACTGCAGAGCAGTAATCTAAAGCACAGACAAACTGTTCCATAATGCAATATATTGAGCACAATATGCTAGCCAAAATCAGCTCTAAAATAAATAGCCACAACTTAATTGACGTAATAGAGGCCTATTTGCTAGCTTGGCACTCTTCACTTATTTGACTTCAACTCAGAAAGTGCATTAAGAGCCTAATGTCCATTTTCCAAGTGGAAATAGAAGCAACTTCTTCCTATCTACGCACATAAATTAAAATACCAGAAGTACAGCACAGTATTTTCTGCTTTATGACTGTACCTCAGTCTGAAGTATGGGTTCAGTTCTGACTTAATTTTTCCTTCTCCCTGAAATATTTACTGTCCCACTTCCTCAAAATCCATTATTGATGACAGACTGCTTAATCAGTCAGTGGCTCTCACAACATTCCTTTCATCTTCTGACCTGCAGAGGTTTCAGTGTTGTTCTATAAATGAGTCTCTGCCCTCACAGCATATAATAAAATCCCCAGGATTCTGAGCTTCAGCAGGCAGAGAATACAAGCTACATCCTTAAATACCTTATACCCCTTCCTGAAGCCTCCTGGAACAAAGCTGGCTCCTGGGATGGCTTTTTGCTGTTGTTTTCTGCCATTCAGATAAAGGTTCAACAAAACAAGGTCTAACAATTGGATATCCAGGTGCAAATTTTGGTAAAAATGAATTCACATCCTGATGTCCCTCCAGAATTAGGGATAATTTGTTCATATAATTACAACTCTGGGACTTTTCAGTCACGACCCTCTTAATCCAATCAGCTTCTGATACACTCATGCTTTCCAGGTGCCAGAATCACTAACAAAAAACCATGAGCCACAATCTTTTTCTTTCTCTGTGAGATTCCTGTTGCAGCATGCCCTCCATCCAAAGAGCCCAAAGGGCTTAGTAGGAAGATAGACAGGTAAGATTTTTTCAACAAGGAACTTTGAAGGACCAGTGATTCTTCTCCAAAGAAAAAGGCTCCTATCAACTCAAAGCAGCTTGAATGGAGGTATATGTAAAATGAGACATATTTATGCTGTATATTCAATTTTCATTTGCAAATAAATATATAGCAGGTATAAAACTGCCAGCTTAAATTCTTGGCATTGATGAAGACGTTTGATTTGCTCTTCACTAGCATTTAGAAATGTTAATATTTTCTAGTTATTTTTTAAAAGGATAACTGGCTTCCTACCTAGTTTGTGGGCTAGGTTTTAAGCTGCATGAGTATAATTCGAGAAACACCCTACTGAACTGAAATATGCTAAATGAGAGGATGAGAAAAGCAGCAACATGCATTAATACGTTATTCAGAGGCTTCACAGAGCTCCTGACGTAAAGAATCAGCCAAATCTTCCCCAAGTCAGGCCTCGGGAGAGCCAAGTGGCCTGCATTTCTTTATAGAGTTTTCTTCACGCCATCCCAATTATTAGTCTTGAGCTAATGGTGCTTTACTATGAATAAATATGCAAAGTGGAACCGATTGAATGAAATCCAAAAACCCAAGACACAAAGCTCCTCTGCTGTGTGCCAGTGCCTCGCAGCTGCTGAGGCATGAGCTAGAAGACAGCTATATTTGCCTGCTTCACTACAAGGCTCTGGTGTGGGCTCCATTATAAGCCAATATAAGATTAAAGAAAAGGAAAATCAAACCTTTCCATAAATCCATCTGAAAGGAAACTCAGCAATGTGCTGCAGAGACAGTGATTTACACCAGCATTCAGTTTTAAGGACTAAAACGTCCCATCTGAGCAACAAAACAAAAAATTAACCTATTGTTAACAATTTTCTCGTTCATGATTTAAAACAGAAGCATTCACATAACTCCAAAGCGTATCAAACGTGCTATTTTTCTAATCACTGTGAACAGCAAAAATAGGACTTTTAACCATGCTGAAACCACAGCAGGGGCTTTACCACTGCTCATTGAAAACAACAGTCCGGCCCACACAGTAAAATTTTAACATATCTGTGATTTGTTTTGCATTTAACTGGAGCTCTGAAAAATGATACCAGTAAACAGCATTAAAATCTGTCTTACGTGGAAGTCTGCCTGGATCAGTGGCTTTATTTTAGATTTATCATTCTCCTTTGGTCCATGTTTGAACTCCCCTCTCTTCCTGGCCCCACGGTGTATTCCAGTAATTTCTCTGGAGCTGTGCAAAGGTAGCAGCTTCTGGCAGACAAAGGTCCATCTAAGACATGAATCAAAGTCACCACCATTCACTTTGAAATGCTACTTTCATCTGAAGAGGAAACCATGCCTTTTAGTCTTAATTATTTTGCCATGGTTCTTCCCACTGTTTAAAGGCTAACAGGAAAAGTAAGAGGTCTTATAAATTATTAAGCAAACAGAATTTCTGAATCACTGCATTCCTTCAGACACCACAAGAGTCCCAAGAAAGGCGACCTTCCACTTCTGGACTTTCTGGAGTATGGCTGGAAGGCATCAGGTAATTTTGCCAGGGGAGTTAAAATCTAGAAATTTCATGAGCATTGAAGGGAAATTCCTAACACAGTGATCAGTTAGATCCTCAACTGCAGTTGGTAACCTGGCACTCAAATTTTTGACAGGACATCGACAAAAAATTGCCAGCCATGGTGTTCCTGGAGGTCCATTTGCCACACACATCCTGACTCTCACATATTCTGAAAGCATGAGCTACATAACCAGTCAGCTCTATGAAAGGTTTTAAAGTGCTGAAGACCAGAAGAGTGATCTTTCATCCTGATGTCCTATATAAGGAAAATCATGGTCCTTAACTCACTTAATTTTGAAGTGTGAAGAATTGTTTTTCCCCAAGGAAAGTATAATCATGCCTTGTGTAATGTATAATCATATTATTATTTACTAATGCCACTGATTAGCCAACTGAAGACAGCTTTGTGTATCTGCACCAACCAAACATTCAGTCAATTTTATTTTCTTTCAAAACAACAACTTCACCTTCGTGTCACTGGAGCACTGGGGCCTTAGGACAGAGCTGTAATTACTGGTAGCACCAGAGCAGTGGAGATCAGGGCAGAGGATTTGGCAGCCTTTTGGGAGCTATCGGTTTCCATGCCTCCAGCACAGACCAGACCACCAAGGAAGTGTAGATAAACATGGCAGGAGGCTGAGGACTGGGCTGGAAGCTTTGCATCCAAGTCTTCCAAATAAGATGTTGTTTAGGTACAACAAGACACAGTTGTGCACAGAAAATACTTGTTGAAATGGTTGCAAAAGGGACCTGAAGGCTTTCTGCTACTGAAGGGCAGCAAAATCCATTAAACACAAAGAGAGACCCTGTAGATCCTCACAAATAAACCATGGTACAAAATCACATGTAAGCCTAACTTCAGATCTCACTGTGAGCTCATAAGGCTTTATGTAACCTTGCACTTACAGTGGCACTTACTTTTGGTTTGCTCCTTTGTTAAAACCACCACCGGCTGCAAAATGAACTATAAAATTTGTTCCAGCCAAATCATGGTAGAGGAATTCTTTTCCATTCTTCCCTCCCAGTTTCTCTCTGCCAATCCTGTGTATCCTGAGGTCTCTTGTGTATCTTCCTGATGTTGCCAGTTTGAATGTTCAGCCTCCCTGTTGTGGATGACATGAAATCCTTTTGTATTTAATAGAAGCAGAAATGGATTTAGGAAAAAATCCCACCAATTTTTGTAACAGCATTAAATATATGCACTATGTCAATATACTCAAACATGTCCCAACAGCATAAATTGAAAAGGATGGACAGATAAAGCAGGAAGCAACTGGGAAAACCACATGCCTTGTCAAACAAGCTCTGTCCATTTGCTTAGATGACACTAACCTGCTCGCAATTACCCTAAATACCCAGCTTGACCTGCTGGAAGTTTGTGACAGGAAAAAAAAAAACAAAACAAAAACCCCTGACCTCTGAGCTTTGTAGCAGGCACAAATAGCAAGGATGAGCCACAGAGTAACTTCATTTTGTCCAGATAATTTTATATATATATATATATCCTCTTCACACCAAGTCCTACCTTATTCTAGAAAGAAAAATTGAAGTCTGGTGGAATTTAAAGAGAAATGGAACACCATTGACTGGGAGTTCCAGAGATCACTTTGCTGGAAATACAGAAACACTATCAATCACACCATTCCAAATGCCACTGACTCCTCCCTTCAGTGTACAGCTAAAAGCAGAAGAAAGAGAGAGAGACCAAAGGAAGTAAAGCTGTTGATATGCTGAAGAAAATTTCTCAAGTGTTTACAGGTCTTTCATTGCCTGAATGAAAGGTTCTGCCTTGTCAAGAGGTGATTCCAGGGAGAGGAGGGGGGTTTATTACAGAAGTATGACCACACATGGAATTTTATTCCTATTCTTCAAACTCACTCTGCTAGAAGTAATTTGCAAGAATAGACAGGTCCCATAACACATAGTCCCCATAAACACTGAGTTTGCTCCTGAATTCCTGGAAGATATTTTCCTGTTGCCCCCACCTAGTGCCACCTTTTGCACCCTGCAAAGATAAAGTTGAGGGGAGAATCTGCAGAATCTTCACCACTTTTGGTCTTCAGAGCCTGTAGATTAACAACTGGCTCAGGTGGGCAGCACAAATTAAAACCAGGTATGGTATGGGAGAAGAACAAATCAAAGAGACCACTAGCCCAGGGAAGATCTGGTTGGAAGAAGACAAAGGGCCATGCTGAGAACTAGAACCACTAAATTAATGTGAGAATTCAGTCAAACCTAAGAGATATGTATATGTCTCCCTGGGAAAGGTGTGATGCACAAACAGGGGCCATCGGCCTCAGGGAACCCAACAATTCCCAGCACTCAAGCATTTGCTTTTAGCAAAGCCTGCAGAAGGAGATTGGTAGTAAATGCTATCTACCTCTTGGCAAGGAGCTAGCCCACCACTGTCTCCCTCTCACTGGTGTGTCAAAAGGCAAATCTGTGTTCTCACACATCTTAAGTCTATTTTTCCATTGGAAATGTCTTTAAAAATAATAGCAGGAATAGTGGGAACAAACACCAACAAAAGGCAGGGAAAGGATTTACTCCTCGTGGCATTAATTCCTTCACTAATAAACCATAACTGCAAATTCAGTTACTCTTAATAGCAAAATTAGGTTATTACCTGTTACTTTTTGCCATTCACATGACCTTTAGTCATTGGAACTGGAATTGACTTGTGTGGGTGTAGTTTGGTATGAGAATTGAAGGCTCTCATAATTCTCAAACACACCTACATTGATGTAAGAGCTGCTTAGTGTTTCAGTGGAAAAAAAGAAAAGATAAGTAAATCTTGATAATGTAAATAGTGTTCAAGCTTTAGAGATCATTTCCTGAATAAGCAGAGTAGGCTGGGTCAGGGGGGTGGGAGGGAAGACTTAGATTTGCTCTCAGGATTTCATGAAGCAGTTGAAAAATATGAACAGATTGACAAAATTTTTTGTTTAATATGAACTGAGGATGCTGTCATGATGAAAATGGAGATCAACAGATCCATCCTGTCATGACCTGTGACAGTGCTTGGAGCTGATCATGGGAACAGTCCAACCCTTGCTTTCTGCTTTAACACAATACAAACTGGATTATAATACGATACTCCTTTCCTGAACATTCTCAAAAGCCTCACCACCTCTGCTTACTCCCAAACCAACAAGATTTTGCATTTCCTATCAAAGAGTGGCTATTTTCAAGCTTTCCTCCACGATACTTGTTTGTTATCACAGGCTGAGAGTGCACACTTTGGCTGCTCCCAGGCCTCCCCAGCAGACCTGAGTTAACACAGGAGCTCTGGAGCACTTCTCCATCCACATCATTTCCCCACTATGAGGGATGGTTTCATACGTGCCTTTAAATCAGGCTCAGAACAGCCTCTTGTTGTGTTGTTGGTTTTGGTTGGGTTTTTTTGTTAAAACTCACCTCACAAAGATAATGTTACACCAGTAGGCTCCACTGATGCCAATTGCAATGAAGTGAACCCTACTAACTTGTCATATGTAAGACTGGGAAAAAATTTGCTTTATACCATTTGGGCTTTTTTGGCAGTGATATCTGAAGGAAAACAAAAAGTCAACAATCAGCTTGATCGAAATCTCATTTTCTTCCCATTCCTGCAATTGAAATGTGAAAGGATCTCCCCACCCTACTCATATACAAACTAAAAACTGAAAATAAAAATAATACATTTTTGCTCTTCCCTCAAGCGCCCATGTATGATTAAGGATTTTGGAGGTGGCCTGGATGACCCTCAGAGAGGTGTTATTCATTCAGCAGGTGGCCAGCACATATTCAGATCCCTCATCTGTGTGAGGGTTTGACTCCACATTTCCCACCTGAACATCCAAAGTTACACCAGCCACGATTTTCCCTAGGACAGTAAACCACAATACCACTGAGGAGTTCAAACTCCTCATCTGATTTCGAGTCTGTGGACTACTCATTGCTTCATTCAGCCCAAGCTCTGGCTCTGAGCAAGGCTCACAGGGAGGGATTAGACAATCACAGCTGATTTCTTAATGAGATTTCATCTCCCTAATGCTATTGCTTGTTCTAATCCCACCAGTTCCCCAACCTTCCAAAGAGTCTCCAGAAGAAAACAAGCTAGGACAAGGTAAAGAGGACAAATAATAACTTAGACATCTGAATAACTTGGGCATCTGCATTTCATTTTCAAAAGCCAGTTGGACTGTAAGAGAAGTGAGCAGCATGAAAAAGGAACTTCTCAGACTGAAAAAGGAACTGTAGATGCCAGCAGGGAGGAGCAGCCCACATGTCTAATGCTACCCTATATTGATTCCTCTTTCCATATTTCCTGTGCAGTCAATGGAAAGAGGATGACTTTTCCCAAGATCAAAGCAGAGCACCTTGGTGAGCTGGTCAAAAGACCACTCCTCCTCTGTGTTTTTGAAAACAACTTCTTTTTCACTTTAAAACCTAAAGCTCTTAAAAACTCTCACTAAATCACCCCAACCTTCCTCATTCATTAGCAAAATACCCCTTTTTATTTAAGCTTTCCTTATCCTCTAATGTCTGAGCATCCCCTTTAAGACTTTTGCATCCAGTAACAAAAGCGTGAAGCAAAACACTGGAAACCTTTGAGTCTAGCCTGTGTAGACTTCAACTGTCCTCAGCTATAAGGAGGAATCTGTCATAATAATGCACACAAGTGGCAAATAAAATTTATCAGCAATGATTAGATATTTCTGGAATGTTGTAATACTTTTCCATATTAGTGTTCATTCTAAGGTGCAGTATATTATCTATAGAGAGCCCACATAATCTCTTTGAGATGAGAAATGTGCTCACAAATCAGTGTGTTGGCTGTGCTTCCTGCCACTGACACTGGATTTTGAAAAAGAGTTCTTGGTAACAGAGTAAATACATAGTAGTTTTCTCCCAGAGACTCGGGTTCAAGTTCTTACTCAACAACAAGGAAAATCAAATGTGATAGCCTCCATCCCAGTCAGCACAAGTTATTTATCATCACCGACCCATCACAGAGCCAGTGCAGCAGCCAGCACTCGTCTGGCAGGAAAAGCCTTAGTCTGGAGTAACTGGAGACTTGCCTGTCAGCAAGAGAATCACAAACCCTGCCTCTTACACCAGCATGGGCTCTTTTTCAGAGCATCAGTGCCATTGATGACATTAATAAAAGGATTTGGAACTGGCAGAAGTTGAAATTAGCAAAATAGAGCTGGAAAACAGGAAGGGGTTGTTGGGATTTTTTTTTTCCATTACAGAAAACAACGCATTTTTACTCACAAAGAAGAACTGACATTTCAGACACTGTGAAAATAGTCCGTGGAAGAGAGATCTGGGACAGATCTTCACAAACTGTGATCTCCATGCCTGGCCAGGGAAGATGATGATGCAGGGATCCAAGGACCACTGTTCTTTAGAAATAACACCTCCTGGGCAGTCTCACCCTAAGGGGGTAATGAGGTGAGAGTCAGCACAACATTTAACTCTTTTACAGCACTTACAGTTGAATGCACGTTGAATGCAGAGCTCCCAATACTTCCATTTTCAGAATTCCGTTCTTCAACAGAATTGAAAATGCATTTCTCTTTGAAACAATTCCTTTCCCCAAAGCCTAGCAAAAGAAGCGGTTCCAACAACAAAAAAAGTTCAGTTTGATTTAATTGCTTCACCAACCTGGATGGGCTGCAAGTTCCGTTTCAACCCTGTCACTGGTGCAAAAGCAGATCACAAGGAGAAACACCTTTATAAATCAATGGCAAAATTCTTCCATGAGATTTATTCCCCAGCCTTATCTTAAATGGGTAACGTGTGAGTGGCAACACTAAGAAAAGAATTCTAGCTATTGTCCTCAGGCAGGCACTCTTCTGGCAGCTACAAAACAAACTTACCCTAGCCATAAACTCCAGTAACTCTCAGGAATATGCATTATCTCTGCTGAATCTACTCTGCAAGTCTATTAATGAGAAGACATTTTCAATCCTAACTGTCTGGGCCTCAGAGAAGTGAAAGGGAGTTTATAGGCATAAAAAGCAGGAAAAAACCAAATCTGACTTCATCTGCTGGGTTTTTATCAAATGTATATAGCCAAAGAGCTTTAGAAAAGCTGGAAATTACTGTTTTCACCTTTTTTGCTTGGATAGCTATCAAACATTATTTATTTTTAGCATCAAAGTAGCTGAAAGGGCATTGTTAGAAAGAATGGTCTCCCTCTCTTGGCTCATGCAATAAACGTCAGGGAGGAGGCTTAACTTCAGAGACTGTTGGAAAAATGGGTTTTTTTAATTCCCAATCTAGCTGAGAAAACTGTTTGTTTTATTCCTCAGAGCTCATGGATTTACTGTAAAAATTCACATATTTACTTGGATATGTATACATATCTATGATTTTGTTCCTGTAGGTGTAATCAGAGGAGGATAGTGACAGTATCTTCTAAGAACATAAACACCACTTTTTGTCAGACCAAAGCCATAAGCAGCCCCAAATCCAGTTCTCACTGGAGGATGCTTGACCAGGTAGCACCAAAACCAGAGAAAGTGGTGGGTTTTTTATTTGCCCCCTGGTTTTCTCTCAGTTTCTGGAAATTAACGATGCAGAAACTTCCTGACTCTAATGTTCCTCTGGATTACTGTGCTCAATAGCTCTTTCATGGCATTGTGCTGCTGATAAGGAGGCTGTGATTGATGCTCATTTGGGGCTCTGTGAGGCCTCTTTGGTCCTGCTCTTCTTGCCACCTCTAGCTCTTTCCTTGAATCCTGGATTGGCATCTGAGGCAATAAAGCAGCATTTTCCAGAGATATTGATCTATGAAGAGCAGATCAACAGCCTGATTGTTACAAAGCTGCTTGCAGAAACCCATTACAAGTGATTTATTCTTTTACAGCACTGGCTAGAAATCACATATGCACAAACTTCTTAAGGCACTGAGTGATCTGGGCTGAGACCTCGAAATTAGGGGCAAAACCCAGGCAAGGAACTTTCTACGTGTGGACTGGGCAGACCCTACAGAATTTTCTGCCCAAATAAATTCCTGCAGCTGCCAGCAATGAAATATAATGCTCAGGCCACTGTGTGCTGAAGTCATCTGTTCCCTGTACCTCCAGCACAGTGGTGTTTGTAGCTGATTGGCAAACCCCTCTGCCTTCTTTTGCCACAGAATTTCCTAAAGTTGTCCCCTGTGATCAGCTGAAAGCAGGAGGGTGATAGTGCCTAATGTCAGATGCACTTCTGCCTGTTACCCTTCTCTGCCTTGTCACAACCAACTCGTAAAAAAAAGAATAAATCCAGCTTTGGGCAAGTTTCGCAAACTTCAAACAAAAGACAGTATTGGAAGCAGAAGCCTCAATAGCACTTAACAATTACATTGTTAATCTTCATATAATACAAACATTAAATAATTAATCTCAGTGGCTGAAGTTCAGTCCCAATAAAACTCTGATGACTTCTGTGGATGCTTGCCAGGAAGAAATTTAGCCTGCAATTCTTCTCGTCTCCCCTTTTGGCAATCCTGGGAGCATTTTGTAGTTCCCACCCTGTCAGTGGGCACACCTTTTGGCAGGAGTAAACTCCGTGATGTGCCTGATGCTGCACTGCACTTCACAGCAGCCGTGTAGCCCCAGTAATTTCCTGGGAACAACTAGTGGCACCTATTTGGCCCTCTGGGTACCTGAGGGAAGAATGAACCTACTCACTGGGCAAACAAGAACAGACTTCTTCCAGCTTTCTCAGTTCTACCTTAAAGTTTAGAAACTTCTGCAATTCCTAATTCACATTTCTCTGGGAGTGAAATACAAAGAACTATTTTGCCTCATTTCTCCTGTTTCAGCAGCTCCCTCTTTTTAAATGTCACAGAATTAATGTCACTCATATAAGAAATTTTAAAGCAGAACTCAGAAAATGCTTTCTTTTAATGCCCAAACCTGCAGCAAATATAAACCTTTGTAAATGCAACCTAATTTGCTAACATGTAGTGCTAATTTGATTACTCCAGATAAAGGTTTTAGTGGGACCAATTGGCGCTTGCTGCAGTGTGAAACTAGAAGGATAATTTGCTAAGAGAAAAGTGCAAGCTCTCTTTGGCACCCTGAAATGTGTTCGGTTGGTTTTGTGCTTTTGCATTTGAGTGAGTACTCCAGCACAAATTGGGCACAATTAGCAGCACATTTAAAAAAATACAGCTCAGTTCTGGTGCTAATTTGTCCCTGCAATAACACCAATTTCCCCTGTATTTACACTCAGTAAGCGTACAGAGGCTAACACAGAGGAAAGCTTTGGACAATTCCCATTTGTATAGCACAGAGCAAATAATTCTTTGTGCCCTATGTGAAATGAGTCGAATATCTCAGCCCACTTTCCAGAGAACATGTGTCTACATCACAAAATCTGCCACCACAAGTTGGCACTAATTGGCAGTCTCAGCAAAGTGGCAAAGGAATGAATGGCCCCTGGATACCGAACTAACATTTTTCCCCTACAGGTGGTCTTTTCAAGTCGGAATTGAGACGTACATTGTTTAGGCAAGGTGAAGTTTGTACTGCTGGTACATGTTTTGTTGATTCATAGAAGATTTCAGTGTATAGTGAGCGTTTTCATGAGCGTTACATTCACACTATTAAAAAAAATAAACAAAAACCTTAAATTGTATTTAAAAAAAAAGGGGGGGAAAAAACCAACAAAAAAACCCCAACAAAACAAATTCCAGCTGTCCCTGTTTTCCCCCACTTTGTCCTCTCAAAATCCTCAGTATGTTCAAAGGCACGACAAAATCTTTTCAGTTCTCGTCAGCGTGTATTGATGAAACAGCTCCCTTAGATCTGATACCAAACCAGGAGATTAGGATGCCAGCTGCTTTTATCAGGGCCCTGACTCTGCAGACTTCATTCACATGTAGCCCTGTTTGGGCCATTTTCTAGTCCAAAACTCACTGATATCAGTGGGAAGTCCCTAAAACTCCAGTAAGCTATAGAAAAATCCTTTGGTCAGAGGGGTGTTAAGGACTTCAATCTGCATAGTCCTGTGTCACAGAAAGAAATACCATAGAGGCTTTGATTATGGAGCATAATTATATTTACATGGAAATAAATCAGCTATTAAAGAGGCTCTTCAGAGTGCCTGAAAATTAGATCCAGATAGAGCAAATGCAGAAATAAGTTACGCTTTTCCTTTTTCAACTAAGGAAAAGACTTCCAAAGTAAACTCAGGAGTCTCTGTATGTTGTCATTGTCAGGTCAAGATAAAATATTAGTTCAGAAGATGTGCTTCAATTATCCTTGAGGACTCAGTGATATTTCTGATAGTTTTTTTTTTATAAGCTCAAACTAGTTGATCTGCTTTCATTATCTATGCTAGAATTCTTTTACACACCTTAAGATATGATTTCAAAAATCCCCCCATTGTGCTCATTACGATGAATCGATTTGTTTAGCAGCCCTTCCTGCCTAAGTGAAGAGAGGGTTCCTTCTCTCCTCCTGATTCAGCCACTGGCCCCTGCACCAGGACAGGTAAGGAGCCCAGCTCAGTGGTTGTGGGTTTTCAGTGAACTGCTTGTCAGGAGCTGGGCTGGCACTCCCTGCCCCATCTCACTGGCTGGCACACAGCACAGGCACACAGCCCTTCAGCACTGACAGCTCAGCTACAGGTAGGGAATAAGCCAACGCTCCTCTTGCACTGGGGGCAGAGGAAAAGGGATCGTTACTCGTGTGGGAAGAGATCTTTTCCTGCCACTATTCATAAGCACATAAAGCCCCCTGGGCTCTGCCAGTTCTCCCCCATTCAGGCGTTCAAAGTGAGAGGGAGTCAGGATTAGCAATCTGGAAATCACAGCAGATAAAATCCTGCAGGGTGCTGGCTCTGGAGCTTCTGAACTGTGAGGCTCAAGTGCTGCATCTCAGTCTCTGCTTGCAGCTTGTCCACTCAAATTGCTGAATACACCAGTCCTTTTGCTAATATAACCTCCAGGCTAGTTTTAAAAGCTGCCAAAGAGAAGTTATCATTACTTTATGAATAATCATCCAATAAACAAAAGGGTATTTCTATGCTTCTCTTGAGAACAGCTTTTCAGATTATCCAGAAAGTTCTTTTAAGCTGTGTGGGGTTTTGTAGAATGCAAAAGGGGAATTCTCTATAGGGTTCTTGTATTTTGAACTTATCTTACAGGGGTACAATTTGACATTATCAAAAATTGTCCCAGAAAAACTTTGACCTGTAACTCTCACACACCTTGACTCAAGTTTTTTCTTATCCAAGTTAGGTAGAGAGAGAGACTGGAATTGAACAATACTTGGTTGTTTTCATTCCACGTTATCCCATAGGTACAGAAATGGAAGAATCCCCTCTGGAAAGGCAACAGTGATCTTGGTGAGACAACACATTTGACACAGTCACCTTTGGCAGCACACTTTGAAGGAGGACAGAGTTACCTGCTGCAGGTGCTAAATATTTCTGTTATTATTGCTCTTGGGCCCAAGTCCCAGGGAGCCCTGCTTTCAAATTAATTGGACTGTTGAAAGTCTGAACCTTGGTTATCCTCAGGCTGGCATGAAAGGAGCAGCAAAAGGATGAACCAAAACAAATACCAACTTGGAGAGAGAACAGAGCCTAAGAAAGGAGTGGGAAATCCAGTGACAGAAAGCCAGAGAGGTCCAGCTTTGTGGCTTTGCAGGGCTGCTCCAGCTGCCACCCTGCACTGACTTTACAAACGAACTTCCCTCCTTTTTAGCATCTAATTCCAAAGATCTGCACAGGACTGAATGAATGTTATTTTTTGTAATGAGTCAATCCAGCCTGTGTTTTTCCCCTAGGCCCTACCTGTCTTCTAAACAAACTAAATATTAGACATGGTAGCAAGCTCTGCTGACTGATGTGAGTGTTGAAATCAGAGCTTTGCTTGCTGCTGCTGCTTGTATCTGTTTTACACAATTTTGAAAAAAATTCCCTAAGTACTTTAGGACAGCAGGTCAGGCTGGTTAGCAGCATTTCTTTATTTCTGTCCTGTGAGAAGATCTGGCTGAACAAGAAACTCACAGTAGGGATCAGATGGCTGATTTAGGAAACCAAGTTGCATTTGCTGCTTTCACTTAATTTGTCCCATGCTATTTAGAAACTAATTCAGCCCCAGGAGTTTTATATTTTACAGCATGCCAGGAAAGTTGTCTACAGTTTGTTGATGATCAAGGATATTTCCTATTTAATATAAAAAATACAAATAAAACAAAACTAAACTAAAATCAAACCCAGATTTTAAGATGACAGGTGGTACTTGCTCTCATAGCTGTGACTGAATTCCATTAGAAAGAAAGAAAATTGCAGTAAGATCTGAAAAACAAGTCTGAGGAAGCCTCCCTTATTACACATTAAAAATCCTAGGTGTTGGGCATGGTGAAGATATATTACCATAAATCAAAGCTAATGCCATGAGCCAGATGGTTCAAATTTGTGTACTAAGTGTTAGGCACCTAGAGAGCACAACAGTCTGTTGTCTTTCCATGGGAGGGTTCTCAGTTTTGAGCAGCTAATTAGCTGAAAATTAATTAGGGCCAATCTGAACATTTTTCCACACACAAGAGAAAAAAAGAATATATGCAGAAACAGGCCCAAACCCCTGTCTGACTAAAGCAGCAGTGGCACTGAGAAGAGGCAGGAGAAAACAGGAAATTGTATGAGGGGGCAGAACAGAACAGAGCCCACACAGACAACTGCCATGGGCAGGTTAAAGGAAAGAAAGAAGAAAATAAACCTTTGGAGAAGAGAAACAGTCCCTCTCCAAAGTTTACTCGGGAAGGCGCTGCACCAAGTGTCAGCTTGTCACAAATTTGGTCCAGATGGTTGGGACAAATATCCTACAGGTGCCACACTTCACATGATGCTTGTGTTTAAGCTGGTCTGCTGTCGTGGCTGTCTTGCAGAGACTTAGAGAGAGTGACACCCAATTCCTGGATCCCAAAGGAGATGGCAAAGCTCAGGGCCCTGCTGGGAAGCCGGGAGCTCTGCTCCAGAGCAGCATTCCCCTGGGAACTTTGCTGTAAAAATGCTGACACCTACCCCATAGCCAGCAGACTTTCTGGATGACACAGATACCAAATCCCACCCCATTTCCACTTCCTTCAAGGCACACAAGATTTTTATTTTTTTTTTTTCAGACTGCAGCCTCAGCTCTTAAATAGCACACAAGCCAGAAAAGTCCCATAAAATGCAGAATTATATTTTGGTTCTTTTTTCTCTCAGTGAGCAAGCTTCATACACTCAGATGTGCTAGGCACTTTGGCAGGGCTGAGATCCGGGGCACTGCAATAATGTTTAATCCCATTACTAATGCTTATTTTAGAATCTGCTTGTCCTTAAAGACATGATAGTGATCTTAATTATTGTCTCCAACATGTATTTGCCTGAAATAATTATTATACTTCATTCCTATAGAGACAACGAGATAAAACTCTAATTTCATTTTATTGGCCCTTCTATCCATCAAGAAATTAGTTTCTTGTGAGAGCTTTGAAGTAGTCCCCTTCACGGATTAAACTCCTTGAAAGTACAAGAACAGAAGGGCAGGGTGTGGGGGAATTGAAATAATTTACATACCAGCAGACATGTAATGGGAATCAACAATGCAACCAGACCTACATGATGGTTGAGAGGAAAACGTTGAGACATGCTATCCAACATGAAAAAAAAAAAAAAAAAAAAAAAAAAAAAAAGTCTGGTTAGCTGCAGATTTCAGCTCAGGAGGCAGCAGCCAAGGGGCTGCACTCAGGCAGAGGAAGCAAGCAGCAGAGAGGAGCTTCCCTAATCATATTTAAAACTAAAATAACAAAACAACAAAAACCCAAACCCAACAAGCCCCCAAACACCCATTACTGGATAAAAGAACATCAGATGCTTAACTGTCGCTTGGCTGTCTGCCAGGCAGGCTCCCAGCACTGCTGTCAATATTATACAATGTGTAGGAAAAAGTAACACAAGCTCTGTCAGAGCAGGGATTTGGTGTTAGATCTATGCGAGATGTTGGCTCCCCAAATTATGAAAAGCCTTGTGCTCTGAATTTTGTCACAAGCAAAATTTCTGCCACTTTTTTTCAGAAGACAAGGTTGCAAACCTGACTGCTGAGACTGTCCCTGTATTTACTCCCAAACAAATACAAGCCAACTCTTATTTTTGGCAAATTTCAAACAAGATAAAAAAGAAAACCTATCCATTAAAGGGAAAAATTTGAGCACAAGAATTATTGTATGCAAAGATGGATTCCACTCCAAGCTGTCTCCTGGGATTGAAGGAACTTTTGGGCTGGTCCTGTAACATCTTCTTGAAAGCCAGTGGTTTGCCACAGAAAGTAATGGTATCCTTAGTTTTTAGGAACTTGATTTCAATGGGTGCTCAGCATTCTGGCCTGGACAGAGCAATTACATATATTCTGAAATTCAATTTTATGAGTTATTCAATTGATCTAAACTTCAGTCATGCCTTTAGCTCTTGAGTCTGACTGGAACCAGGAGTGCTGAGAGCCCTGCTGATCAAAAGCTATATGGCTAGGATGTTTTTAAAAGCAGATTAGAACACCTTCAAGCAAAGAAATGTAAGCATGTAAAGAACCTGCCCCAAACCTTAGCATGTTCAGGATAAAGGTTTTGCAGTGCTGGCCTGTATGTAGCACATGTGATACACAAAGCAGCCCTTCCTAGCCACCTGCCCATCATGATGTAGCTACAAAACACTTGTTTTCTTTTCCATATGCTGCATATTTAAATTTCTGTCTAATATCCACACAAGCAGCTGTCATTTTTTTCAAGACACAGAGGTGGAGACACGAGGACTGTGCATTACCCCTTCCTCCACACACACTTTAGCTCTTTCTGCCTTCTGGCCTTAATGATTCCAAAATAAAGATCTCTGTCTGACAGCAAGTGCTGCTCTTTTTAGTGAGCCTTCCCACTGTACTGCAGCACCAATACCACTGTGCTGCAAGAAAAGTATATTCACTTCTTCCCAGCACAACCTAGAAAGCCAAAACAGTGGGAAACCTCCTACTTGGTACCATGCCAAAGAAAGTTTTTGAAGAGAAAAGTGGTGTTGTACAGGCATTGGTACAGACAGTGTTGGTCAGAAAAATCTTATATATAATTAGATTATCTCAAGAAATGCAATGCAAATGGAAATCACATGGATGTCATTGTGGCTAAATATAAATGTGTCAGAGGCCTCCCACATGGAGAAAGCTGATATTGATAAGATTTTATGCTTCAGTTGATGATTGAAAGGTTTCAGTCCAGCTTAAAGGTATGTGCTGACACCTTCATTGCAGATTTTGTAACGAAAGGTTTGTATCCTTCATGAAAAGAATCTCAACCATGCAGAGGGCAGAAGCTCAGGGTTCCATGCCCCACAGGTTTTACAGCCCTGGGAATGTTGTGCAGCAATCTTCTGAGCTGCCATTTTGCAGATCCTAAAGTTACACAACAAGAGGAACATATAGTCCTCTGAAACTATTCAGTTCTTACATGTAAAGCATATGATAATAGAACTTCCTCTTTGCTGATTAATGCTCTTTAAAGCTCTCAACACTGTTCTATCATGTGATTAAAAAGTGCCATTTCTGTTGCTATGTGAAGAGCAAAAGGCCAACCTGTATTTCAGCTCTGTGCCATTGATGGCTTTTATAATATAAGTGCAAAAAAAAATCACGACATTGCATTTAGGAAAAAACTCAGCAATGCTGCTCAGGTGACACAGGGGCCCCGCTGGCTGCCTGCCAGGGTTCTGCCAGGATCCACCATGGGCTGTGACTTCCTAGAGAAGCAGTTGTGTCATCTTGTTAGGAAGTAACAAGTCAGGCAGAATCCCATTCTCTATAATGTGGTTTTAGAAGAAGTGCCAAAATTGTTAAATTGATCGAACAATAGACAGAAAGAAGCAGAATTACATCAGACACATTTCAAATCCTTCTGCAATTGCTGTTGGCAGCAGGCTTGCAGCGACAAGAGACTTTTGCCCTTACCAACCTTCAGGGGCTTCAAATTTAACAAAAAAAGGGCAGAACCAGGGGATAAAACTTAGAAGGAGCCATGGGACCAGAGCTGGTCTCTTCCCTCCCTCAAATGATTATCCTCACCTCTAATTTATGAAGCAAGGGCTCTGAGACATGTCAGCTACATAAAGAAGCCTGGCTCCAGAGCTTGAGGACACTGTTCCACCCATGCTGTTGGCTCTCCACCCGTGCCATGTCCCAAGGAGAACTAAACCTCAAACCTCCCCCAGCATTTCAGCCACTGCCCATCACAGCTGGGCACCTTTGCCAAACCGGTGCTCATGAGTGCAGGTGCACCCCTGATCTGGTGTCCCAGATAGGGATGATGAACCTCTGCCATGGTTTAGGAATAATGGAAGGGATGAAAAACAGACACATTAAACCTCACACTAATTGACACAGGACTTTCTTGGTACATGCCACCTCTCTCTTTTTTTTTTTGGTGCAAATATCTCAAGGGGCTGAAAGAACTTTCTTACAGACAGACATATAAATAGCAAATGCAAAATCTGGTTGTCCTCCCCATTCATTACCAGGAAAATACCTGTGCTGGTATGAATAACATCTGGCGTTGCAGTGCTGGCTTTACAGCAGTTCAGTCCCGGCCAGGCAAGTATGGTAAGAAAAACTGTTGCAAACTGGTAATTTTGAAAGTTAGGAAACCCCCAGCTAAGCCAAAGCGTTGTCAACGATTTCCCTCACAGCCCATCTGGTACAGCCTGGGGAAATCCTATACAGTACCCACCGAAATATTTAAGGAGTAAACAGGAACGTTTGAGAGATTTCTTCCCTCCCCCGTCCCACAGGAGCAGAAGAGGGAGTGGAAGTGGAGCGCAGGTTTTTATTTCGGCGCTGTTACATAACCGTGCCCTGCCCCTGCAGAGCCCCTGCCGCTTGCAGAGCCCAGGGAGGCTGCAGGGAGCCAGGAGAAGGTATGTGCCTTGCTCAGGGCCACGCAGCAAACCAATGGCAGAGGTGGGAGGAGAGCTTGCAGGTCCCGGCAGAGCTGCTGCCGAACCCCGACGAGGCTCCACATTCCAGCCATTCCTTGCACATACTTCTCCAAACGTGAAATGTTGCTGCATCACAGGCTGCCCATCCAAGTCAAGGCACCACCTGCTTCCTCACCATCCCTCCACCATCCAGCCTGCACAGGCAGGCGCTGTAGCTATTCCCTGCCTTGGTCTCAGGAGGAGTTAAGATTTCTGGAAATCATGTCCAGCACATTCACTGACCAGTGGTTTTTCTCTTTGGTAGCCTTCCCTAACCACAGGCCTCGTTTAAGCACCACTGACTGAGTCTCCTATTCTTTTAAAATTCTGCAATAGATTCCATTTGCTAATACTAACAGGAAATCCCATGAATCTGCCTCATGCCCTTTCACTGACTTCACAAATCCAATTGATACAGATAGAGCCAATTTCTGAAACTGCAGCTGTCCACACTTACAAAGCTCTGACTGTTAGATAAGAAAGTGCCAGCTGGAACAAGAAGTTTCTCCTACTGCTGGATGCCACACTCCCAGCCAAGCGGGCAGCTGTCAGCTTGGGTGGTGGCAGAGCTGCTTAAATGGGAAACCCTTAGATCCAGTCCCTGGAGCTCACCCTAAAGCAATTGAACAGCCCCACAACAGGAAAAGGGAGTAAAGCTCAGTCCCAGAAGAATGCAGTTGCACTTGTTTCCTGTCCTCTCTCCATATTATTGCATCCCTCATGGGCCATAGCAGCTGGAGGCCGAGGAAGGTGCAGTATTTGGGACAAAAAGCTCTGTTGGCCCCTCTTTGGATCTCAGAAGAGCCGTGGTCTCAGCCTCACTGAAAGAGAAGCTGAAGTTCTCAGGTCTGAGCAGTGTTACCGTGTGGTCTCGTGATGATTTTCACTGCTGGTTTTAAACCATGCATGAGTTTTCATCTGTGTGCCATTACAGCTCCCAAGATGTTTTAATAAACAGGCACTAAGCTGGGAGGTGAGGGAATGGGCAGAGTGGCTGGCTCCACCATCCTCAGCCTGGATGTGTCCAAGGGGGAGCATGGATCATCTCCCATCAGAGTATAACTGGATACGCATTCACCCCTGACACCAAGAGTGCTCTGTGCCTAGGAAGGGGATTTCAGAGGACTGAAGCAGGCTGAAAGTTCACTTTCAGCAGAAGTGGGTCTAATCCTCTGTCCTCCACCATTGCCCCATGAGGTGGCTCTGCTGGGTGCCACCAAGTCTTTCTGCAGGCTACCTGCCTCAGTATCAGGAAAACTAACAATCCCTTTGTGGATCCCTACTTCACCTACCCTTGGTCCAGTTTGGGAATAAGCATAAGCAGAATAAAAAGAAATCCATGCTATTAATGACACTCAAGAGATTCCAACAGTGCTTTCCTAAAAGAGTCCTGTCTTAGAAGCAAAGGCACCTCATGGCTCACTGCACATCTTCAGTGAGCCCTTAGAAGTTACCAGAAACATTTTATTTCTTCTATAATATAGCACAGCTGCCTACTGGAAAATGCCCATATGCCCATCAATTCTGTTTTGCAATTTCCTTATTTCTTAATCCTTAATCTACTTTTCTGGAGATATTTCAGAGCCAATCCCTCTCCTCCCTTATCAACCACTGAGCAGGAATTTTTAAAGGGGTTTAAAAGTCTTCCCCTTTACATACGGACTTTCCTGAGATTTTTAATCTTTTTTACCTTCTCCTAAATAAGGACCTTTCAAGAGGATTTTTTGTCTATTTGATAAATCACATCAGTTGAGTACTTTCACAAAAATGAACAGAAATTCTTCTGATAAGTTGAGAAGAACATTAACCAGAAGCCTTTAATAACTTTGAATACTCCATGGGAAGCTCTAGCATCAGCATGAGGATAATTGATTTGATCTAATACAATAAACAGATAGCAAGACAAACAAGTTGATATGCATCATTATACTTCAGAGATCTTAAGCCACAAGAAGAATGGGGCAGCACATCAATTCTTCAGCCCAGAATTCATAAAAGAAATTAAAAATCCAAATGCATATATATGCATATATATTCACGTTTAAGCAAAGAAAATTTGTTTTTAAAAAGTGAAATCGTGCTTGTGTAGATACTTTGGCACCCATAATTGCACATTCCTTTTGCTCTTTATCCTGACAGTCATCTTTATGGTGATTTCCTGAATGGGAAAAGGGTCTTCAGGAAAGAAAACTTAACAGAGAAAGAAACAAATAACTAAGTAGAAGTTAAAGCCCAAGCAGTAAATACAACACTCAGTGCTTTTTTTTTAATGGAAACTTTCTATACAGATCCATGCAAGTTACATGTATGGAAAGTTGACTGTGGCTTTGTGGGCTTCTTAACATAAATATCCTGACACAAAAATTACTATTCTAGAAATCTTTGTGGAAAGATTGGAAAAAATCTCCTCATACACAGACCCATGTAAACTGTTTAGTAACTAGGGAGAGTTTTCGGATGGCAGCCCTTCCCCACCCCCCGTTGCAGACTCCTGCCTCGTTTTGTGGAACTGCCTTGCTGTCTTTCAGAGGGGACAGCTGAGCAATCCGTTTCAGTGCCTCTCTTTCCCATGGAACAAATCCCCCCCAGCCCTCCTGCTGCATCCTGACAGAGATGGCAGGCCTTTCTTCACCGAATTCTTTCAATAATGCTGCAACTGCAACATTAGGAGAAACAATTAGGACTAAAGGGAGTTGCCTCTGTATGCCAGATCTGCTTAATAACTTAATTAAATAAACAGAAATATAATTATAATGTAAATATTTCCTTTCTCTAATTCCAAGGCATCCTTAGAAAGAGAATACTGCTGAAATGATACAAGATTATTGAAAACCTTTTCATTCCTCCACACTTAAATACAATTTTGCTGTCTTCCCATGCCTTCCCACTTGTAGTATTTCACTTTTGAAATTTCAGAACCATCTATCAGACAGAGAAAAATGCATCCTTGGAAATGAATACCCCAGATAGTCAAAAGTGTTTATAATTGAAAAGGAACCATGAAGGAGTAAATTGCTCTGTAATTTATAACTGCAGATTTCCTTCCTCAAATTATTTTCACTCAGCAATTTTCTCTGAGAACTTTTACAGTTTCAAATGTTTTTTTGAAAAAGTGCAAGACACACTCAGATCACGTTGTCTTTTGGCATGTACACAGCCACTCAGAGACAATGACCCTACCTTATGGCTTTCCACTGAATGAACTCTGATGGCTTCAGTACATTTACTCATGATTTACATCAGTTCAGGCTTAAATTTGTCATCAAAAAGGTTGTTCCCCGTGTACCTACACAGGGGGATTTTCTTTGTCTTCACCACCACCAAATTCTGAATACAACGTGTTCCACCTAGCTATTTAGAAAGAACAATAAAAATCTAAGCAGTGGCAGTGACACCATCCTTAAACAGCACGCACAACAACACCCAGGTCAAGTACTATGAAAAATCCCTCTGAAAAAGCAAGAGGAGCAATATAGAAAAGTTCCTTGAATTAAGAATAAAACTCCTACTGCTGGCTATATCTGACTCCTAATTACAGTGATCTTTGCTTTGTCCTTTCCCTTTCAGAACTGCTAAAAATAAAAGTCAGTGTGTATATGTGCAAACCCACCTAATGCCAGACCAGCACAAGTTTAGTACCTTGAGGATTCTTCATGCACAAGCCTCCAAGAGCACCTGGTCCTAGGCAAGACAGCTTTGCAGGCAACCCAGAAACCTGCAAGTCCCAGCTGCAATAATTATGGCCAAACCAGATTTTTTTGGCAACAGCTTCCTTCATTTCACAGTCTGGACCCACATTTCCCATTTGACAGTCTCCATCCCACTCTTTTCCAGGTATGCATGTGAGTTAACTCCTTATGCCACAAAACATGGGGTCGTTTTCTGTCTGCTGCCTCCTGTGTCTGCCCCAGGTTTGGCCTCGTGACCTCCTGCAGCAGCTCCACACACGTGCTCTGAGCACCGTGCCAGCGAATGGTTCTGCCATTAATAAAAATCTCTGCAGAACGCGAGCCACAGGTGTGTGCTGTGAGTTTAGGAAGGAGAAATGAAGATGACCTCATGCTGTACTTTGGAAGGAAGGTGTTGAAGAGTTCAGGCAGCCAGTGCTGACAGAGAGACATGGACCTGTACAACAGGGACTCTGCCTTCTTGCTTCCTCTGTGATCCCACACGCAGAAAACTCAGCCCCAGCTGAAGCTCAGAGGGCCCCACATGGAACCAGGCTGCAGGTTCAGGGGTTAATTAGAGATTACACCCACACCAAAAAGGGCTATGGAAGAGAAGAAACACAACTGGTTTAACCGTATTAACTCCACTGTTAATATAGGCTGGTAGTACACTTGACTTTATTGTTGCAAGTTGGTTTAAGATTAAAAAAAACCCCCAAAACACAGAAAATCACTTCTTCATAATTCCCTGTTCCCACTCATCTCCTTGTCTTCAGAAAGTGGCCCTGGGCTTGCTGCCATTGCTACTTACATCTTCTCCCTCATCCGTCCTATTCTTGTTTCTGCTTGGTGTTCTTAATTCCTTAAATATAAAAGTTTATATTTATCTATATAGTTATACACACATATTCCACTCAATTTCCTCAGGATATGACTCTTCCATACTGCATAAACTTCCTTCCCTGGCCTTCTCCAGCTCTATCATTCTTTTTGCTACTGTCCAGGGTGCAGCTGTCAGGGGCAGGAAGCCCCAGACCCTGCTGCTCACACACAGATTGATCAAGGTCAGGAAAAGGGGAGCCAGTACCTGCTGCCTCCCACCCTCCCAAACCCTTCACATCAGAACAAATGAGTCCCCAGATAGCCCCATGAGCTCTCAAATGCAGAAACAGACTGAGAAGTTGGTGTAGGGAGGTAAAACCCATCTCAGACAAGCGGTTATGGCCCTCCCAGAGACAGCCAAAGGCTGAGAAAGAGTCAGGGGAAGCTCAGGTGAGCACCCCAGAACATAAAAACTGCAGTGGGTAATCATGGTGATGAGGTTTCTTGTGTAAGTAAGCTTTAAGGTATAAAATGGATATGCCTGGATATTGAAGTTGCAATGTTATTAGAAATAATTAATTAAAAATGTGATTAGATAAGTAACTCATCTATTATTTATACAACCTGTTCAGCACTCCTGGTTTCCAATGATATGCAGACTTGGATTAGAAATTGGATTTAACTTTTTTTTCTTAATCAATTTTGATTTCTTTTGGAATAGAGAACTAGAGAACATATTAAAGTGCCACAGAAGATTTAAAGCAGATGAAATTACATGAGTTCCCACTTATTCTGTCAATATGCAGATGACAAAAAAAAATCATGGTGTTTTTCCTCAAGTCTCTAAATGTCAGTTTTGAAGTCTTTTCATAACAAGATTAGTAGAAACTGATGCTGAAACTGTAACTGAAAGGGAAGTTCTGTGAGCGGATTTGGAGAAAAAGAATAGCATGGCTATGCTGAGTGCAGAGAGACTGAGCCACAGGGAGCTCCATGAAATCCAAGAGAGTCACCTTAAATCTAAGTGCTCATCAAAATGTTTCACATAAATGAACCACCATGGTTTCTGAAGGGCAAAAAATCACCATTCAGTAGGACTTGGTTCCTGTAAAAGGTGAACTGGAACTGAAGTGAACTTTCCCACGCTAAAGAAAATGCTTACATCCTGCCTGGCCAGTTTTAGAGAAAGAAGCCAGCTATGACATTTGGATGCAAAACCAAAATTCTCAAGTCAGGGCTTCTCTAATCCAAGGCCTTCATTGGAAGCCATTTCTGTGGCTCACGTGGCAAACCAACCTCTGCAAGGATCACCGAGGACACATCCTGAGAGGTTCCACATCAATATGAGCTGCAAGCAGTGGGAGTTAGAGACTGAGCACCCTGCAGGATTTGACCCAGCTTCAAAAAACAAAGAACCCAAGGAATAAAACTACCTTAGCTGGATTCCCTTTTGCAGTTTCAAAACCCTAAGGAAGGTGTCATTGGAGCAATGGAATAATTACTACACACAGAATGATTAAAAGTAAAAATGTCCTCTAGTCCCCCTTGATGTTGAAAGAAGAATCATTAATTCAAAGGCATGCAAAAATTCATGGAATTTAAAACACCAAGCAAATGTAGTCTAGTCTTGTCAGAATCAGGGTGCCTTTTATAAGACATTTCCTAGCTTGCCCAACCACAGTGGAGCCCCCACAGGTTTTTCAGATCTCCTCTACAGCGTAGTTAGATTATCCTCAAATATAGCAAAATAATTAAACCACACCAATTTAAATGGATGTGACTTCAAGGGCTCTTCTCTAAAGCATTGCTCTCAATCAACTAACTCATTCCAAGCCATGCAGAACCCGAAAGTAAAATATCCTATAAAGTCAGCCGTGTCCTGGTCTGCACGAAAAACTCCACAGCTGGCAGGTCTAGGGAGGTGGTACCTCCCTTTTGCTCTGATCTCGTGGGACCCCAGCTGGATACAGCTCTGGGGCCTCCAGCATGAGAAGGCATGGACCTGTTGGAGCAAGTCCAGAGGAGGGCCCAAAGATGATCAGAGGGATGCAGCTCCTCTCCTATGCAGGCAGGCTGAGAGAGTTGGGGCAGTCCAGCCAGGAGAAAAGAAGATTCCAGGAACACCCCAGAGCTTCTTCCAGTACCTAAAGGACTACAAGAGAGTTGGAAAGGGACTTTTTGCAAGGGCATGGAGTGGCAGGACAAGGGAGAATGGCTTCAAACTGAGAGAGGGTACATTTAGATAATATACTAAGAAGACATTATTTACTGTGAGGGTGGTGAGGCATCCAGACAGGTTTCCCAGGAGGAGCTGTGGATGCCCCATGCATTCCTGGAAGTGTCCAAGGCCAAGTTGAATGAGCTTTGAACAACCTAGCCTAGTGGAAGATGTCTCTACCCACAGCAACAGGGGGGGAGTAGAACTTTAGATCTTTAAGGCCCCTTCCAAACCACGCCATTCTACAAAATGTGTATTTTTCCTTTGGACATAAGGTCAGACATACAATTAGGAGACTGTTGCCCTATAATTAGCAAAGCTTTCAGCAAACTAACCTAGTTTTCAAGATTTCACCCACCCACTGAACTGGTAGCTCTTCAGCTGCATCTCAATGGGACAACAGCCATTTGTGGTAGCACCAGACTTTTCCCTTCAGCCCTTATGGATACCCATCTCACAAATGCTGCTGCAATTTATAACTTTGAGTATCATTTATAATTTTTATAATTTTTAGTAAGTGTATGATTGGCATTAACAGAATGAGAACAGTTGAAACAGAACTCTTCCAGAACATTCTGCATTCAGCAAATAATAATATTACAAATGCTCTATTTCCATTGGGACAAACATTTTTGCAATTTGAGTTACAAGTTTAGTGCTTGCCTCATGGTGATGATTTAGTCCCAGTAATTGTGCCTTGGACCCTAATTGGCTGTTAAGTTAATCTATTTCTCACCCTGTGTGTCTAACTGCAGCCTTGCAAGGACAATGGGTGAGAGGACGAGGTCTGAATGAGCTGCCTCAGCCACTGCTTAGCAGTGGGGTGTGAACATCAGCCCAGGCTGCCCCACCAAATATTTGTGCTTCTCAGGAAGGATTTCCAGCTGCTGTCGTGCTCCATAGGCTTTCGTGACTGTATCTTGGACTTGCCTCATTTGCACACCTCTCATCGGTGTAAGCTGTGCCCTGAGGTCACAGAAATTCAGGAGTTTAGTCCAGATTTGTTCTTGATTTCAGAAGGCAGGGTTGGAAGAGGTCAGTGAATTGTGGGGTTGGCACATAAAAAAACGACAGACAATTCTTGACTTCCTTTTCTCAAAGATTCCTTGGTGCAGATATCCTTCCTGTTAATATTATGATATTCTGAAGACTGATATTCTGTACCCTTTGGGTTTGTTTCATTGTTTTGGTTTTTTAAGCTGTCCCTTCAAAGTTTCCTTTCTCTTCAGTTCAGGCCCATAGTTGCCATGGTTGTGCTTGGAAATCAGCTCCCTGACCAAAGCCATGCAGGCACCATCTACTGCAGTGGAGGCTTCTCATTGGGACCAGCCATAGCTACTGATTTTGAGGACCACCTGATTCCCTCCACGAGGCTCCTCCACTATTTCACAATTAAATTTTCTGCTACACCTCACTAAATTTCCACTAGGCCTCACTAAACAGGACATGACAGGAAAGAAGACAATGTATTGCAAAAGCATAAAACAACAGCAGAGTTCTCTCTAAGAGATAGCCACAAATAAAAGACACAAATATTAGACGTTAATTTGCTTTTACAACATTTTTGTTCGAGGAACTTTCATGCTCATGCCTCTCTGATTAACTCTTTGTAACTCTCTGGCTTGCTGAGGAATCACATAGAGCACAAGTTTCACAAATCGTGCCAGGGCCACTCCAACACTGTGAGACCACAGGAGAACAGAAATACTGACCAGTACGGTGCTGTTTCCTGGTAAATAGAAGCCCTGTGAAAAATGTATATCCTTTATTCACCCAGGCTGCTCCATTAAAGAAAACACACAGTTAAAAGGTTACTGGCAAAAATCATATGCATCAGCTTTTTCAGGCACATTAGTGCTCGTGTTGGAAGCCTGCTTGTGAGGGAACCTCCTCCTTCCAATGTCTCCAATTTCCACATTTTGATCCCCATCACACATCAGACTGAGAGCAGGAACCCAGTTCCTTTCAGCCAACCAAAACTGGAAGGGCACTAATGCTCTCCACCCAACAGAGGTCACTGAGCCCTCAAACGAGACTCCTGCCCACGGCCAGTCCCAAATCCAAAGCCTGCAGAGTGCCTGGACCTTGGCACCAGCTGGTTGGTTCTGTAGGTCTGTCCTGTAATGTTGCACTACTCACTAACATAGATGAAGCCTCCTTGTGCAGGACTCTCACATTAAACCCTTTTAAAGGGATTTAAGGCACTCAGTCCTGGGGACTGGTGTCACCCCAGTGAGAGCACTGTAACTGCATGGATAACCATATCAGACTCTCAGAGCTGGAAGACATTTAGTCTCTCCAAGCAAGTGAAGGACCACTTTGGATGAAGTCTGTAGTGCCCTCTAGTCTGACTCACTCTTGAGAACTGAGTAGGTTCGATTCCTCTGTTGCTACAACTGGTTCCACACTAGACCAAAAGGTTACTGCTGGTCTTCAGAACTTCCCTGACTGTAAATGAGCAAGTTCCCCTGTTACCAGAGACAACTGCAACCCAGGCTGCAGACTCTGCACTTGGCTGGTTATAACTTACTCCAGCACTTTGTCTTGCAAAGTAAAGACAGATGGCTTGATAGTGGTCATTTATAAATAAGCTCAGGACCAGACTGCAATGACTCACATAATCAAGGTTATTACCAATTATATTGTATATAATGGACAGTGTTTTGTGGGGGGTGAGGTGAGGGAAAGTTGCAAATACACTCCAAGTTTGTGTGCCTTAAACTGACTTTAGATTTCCTTGGTTCTACAGGACATATTTCAGAATGCTTGGATCTGATTCAGCTTGTCCTGCCGAACAAAACAGTTTCACTGCTCTGAGACCAGAGGAACACAGTGGTGAATCAGGCCCTTTATTTGCCTCCAATGGCTCACTATCAGGCCTACTGCAAACTACCTATTGAGAGCATGACAGCCAGTACTATGCTCTATAGTGAGCGTTTGGAGTATCATGCCCTAAGTATAGGCCATATGAAAGGTCTTTTGTTCAGGAAAGCAAACTGTACAGTGTTTAGTAAGCCACACTCCAAATATAGGATCGATAAAGCGCGGCTAAAATCAACTATTGCCTCAACAGGCATTCACAGATTTTCTCTGAATTAAGCACGCTTGAATCTTAGGGCCACAATGCCTTCTCTCAGCTCTTTCACAGGCAGTTCACGCAGAAATAGAGTAGGCTGGGACCTGGTATCAGGCAATGCGCAAGAACTTGAGGCTCCAAGTGGGGAAGGAAAAAAAAATGAGGGAAAAAAAAACAAAATAAAAATAAACCATATGGAATCCACACTCAGATGCCTTTAAAACAACCACAAACATTCTTGCTGCCTCAAGCTGCAAATGTCGTGAAACAATTACTGGGCTGGGGGACTTCAAAGGTTCACTGAGAGCAGCAGTTTTATTTTTCAATCAAACACAGGAATAGGGCTTTTTTTCCTCCCTCCCTCTCTTGCTCTCCCCTTTTTTTTTCTGAATGAAGCAGCGCCCAGGCTTCCTGATTTCAAAAACCCTGTTCCGCTTCGCTTGACCACTCCATAACCTTAGGAGAAGCTCAAAAACTTCAAAACGAAACTGTGAGTCATACTGAATGAAAAAAGACATTCTTATATTTCATTAAGATTGAAAACTGCTGCATTCCTTGTTTGTAAAATTTACATGAATGATCTCTAAGGGCTTGCAGCTGAATGCTGTGTAAAGCTTGAACTTCCATAAATTCCTGTTTACTTAATCATTGATTCTAGAAGGTGACCAACAGACATTTGCAGGGTTTGGAAATTCATAGTTCACTGTCCACAGAAAACAGGATTCCTTCTTGCCACTGCCTAACCTATTTATACTTTCCCCCCACACACACTTTTTGAAGCATCTATGCACTTTTGTTTTATGTTTTCGTTTCAGAAAGGCAGCAGTTTAACCTCAGTTTCCTTGCAGGAGCTTTTGCAAAGGCTGCAGTGTTGCTTAGCTCAAGCATTGGCTCACTGGTGGAAGGAGCTGTGCTTAACATGGTGTTTTCAGATGGCTGACAGCACAGGGCATGTTTGGCAGAACAGATGTATGGCCGGCAGCCCCAGTTCTGCAGCACACCTCCCACCACCAGGAGAATCCAGGCTGCTCCAAGAGGCTGGATCCCGAGGGGTTCAAGTTGGCACTGACCCCTCTGCAGAGAGTCATGCACACAAAAATCATGCAGAAATAACATGCTGCCCCCTTTGAAGAGAACTGAGTCAAATTGTTAAAAATGAAACTGACTCATTGTAGAAACAGTGGTCACTGGAATGGCATCTCCACAACTGCTGTGGTAAGAGAGGAAGCTGCCTGACCACAACTGCCTTTGTGCTTATTCTAGCTGTTTAAGTTCTAAAAACCGCAAAACCCCATTTGAAATTCCACTGTATAGCAAGGTTTGTGTAATGAGGTTACAATTCATAATAGGATCATTGAAAACTGAAACAAGCAGCATTAATATGTGGACTGCCTGCAACGAGCTAGCAGCAGCGTGATGATGTCATTTTTAATTAAAAGTCTGTCCCTGTTTGATACGCTGAAAAAAGAGTGCAAATCAGGGACTATGGGCTGATCCCATCCATAGGGAAGGACTGTCAAGCAGCACAGTGGTATCACAGAGCACCCTGCGAGCCATATGGCATGGCTTTAATGGAACTAATTCCCACGTACTCTGCTTGTGTCACGCGTATCAGGATTCTGCTCCCACACGGAAAAGACATTAGTCAGGAACAGGGGGAGGGGAGGCCCAGGGATACCCAGCGTGGTGTCCTTTACCATGTGCCATGCTGTAAATGCTACTACCGCAGTGCTGAGACCAAGAGGAAATGGGCTGCAAGTTCATGGAAGTGGACAGATCCTTCATTCCCTTAAGTCAGCAACTATGCCAATTGACAGCAATGGTGACCAACCAGCCCTGTGAAATACCAATTCAAAATGGCTGGTACTTGTAGAGCCATTTATTGATCCACTTTCACCCAAGACTGACCACAAACCAAGAGATGCTCATCCACAAGACTCTTCCCTACTCAGCACTTGTTGATCCCTTTTCAGCCTCTTGTGCTTTCCTTAAGGCAATTAAACCAACTCTGGACTTCAGTATATGGAGGATACATTCCTGTGAATATCAGTGCTGAACACGTTGTCCACCTCCCAAATATCAGGCACCAAGGACCCAGTCAGCCCATCCTCAGTTCTCTGAACAGCCTTTTTGACTAGAGAGAGTTTCGTCCTACTCAGCTGGGCAAGAACTGTAAGATGTTGGTAGTAATGAAGCCTGTCTCAACTTGTGCAAAAGTAGCAGAAGAAAGATGACCAAGAGAACATTTACATTTCACTTAACTGCCGTTTTCACGTCCTACAAATATTTCAGAGGTAATTTTGCCATTTATTGAAAATTTCACTGTCGGATTTCTCCATCCTAAATTCCTAGGTTTGGGTTCAAGTTATGAAAACTATTACATGCAAAATCTTTACACCAAGCTGGTCTGCAGACCTCCATTAATTCAATAAAATTTCCTTTTCCTCTTTAAGATTTCTGTGTAAAGTTTGATGTGAGGGTATATGTGGATCTTTAAGAAAAACACTGAGTAGATCATGAGTGTAAAAGAAATTTGGGGATCACCAGCATGAAGTTTTGTCATTAGATCTTACTGTTATAGAAAGCTGTCCTGCCTTAGGATATCATCGCCATTGTCATCAGGGATATTTAGGTGGGAAATTCATTTGGACTAGTAATTTATTTCACCCAGTATTTTAGCTGCAGATAGTCCTACACAAAATGAAAGAATGGAGAAATCTATATCCTGTCCCAAGTATCTGCAGGGCTGCAAAAACCTTCCTCGATTTATCCTTCCTCGATTTATATTATAAACTAGAGAGATGTTCAGAAGGTTCCAGCTTTAGCCTAGCCAGAGAATGCCCAGCATGGAACACCTGGAACAACCGTGCTGAGCACAATCCTACAGAATTCTTTCTCGGGAGACAGAAACAGACTGGAGCCCTCTCTGACTGCAGCAGCTCCTCTCCTAAAGCCCCGTGTGTGGGGGCATGTGGCTGCAAGCACACATGTGTGTGAAAGGGAGACAGTGCTCCCAACCAACTTTCTAAGCCGGTGGGAGGGAAGGATTACCACAGGATTGGACCCCACATGTTTAATTTTCACACAGACTTAACATGAGATACGCTACATCAGACCCAAGATAGTGGTATTCCTATTCTTACTGACCCCAATCACTTTAAACCTATTGAGTGCTGTACTCCAGAGAGAAGATTTAAATTACACTTGGAGAATGTTTCTTGTAATGCTGTGAGTGCAGTGTGCTTTTTGAAGAAATAGTATTTCCTTCTTGGACCACAATGAGCAAGTCCAAGGTCAGACAAATCACGTGTGGTAGAACAAGTTGCAATGTGAAGGGCTCATAGGGTCACATAGATTTTTGTTTTTCTGCTCAAGGAACTTGGCTATTTCTCAGTGAATACAAAGCCTATCTTCTCATGCTAATAATTGATGTAATTCCATATACTCATTATTGTGAAGCCAAAATTCATTAGCTAAAAAAAAATTTAATCTACATATCCTATAAAAGACTTACAAAAGGTCATTACTCATACAAACTTTACAAACTGAATTACAGCCAGATGAACAATAAAGAAGAATTTTCAATTTTTTTCTCTTGTATGGATAAAACACTGGAGATTGGAAAAGAAAATGTAAGCTGTTCTCAGTGGATGTTAACCTATAAATAAAGCACTGAAGATCCCCAGCATCAGGATAAATTTTCCCACCCTGTTCATTCTTGCCTTACCTTGGAGGCATATTAAGAAATGAAACTGCCGGGATGTTTCTGCCCGATACCCTTTTTGTGTGTTTCACAGCTAGAAAGTGAAAGGCTCAGCAGGTTAAATACCAGCAGAGTAAAGTATTTTATTCAGATATCAGTTGCAAAGATCGGGGGAGGAGGGGGAACGCAGTGAGGCCTTTCAGCCTGCAGTGCCATGGGAGAAGAAAAACGAGACAGCAGAAGTGTGTGGTAACACAAAAAGAATGTTATCTCAGCGGAGGGGAAAATACTTTCAAATGCATAATTGCAAACACATACCCTCAGCAGCTAACCCAGAGCCCTCTCAGACTGCAGAGCTAAGAGTTTGGAAAGTGGCCAAAGTATCAGTTTTATTTGAGAGATCAAAGTGGTGAAAGAGAGAGAAAGAATAGCATCAAATATGATTGATAAAAAGTATTGCTTTCTTTGATTGGTTTCTGCTCCCCCTCCCTTTTCCACCTCATTCTTCTCCCAAGTTCACTAAGAAAAATGTCAGCTCTGTGGTCCATCTAGTAACACGTGCTTGCATGTGAGATGTGCCTATAGGAAAACACCTGCTCAGGGCACATACCTGCCTGAACTCCTAATGGCCACGAGATTCCTGCAGATTCACTGCAGGTAGGGGCTGTTTGCTGCACTGCAGATATTTGTGACCCTGCAGGGCTCACACACACAGGCATAGTTCCACATTATGATATTTGGTTACTTTGCACAGCCCCCCTCGTGCTGCTGAGCATCTACGCAATCCCCACGTGGATTTCCAGGGACTCTGACCTGAGAGTGTCGGTGCTGTCGCTGTTTCTGCTCTGTAATTGTCCTCCCTCCCCTCTTTATTGTTCACACTGTCTTTATATAAACACACTGAGGAAGATAAAAGGTTTATGATGGCAACACAGTTGAGTTTATGGCTCCTTTCACACACCTAGATGTTACCTCAAGCACAGACCAGCCAGGATGAAGACCTTGGAACTAAAGGGCACTTTCACATGTGACAAGTTCAAACCATTACTAAAATCCTCACAGGAATCATGGCTGATGGGCAGGGACTAGGCCATGCTTAGGCCCATGAATTTAACAATATCGTACAGGCCAGGACCTGCAAACAATGTACACAGTCACTTTATATGTGCACACATGTTTCAAAATCAGTTCTTTGCATCAGGATTTTGCAGCCCGTGGGGATGACATTTACTAGAACCACCTATATGAGCAAGAGTTTATTGCAGGAACAAAAGGCAGATCATGCCACAGGAATTCTGAGAAAGAAGCTTGTGGAGGTTACTGGTGAGTAATGAGATGGGAGGGGAAAAAACTGGAAAGGTATTGATTCCAAAGCAATACTGAGAAAATGAGAAATGTTGCAGAGAAGGAACAAGGCAGCTCTGAGCCATTACAGATATTAGGAGGTGAAAGAGAAAAGACCACAACAAAAGGAAAAGCAAAGAAATAGGCCTAAGATGATGTGCAAAAGAACTAGAAATTACCAGAACTAGAGCAAGATATTGTAGGACTTTCCTTGGTAAACATGAGCAAAAAATAACAATAATTCAAGGGGGAGATAGGCATGATGATGAAATTGGTCACTAAAGCAGACCAAGAAGATACAGGAGAGCAGATAGGATATGACCAGGTGATAAATATTTTTGCAACAAGCAGAGAGGGTGGGGTGTTTGTTACGGGAGGAAAAATGATCCGCAATAGTGAATTTGAACAACCCCCTTATGGATTTGATAAACTCAGACCTAACAAGAAGCGGTGGCAAGCCTGGTTCATTAATCATTCAGTCATCTAGCCAATCCTGCATCCAATATCTCGAAGTCTGCAATAATCAGATGCTGTCTTGGCAAGCCTGAACCACTGGACAAGCTGCAGATTAGGGGTGCATGATGAGTGCATCACACTACATAACTCTGCAAGGAGAATGGGAGACAGAGGTGTGAGGGCATATAGGATTGTTTGAGTCACAGGATAAACCTGGCCCTTAAAAGTGGAAAATACTGCAAGGAGGATGAAGAACAGGAAAGTGGGCAAAAAAATGTGGGTAGGGAAAATGTAATCTGGGTAATGTGCATGTGGTTAGGAAAGATGCAGAAGGCAGAGATAAAAAGAAAGGGCAGGCACATCATGGAGGAGAAGGACAAGAGAAAGTTTAAAAATAGTTCCAGTAAAATTGTGGGGCTTTTAAACACATATCACCGTGGCAGGACCAAATCAGGTGCGCTGTGAAAGGAGGACAATGTGCAACTGTGCAAACCACTCTGTGTGTTCCTAATGTGACAGGTGACAGCTCTTCCTTCCTTCCTCTGCCCACAACACAAAACTGTCCCCCAGTTCTCCCCACCCTTCATCCATCCACCTGTGCTGGGGTGCACCACGATTTGCAAGCAATCTAGCAAGACAAGTGTCTCACAGGATGAAAGGGCACAGAAAACCGTGCAGGTGAGTGCAATGCAGGCATCACTTGGGGGTTGAAACCAGCCCATTTCACTGTTTCCCCTCTTGGTCCCTGGGGTGTTTCAGCAACATCTTTTCATGCCTAAGCTCTAATTAGTCCTCATAACACGCCATGAGATACCTAAACAATTAGTATTACCTCCATTTAACAGGGGAGAAAATTAAGACTAATAGATTGAACAATTTAGCTACACCACAGGGAAGGTTAATTCCCAAAGCAGGGATTTAGACAAAATGAGTTCTTAACACTGTTCTCTGACCATAGCAATTGAAAATATTACTCTTCCTACCTGAGCTCCTCAAAGCAAGACAGACAGCTGCCATCAGATTTTAGGTCTGTACCTGTTCTTTATTCATTTTACACCCTATAGTTACTCAGAATCAATTATTGACATACCTGAGATCTGTACAACTCTCAGTAGACCAACACTCTTTTTTTTTTTTCTGAAAAGCAGGCTCGAACTGCAAAAACCACTATGTGCATTTAAAATGAATAGAGCAAAAAGAAAAAAAAAAGAAAAAAAGAAAAAAAAAAAAAAGAACAGCAGACATGAAGGACAAGAGCAAATAGGAGGACTGAAATCCAATGAGAAAGGTTAAATGCATGACAAGTGTAGAGGACAGCACAAGAGGAACAGCACAAGAAAGTGCAAAGCTGTGAGCTACAGAGAAATCCAAACTAGTAGAGATTGCAGCACATGCCAACCTAGCAGCTCCAGGTCAGTGAGACAGGAGGATGCCACACACCCTCAGCTCCCCTTAGAGCTGGCTACCCTGCTGGTTTCAAAGTCTAGCAACTGCAGCTCCCAGGCAGTGTCTGCAAAGCACATAAGAGCAAAAGTGCTCACCACCTCCACACAGCCCCAGCCTAGCAAACAACTGCTGCACACGAGGAGGTGTGGAGAGGAGTCAGACCAGCAAGAAACACATAATTACAGCTAAACTGCAACCATCTTCTGGGCTTGACCATCTGTGGGGTTCTGATCAAGCTGAGGATGCCTGGCATCTCCCAAGCTTCTCCTACAATTGCTCACTGGTTGACATGTGCCTTCCTTACCCAACAAGAAGCGTGGGGAAAATGAGATGAATTTGCCCACAAATATGACAGGAGGCTGCAGTGAGAACATGGGATAATATAGTCCCTGCACAAGCCAACCTCACTGACCTGTAAGTGCTCAGTTTTTGACCCTGCAGTCTGTGGCATCCTTCTAAATTCTGGGGCAAGAAATGGACTGACAGTGTCCCAAACCCACCTCACACTTCCTGGCATGAAGGACCTTCACACAACACCTCCAAAATAGTAACAAAGGTACAACCAAAAGCTTTTGATTAAATAAGGTATTCAGTAAACATTCCACTCATCTGTGCTAGAAACTAAGCATCAGAATAGTGTGCAGTGTGGAAGAAAGCATTGCATTTTGGGGAGTTCTGTTTGGGGCTCATTCTTACAAAGAACCAGTGACTGGTGGGAGTAGGTTGCTGAAAACAGGCAAATCTTTATGCAGCAATTCAGGGCCAAGCAAGAGATGTCATGGTTGAATTAAACCATAATTTTCAGGTTGCCTTTATTTTTCGCTCATTATTTTTGACTGCTCATTATTTTGTCTGGCAGTTACTGTAGTGACAAAACATTCTCTATAAAGCATAAAAAAATAAAGAAAAAAAAAAAAAGAAGGAATGGCACATGTAACAACGATTCAGCAGAGGCTGGTGGTGGTGTGGGCTGTCAGCTGAATATCCTGTGAGATACTTTGCTGGCTAAACTTAAGATTATTATGGCAGAAAGATAAATGGTGTTCATGGCGCTTCTGGGAGATTTTTTTGCCTCTTATTTAGATGATATACACATGATCACAGGTTGATAACTACCCTTGAAACACATGCTGGTGAACACTGAGATCTATCATTTTCTCTGAAAGGAAAAAAGTCACCCATTAGTTTATAAATATAACCAGGAAGCAGCTTTGTGCACTTAAAAGAGTTCAGCAAAAGCCTCTGCACCTCAGAGGTTGATTCTGGGTGATGTTTCAGGCACATAAAGTCCAGTAAAGTTGCTCCCAACCTAAAGAACACAAGATCATTTACTCTCTAAACAATAGACAGGGAGATTGAAACAGAAGCCTTACCTCATTTTGAAAATGGCTTGGATGGCTGCAAATAAACAGCAGGGGCTGCAGCAGCCTTAAAATTCAGGATATGCGCTGTCTAGCCTTTCCTTTAGACCTGAACTCTCATTTAGGATAGATAAATTATTAGAATTATTTTTAGGAGCTCCCTAAATAACTACTTATCCAAAGGTCTCCTACTTTTTTCATCCTGTTCTAACCCTCTTTTGACACATTAATGACATTATTGCTTTTTTGAACTGTGCAAGAGGAAACTCCATTGCAGATGGATTGCAGACAGTCATTTACGTAAGAAATTAACTCAATTTGGAACTGCCAGCTCAACTAAATCAAAAGAGAAGCAACATATGAAGGCAATGTCCTACCTGGGTAGATTAAAAAAATAAACTTAAGAATCTATGGGGCTTTAGTGATCACTCTTGCAAAGTACTTTAACACGGGCAGGGCTTTGCCACCCTCTCAATAAAGGCTTGAAAGTTTGTGGATAGAAGCCACAGGTGCAAATATTCAAACTGACAGCTTCTAACTGGCCACTAACAAATTGGTATAAATTATCAGCTAGTCAGACAGCAAATAATAGAAAAAAATGTGCAAAATTAATGGTTTGCAACTTACAGTTGCTCTGTGATGGTGTAGCCACCCAGATACTTCACCTGTGCTAGGGGTGCTAAGTGCCTGCAGAAAGTGCTCTAGTGTTGACTGAGCATTCCAAAAGGTTTTCACTGGAAAGCCAGCTTTGCAGAGCATTTATTTTCACAAGAAATGTAGAGGCACTTTGGGCCAACCCTCTTAAAAATGCTCAGACACTCTAGAATTGACAAAAATTTCCACAATTTCTTCCCCTGCAGCAGCTCTGGCCTTTGGGATGCATTAACATTTCAGATTACCCCCATTACTTTAAAATGCCCTCCTGTGAATTAACACACTGAGATGGGAATCACTTTACTGACATTTCACATGTGTTTTCCTAATGCAGCCTCAGCCGCAATTCAAGCCTTCAAGTATTTATCAGTTTAAGAAGAAAATAGAAAAAAAAAAGTGAAAATAAAAATCTCTGAGCAGCTTCACGCTGGTCTTCAACACCCAGAAGTGTTTGAGATGTCACCCCAAGCACAAAAAAAAAAAAAAAAAAAAGGGCTCCTTGGAATAAACAACCCATGAAGGGGGAAGAACAAGTGTCTTGGGCAGAAAGAGAACTCCATGTAGCTGAGATGAAACAAATGTGTCCTGTGAAACAGGAAGAAAAGGGGAGGGGGGCAGTGGAGAGGGCAGCAGACAACCCTGACTTGCTCGCTCTTTCCAGGCTTTGTATTTATTTCTGTCATGGATCTGAAAAGGCAGGCAGCAGACTTTGTAGAAGCGCCTTATGAAATGGGGTAAATAATGGACCCCAGATGCCCTTGTTTCCTTCATTATTCAGTCTAGGCCTTCAAAGCTGTTTTGCAGTGTGAGGTATCAGGGGGAGGTAGAGTGCTCTGTTAACAAGATTTCAATGAGCTTTGGAAGCAGGTCCAGGGAAGCTGCTGGAAATGTTTCAGACACACAGTACTTTTGTGCTTTTCTGACCCGTATGCAGTGAGAAAACACGGGACAGAGGGTGCCCTGATTTTAAAGAAAACACCATCTAAACAATATGTAAACAACAGCAATGCTTTTGTATGCATGTGATCCCTTTGATTCAGCATTCTCAAAGCATCTAAAATACATTAAAGCATTAAACTCAAGAACATGGCTTTAAACTGAAGCTCAGTTTAGAATATGTATTTATAAAAAAAAAGTGCAGTGAGAAGCTGGCCAGCCAGGGCCATGAAAACAGGGATTTGAACTCCTCATTTCCCTGGTCCTTCCCCATGAGGCAAGATTTCCTGCCCACTTAGCAACAAACTGCATTTCACTTTTGCTTTGAGACCCACCCTAAACATTTCTCTGTGCATATTTCTGAGATTCTTCATGATTCATCCTCAACCAGGAGCCACGTGAACCCAACTGACACGTCCAAGCTCTTCCATTTTTTTCTTTTTTTGGAGGGCTTTAGCATCTCCTGGCAGTTCCAATCGAAGTTCTACGCACCACACTCATTCCTAATAACTGTCTTTTCCCTCCGATCTCTTGCTTTTGGTGATACTGACATAAAAAAAAAAAAAAAAAAAAAAAAAAAAAAAAAAAAAAAAAAAAAAAAAAAAGAGGGATGCTTCAAGCTGCCATTCTTTCAGCTCTTGCTCTCCCCATTGTTGACAGCAGCCGCTCTACATTTACCCTAGCAGCATTACATCCTGTGCGTGGGGATGGCTCTGTGCCCTCAGATGTTTCCGAGTCACTCCGGGAGGAGGATGCGCTGCGCTCCGCATCCTTTCCTTCGCTGCGTCCTGCGCCGGCTGGGGCGAGCTGCCTCCCCTCAAAAAAACACAATGGCACCACCTAAAGGACACATCCCGCACTCGGGGAGCCTCGCTCCATGGAACATTTCCCCCTCCCGCGTGTGCCTGTGAGCGCTCGAACAGTCCTGACAGCACTGAGCCCTGTGGTGGCAATATTCATTTTCTCAGGGACCGGCGCGGCACAGAGCTTATTCGCGATTATAAAATCACGCATACAGGAAGAGACATCTATATTTTTATAGCTCCTCTGATAAGGCTGTAACAGAAAAGACAACTGTTAAAGCAGCTGCCCCTTTTCTTTGCATTCAACACGAATGTAGCAGGCATGCCTAACATAACAATTTGAGCAGTTTTAAGGGAAGATTAAATATAGGAAGAAAGTCTCTTGCCAACAGAATGGTAAGTGATACCAGGTCATATAAATCTCTAGGAAAAAAATTCATGTCAGAATACAAGAAATTAAAAGGAAGAAGGGATAGAAGAGCTTTTCATTCCATTGTATCTAGGTAATACAGCAGCATGTATACTGCTATATGTCTTCCCATACGTTAGGCAACAGTCCTAATATCCCAGAAGAACAGGGGAGTTTTTAAGAACAAGTTGGACTTGTTCTCCTTTCTCAGCACCAGTCATAGCTTTCATAGTTCATTCTCTTAGATCATTTTTCTGAAAGCATGAAGTGCTTTCACAACTGAGGACAGGCATAGCATAGGCTCTTCCTAACAAATGTATGAGGTTTTGATCCTTTGGAATGCACATTTTTCCAAGGCAAAACCAAACAATCTCAAAGTTAATACAGGCAATGGCCTATTAGCGGTTTCAGTTCCATGCTATGTATTCAGCCAGGTTGCTGCATTTACATCAGCAAATCTGAGGAGAAAAAAAAAAAAATCTGGTCCTTTAAAACCAGATAGATTTATTGTCTATAAATATAACAGAGCAAGTTATGAATGGCAACTAATTTTCAAATGGTTATGACAGTGAGTGTACAACACTGCTCTGTTCTGTGCTTTGGTCTTAAAAAGGGAAGACTAAGACACAATCAACTGACAAAGACTAAAGTTATTTTGAGGGGCATCAACTAGTTCCAAATGTTGTCAACGGGCTCTGGAGATTTTCACTTGACAATCTGAAGTCTCTACCACAAGATACATGCACAAAGCCTTTTAAATGCTTCAATTTGGTTACTAGTTGGCAATATTGCATGAGAAAAGCTGCTTCTTGATAGCTGAGGAGAGAGGCCAAAGACTGATTGGGCAAAAAGAACAAACTACTTCCTACCCCCCAGGTCAGCAGTGGAGAACTGGGTGGGGAATGGCAGGCTTTAATTGCCTGTGCAGTTCATAAATAAGAGACTTTGGTCTCCCAGAGAGCAAAATGAGGAGGAAATACCTTTCAAGGCTTGTGTTTTGAACATTGTTTCCAGAATAAAGTGAAAGCACAGTCTTTGAAAATTTTTCATATGCCAGTTGCCCAAGGAGGATGTGCCAGCCCTAAACACAGTTGTCAGGGCCCAGATACTCAACAGGACTCAACTGCCCACGTGCATTTCCAGAGCAGATGACTGGATTTCCTGAAGCACTAGGCCTCCAGCAGAAGTTTTGATTATTTTGGCATTTCCTTTAGGAGTTGAATTGGAAGTTGACAACAACTGCTGAGTGCTCAGCTCCTTGAAAAACCTGGCCCGGAGATTAATAGCAGTGCTGAGCATACCCATTGCCTTTTACTCAGTGTCTCTCATAATTTATAGTATTAATTGCCTGAGTCTAATGAGTGCTTTTGGGAAGCTGACCATGAGTTGTCACACTTTATAGGTAAAACAAATGCAAAAGTACCTGTTCTAACAATAAATCTAACAAAAAATCTTCCACGGATTCACATTTCCTCAGTCTCCTGTATTCACATTGAACAGTACACGTAGAAAGGTGAATATTTTCAAAGGTAGCAACAACCTGAAGGCTGCAGGCAGGACTGAAAACACACATAATTGAGAGAAAGATCCTGCCATTCCCTACATGAATCTGAAGCTCTGTGCTCATTCTCAAGAGAGACTCTCCATTAATAACTCCAGCCTGTATGATTACTCTGACCCTTCAGTACCTCCCTGACATGATGAGAACCTTGACATCATTAAAGGAAAAAGTTAATGAAAAATTTTGTGAAGGGTATAGTAGGTGGTAAACCTACCATATAGGTGGGAAAACGGGGCAGAGGTGGCATGCTCTGCATCTTCAGAGAGAGCATGAAAAGGAAAATGTCAAACCTCCTAAAGCTTCAGCCATGCACTGCCACAGCTCATAAACCCAATTCCAGCTATATCCCCCAAGCACGGTTTGCCTAACACTAAAAGGCAGCAAATCAAATGACAAAATCTTTTAAAGAGGATCATAAAAACATTATTTTAATTTAAATTAGAAATTAGGCAGATGGTTAATAAATTGGTTACCTCAAAAGACAGGGAATACCTGCCAAACTCTGTGTGGGATGGACATTTTTGTGCCAGTACATTATGCATCCATTCCTTACTCAAGTCAGGTTACAAAAGCCCATCAATTCAAATTGTCTTTTGAGGAATTTAGGTTAAGATCTCCCTATGTAATGGTCATCACCTTAGTGATATGCTCTTTAACTCTTTCTAATTGTCAACTCAGCAGCAGCTACACTGCCCTGTAGTTTTCCCTAAAGCAAATATCCCCTTAAAATTTGTAGGATTTCAACTGAGTAAGAACCCCAGGATTTGGTTTTTAAGTTATGTCTTGGAGCGCACAATGTGCAAAGCTGACGCTGCAAGCATTCAGTTAGAAAAACAGAAAGGCATTAAAAAAAATTAAAATTACCTGCTCTAGTCACTGAGATCAAATGTTCAGAGAAAAGCCCTAGAAATGTTTATTCTCCCAGATTAGATGGAATTCTAAGCAGTGTTTATTGGAGAGAAGAGATGGAGTGTGCTATGTCTTATTCTTGTTTCCCGTATCCGCCTTTCTCTTAAAAGTGCTAAGTAGCAGGGCTGCAGGGATTATGGTGCTGAGGGAATTCTTGCCACTTTCCTTCTCTCTCTCTCTATTTAAACACGACAACTCTTGGCAGGCCTCGGTCACATTGTTTGTGTAGCCAGGACAAGAGGGTGGAATTCTGGAACACGTTCCAGCCCACATTCTGGATTTTCCTATAAACTAGCCCCTTATTTTAAACACACGCCTCTGTGAATTACCTTTGTGCTGCTATGCCATTTGAAAATCTGTTTCAAACACTCCTTGTAAATTAAAATCTGACTCAGCTTGAGTTCCAATCAAGGTATTTCTTCATGGTGAATAATCTATGAAAAAGGCAATGTTTGGTTTTGCAGGGAAAAATAACAAAAAATAAAGAGGGAGGGTATGAAAGAGGAAGTGAGAAATGGCTCAGAATCAGCCAGGGAGTATGGCATCTCTCCCTCTAAATGAACAATTTTAATAACTGCCTATGCTGATTGCATAACAATTTATGCAACTGGACTTTATTGCTTATCTTGTCAGAGGACTGGCCTACCCTTTTGTGAGTGCAATTTGCATATCTATCTTTTTCGCACCACCAAGTAACAGGCAAAAAATTTCAGCAGTCATTTGCCTGACAATTGGATGTGTTAATTTGCAGCTAAAAAAAGTACAAAACCAAGGTCAAACTGAGGCAGTCAAAAATTCGGTCCCTGCTTTCTCTTTACTCAGCTGATTGTTGCACAAAGATCAACATTGCTCAATCTGGTGTGTGTACTTTCAGCTCAATAAGTGCTTTCATTCATCATTCACAACTTGCTTCATTATGAAAGTTGAACTATATCTTTAACACAAACCACACTTCCTTTGTCCTGAATGAAAGATCTGCCTGGGCACACTGGAGAACAGGCTCCCTGTTGATGCAATGTTATCACATGCACTGGGGCCAATATCTTACATCTCACAGCCCTCAGCACAAACTGCCCATGGAGAACAAACTTCCCAAATAGAACAGACTACTCAAGCAGAACATTTTTTAATTAAATGATGGAGGGAAAGGAGCTCTCTGTCTCTACCGGTGGCACCAGGTTTAACAATCCATTTGTCACAGAAATGTTCCTGCATCTTCTTTCATGAAACTGCTGGTGCATATTAGGACCGGCACTCCCTGCAGGCAGGGCCCTCCAGGAGAGCATCTGCATACCAATTAGAAACTCATTAACTGGCACTGGTGTAACTTCAGCTTCACACTTCCATGCCCAACACTTTCTTGTTAGATTCTGTGTCTTTTTACTTCCCTTACAGTCACTGTCCTTTTGACTGCTTTTCCATCCTTGAATACTGTTTGGAAAGGATATTGTGTTCACACACTCCCCAAGGGAAAAAGTCAGAAACAATAACAAAACATGGATGTTACAAAATACCATTTTCCTCATTAGCTTATGACCTTTCAGGTACAGAAAGGCCCCAAAACCAGGCTGTCAGACAGGAGGCAGAGCTGGAGAACAGGGAGGGTGTCAGGGAAGAAACAACAAAGTAAAAAAGACAAGGGAGAACCTACTTATATTTGTCACAGCAGGCACCTTCCATGAGTATGAGGGCTGCCTAATGAAGTTAGAATAAGTTCAAGAAATGCCTGTACTGTCCATATGTAGAACATGGATTTCATCTCACTGGATTTCACAAGCCACTTCTGACAACTGAGATAAGATATGTCAACACTCTTTGCTTGTAGAGTTTTTCACTCTTTTAGCACATCAAATGCATTTTGTATCTTAGCAAAATCTCGTCTTCCTGCTCCTCTGCAAGCATTTTCCAAAGGTTAGCTGGAAGTGGTATTAAACACAGGGCTGGAGAAGAGCGTGTGGGGAGCCACGCTTGCAGGGTCCACTCTCACCCTGCAGCCAGAGGAGCCTGTTCTGGTTCATGCACCCCAAAAAGGCAAGAGGCACTGAAGTGCCCATGCTTCCCAAGCTGGTGCTGCTTGGTTACTGCCCGTCCAAAGCCCCCTCCTGCACAGTGTCACAGCATGAGTGCTAAGTGATAGCCTGAGAAAACAAGTCACACGTGTAGTGCCATGCTGAATAATACCCCTGCGCCCCTCTTATCTCTCCTGTTCCTTTCGTCTGCTGCTGAGAAACCATTAACACACTCAGGGCTCTGAGAGGGGGAACAACAGCAGAGGAGGAGATGGATTTCAGGTGACCTCCTGAACTCTCCCAAGCTGATGATGAGCAGGCACTGGAGTAAACCTGTCTGTGTTATCCAAGAGCAGCTTCACAGCCACTGCTGACCCAGCCTGTGCATATCCCAATTTTCCAGAGGATTTCTATCCTCTACCTGGCTTGAGTAACTCCAGTATTAGCAAGGTAGAGGGTGGAAGGCAGCCCTGACCCTCATTTCCAAGCTCAGAATGAGAGCAAACACTTTCCATTAAAAAAATAAATAAATAAATAAAATAATGAGCCTGAGTTTCAGAGTCTTAGGTCTCTGAATGGTCAGAGAAACGGTATTGAGAATTTGGAACTAATTCTAACAATCTGCAAGAGAAAACCTCCAATAATATGCACATTTACAAGATGAAGTCATTATTAATTATCCAGTTTTTGCAACTCAGACAATAAAAATCTTTGTAAAATCTTAAGAACATGTACAAATTTGGACATTAGAGCACCTCATTAGAGAGGGACCTTGGATAACACTAAGCTGTAAAATAAAACCTCAAAATCTAAGTAGCTTCCCTACCAAGTCTGATATTTTCACAAAATGTGGATTTTCTTTAATTCCTCAGTATCAACACCCCACACCCCACCCCAGGAACTTCCTATTTAAAGGCTGACTGATTTCTGATCTGCTACAATTTTAATACACTTCTACCAAAAACCTTCCAGCATTTTCAGAAATTCAAAAGACTCTCAACACCAGAAATATCATACGGTGGCTGCAGCAGATTGCCAGGTCTTAAAACGCTAAAACAGTTGGGTTTTTTCATGTCACTGGATATATTTTCAGTCCAGAAGCAAAGGCACACTTCTAGTAGCAAATTCCATATAAATGGAAAACATACAAAGTACACAGAAGCTAAGAATATTCCAACCCTTGACATACAGGTATGCTAGTTTTCTCATTAAGACTAAAATTATAAAATTGGCAGTTCCTATAAACAAGCATTTATCAAATAGGAATCTGTTTGTGTTGAGTGGGTAAAAGAATTTGCATTTAAATTTTCTGAATGTATATTTGTGTTTCATCATGTGTTTGGCATCAATCTATAATTAAACTAATTTCTGTAATCAAATGGCAAGAACAATCATGTTTAAAAGAATAGCAAAAGCTGTGAAAGATTCATGATAGCAGAGTTCATTAAAAATAAATTGAAGTCCTACATAAAGCCCCCTGCAAAGATTAATTTCAGTTATATGCCCAAAGGTTACAGTCAATTTATGCCCTATTTAAGTCATATTCCACAGCACATTTACAACCAGTCCTTTGCAGTGCTGATTTAAAATTAAACCATACATGCAAGGACTTTTCATTTTAACTTAAAGAGCTAATGCTTTGGAAAAATAGTGGAATAACCATCACTGGAAGATTTTAAAAGCAAGAGAGACAAACATCTGCCAGGAATGATGGAGATATAATAGATCCCACCTTGGGGCAGAGGATGGATTAAAAGATCTTTTGAGGTTTCTTCCAATCCTATATTTCTTCATTTCCAAGGTGTGGAAATGGGAAAACAAAGAATCACAGAAAACATCTGAACAACTGAAGGAAATGTAATGGTATAATTGAGACCAAATTGTTAACTGATTGCAACTTCCACGTTACATTTGGATGGGAATTAGTAATAGACAATAACACAGATTAACTGAGACAAGGGAAAGATAAAAATGCCAGGGAAACCAGAACTCCAAAAGCTGCTGTGGAATTGAAGGCAAATGTTTGCCTGCCATACATGCCCCATGGGTCGCCTCCCAGGAGCCTTGGCTTTGTTTGGAAAACCAGCTTGGATTTTATCAGATGTGTCCTGCCCCAGGAAAAGGAAAAACAAGTCACGCCTTCCCCAGCTAAATCTTCAAGATGGGCACAACCCCAGGCACAAATGGCAGAGGATATTCAAGCACATAAAAAGTGTGGCTGTGGAGGGAGGGTCTCCATGCTCCGATCAACTCCTCCTGCCTCAGTCGCAGGGGGAAGGGGTGAGGACATCCTTACAAAAATTAGGTTCTTGAGCCTGTTCTGCTCCAACACTTCTGCCTCCCTGCAGATCAAAAAGGACAAAGCTTCCTTTCCCTTGGGAAGGGCAAGCCTAAAGTACTTGGTGTGTCTAGAGCTAAGTTCTCAGGAATTATTTTTGGGTTATTTTCCTTTACTAAATTATTTGATAAGGTCATTGTGCAATCAGCTGGGACTGGAAATTCTTTTCCCCTCCCTCCATTTGCAGTCACAATGTATTACAAGGGTTTCTAAGCCTGAAATTGTGTTCGTGGTAATTCAAATCAGCCAAGCTCACAGATTTTTAAGAGCAAGAAATTCAACAGCCTATCTTGCTAATGCTGAAATCCCAGCAGAAAGACAACCTTAAAACAAAAAGTTTCTTATTCTTAAGGTCAAGATCCTGCAGTAACTTGATGTCATTTTGAGAAGGAGGTTGTAAGAGTCGAACAAAAGTGTGCATTAAAAAGACAAATTCAGAAATGCAGAATTTAATATTTCCTTAGAGGAACGGGGATACTAAGACATTTTTTCCATTTATTCCACACTATATTGAGAGCTTGTACCAAGGGGATGCAGAAGCTCAAGGGAGTGTCCTTTAAGAATGAGAACAGGAGTTTAGAAGACAAATTCCTTTCCTGACTTGTCCACCACTTCCTTTGGGACAAATCATTCTTAATGTTATGAAATTAACATTTTGAAAACTGTGGTGCCTTTACTCCCTAAGAAGCATAAATGAAGAAAAAGAGTGAAGAATCAATGATGTAAACTGTATGACAAGAGGTAGGTATATATTTGATGTGACATAAGTTTGGGAAACAACAGTTTTCTGCATTCTTTGAGACCATAGAAAATGTGTGTAATTAAGGAGTGCGCAACAAAGTTTATGAAAACAAGGTGACTGTGCAGAGTCCTACACATGTGGAGCTACAATGATGCTGAAGAAGGGCCCAAAAGTGAGTGTTCCTGTTTAAAGGAAATGAGAAAATCAACCTCACATTTCCCAGAAGGCCTCTGGACCAGTCAGGAGTACACACAGTTCCCCTGTCAGATCTTCAATCTGCCCCAAAGGCTGCATTGAAAGTGATGGGGATGATGGTGGCAGCGACTCTGAATCACCCAAAGTTTGTGTACCAAGAGCATCCTCTCTCAGCTAAGGAGGACTTGCACAGGTGTAGTAATAAAAAGAATGAGGGAATTAAAATACCATGTGCTTTTGGACTGTTCTTCACCATTATTTAGTCTCTCCCCACAGAAACAGAAATAAAATAATTTGCCAGCCTTTTCCTTCTTTTGCCATAGTTATCACTATGATATCTCCATTACAGTACCAAAGAGTTAAAAACAAAGGAAAAAAAACCTCTATCAGGTGGCATTAATCAATAAATACAGAAAAACCAAGAAGAAAGCATCCATGACTGTACTCAATCTCTCTCCCTGCCTTTCCTATTTTCATTTATTTTAGCCTACCATTATTTGCACTCTTTGCATAGGAAACAGGCACTGAGCACTTGGAAGCAGAACATCTAGGCCATGGAAATGTCAAAATCTGATCAAAAAAGTGAAATTGGCAACGCAACCAGAGCTTCTGTCTCCACCTGCCTAATGCCTAGCATGAAAAAGAGGGGGAGAGAGAGGACATCGCATTAATGGACATGTTATTGTAGGAATCAAATACTGTGGCTAAAATTATCCAGCAAACACAAGTCTCAACTGTAAACTGGTCAAGTAAGAGAGGCTAATAAACCTTTTCTGTTGGTTGCAAAGTGGAGACAAGTAGTTATTGGCTAGGTGCTCTGCACAGCTGTAAAGTGTGAGGGACTTGGGAGGCATTGTGACTCAGACACTAAGGGATTGAATGTGACTGCATAGTAGTGAATAACTTGTTTGTCGTTCATGTGAATAAAATGTGGAAGTAGATCGATGCTTTTCTCCATAATATGGGTTCTCTACTAAGCACAGTAAATCTCCGTCTCACTACAATGGTGTGAGATCATTCATGCCATTAGTTTCAATGACACTGACTCTATACTGCATGCAGTTTGCTGTTCTCTTTCCTCAGTATAACAAAGCCTGAGAGTGCCAGCTGCCTCTTGAGCCTTAAAAAAAGAAAGAAAGAGAGAGAGAGACTTTTATTTACCATGATTTTGATTGGTTAATTTCTCTCTATTATTTTGTTGCTTCCTCCCATATGAAAAAATGCATTGTCGTCCAAACTAACACATAGGAGAAAGGCCGCTCAGTGAACATGCAAAATGTAAATCACCAGCCAGCAATGACACTTTCAACATGGAGCAGAACACCACCATCAGCCTCAGTTTTTACTCCAAGTATCACAGATTTTTATTTTTTTTTTTCCACTTTTGCAGCTGGGGCTGTGATCACAATCTCATCTGCTGAGCTTTAGTCAGGCCACGCACGCACGCAGCAGTCGGGGTTTTAGGAGTGTAGTATTTTAATTGTTCTAGTACAAGGTTGGCACGTGAATAAAAGCCAAAGTCCCGCCAGCTACAGATAGGACTAAGCTATAAAGATAATCGTGTAACAGAGGCATTTTCAAACCTTTTTAATGGCCTTCTGGCTTTGGTGCTGTGTCATTGAATACAGCCGCGCTGTTGGCACTCCCGTGGAAAAGATTGCCACGGACCCCTTCCCCTCCCTGCCCTGCCCTGCCCGGGGCTGTAGCTTGTCCCCCCAACTGTAGCTGCATGCTGGAACTTTGCAAATACCATGCCAAGTTAGGATGCATTTCCTTGAGAAATCAGAGCGGGTGATGACGGCAAAATCAAAGAGGGAAAAGATTATGGTGCACACACTTAAATTAAACTCAGTGAGTGCATCCCCACAAATCTGGTCTTGAAAGGTAGACTGGGTAGACTGAAAATGTTCAGGTAGAAGACATCCAAATTCTGAGGGCATGTTCAAATGCTTTGGGCTATACACTTTGTGTTTCAGATGATGCCATGGTCCACACACCTGTGTTCCTGATGTTTTCTGAAAGTGTTTTCTGAGACCCTGAACAATAACAAGAACAAAAAGTTGTCTTTATCTGCTTGCGCTATTTAGAAAAACAAGAGGAGGTGAGACAAAATATACAGAAAGCCCAGAAAGTTTTACTTTAAGAAAACAACAGTTTGTGTCCTCACATCAGGACCAGCTGGTTAAACTTGGACAAGTTACTACTTCTCTCCATATCCCAGACTACTCAGCTATAAAACCACCTGAAGAGTAAACAGCTACCTTGGCTGCAGTGCTGAAGTGGTTAACGTGGAGAAAACACACATTTTACATTAGGTATGCAACGTATTTCTATTGTTCCTGATCTCCTGTAAGGACTTGGGCAACACTGAGGAATTAACATGGAGACCTGGCACTGGCCTGACTACCCCAAGCGCTTGGGTGTGAGCAGAAGCAATCCATCTGTTCCATTAGCAGCCAGACAAAGCCAGCATTACATAAGAACCACAGGGATATATTGGCTTGTTAGGAAAATGGTTCCAGAGCCCGTTATACACAACGTTACAGTGCTGCACATTAATAACAGCACACAGCTTGGCACGTGTTAGCTTTGAAACTGTGTGTATTTTTCCAATAAATGGCCATGGCAGCTTTTTCAAAATTGATATAGCCTTCTCGGTTTGAAAAAAAAAAAAAAAGAGTTTAAAAATCAGCTGTTGAAAAATCTCCACCCTAGATACACATTTGCCCAGCATGCTGGAACAGCATCTCCTGGGTAAATAACTCATGGTTTTTGACATTAGTACATGTTCCAAAATATGTATTTACCTGATGGACCATAACAGCCATGAAGGAGCCTGTCTAGTCTACTGGGTAATATCTGATGGATTTTTCTACAATTAGTATGCATGCCACTAAGCATCCTAAATCATATAAATAGTGTACCTTTTAAAAAGCCAAAATAAAAATTTAGACAATCCAAAACACACAATGCTTTGGACCACAATGCGTGGGCAAGCTAAATAGTTCAGGGGTTTGCAAAATAGGAGCAAGGACAGATAGATATTTTATCCTCAGCTCTACTGTAACATGAGCCAGAATTTTGAAAAAATCAGCTGAATTCTCTCCTGGTGCCAGAGACCCAGCTACCAAAAATATTTCACAGGGTTTTGCAATAACCTCATGGTAACTAGTCACTTAACCCACTGGAAAGAGTGGAGCTCAGAAGCAGCCTCAGAGCACTTTGCCCCTGTGGTCTCCTGGCTCTCTGTGGCTCTGCTCTGGGGTCGTGTGGGCTCACAGCTCACACTCGTGCTGAAGGGAAAAGGAGCCCGGGTGATTTCACCCTGATGCACACAAATAAAGTCTTGACATGTCACTAAGTGCTCTCAAACAAGGATGAATTTCACCTCCCACCGGAGAGGCAGGGAAGGAAAAGGCCATTGTAAGACACTCACGCTTTCCCCTCTGCAGGAAGGAGTTTAAAGGGAAGGGGACACCCAGTATTATTCTTCACAATGCTTACATTTGCTACAGAAAGAGTTTGCAGTTCAAAACAAAACAAATAAAAAAACAAAAAACAAGGCCTGATTCCCCCCCAAAAAAAAAAAAAAAAAAAAAAAAAAAAAAAAAAAAAAAGCGAAATCCTTAAAAGGGTGTAACCTTTTCCTTTAATTATTGGCTTGCGTCTTTGTGTTTTGCTCGCTGTCATACAGTTGCCTAAAGAAATTGTCAGCTAAACAGAATCCATGGGCTTCACCTTTTCTGATGAAAAAATGTAATCACTGAAGAATATTGTGGGTGTTATTTCTAGAAAGCCCCATGGGATGCAGAAGGTTAAAACTAATGTCTGGCCCCAATACTCGGTAGTGAAAATGAAAATGCCACATTTCAGGCAGCTATTCATGCCATACATCTCCACGACTTTCAGGCAAACGTGCCATAATCACCCCTACCATTAGTATCCCAAATAGTATTTTGAGTGTAAAGTAAAGAATTAATATTTCCATATAAGCTACTGCTATATATGAAATTCATTACTATCTGCCAATCTATGGTCTATGCTCCATTTAAGTTCCACTTAACTCCCAATTGAGAATCCAGAGCAGGCTTTATGCATTTTTTAAGGTCTATTTGAGGTGTGAACTTTATCCAAGGAATACAATTCCACACTCTCAAATTTTTTACCATATCCCCAATAACCAGAAAGCTAAATGGCATTCGTTGTATACATAACATAAATAAACAAATCAGTGAATGGGAAAGATGTTAACAGGGACAGGCTTTTCCTTACTTGTAATTTTAGGTGATGAGGACACATTACTTTTCTTAAAGCCCCACTGTGGCTGTGCAGCACCTCCAGATAGATCCAATGCAGCCACAAGAGATGCTTAACAGCACAACTGCACTGCTCTCCTCCCCGAGCCTCTGAAATGCACAGCAGTGCTTGACCCTGAGCCTGAAAATCCAGCCAACAATCCCAATATTCAGTTCATGCTCCGGAACATGTCTGTGTGTGGGTTCACAGGCTTAATTTAAGTAACACTCAATTAATAGCATTTCTAAGTCTTTCATAGGCAACTTCTTGAATTTCAACAGCATTTTCATTTTCACCAAATATTAGGGCCATTAGTTTTAACCTTCTGCATTTTTTTCCTTAAAGATCTATTGTCTGCTTGAGTTACTATAACTTCTGGTAGTGAAGTCAAGTGCATATCACCACACAAATTTATGAAAATCTCCAAATCTACACTGAGGAAAGAAAAACCCACAAAAAACAAAAACAAACAAACAAAAAGCATCTCTACTTCCTTTAAAATTAACTTTCAATCTCATAAGTTGTTTCTTATTTATCAGTGAGGAATTCAACTGGTGTGCTACTCCTGCTTTATGACCTTGCAAGGCAAATTTTCACTGTTCAAAACTGGAGCAAATCCTTTCTGCTCTGCCCTTTCCAGCTGTCACTGACTTTTGGTCTTCTAAATTGTGAACTCTTTGAAGTAGGAGGCATATTGTTCAGAGTATTCAGAATATACCCACAAAGATCAATACAATATTTGGAATTACCATTGTGAGACCAAGAATTAAGAAAATCAAAGGGAAAATGGTTGATTCAGGATTTTTTTTCCCAATACATTCATGAAAAATTTCAGCAACAATAAAGAGCATGAAAAGCAGATACAGTAAAATATTGCCTTTGAATATCTCATTCCTCTGGGTGCCTGAACAACAGCATGAATAAACCTCAACTACTGTACCACAGACTAGAAAAACTGATTTGAATGTAAGGCTCCTTTATGGCTGGAAACTATTACCTCTAAGTTTCACTTCAATAGGTCCCAAAAGAGAAGCAAGAGGCCCTCTCCATGTGCACAGGCTTTGCATGGACACAAGCAGCCTGGACTGACCACTCAGTGCAGCCTGCCAAAGCACTCCCACCTGGATACTGGGCAGAAGGGACCTGGCCCAGTTTGCCACTGGCCTGTGTTGGGCTTATAAAGCTGCAGCTGATTTTGCTGCATGCCCCTCCTGTCTCTGACAGGCCTTTGCAAGCAGACACATTGTCAAGGTTTTCATTCTGCTTCCCAAAAACCCCAAAACAACAACTGTAATAAATAGGACTACAAGCTACAGCAAAGGAGAGGCCATGTACAAGTTTAAATTCCTGAACTGCACCCCTGCAGAAGCCAGGCAGGTAGCAGGGAGATGATAAATCACATCAATTTTAGTCACAGGGGCGTACTAGTGAGAGGGAAATGAGGACAAAAGCAAACATCTCGAGTTATAGCCTCTGGAGATTTCATTAACCCAATTCTAAAATCAAACAGCAATTATTTTGACAATTAGTACTTCTAGGTCAGTAGGATTTTTTGGATGAATGCTAGATTTGGTTTGGTTCAGGTTACAATATCTGATTAATCTTTTTTCCTTTCACAGAATGATTCAAAACTCAAAAAAAAAAAAAAAACCCTAGGTGGAAAGTGATTTTCCTCTGACATTAAGAACACATATTTTATTTTTCAATGAAAGCTTTGTCACTTTCTTCAGCTCCACATGATCATAATTAGTCTGAGCAGCCTGGTGCCATCCAATTTTCATCCCAGTAAAGGCATTTTCATAGGTAATGCCCTGAAGTTGAGATACCAGCACAAATGTTTCTGCCAACCAGTCAGAGCTTCCAGCTGGTCCATTGCAAATTAATCCTGCAAGGAGCTTGCTCAAGACACTGCTGGTCAAATGCTCCACATCATCATTACAGGTTTCCAGTCATATTTTCTTAATAAAGTATGCTGGCATTGCTTACTCTGAACTCAGAACAATCGCCATCAGCTTGAATTTGCAGCACATTATTATTATTATTATTTGCTTATCTACTTATCATTTAGGCACTTTTTTTCATCATCTCAAATTCTTCATCTTAGGAAAGGAACTGCTGGGTGAAGAGCCATTTGTGGCTGCTGCACAAGACTGGGGGTCAGGGAGTGTTCCCAGTTTGTGCCAGAGGTTTCCTCTGTCAGCTCAAATAACTGACGTAACTTCCCTCCTACAGAACCTTTGTGAGAACTCACTAATGTTTGGAAAAATCTTTCACCCTAAGTAGGAAGCTGCTATAAAACAGTTGACATTTTTAAGCTAATTTTGGGGTTTTTTTTAATGCTGGGATCCACGAGATCCGTTTCTCACTCTGGAAGAGATCATGGCAAGGTGCCAATTCTATTTTAATGGCAAAGTCAAATTGTTTCCTACACCAAATTCTTAATTCTGACTGAGCTACAGACAGAAGAGTAGAGCAAAGGAAAAAACTTAAGTTTTTTAAGTTAACTTAAGTGGGCTTCAGTTAACATTATAAGAAAGTCAAATTCGCCAAAATGCATTGTTTACAATATGTTTACATAGAGTAAAGTTAAAGACCATTAAAGAATACTCCATGTTAGTGTCTGAAATATTTTAAGGGTTTTTTTTAACCTAGAAATTATTCCAACTCCCCCCCTTCCAAAAGATTAAAAATAATTTTGAAAGCATACAAGTTCACAGAGATCTCTAGGAGTAAGATGGTGAAATGATACACTTTTATATGGAAAGGATATTATTCATTGTGATAAGTATATTTAATAACAAAATAACTACTGTCCACTCAATATTAAGAAAATATTCTCATCACTTACCTAGTGCTACATCCTTTGCATATCTTTGTGCCCTCACAAGATATAACAGAGATAAGGTAGGGGGAAATAAAAGCAGCCAATTTTTCATGTGTGATTTCCCCTCACCACCCTTCCTGGCTCTCATTAATAGCCTCCATTGTTACCTTAATCTGCTCTGTGAACTCATCTGAGATACAGGTATGGGAGAAAGCAGCAATTTACTTGTAACCCAACCAGCTGCCTGCAGCGAAATCACACAACTACATTTCAGAGAACAATCTGGTCTTGCAGGAGGGTAGAGGGAGATGGGGATCAGGAGAGAGCAAGTGAGCAAATGTGTGCTAAGGTAACACTCTCTCCCCTCCTTGTGGTCTCAAAAAGTTCTTGCTGTCTGAAGGCATAAGTGTGAATCTCATGCAGTTCTTCATTTTAGGGTAAGTCTGCCCTCAAAGAGATGCAAATCTAATGGAGTTACTAATAGAATGCAATTATATCTCAGAATTGTTTCTGCAAGGCACATTTGTGTGTTCATGTTATAAAGAGCAGGGAAGATGCTTGCAAGACACATTTCTTTAAGAGCAACAAATAAGCATATTTGATATAGTTTGTAAGAGCAATTTCCAGATATTATATCATTAAGAAATGATTTTCCACCGTGAGATTTGCATGGACAATGCATCCTTTAATCTCCAAGATGCTGTCGAGCTCTCGGCAGCTGGCATAGGTATTCATTGAATTATGTAAAGCAAGTTTTTAGATTTATGCCATTGGTTCCCATTGGCAATCACTCACACTAACAGTGGAAGTGGCTTTTGGTACCGACCTGAGCAAAGATGACCGAGGTGATAATGACTTAATGACTTATCCTTTCTACTCACAGCATTCTGAATAACACTGGCAAGTCCAAAAACTGATACTAGTGCTGGCAAGCAGATGGGACACATACAGGGTTCCTGCCATCATTTTTAATTTCAAAAAATTCATTCATTTTGTGCCACATACCAAGATTACATTAACCCATCTTAATTACCCTTTGACTTTACATTTTACTTGATTATTTTTTGGCTGCAGGTCTAAAGGAGGAGACAAGCTCCCTGCTCTAGGCAATGAGCAGAGCTAGGGAAGGAACAGAGGAAGGGAAAGCTGAGAAAGCAGCACAATGTTTGATACATGGCAGGTTAGTCCCATGGGTTCAGGAATTTGTTTAGCTGCAGGCAAACACCCTCAGCACAGGAAACAGCAAGTTTGCAATAGCACTTGTGCTGTTTCTAAGCAGCCTGGCCAAGTGCAGGAGTGTGAGTTATTAGCAGAGGAAACTGGATTAGGAAACAGAGATGCACAAGGTTATTTAGGGTAAACAGTAGGAAGAGCCTACTAAATAACTTGCCACATGGTAATGACTTCATTCCAGCACATTAACCTTAACACAGGCACGAGAATTCTACCAGTACAGTCAGAAAACAAACAGACAGCAGATACTGTCAGGAATCAGCCAGGAAAGGAACAACATTCCCTGTTAAACAGCCCGTGATGTGCCCACGGGTCAAATACCATAATTTTGGTTTCCCCATCTTATAAAATGTAAAATGGAAAAAGAAAAGTTATAATCATGGTCAAGGGAATAGACCAGCTTCCACACAATGAATAACCAGATAGTCTGAGATTCCTCAGCCTGGAAAATAGGGATTTATGAGGAACATGTGGTTAAGATGTCCAAGGTCATGATGGGCATGCAAAAGATGAACAGCAAACAATTACTGCATGTAGCTACCAATACAAGAATTTACAAATGAACATTGCAGGTGACAAATCTAAGATTGATAAAAGGAGGTATTTCTTCATAAGTGTTGTTTAACCTAGAGAATTCCTCACCACAGGACAGCTCTATGCGAGCATGTTGAAAAAAATAAAGTAGAAAACTTTGAGAAATGCAACTGCTAATATTTCTTGTTTCTATACTCAGGAGAACATTCTGAAATAGAGTTTCACTATAACACCTACCACCTTCTTTTTCTTCTCCACTACCAGACTCCGCGTACTTCACTGGAGGCACCTCTGCTCCACCTCTGCACACCACTTGTATGCACATCTTGGAACCCTGAAATTCAGCCATTTAAATTTCAACACTTTAAATTCCTGCTGGAGAACTTGAATATATTAAAACCAAAGACTGAATCTTCATTAATTCCTGTAAGCTTCAACTAACTCATTGAGATTTTCTTAGGAGGTATTAGGGAAGGCGTCTTAAACAAGCAAATAGTTGAATTTTTACAGCACATTGATATAATGATGGAGTTTCATGAAATGTTGGTATTTAAGTAGGGCCAGTAACACAATAAATACATAAAACCAGTTCCATTCAAAGAAATTTTTACATTTGTTATTTTTTTTCTTCTGGTAAAACAAAGGCTAAAATGTTTGTGCTTCAAGTGTCACATTCCACAAAAGATATTATTTTCAGTCCATTTGAAAAAAAAAAAAAGCAAAGAAAATTGAGGGTTTGACTGGCAAAGCTGCTAAACATTGGAGCTTCTCAGTGCATTCATCAGTTCTGTTATGAAAACACTCAGGTCTTTCCATTCTCTCCTCTAGCCTACCAGATCCTAAATTTAGGGGACCCATACCCCAGTCAAATGCCTTCACTTCCTACGTTTTCCAGTTGCAACCCCACTTAGCAGCAACTGTGGTAGGTATTCTACCTCTGCCTTTTGGCAAACCCCACCCAAATCTTCACTGGTTGTACTTTTAACCTTCAGAACAATGATGGCTCTGCTTAGGAGCTGCTGCCCCACAGCACTCTGGAGGGGGAGGATGATGGACAGGGAGAAGGAAAGAAATTCCACTTTGTCATTTTGATACCGATCTACTTCAAATATTTACATTATGGGATGAAAGCTAGAATTTGCAACTCCTTAAACAGCATCATGGTAAAAGGACACATATTCCTTCTTAAAAATCCACACAGTTTCCTTGATAACTTTGTATTTACAATGAAATAGGCTAAAGAAAGAATCAAATGTGTCTTAACCTCAAATACCACTGACTTGGTGGTCACCTGCTCTGCAGAAAATCAAGCTCATTTCTACCTCCCTGCTTGATTCCAGTGCATTGAACCATGACCTCCCATTTCCCAGAAAGCATTTCCTACACACTAACTGTTGGTATTTGATTTAATTTATAAATGATTTTTTTGTTAGGCAAATGGATCACTGCCTCTCTTCCACTATGCTAGAGATAAAAATTGTTGACCCAATCTCTGTGCAGCCAAATACAATGAATCTCAGTGTTAATGACTCCAGGAAGCTCAATGCATGTTCTGGATTATTGCAATTCCAGTCCAGCAGCTCCACATAATTTCTCAACTCAAACAACCAAATTCATTATGTGGCTCCATTCATAAAGCCCTGCTTCACTTCATTCTGGTCGATATCTCGGGGCCTGGAGATAAGATACTGATTTAAAGGACTCTGGTCAGATCTGCATAAGCAGTTTTTGTACTCGACAAAATGGAAATACAATAGCCAAAGAAGCCCTTTCAGACACTTCTGTCCCTGCCCCACCTACAGATAATATGATCCTGTGAGGGCTGGTAACAATTAGTTTAATAAGAAGCAGGAGAAACAATTGCTATTGCTCCACCTCCTAAACTACTGCATTACAATGTGGTTCTCAGTATCTGGAGTGTTTCACAGATAAATTGTTTATTTATTTAAGTCATGATTAAAGCAAAGCATTCTATAAAACTAGAGCAGCGGGTGAGAGGAGGCAGCCTGGTCTCTTTTCCTCAGAGTAAGGATATCTTCAGAATAACTGGATGCCCTTAATCGATGCTTAAAGTGGGCTCTCACAAAAATTCATTGCAAGGCTTCATTTTTTTATTCCTCTCTATTTTGGGGCACAGGCTCTGACAGTGAAGATCAATATATTGCAAGCAAATCCCAAAGCATGTGTTTTAAAGGCAACGAGACACAAATCCTTCAGTCTCGTTGAAACACACACAAGCTGGCAGGAAATGAAGGAAATGAACATAACCAGCATGCTCTTGAAAGAGCATGAGAGGAAAAAGAAGAGTGTGACATGTACATGCCCACAGAATTCTCATGGCTCCGGCTGCATGGAGCACCCCTTTCCTGACGGTTCCTCTGGTGTTTACCTGCAAGCAGTCCTGGCTTGTGGAGATGAGAGTCTGCCACAGCACCATGGGCTGCAAGACTGAAGAGTTCAAATAAACTCGATTTCACACTAAGCTGTTCTCCCTGCAGGCTATGTACAAACCTTTATCTGAGTTCCCACCACACCTCTGCCTGGGAATGGTTAGCTTCCCCCGGGGTCATTTGATATGGAGCCCCTGCTTTATAAATACAAACACCCACACCTTCATTATGCCTGTGCTTTCCTTTCCTCGGGCTCGCAGTTCCCTCTGTCCCAGCGATAAGGAGCCCGAGGTGCTCCAGGGTGGCTGCACAATTCCGGGCAGGAACACTCCCCAGGCGTCAGCAGAGGTGTTGGATGGGGAAGTCACCCGGCTCCTGGCAGCACTGCACCCCATCCCCACCCCAAACCTTCTCTGGGGCTACCTGGGCCTTATTAATAGGGACACCCTCACCTGGCTGGGGGAGACCTTACCTGGCCCCAGCCAACCCTATCTTCTGCTCTTTCCAAGTCAAAGTGCTATAGTATATAAAGTCTTTCACTCAGCATAAGCAGAAGCTTCCAGGACAGTGACAGATGCAATGGCTTTGCATTCCCAGGACAAGGTCCTATTAGATTTCCTTCTAACCAAGATTAGCCCAAGTCGAGAACATTGTTTTCAGTAATGCTGAATTTTTTCCCTTTAAACTCCAAAGTGCTATTAATTTTAGACACAGAATAGAATGTTAATTAGAATAGAATGATTAACAGAGAGTCCATAGAAACCTGTGTTCAATGACAAAAAGCCAAAGAGAAAATGAATCATGGTACAAGTTGGAGCTCCAACAATGCCAATAATATTTGAATTGTGATCACCCCGATACAGATTTGCTTCCTGAGAGTTTGGGCAGCTCTTCTCAGAGAGGGGCTGGGATTTATTTATTTTTTTTTTTATAGTGCATAGAAGAAGAAGAAAAGGTGAATCATCAAGCAAGCAGAGGAGTCCCTTGCAGGCTGTCAAAGTTCAGCTGCTGGGATACAGAAGGAAAGGTCATCCCATGTTTGAGATTATCAGTTATGCAGAGCTTCAAGACTTTAAATAGAAAAGAGTTTATGTAACTCTGGTGCCCAAGTATTTCCTCATGACAGTCTCTCACAGCCAAAGCATCAAGGTTAGGAAGTGTTACCTGTTGCTTTTAAAGGGATTTTTTTTAGTCACATTACAATTATATCAACAGGTGAGGTATAAGGTGTAATAGCTGATGGATTTTTTTTAATGTTTTACAACAGGACATGCAAACTTATTTTCACATTATGGTTTATAATATAGTAACAACATCATTCTGAGAAATTTTCATCCTACCAATTGATGCAGCAATTGGAAGGTTCTGTTGCTTTTCCACTGTGCCATTTAGAACACAGCACAGCTGGATTTTAGAAGACTGATACTTACAAAAAAGATAAGCTGATAGTACAAATTCATTAATTTTATAAAACTACATAATAAGTTGTTGCATTTTACTGGGAATGCTTCATTTTGTAAGTTAAAAATCAAGTCCTCCCCACAAATTTAACATAAGAGATGCCTAAAAAAACCCTACCATGTTCAGATGAGAAGTGCATCTCTTCATGGTTTAAATGTTCAAAAATTATCTTCACAAGCTACATTCAGAATTTTTATTAGGAAGTACCTTATCACTATAATAACATAAGATTAAATAATGGAGAAATTCTCCCTAGAACCAAAACAAACCTGAGAGCTTACGTATCCACTTGAACCGAAATGTCAGATTTCACAAGCTAGATTAATCCTTCAGTCAAACTTAGAGACTTATTTTAGGATGGGGACACGTTCAATGCATTTCTGACTCAGTACAGCTGGGTATTAAATCAATAAACAAAGTGATTATTATGATATCATGCATACCTAATGCACTGTGGGCCAGACATCTAAAGAACATTTTCCTGATGAAAAACAATGTTAATTGCTCCTTCATGAGCATCTTCAGGTCTTCAATGAATTGCCAGTCTTAAGGTATTATCTGTGGTTGAAATGTACATACATTTCACCAGAAGTAAAAGAGAAATGAACAGATTTGATCATAAAATCCTACCAGTTCAGATAAATCTATCACTAATAGTCACTTTTGCTCAAGAATGGCTGAGGCAATGGCTCAGAATCAGCTGAGGTGAGCCATCCTATCCTTTGGAAAGCTCCTGCAATCTGAGGCGGGGGGGGGGGGAGAAAAGAGAGAGAGAACACTGACAATTTATCAGCTCCATGGGTCATCAAGAAATCAAAGCTCAGTCCATGGCAGCATGCACAGGAAAAACCTCTGCCTTTATACAAGAGAAAGCAATTGGTAACTACTGGCTGAAAAAAAAAAAAAGAAAAAAAATGTTGGCAAACTCAAGAACTGTCTTTACAGTATTCTTTGCATACCTTACATTTGTTGAATGGTTTCCAAAACTAAAGCTTTCCCATGGGAAGGCAAAGAAACAATAGCAATTTCTTCTGAATGAAGCTCTCCTAAAGCCAAAGAGTAAACATACAGTATGTGACCTGAAAGTTTGCTTTTAACTGTACAAGTGGCTAATTACATAACTAATCAAAATACCTTCAAAAGCAATTCCTAAGGGAAGGCTAAAAAAAAAAAAAAAAAAAAAAAAAAAAAGAGAGAGAGAGAGGAAAAAGCAGAAGGGAAAGAAAAAAATAAAAGCAGCCCAGGAAAGAGAAGATGATGATTGATAACCTATTACACTGTATGAACTTGTATGTGTATGCACGTACATTCAAGTTTAATGCTGTTTAATGATTTATTGCACCTCTGCACAGGGCTGTGTAACTCCCAGGAAACCTGCATTCTACCTGAGATGCCAGTGCAGGTTGAGGAGATGGATCTGTACGTGACACAGCTCCTGTTCCAAGAGGGAACACGAGCTGATGACGTGGCAGCCGTGGAATGCGTTTGCTGCATGTCCTAGGAACACTTCTTGACATCAAACACTGAAACAGTTCGAGTTTCAAGGCTGATTTGGAGAGGTGGACATGTTTGCAGAATATAAATTGTCTCTTAAAAATTAGGGGGTGGAGCAAAATTCGTTTCTTTACTGGGGAGACCTGACATGCATTCAGCATCTCATATGTGTCCTCTACAGCCATGTAACGTGGAATTGAACCTAAGCAGAGGCTTGGTTGGTATTGATTCTGAAAGAAAACCTAAAAGCACTTCACACCTTATAAACCTGGGGCTCTGTGTGTTTCAGGCACCTGTATTAAAAGCAGACAGGAATTTAAATATTTTTGTGCACAGTCCATGCAAGTGTTGAATTACATGACTACAAAACTCTCCATTTCTATGCAAAAAAAATGTTTGCAGGTTTAGGTGTCTCAAGTTTTGTTCCACCACCTTGTGTGCTGGAAGGCAGGATTAGCTCAGGCATTCCCTGACCCCTACTGGCAGGGCTGGCCCTGATTTCTGCCTATGGAAGGAAACAGAGGGGAAAATACACTTTATGTCTTTAAGAATGCTAAGAACATCGTAGAAGGAATTTGAGAACAAGACAAAATATTTCGCAGGTAGAAAAGCCTTCTCTGGAGACTATGGCAGGCTGAAAGTGTACAAGGGAGAAAAACTGAGCTGGGATCCTCATTTGAATCCTCTGCTGATCAGAGGGATCCACCTGAGGTTAATTTAGCCACTGCTATAAGAGATAAATTCAGCTGCTGTAGACACAGCTCAAGGAACTTCACCTTGTTGCACACATGGTGTCAAAAGCCCCCACAAAGCATCAAGCCCAGCCCAGTAGCTACTGGGGAGGACTGGGGGGAGGCCCTGGTGCTCACCTCAGGGTGTTTCATCACCCACTGCAGGCTGGAGTGAGGAAACTCTGCATGGGGAGAGCTCTGTGCAAGGGAGGGCAGGGAGAAGCCTGGAGAATCTCCATGATGCAATGGTTGCGTCTGCTCGGGGAGAAGAAATTCTGCAGGAAAGTGCCCCCAGTAAATTGCTGCAAAGATCCCCCCTTTGCACAGTGTTATGTGGAAGGGGAGCAGCATTAAGTTAGCCCCACTGCCTTCTGCCCAAACCAGCCTCCCCCTGCTGCACAGAGGGACAAGACAGCTTTGAAGACAGCATCTCCTGAAGGCAGGCGTGCAAAAACAGCCCAGCAACTCCACACTACCACAGCTGAAACGAGCCCTGAAGCAAATGCTATCTACAATGCTGACAGCCAGCTAAAATTAATACTTGAGAGGATACTTTTTTCATATTTAGACAAATTTTCAAGGAGCTACTGGAATGAGTTCAACGAAGTTGGACATATTCTATCATTTTAATGAAACATCAACAAATTTGTAGGCATTAAAAAAGAAAAAAATCCTATTTTTGATCATTATATCTCCAGAGTGGCAAGCCCCCCCTTTACTGGAATAAATCCATCTCCAGTTACTGAAATAAAGTCAAAGTTTTTCCATGGGACAGTTATTTACTAAGGGCTAAGTGCATTTAAAATCCTAACTAGTGCATTTGCCTTGCAAAATCTGTTTTGGATTATTTCAGCAACTAGCTGATCATGTACATTTAGCTGGAAAATATACAGCTCTGAAAAAAATATGAGGGGAAACCTGGAGATGTACAGTATAATTATGAAGACAGACTTGCCAGTACCTCCAACAGAACAGGCCAATGTCAATATCCTTAATGAACTGCATTTTCTTCCACATGTGGCCAAAAAAATAGAAAAAAAATATTTTTGGAACCTATTTATGTCCCCAAGACCAATCTCCTAGACTCATCCCTTCACCCCCAGCCCAAGGAGGTCTCTATCCCAAGGAGTATCCATCTTTCTGAGCAAATATCAAATCTCTTAACTCTGGGTTAACTAGCAGACATTCCACATTTTCTGACATCATTCTGACTTTGTATCAACTATATTTCCTGCTAAAAAAAAAAAAAAAAAAAGTAAAAAATCATTTGGGAAATACATTTGTTGTCAAGACAACTTCCAGCACTGAATGTCCAAACTCCAACAGATCAGATTTTTCTGAAGGTTTCTTTTCCAAGTAATGGAAGGCTTTGCTTGCAGCATCTCCAGATACATCTTTTTGCAAAATCATAGAACCCTTAAGGCAGAAAAAGGCCTCTGAAATGCTCAATTTCCTGCTACATCTAAAAAACACTTCTCAGTCATGATCTCTTCTGATGCCAGGAGACTTTGGTTCCCTGCTAGGATAGAATCTTTTTGCCCTGCTGAGTACCACATTCTGAACCAAGAGCAAATCAGGAACAGAATCTCAGCACCATAAATCAAGTAAGGTGGAATACTTGTGAGTGGAGAAAGCAAAAGCCTGGGAAAATTCCTCTGGCTTTAATGGGCCTTGAATTTTACCAGTTTTTGTTTCTGTCATGGTGCTTAGTTCATTGGAATTAGGCAAGCCACTTAACTTCAGAAGTAATAAAGATTTTTGAATATTTAACTCAAAAGCTTTGCTCTCCCTGTTGTGTGTGCGCCCACACATGTTTTACCTTCTGGAGGCAGCCCACAAAAATGAAGGAAGGAATCACACTGGAAACAAAAACAAGGATAAAATAAAATAAAATATGCTGTCTGTGCTACAGCCCAACCAGAGGCAATGCTTCTTGTCTCTAAGAGGTCCACTGCAGCTTCCTAGCCAGGGGTCCACAGGACCTGCATCCCCTCACCTGATTTTTTGGGGAATTATTTCACATCCTCCCTCTCCAGCCTCTGAACTTACTGACGTGAGATAAACTTTATCAGAATCCATGTTGACCTTCCTCTCTTTTGAACCCTGAAACATTGATTAACTTGTAAGTTATGTAGCAAGGGGACAACTTCAATAACACCCTTACGGGCGCTTTCCCCCTGACTGGCTATTTCAGCACTTGTAACTCTTTAAAAATGATTACAAGGGCTGTAACTTCCTTCCAACTTGTGAAAATGGAAACCCTTGCGTGAATATTAAGAAATAGGAGATTCTTGTAAGCTGTTAGCTGCTCCCTGAGAATTGCCATTAGCAGCTAGTTGCAAAGAAGTCACCGAAGCAGGGCTAGCCATACTTCAGAAAGAAAGCAGATTGCTGGAGTCATTCTGAGCAGAATTTTGAGGAAATCCTTGACAGCACAAAAATAAGGTGCTCCAGTATAAAAAAACCCCACAGCTCTAATTCAGAAACAACAAAGTCTTGAATAAAAAATAAATAAATAAATAAAAATTAGACTAATGAAAAAAAGAAAAGAAGGGGGGAAAAAGGCAGAAGAAAGTATCCACACCCATAATACCTATAATCAGCACCTGTAACTGTGCAGACATAAGAGATTCCACCATTTCCAGCTTGTGTTTGTGTCATACTGAATTACATCTTCATCCTCTCCACCCCATGTAGCCCTGTCACTTTTATTTTTTCCTACATAGTGAAGACTCCTTAGAAAACTGATTTAGTGACTAGGTCCAGCTATCAGGTACCTATTTCAATGAGGTGCAGACCAAACACCTGACCTTCGGAGGCTGGATCCTCCCCAGTAGCTCCAAATTATCAGAACCATAGAGGATAATTTACTTCCCACCCCAGAGAAGGGCTGCGGGATTTCTCCCTAGACTTGCAATTCAATCAAAAGCAGCTCAGGGGCTCCATTTTACATCCTGTTCAGAATCAGGGATTCCAATAGCGCAGCAACAACCCAAATCTGCAAGGAAACCTCAGTCTGCACTATTTTACCAAAGAACTGCTGTGTTCACAGCATCACACATCCCTCAGCAATCTCTCAGAAAGTTGCCAGCCTGATAGGGGAGCTAAGAAGACTCAAACACAAGCAGCTGCAGCTGCTGTTCTAAAACACTTCAAAAGATTTACATGCAAGTTATCAATTTATAAATATTGCACTCAGGGTCACCATAAACTGAGTTACCATTCACACAGTGCTGCAAGCTTGTTTTTAAAGAATTCTCTTTCCCTTTGCAGTTTAGCCATTTCTACCCTACTGCCTTTCAGTCCTGCCTAGTTACAGAGTTCAAGAGATAATTTCTTGCTAAGAAATAAAGCCAGGACGAATAATGCCACTAGTGTTATTTATGTAGGGGCAGTACATTCCGTGGATGTTTCCGCCAAAATTATTTCAAAGTGCAGTTTTGATATCCCTGTTTCTCTAATGAGCAGAGTCTTGTGCTCACAACTAAAATTTAAAACAGTGTAACATGTACAGAAGCTTTTACAGTGCCGGCATCACAGCTAATAGGAATTAGTACAAACACATTCTTTTATTGTGACATTACATTTTTGGAGTTCAATGGCCCTTATTATCTCTCAAGGCAAGATGAAGCTTCTCATGATTGACCATGTGCACAATATGACAGCAGAATCAAAGGGAGGTCAGTTATCTCCACCCAGTGGGTTCACCCCATCACTCTAATTACGTATTTTTTCCCCTTTGGAGGACAGCACAGAGAAACAGGGTGATGATACAAGGTAAAAGAGAAGGTAACTAATATTTTCACAAAAGGTACTAGATCTTTTAAACTATTACAAATAATTTTACAGTGTAGGGTGTCAAGCTAGTTATGGTGGTTCCTAACTATAAAATAATATATTTCAGAAACACTTCCATTGAATTCTGAACTTTACCTACAGCCACAGAAAAATGCATTAGTTTACTAATACATGGTAGGTTTGGGCTAGATTGTGTTTTTTTCCATTACAGATTTGATGAGTTTTGATGTCTCTCTTCAACATGGCCATGCATGATTTTTCAAACAAAGTTGACTATAAATCCTTATTTAGTGTACCAGGCACTGGGAGCAAAAGAACTCTCACAAGCCTAGAAAACCAGAAACAAACCTTTCAGAGGCACAAATACTACTAGAGGGAGGCTTGCCCATTAGCTAGAACACAGCCCAAATACTAAAGAGGCAGAGACTGTATCATCACCACAAGAAGAAGGAAGGTGAGGTATTTTGTTTGCACACAGCTCTGGAACTTGGCAAGATTGAGAAAGTGAGCAGATATCACTCATCTGCACATCTTCCTGGCTGTCACAGCATCCAGTTTGCTGAAAGACACCTGGTGTGCTTATTCACAGGTGAAAGTCACTTCAAATATTTGTTCTCGATGAGGTATTATTTTTGATATCACCATCTGCACCAACCTGACTCACCCATTCATAAAAATTTCTTTTCTTTGAGAAGGCAGGGAAGTTATTAGTGCTTGTATCAATCATTCCAGCCTTATGAATGAAAAGCTTCTTCACTTCTTATTGCCACCCAGATGTTCAGGGTGTGAACCAGCTAACTAAAACTTCAAAAGAAAGCAAACCTGTGCATTTCTAATGGAAGAATGTAGCCAAGAGCTGCTACTGAGCGACACGAACCAAAAATAAAAATACAGATGACTAAGCACACCCTCACCAAACAACTTCTGAGACCAATTTAAGAATGAAACACAGCAGTGCCAAAGCTTTGAACTAGAGGAAGCAGATGCTTTTGCTGCTGTGACATGCATTTCCACCCAGCAGGTAGACGGGATGAAATCCGGTCTCATCAGGTCACTAGCAAGGATCCAGGGCTAGCAGCAGATTGGGCTAAGCCAGCAATAACAACACTTTTACATATGATTTCCTGATACATGGAAGTTGGATATTTCCGCTATTTCATCTTCTATTTTTCTTAGGAAAACTGCTGAAAACTGAATTGCGATGGAATGCAGGCATCTATTCTGATACACAATAGTTTATTGAAATGAACCACACGGGAAACATTCCTTCCCTGCATGTATGTATGGACACCAGCCAGTGGGGTGACCACTGCACACACAGGCAGGGGTAAAGACACCTTGCTTGGCAAAAGCAAAGGTGGTGCAGGTGGAATTAATCCCTGCTGAAATAATAGTCCCTTCAAAGCCCACTCAGAAGAGTTACTGCGGTCAATCTAAATGAGTTTTATTGGTTTATTGCCATCATATGTTTTCACATGGTCGAATCTTCAGATGTTTATGTTTTCACTTGGCAAAAGCAAAAGCCACAGGAAGGCCCGTGAAGCACTGAGTCAGGTTTGTGTGAATTAAACTAATTTTATTTTCTTTGTACCTCTTGCAAATAGATTTGCTACAGCAGTAGCAAGAGAGGGGAAGGTTTGCTTGGGAAAAAAAGCAATCCACTTTCCACGAGATATCTGTTTCATCTAGAAGCGGCTCATGCTACAGCCAGTTCCCGTTTCTCTGTTTTCCTCCCTAGAGGTCCCAATGTCAGCTACAGGCTTCTTCTGGTCACTTTCCCAAGGGAAAGCTTTGTGTGGCATTAAGGGCTGGAAAGGCAGGGACTGAGAACAGCATGAAAATACATGGAATATAAGGCTCGAATGACAGCAATAGTGTATTTTAAACTCAGGGTTCCCCAGGGTATTACATCAGTAACTCAGCTGAGACACCGAACCAAGGGAAGAACTCTCACATCATTTAACTATTTGCTATAATAGATGAAAAGAGAGAAGATATTTTGATTAAAGTTCCTCACCAGTGAAAGCCTAAAGCCAAAATCTCCCTGCATGAGCCCACTGACCTCACATTGGCTCATGCAGGTTCTGGTGCATTCAGAGAGAAGTCAGGCAGAGCAGCACAGGTACAGGGGCCCTGCTCTGCCTGCACAGACACTTGCACAAAGAGAATGTTTTTGATTAGAAAGGACCTCTTGAGATCTTCCAGTCCTACCCCACATTCATTCATTCATTCATTCCCCCTTGGCAGTACCACAGACACAACCTGTTGATCAACCACATGGAATTCCCAGCTGCAAGCAGGGATTTTATATACATTTTTAAAAAAGATATCCATTTACCAGGGCTGAAACAGTAACTGAAACACATCCACAGCCTCCTGGAATTGTAAGTACCAGCAACAGGCACAGGAAGGACTGTGGATGTTCATTTGCTTTTGTATTTCCACTTGTCTCTAACCAAGTTTCTCCAGCTTACATGTCAACATGTAAATGTCTTTCTCTTGAGAAAGACATGGTTATTCCAAGCAGCAGACACACCAAAATTCCAACTGAAGACAGGGAGAATGACAGCAGCTGTTCATTATTTCTTGAAGACATATTGAGCACTTCTCAAACTTCAGGTAAATATTTTAAAAGTCAGATTATCTGTCTGGTCTCAGACTTCATGACAGAGAAAGCAAAAATTATTATGTCTTAATATCCCACATTCAAAAGGGCCTAAAATTTCATTATAGGGCTGCATTTTTGTTCTGTGCAAAATTCAATAAATTGTGTTTGTGTATTAACGAAATATTGAGGAGGAAATGAAAAGTATATTCAGTCAGGTTTCATTTTCACAAAACCATAAGGATAGACAAGAGGCAATATTAGTAGTGCACAATGGAAGCCTTCGTTATTTAAGTCGCATGTAGGCACTTCTTTCATCAACAGAGACTAAAGAAAGGCGAATTATACCACAGATCACTTTTGTTTTTCTTCAAAATTAGATAGGTAAAGATAGCAGACTAGAACTTAATAATAAGTGAAAGAAGGCCTTAAAAATCTGAAGAAATAATAAACTGATCCGCCCAGCTGTAACTCCTCCAAGTTATTCTGTCTCAATCCAAACACCTTCAACACTGGTCCTCTAAAAAGACCTTTTCAATCTTTCCTTGCCTTTTACAATACACCAGTGTTGCTCAATTAATTTAAGGCTTAATTCATGAATAAGAAACCACATTTACTCCACGCTCCTGCTTGGGATCTATCACACAGCTGGGATGAAAGGGCCTCGATTCAGAAGTTGCCAGGAAGCTGGGTCACAGTGGTACAGGGGCAAAGTTTAGGCCAATACAATGAAGCCCACAAAAATTTGAGTAATATGCACTTCTCATCACAATACACAGGAACTTACACTTACCAAGTCCCACAAAATACTCCTTACAGATCCCAAAGGTCTCGTTAAAGAGAACATGAACAGAGACTGTGGGCATCAAGTATTTCTCACCCTTGGCTGAAAATGCTGGGATGGGGAAAAAAGGAGATGGCAATTGTAGCAGAATGTAAAGCAGAGCACTGTCTGTTCTCCAGTGCTACATGGCTGCTGACCAGAATAAATAATGATTTTCCTCATCTGAATCTTAAGAAACACTTCGGGGATCACATGCATGTTGCACAATGTTTAGAGAGAGGGGAGAGAAAAGTGCCCTCCAGTCATGGACAGGAGGGGTTGTGAGCAGCTCCCAAAGCCCACTCATGATGCTCACGAACACTAAAAGCATCTGTGTGGCTGCCTCTGTCGGGCAGCAGTCCCCTCAGTATGCAGTTCACATACAGCTTTACCTCCACAAGAGAAAGAAACATTCAGCACGGAGGGGAAAAAAAATAAAAATAAAATCCATTAGTGTTCCAAAACATTAAACATTGGAACAGAGTGTTTGCATCTTACAGAGTGTTTGCTATGAAATTCTCAACTGCCAAATGAAATGCATCAGTGCAAAAAATAGCAGAGAAATACCAAACGATGCCATCATGTCCAGAACCGCAAGCATTTCCTTGTATTCACTATCCCCATAGCCAGACAGGGAGGTTCCTCCACCCAGTGTGACTGTAACTTCCCTTGTAGAAATACCACGGGCGCTGGAGTAAAGCATTGAATGTGGTTTTTAACGCTGATGATTCAGCTCAGAAGTGGCACACACACAGCCAGGCTCACTCGAGCATCGTTCTGCATCTGCAAGCAGCAGTCAGAGACGCTGGGAGTAGTCCCTACAATTGTTAACCAAATGGAAAGATTCCCCTTTATCCATTTCAATCGAGCCATTACACAAATCATCACCTTCCCTTGCCAGAGCAAGGATCTAGGAGCGAGATGCGATTTGCAGCTGAACGGGAAACTTTTGGTTGCAAAGGGATGAGAGCACAGCTTCAGCAGCAACGGGGTTCTCCCTATCTACACCTGCTCCTGCTACTTTTGGAATGCTGGGCTTGATCCTTCCGAAGAACTGCACGAGTGCAAGCTGAAGACATGGAAATGAAATCTTGAGGCTCCTTGATCAAGGGAAGAACTGCTGAGCAGTATTTAATGCAAAACGTATCACCTCATCTAACAGCAACATACCCCAGTTCCCATTCCGCCTCTCCTCTTCATCCATATCTCGGTCTCTCTACTTTGGAATGCAGAAGCCTCACCCTGGCAAAATTGCAACTCTCTTTGTAGCCACCAAGCTCTCTCTTGGCTCCCCTTGTGCCATCTTCTAGCTCCTCTCCAGACTTGTATCCAGCTGTCCCCAGGTTCCAGGCTCCTTCTTGCAGTCCTACTTCTCTCCTCCAGCCCACATCCTTCCTCAGACCTTTCATATCAACCATCCCACTGGTTTTCTATCACACTCCTCTTGCCTTCAACATCCTACCACAAAACATTGTTCTTTTTCCTTAACTGAAACCATAATCTGTTAAACTAACATCCAGATCCTGGTTTCCACCTGTGTTCCCAGTCTCTGAGTCCCACCTGCTGCCCAGCCAGTCTGTTCCTTACTGCTGTGCAGGGACACCACTTTTAGAGCAAGAATTAAACCTCCCTGTACAGTTGTCCATGTTTAGCTGCAATTAAATCTAGGAAAATCCCATTCAGCTCTTGACTCAAAGAGTCCAAAACCACTTTACGAGCTTCAAGGAATGAACTAATGGCAGTATCACAAATCTCCAATAAGCACATCCAAATTATGATTTAGATTTTTATTTCCCCAGTTCAAAAATGTGTTCCGTACACAGGAATGGCAGGACAGGGAAAAATATTTTCACAGGGAGTCTGCAATCCTTCCAAATTTCAGATACTAAATTCAATATAAGCTTCAAGTACCAATACACTTTAAGTGCCAAGATAAAATGATCAGAGTATTTTTGACATGGGCAACCAAATGTATTTTCATTCTCATTCTGAGAAACATCTGGATTCTTACTGCAACATGCCTAAAACTCAGCCTAAGTTTGTTACTCCAAGAAGAAACCACAGGCAACACAAAAACATATGGCCCTTTGCCCAGGCAAAAAAAAATTGTAAATGAGCTAACAGCAAAATATTATTAACTTTTCTATAATCCACGGTTTTCAGAAGCCCTAAAAACAGTCAAGTCAAATTTCATACTGGCCTTGGAATGTATTATACATCAAATAAATATTGGTGGAAGTTTGCAAAGACACAAAGGCTATCAGAGTACCCAGCTCCCCAAGAAATCCAGTGGAAAGAAAGGAGTTATTCACAGGAAAAAGCTAAGTACTGCAATAACTTGAGTGGGTTTATGAGAGCAAACTGGGAATCTTGGAAATCCTTACCTGATCTGCCATCTCACTGCTGGTTCATAAATGCGGATAGGACATGCCATCAATATAAAATCCTGCTCTGCACCAACACCCACCAAAGACCTCAGTCTTGACAGGGTTGAAGAATTCAGCCCACTTGTCACGGCCATACCTGGCCTAAGTCCAGACATTTTGTCTTTTTTTTATTTTCCCATCTGGATTGAGAAGCTCCCATTTGGTGGGTTTCCTCAGATTGTCTCATAACACTCATTTGCACTGGTTACCACTTAGGATTTATTTAAAAAAGAAAATAAACTGCAGCACCAATGTCCTGGATATATTTTATAAATCAGTTTATTTGCTGTAATATTTGTCTTAAAGACAGAAGAAACCAGAGAAGATGGAAGACAAGAAAAGACAAGACATCTTCTATTTTATCCCCTAGGAAAAAAAAACAAAAACCAAACCTAAACATTTCTTCCTAACTACAACCCTAGTCCTAAGTTCTCCCTTCAGCAGCTCATCCCAAACAGAAAGTACATGTTTCCACATCGTTTAACCCTGCCCCGTCCCAGAGAGAGTTCTTGATTTTTGTCACCCTTCACAACAGCTGCTTTTTCTTAACTTATCCAAAAGATGAAAGGAGGAGACAGAGGGAGCATGGAAAAAGGGCTCTTTAGGACTGTCTTTTGGCTTAGGCCAAACATCATCCATGAGAGCTGGAAACAAAAAGACATGATGGGGTGAAGGTTCTTGACTGTTTACAATTAAACACCCAAACCACAAGATATTTATTATTTCGTCTTTGACATGCAAATTTTAGGAATCCAAAATAGAGCGCTCCAAAAACATTTTTATATGGCGCTGGATTAGGGTTTACAGTTCTGATGTGAAAAGAAAAAAAAAAAAATCACCTTGCTCAAAATGTGTGTGCTGACGGCTCTATCAAAAAGCTATTGAAACCTGCAGAATGTTTTAAAAGCTGTTGGAAGAAGCACCATTTCCATTTAATTGTGTGCATTTATGGAGGGGGTTTTGTAAGCTTTACAGATGCTCTCTCCTGCTATTTCAGCAGAACTCCCCCCTGACTGCATGGAGCTCGTGCTGTACCTGGAATCCACAGCACCTCTCCGTGTTCCTCTGTCATCTAAAAACTTCCTAAATTCCCACAGAGAGATAAAGGGGGCTCTGACACGTAAAGGGGGCAAAGGAACTCTTTCCCAGGGCTGGGAGTGCCATTTCTGGAATGATTTGTCTCTCCATTCCAGGAAACAGCAACTTCTTGCTGCAGCTACAATTTCAGCTGGCAAAGGGGACTGAAGGACTTGCCTTTTTCTAGGAGCATCGAGGATTAGGTCACTTGAAAGGCTGAGAGGAGGCTCTGTGAGGGAGCTGCCTGCTGTATCCATCACCAGGAATGCAGCTCTCCAGCTTCCAGCCTCATTTGCACACACACAAATTAGATTGAATTAAATGTGCCACAAGAATACTGTGATACCATGTAATATGCACCTAAAATTTTAGATTGAATTGCTTCCTATACCCATGTTTGCCTTAACACTGTAAATACGGAAGGGTGCAACCCTTAACAGGCTCTTATCAGTTAACTATATAGAAATAAGAAACAGTTGGTGAGTTTTTAAAAGTATTGACTCAGCAGTTTACTACAAGAGATGACTTGGCTGCACTGAAAGAAAAGAGGAGAAAAAAAGAAAGGGAGAGTTCTCTGTAGGCAGTTGGCTCTCACTTATGCTCCTTTTAAAACTCTACATACCAAATTTCAGTGTGTTGGGAGGAAGAATATAATTAGTTTGCTTCCCCTCCTTCCTCTTTATATAACAAAGTAGTGAATTATTTATGCAGTATCTGCTTTCCAGACTTTTGAATAACAGTTAAGGTTTTTGCCAATAAATAATAATAGTAATTAAAAAAATCACAAGACATCATTGGCTTTTACAGACCAAAGCAGAGAGCATGCTATAATAAAACACAGCTTATCATCTGGTGAGCCTGATCCACAAAAAAACACACAAGAACATTTCCGCTGAATTAAACAAGACCCTTCACTTGACTTCTTGCTCACACAAGCTTGCTAAACTGGAGCTTCAAGATTTTATGCACAAGACTTAAATGAAAATGTCATTTTACAGGGGTATCTGAACCAAGTGATTCATCACAGACACATGGAACCTATGGGCCTGGCTAGTCACGAGGAAAAAGGAATTGGAGAATAAGAACTTGTCCCTTTACATTCAGGGGAGTTTCACCAACACTGACAAAACAGCAGAGTATGAAAGAAAAATTACTTTTTATTTACAGAAATGAGTGCTTCCATCTTTGTTTTATCCTTCCTATTATTTCTAAACTACTGAGCATAAAGGCACCCAATACTGAACTTATAATCAATGATTATTATTAGTCTGTAGAGCTGCAGAGCTGGTCTCTTGGTTACTCTATTTTCTGGAAACACTTCTACTGTCCCACAGCCATTTCTAAACATCTCTAAAAATCATCTGCCTGAAGCCTTGCAACCAATTAAACCAGGTTTAGGTTCTGTGCAGATCCTTGAAGGAAGCACAGTTCCAGGTAATGGCCTAATTGCCCCATGAGATTCTGCTCACAATCATGTTTTGATCTAAATGGTTTACAAGCTTTTAAGCACAGCTCGAATTCCAAAACTGAGCCAGAAACAGACACATTTCTCACCTGTGGCACCTTTAGAAAGGGTTTACAACTCGTGAGTGTAGTAACAGCACTAGCAAAGCCAGAGAAGGGAAGCTGTGGGAACTGGACAGCAAACAAGGGATGTGGAACACTGGGACAGCAGGGCAGAACAGGAATACCATGGGCACAGCTAAACAGAACAGCTTAAACACTTTTTCTCGGTAGGAAAAAGGAAATATGGCAAACCCTGAATTTATTTAAACACTTTGATTGACAGCAAGGATGGGAAACATCTTGAAAGGGTTTTGCAATATTGCACTCAATGTGTTTTTAAAAAAAATCCAAATGAAACCACCCAACCATCAGAGTGTTACACATAGAGATAAAGGCAGTGTTCTACATCATCACAATTTCATTAGAGCCTTTGAAGCCATGCACCTTTGATCTGAGGCAAGTGATAAATGTGTTATATTTTAAGTGGATTATTACACGTTCTGTTTAACACAATGGTAGGTCTGAGCCAGCACAGTCATGGTGCAATGAGGAAATAACCTGAATGGAACAGTCACAAAAAAACAAGAGGCATCTGCTCCATGCCTTTCAGATAAACAGGTGCCCAGGTGCCTAAGAGTTCCTAGAGTCATGACAAATAACACCCACCCAGCCTGGGGGATGAAGGACTGGACACAAACTACTTGCAGAGAAGAAGCCCTGCCTTTGTATTTCCAAGTGTGAGGAAGTGTGGCTTGCAAATACTTCCCAGTGCAACCAGACAGGACCCAAAGGCAACAAACCTTCTAAAGGGCCCTTTCCAACAGAAATGAGCCAAACCCAGAGTATTTGTTAGAAATGCCATCCAATTTTGGGACACACAAATGGAATGCCATTCAGGAGCTGAATCTCTCATGATAAGGCCTTAATGAAGCCCCACTTTCAGTCAAAGGCAGAAAGCCTGTCCTAAACTTGGCTAGCTGAGTTTTTTCCTGAGCAGACCAGATTTCCATAACTCTAATAAATACAGCTGTCAGACACTTCCAGTCATCCAACCTGGAATTCAACTTCCTACCCTGTATGGTTCTGAATCCCTTAATTTATCATAAGCCTTAAGCAGAGACCTTTCATTGTTTAAGAAATTGGCTCAAAATGCATTCTAAACTGATCTCACAATGTTTGTGTGGGTTTGTTTGGTTGTTTTTTTAACTTCCTACTCTGAGTAACCAGCAGTTTGCTTGTGTTTCTAGTTTTTAAAGAAAGAATGTTATGGCTGGGTTAATCTGAAGGCAACAAAAGCAGAAAGCAGACAAGTGTACTTCAAAGCATTACAATGTTAGGGGTAGCAAGCTTAAAAAAAAAAAAATCAACAAATAAAAAAAGCCCAAAAAAACAAAATAATCCCACTTTCTGTTCTAATGCCCTGGGTTGGATTTTATGGCCCTCACTAGAATCTCATAAACCAATAAATATTACACTATTCCTTTATCTCTTACACCTGCCCTGATAAACTTTTCTAAGCTCTGAAGTCTCTGTGAGCTCTTTCCCAGTATCAGCACCTTTTCCTGCAGCTCAGCACAGTACAGTTACCTGCCCAAAAAGTGGCAAGCAGGCTGTAAAGGACTGATAATAAAAACAAAATAATTGTCCACAGTGGCAGACTACCGGCATATTTGTTAATAATACTGCACAAACAGCTGCTCAACCCACAGAGCTCCTAAAGTGGAAGAAGCAAACAAAATCCAGTGATTATCAATAGTCCAGTGAAAGGTATCAACTGCAGGGAATCATGGGAATGTAAACCCAAGTGTGCTAATTCCAGTGGCTAAAATATTTGGGTTGAATGTCCGCTTGGGATTTATTTTTATTGCCAGGAAAATGTAGAGGAGGGAAATAAAAAATACAGTCCACTTGCTACCTTAATCACATTTCTCAATGTTGTCACTGCTTAAAGGTTGACTGAACACTCCTGTTATTGGGGAAGAGCCCTCATGGAAAAAAGGAGCTGTAAAAAATGTCCCTTCTGGTCTGTGTTTGGCCCCACACAATTTTTTTTTTTTAAGGAGAGCAGCAACTTTTGGTGGATGCCTCTGACTGCACATCTCTTCCTGCAGAACAAAGCACTTTCTGAAAAAACACCTGGCCCACAATACCCAGTTCCTGAAGCTGCCATAATAGAACACAGCAATAATTTAGCTATAAATGAGCACTTACAATATTCATATTTCTAGGATGAATATTATTGAGCAAATGAATGTGAACCATAAAACGTTACTATCAGAATATAACATACTTACTTTCATACCTACAAACCAGTGCAAATGCAGATAAATGGACTTTGTAATCTGCACATTGTGGACAGTTTTTAACTTAACCTAGCAATAAATGCTTCTCATGTGCAGTTTTTCATCATTATATATAGAGAACAGTGTACAAAAGCTTAGACAGCTAAGTAACTTTTTCATTGCTGCTAATTTATACCTAATCTTGCCCTCTATTTTTTAAAAAATTCAGACTAAGGTAGTTCAGCTAGGTTTTTTGTAATTGAACATTAAATATGCCCAAATAATTGCATTTAATAGTAATGTTTGTATTTTGGGATAAAACCCCACACACTTCTAATTCAGTGCTCCCTTGAGGTCTTGATCCAGAGATGAAGATGTTTATAAACTGGCTGAAGCAGCTTTAAGAGCATTCTCAACATGACAACCCTTCCTCCTCTTCCTGGGTGACCACAGAGCTGCACAAGCATTCAACACTCCTTTGGCACTTCGAATTATACACATGGGATCTCCCAATAGGTAGAGAAGGGGAAAAAACCCTCAGTTCATACTCTGTTCTCTCAACAGGAGACGGTCTAGATAAAGTCAGCTCCTACAAGCAGCTGAGCACCACTGAACACAAGCATCTTAAAAGTGCAGCTCAGATGGGACCATTAGGGCATGGGTTGGACTTGGTGATCCTGGAAGTCTCTTCCAGCCTAGCTATTCTGTGATGGTGTGATTTTTAGTTCACCTCCACTCACAGTCCCATCACTGAGAGCTTGGCAGCTGCTCTGGTTGTGAGGGTCTGGAGACTGTGAGATGAGTAACTACCATGTCATACAGATACTTCTTGCACCTCCAAACTATAAAATGTTAAGGAACAAGTCTTTGACCCCCTACCAGCACAGATCGTGGCCTTAAAAAAACACAAAAAAACCAAAACCATCACTGCAACAGCACAGAAACAGCTCATAAAATCATGTTTATTCCCTTTCATACCTCATATTTGTACAATTATACTACATGAGCTCTGAAAAAAATCTCACATAGTTCTGCAGTGACTAGATTTCCACAAATGGGATTTGGACACGTATTCCAGCCCTTTCATCAGCAACAAGGAAACTGAATGTTCTCTGGTAATCAGCTCAGTACAGTCATTATTTAACCCGCAGACAATGTATGGCAGCAAAGCCTAAATTTTCAACCTTGAGAAGGCGGCAAGCTCTGTGAGCTGACCCTGCTGAGGGCAGGCACAAACCAGGGAGACTCTTTGTAGACGAGGCAGAGAGACACACTTCATCTTCTAATGGGAGAAAAATTCAACCAATCTGACCCATTGCTGAAGCTACAAATAAGGAAAATCACCAGGCTACACGCAAAATTAGGGATAGCGACTGCACACAGAGATAACAGGAAAGGTTGTAAGATGTCTTTAAACTCCTGATTAAAGATAAAACTACACCACCAACAGGCATCAGCTTCATCGCTTTTTTTGGGAATGTTTCAACAACAAGGGTAGGCATAAAGACAAGAGTAAGTCAAACTGCTTTGCACTGCAGGGAGGTTCCTTTACTTTTACTCTCACTCCAGACAGTGACAGACACAGAAGTGAGAGGGAAAGAGGGATCAGCTCCCACTAGGCTGCAGTGCAAGTGCTCTTTGGGCACATCTTCCTGATGTGAGCTACACACACATCCCTGGGTGACCTGAGCTGGAGACATAAATCCATCCCCAAAGGATGTCATTCAGAGATACTCTTTGGCACCAAGAAACAACATAAATGTCGTCAGAACAGTGAGACAGACCAACCCACATGTCTGCAAGAAGATGGTTAAATTTTAATACATTCCAATATTTTTATTTCAGCATCCGCTTTGCCATAATGCATCAACACCCCATTGGGTTGTACAGTTGTATTTGTGTTCCCACTGAACTTGCTCAAAGTAGATGAGACACAGAGTATAACAAAATTTTAAAATAAGCTAAATTTGACTTTACTTGCTTTTATACTAAAAGCAGGCATTCCCTACTTCTGCTTAAAAAGAGCAGATGGGGCATCCCGCTTTGAGACAGAAAGAAAACACAGGCTGAAGGAGGAATCATTCCTAATCATTGTCAATTTATGTTTCTGCAATGGCAAAAGGTCTCGGTGATTGTTAGGTCTGGCACCACTAAAAAAGACACATCTACTTAATCAGAACTTGAATACTCACCAAAACAGCAAGGTGAACTACTTTTAGTTCTTTATATATTTGGTTCTGTTATTGCAAACCTTGTGTATCTGCCTAGCTTTAAACATATGAACAGTAACACATGAAAATGAAAAATTTATATTTGAGGATCTGGATAGACTAGGAAGTTGCAGGGAAATGACTGTAGATTTGTACTTCAGATGTGTCTCTGCTTTGGTCACTTACCACCGAATCTCACTTGAATTAAATCTTTGAGTAGAACACTAATGGTTCCTTTCTTTGACGTTTACCCACACACATATTTGCATCCACAACATTTCAACCTGGAGGTGGCTGCAGTAGCCTCCCAAAGAGCCAGGAGTGTGCCAGCCATGACTCCAGGCATCCTGTCACCTGAGAGCCATGTTTCCATGCATGGTAAAACAGTTGTTCAGGCTCTCCAGCAGGGAAGTTTGTGTGTGAGTACATTTTGGGAATATGTGCCATTCCTTATCTAGAAGTGAGTTTGGTGGTAGGAGTACAGGGCCAGGAATTCCCCATCCAAATACAGGCTCAGTCAAAGCCTTGCCAAGCTATTTGTTTTACTTTTTGCTTCTTTTTAACATTATCATTGATAGTCAGATTTTTATGGTCTTGTAAGATTAGAATGGTAGTGTTAAACTAACCTCAAATACAAAAAAATACAATAACTTCTGTTACTGCTATAACTTAAAATTACAAGAAAGCCAACAATGAGCTAGGCAAGCGAGCACATACCTTTGCAGCAATTCAGTCATGTTCCAAAGCATCTCCGTGTTATGTGCCATAATGGCATCAATCATGCACTCCCAGCACAGCTAAAATCCAACAGCAACTTGCTGAGTAAAGGGTGGGATATGCATTGGACAATCCCTGTGGCAACTTTTCCAAATGCTTTTCAGGATCCATTTCACAGCAGATAAAGAAAACTGATTTTTTTCAAGGTCAGGCAGTATTAGAGGCTGATCTAAATTTCCAGAGCTCTCCCCTAAACCATAGCTAGAACTCAAAAACTCTTTGTAGCCTAAAACTCTGGACATGAGTTCTGGCAATCATTTCTATCTCTCCTCCAGAACAGGCAACTCAGCCTTCCTTCCCAAAGAAGAGGGAATTAGAAACACCTTTATTACCAGTGATTGGAAATAATTACCAGGTGAGATTACTTGGTACAAAGAACCTAGTTCCCTTAACAAGCCCAAAACCAGTCAGCACAAAAAGCTTGTGGTTCAGTGGTAGCAATTCTCTATCTGTGATGCAAATCAATACATTATATAACTAACACCCAAGTTATTCCCGTGCACTCCACTGGGTTTTTTTTGTTCCCCTTGAAGTGAATTCTCTCACCCTGATGCTAAAGCAGTCAAAACAATAAATGCTGCTAGTCAGCTTCTAAGGGAATGGGGCACCTCTCCTCACAAATAGGGTGCCATATGGATTCCCTCCATGAATACGGGATTTCCTTTTAAAGTCACAGAATGCTTTCAGCATTTCATGGCTGGGGCTGGTGCTGCTCAGGTTCCTTTTGTGATTTGTACCCCAGGGACACAGAGCCCCGTGCACCACCAGCTTCTTTCCTTGTTTTTCACCCCTCATTATCACTCTGTGTAAATAAGATGCACAGCATCCACTGGTTAATAAGCAAACTCTCCCTTTGATTACACTTTCAGTTTCCAAGTGCAGAAGTGACTTAACAACGAAGAATAACTGTGTTTGGGGTTTCGGTGCCCTTGGAAGCTTGTTCGCAAATACGTGATTCATATCCGACCCTGGACATTAACACTTTCCTTATGACTCATACATACAGCTAAACAATAAAGTAGAAAGCTTACTGAGGGTTTGTTTAATGTGTATAAAGCACCTATTATTAATATTTTTCAATTTAATTGTTTAACAATTTGCCAATCCTATTATTAGCTGCAAGGAGGGGATGTTTCCATCTCTGTCTCGAAATAAATAGATGCTTTTGAATTTACTCTGATTTATGTTTAGAATACTTCAGCAACAGTTCAGAACATAAATAATAAAAAGCCATTAAGCACTGTATGGAGCAGGGTGTGAACCTTACCAATCTGCCCACAGAATGTTATTTGAAGGGATAGAAGGCAACTGCCCTGTGTTTCTTGTTCTATAGAGCACGACGTGTGCAACATACTGATCAACACACCATTTCCTCACATTGTTTTCCTCTCCAAGGTGAAGGATAAACCAGAAAATTTGTCCTTCCTCACACAATAGAGCCTTTAGGTCTTCTATCTGGTCCCCTACACGTTAGGATGTTCACTGCAATACAATTCCCGGATAAATTGTAATGAGCAACTGGCAAATCTAAAACTTGTTAAGAGTTCAAGTTCAGTTAAAAAAACCCTGAGAGGTTATTTTTAAAACTTTATCCTTCACTATTCAGTGTTCTTTTAAAGTATGTAAAATCATCATAATTGGGCCGTATTTGCAGTTTCACTGCAAAAAAACCCCCAGCTCCATGTCCTCACACAGGGATCATGCAAGTGCTAAGCAGAGTTTGTAAGTTTGTAATGCAGATATATATTCAGGCAAAATATAAGATTTTGATCTCCAGTTTCAGCCTGCAGGACAGTTTCTTATCCTGGGACATGTATGTCTGCCCAGAGTGTGTATTCTGTTGCCTACATGCTGCTTTCAAAACAGTTTTACAAACCTGCTCCTATCTTTATGCAAGTTATTTCTAAATGATGACAGAATTAAGTGTTCCACTGCAGACAAAGCTTTTCAGTTTGCTCCATTGAGCTTTTCCAGAGGGTAAATTCTTCTAAAATACTAGAGGACAAATTCAGGGAACACACTGATGACACAGGACCATGTTTTGCAGATGTTGTTCTTGCCAGTAACCCATCAAGTGATGAGTAAGAACCTCCTGGGCTCCATCCTAACCCAGCTGAAGTTACTCACAAAATAGTCACCCTGTAGGTGTGAGGCTGGCCCTAAATGCAAAGGCTGGCTCTGCCTCGAGAATGCTTTCAATTCTACCCACTAATTTGTGTGATTTCCAACTGTTTCCTGACTCTCCATGCTCCTTGCTGGTGGCAGTCGTGGTCTTGGACACGTTGTCTTCAGCAGCTGACCTTGCAGAGTCAGAAACAGTGATTTGCTGGTGTTGACAAAGCCTTTCTGCCCTCCTGGCTGTGGATGCTATTTCAGGATGGCTGAGCAAGGTCAGGGAAGATGGGGGAGTTACTCACAAGCAGACACCAGGACAAGTCATTGCCCCCACATGGCTAATAATTCAATCCCAGAAAACTACATTTTTGGAAAAATAATGTTAACACCTTATCTCTGTCTCACCAGCAGAGAACAAATAGAAAATCCTCCCCTAGGGATGAAGCACCCATCCCTAGTTTCCCCCTCAGGTTTCCACAGGCATAAAGGGAAAGGGAGTAGCACCCACACTTCTCCTGCTTGGTCAGGAACTCAAGCCTGCTCCCAGTTACCACATCCACTTGAGAGGGATACAACTGGACCCTCACTGCCCTGGCAGCTGGGCAGGCTCCCATTATCCCTCATTAATGGTTACATTCTCATTAGAGCAAGAGCCTCACCTGTGAAGGATTCTCTGGGAATAGGTGCCCCAGGCAGCAGCAGCGCTCCCAGAGGACCTGCCCCAGATAGCCTGCAGGTAGATGCCACCTTAGAGTGATGCCATGCACCTCTGCCCTGGCTGGAAAGTCACCTGAGGGGACTGGAGGATCCCTCAGGACCAGCCAGGGATGAGCAGCCAGAGATTGGCCCAGCTGGGCATGGCAGGCAGCATTCCCACTCGGCACCAAGGCTCCGCTGGCAAAACGCTTCCACACCTTCCTCCATTCCAGGTTGCCTCACAAAACACCAGGCAGCTGCAGGTTTCACCATGCAGCTCTTATCTCAGCACCAGCTGACCAAAAAAACCGAAGGGAAATGTGAGCAGGGAAGCAACTATGGATGTTTTCGTGTGCTGCTTGTTGCTAGGAAAAATATTTCCTTAGTATCTCTGTGGGCTCTGCAAGTCAGCATCAGTGGAGCTCTGCTGGCTGCCAGAGAGCATAAAATAGCAAATGTCAGGAAAAAAATAGGAAGAAGAAGTAAAGCTTTAAGAATGTTCATGAATGTCTGTCCCCTCACATGGGCAGCGAGGAGACACGGGAACACATGCACCTCCAATCTTTTCTGGAACAACCCTTGGGAGCATCTTCCCTAAGTATTTTGTCTAAGTTCTCCTTTTTTTTTCCTGCAGGTTTTTTTTTTTGTTTTGTTTCATTTGTTTTATTTTTTTGGTTTTGTTTTGGTTTGGTTTTTTTGGTGGGTTTTATTTTTGTTTTGCCTTGGTTTTGTTTTTTTTTTTTTTTTTGCTTTTGTTTTAGAAGGTTGAAAGCAGTTATTCGTGTCAGGGTATTCAGCACAGGGTGGACGGGAACCCCTCTTTGGTTAGTGCTGAGCATTTGAAATGGGCAGGAGAAATGGTGGGAAGGGGCCCAGCAGGACCAGGGCAGAGCATCCTCTCCCCAGGGATAGTGAGACCTGGGTCTGCCACCAGTGACACTTCTGGTCATAAATGGTACCAGACACCCCAGAGAGGAAGGCAGAAAACCCCTCTGGTCTGGACACCCCACACAGCTCTGTGCCCTGCTGAGACTGGTGACAGCATCACGGTGTTCCAGCCTTCCTAGAGGCCAAAGGATAACTCATTTCCTAGGCCAGCTATTCATCCACCCTTCTGCTGGCAGCTGGGGCCAATGACAATGATGAAGGGCTGGGGGTGGAGAGTTTGAAGCTGGTTATCGCTCAGTTGGCTTCAGAGGAGCCACAGAACAATTCAGTGGATCTGCTCGAGCTGGCTATCGAGCCCCCATTAAACATTTTCCAGCCTCCACAGATCATCCTCCAAATTGTCCCATGGCTGCTCCCATTGCTGACTGCTGTTTGAGTTCTCATACTGGCTGCTCTTTGAATTTTCAGTTTTTCACAATAAAGTGGTCTTCCCCACTCTCTTTGCATTGTTTTATAAGCCATTTGTTTTTGAGTAAGACTCTTTTTTTTCCCTCACAAAAAGAAAGAGCAAGACTTTGTCTGAATACAAATCCCATACCCGGCAGTGTGCTGACATTTGTGCACAGAGATGTGCTTTCCAGTTTATTCTATTGTGTGCTTTTTTTTTTTCTTTCTTTTTTTTTCTTTTAAAAGTAGTTCAGTGGAAAGTTTGGATTATTCCAGGCGAGTATCCTTTAACACCACCAGAGAAATAGCCTGAAAAACTGGAAACACATCTCAGTGTTGCCAGAGGAGTTGTAGGCTCCTTGCTTTTGTTTTATTTAATATACGATATATTTTAAAAAATTTAAATAATTTTTAAAAAGGACAACTTTCATTGGTAGCACCAGCAGCTGTGCTTCTCTCCACCTGGATATATATTAATGTAAGTGAGGTTTCTGCTGTCCCAGCCACCTGCCTTTTAGAGCCCCCCATTGGAGCAAGCACACTGCTCCCTTTGGGGCAATCCACCAAGGATTCTGACCCCATTTGTAGCAGTACATTTCCAGCCCCGGGTCCCTGCCGATGAGCAGCAGGGGCTGGGCACTCAGGGGGACCCCAGGACACGGGTACTCCCGTGGCTCTGGATCTCTTCTCCCACAGGCACACCAATTGCGCAGCGGTCACCTGGTGGGCTTTGCCCCAGAGCGCCCAGGTAAAAGGCTGGAGCATTATTCCACGGCGCCATCTAGCTCCCGCTGAAGGGATCCTGTCCAGAGCCCTTTCCCCACATCTTCCTGACCAAACCTTAGCTGATACTTCGCAGAGAAAACACAGAAGGTTGTAAACGATGAGGAGTAGTGATTGTCACTGTTGTCCCTTCTTGAACCTCCTGGGAGCCGGCAGAAGATGAAGACAGTCACCACACAGTCCCTGCTGCCCCCCTTGGAAACCTTGTTTTCTCACTCTGGGAATGACAAGTGCCTTGGCCAAACATGGGCAGAGAACCATTTTGGGGACACAAAGTGCCTGCAGCCTTTCTTCCTTCTCACCCTGACCACAAGACAGTACCTCAAATTACTCACCAACTAACCTGCTAGTGTTCTGGACTCCAAAAGAATTTAAAGTTATATAGCTGGTGCTCTGGATCTCACCCACAAGTTTCTCTTTGCAACTGCTTCAGATAAAGAGAATTAGTAACATTTCTAAATCAAAATTCAGCCACCAGATCAGCATAAGAAAGCCTCCCACTGGTGTCAAACTAAAAGCAGAGACTTTTCTTTGGGTACTGATGCTGGAACATGCAGTCATTCTTCCCCAAACTCTTGTTTCTGCAGCTGGGGGACCTTTCAGTACATTGATGTAACTGTTGATGCAGCTTTGCACTGAGACAGATGAGGAAACCACTCTGAGGAAAAATAACTAAAATAAACCATTATGTTTTTATGGCACAGCTCTACTTGTATAGTATTCGTGGCATCTAGAAGACAAGGAAAACAGCAGAAAACTTTGAACACTACTTCTCCCCAAAGTAACACTCAAACCTCAGCCACATCATTTCCCACTGAACATTATTTCCAGTGGTCACCTTCTGTTCTTCTCTTTCTGTTGCATTTTGACAGTTCTCAGTCTTCCACTGCCACATGAATTCCTGCAGCTATCCAAAGAGCATGAGAACACCATAGCTTATGTAGGTCAGCACAACAACCAGCATTGGAGTTTCTTCAAAAGCTTCTCTGAAAGGCCTGGACCTTTCCCAGGATGCAGAGCCTCTAACTGCCCACAGGGCTCTGATATTTCAGATACTCTGAAATATCTATCTGCTTTTTCTTCAATTAATGCCTCAACTGCCTCTCTTGAAATTTTTACTATAGATAAATCATATTGTGGGCAATGGAGGATTATACCAAAGTTCTCACCCTCTGTCTCTTTGTCACACCCCACAGACAAACAGCCAGAACATGCAACATCAGCACCACAAAAGCAAAGACATAAAGTACTGCATCTGGCCTTTAATTTCCACTAATTACATATAACACATTACGTGTTATCTAATGTTTTTCTAGTGATAGCCACTGTGGTTAAGCTGAGAATTTTCTATCTGAAATTTTACAGATGATTGGCAGATTTCAAATAGATGAGAATTCAGACTCATTTCATACAAAGAAATAAAATCTGAAAGCTATTTCTTCCTCCTCTAAACACCTTTCAGTCACCAGGGTCTCAGCCTCTAAGCCTGTTTGCTAAATAGGAAGAGCTTCATGGCTTGCCTTAAAAATTTCAAGACACAGGGGTGTGCTTGTAGCCCCCAGGAAGAGAGAAGACAGGCTGAGATCACACAAACCAGGAAATGCTCCAAAGCAGGGAGACAACTGTATGAAAACAGGTAATATCCAAGCAAAAAAAACAAAACTCCAACTCAAGTCTGCAGGACACTTGCCAACTGTGAGTTAGGCTCCAGTGATGTATGGAATATATTTGATCTGAGCCTATGCTCTGCTCCATGCCAGAAGCTTTTAAACCATCTTTACAAATATGTTCCCATCTTTTGCCAAGTGAATGTAACAGTCTTTTTCCCCTCACGTTGGTTAGTGTTGCTCTTACTAACTTAGTGATTTCTGAGGTTGCAATTACTTCTGAATATTCTCAAATACTTGCTTGGTGTCCACCAGACTTTAGTGCTATTTTATTTTGGCAAAACAAGCTTTTTTTGTGCATTTACTTTGCACACGTGCTTTACAAAAAGACCTACAGAACTGCCTGAAAATGCTCCAGTGATCAGTGGTGTTTCAGCTCTGCAGATTGGCAGACTTGTCTGCTCTACTGCCTTACTCTTGAAACAATGAGTTGTTTCTCCACTTTCCTCTATGATCTTTGGGCCAGAGTGATCCTTTTTCCTCCCATGAAGCTGCCATGCTCTGTGTCTGCACCAGCAGAGATTTCCATAAGCTAGGCCTGTTTTTTCTGCCATACCCCTTTTGATGTTATACACAATTCTTTTACATTTTCCCAGCTCCTGTTGTCCAATGAGAAAGGTTGGATTAGACTCCAAAAGCCTGGAGACATGGCAAGGACACACAACCAGAACCTGCAAGTGGCTCCATGGAGATGGGAACTCTGCCATCAGCCCCTGACCCTGATGTTCTTTTGATCATGCCCTGACCTCATTCCTGCTCATCCTTCAGGTCACAAACTGAGCTGAGCAAGCTGCAAGTCCTCCCCTCTGGATTTAAGCAACATTTGATAGCAAAGACTGAGTTTGAAAGGAGATGAAGCAAGGCCAGGTGTTGCTCAGTTGCTGGAGGTTGACTCCCTTCAAAAACCCACATCCAAGAACTGATAGGAAAGGACCCTGCAATTGCTGCTCTAGATGGTATTTAGTGCAGTCAAGTGTGGTCCTGGTGTTTGTTAACTTTTAGGCTCAACTGCTTGTCAGATATGAATAAAGAAGATTTCTCCTTTTCCAGGGGTCGCAGCTGTACATAAAGTAAAAACTAAAATTAGAAACAATGACTTTCACCAAGGAATGCAGGAAATGTTGTGATGTATTTTCATTGCAACCACTTGAAAGCAGAATTGCTGTGGAAATAAAGCAACTCCAAACACACTGAACTTGCTGACTCAGTCAGTCCAGAAAAAAATAAAAGTCACAAGTCAGCAATTTGAAGCAGCAGCAGCAGCAGCACCAAATGTACTGTATCTGCAGCACTGATGTAATGTGCATTGCAACATCACATTTCCCTGCATGCTGTGCTCATGAGTCTGATGAGCCACAGCTTTTTAGATGAAGCTCAGGATTTGCTGCACATTACATAAGAGACTTTCCTTTAGAGCTGAGGCTGGTAGATGTTGGAACCACCCACCTTCTAAAGGGAGCAATTTCCTCCAACTTCCTTCGATCCTGATCTCAGGCACACAGCAAATTATACACCAGCACAGGTCTAGCCAATTCTCCTAATGCACACAGAATTATCAGCACTGCAGTATTTTCCATTCAAAACAGTTATGCAAATAATCTTCTATCGCCACATGCAAATGATTGAATTGATTTTTTGGTAATTTTTCAAACAATTTCCCAGGTTTTATCAGCACCTAAGAAGCAAAACATTAAGATAAAAGTGGGCACCTCTTCACTTCAAATTTTCCATTTAACCTTCTACTGTAATAATGGCCATAAGAAATTATTAGCAGTTGTTAAAAATCTCTTTTTAAAAAGGATATATCTTCTGGTATATGGAAGGACAATAGGAAAAAAAAACAAACTATGAGAGAACTATGGAATAACTGTTCCTGCTTTAATATTAGAATACATTTCTGCATTCCTGAAGCTCCACACACTGCTATTTGGAAGTTTAATTAGCAGGAACCATGACATTATATGATTAAATGTAAGGAGAGTGGCTGCATTAAAAATAGAGATTTGGGGATCATTTTATCTTTTGCACATTATATTGGACAATTATGAAATATAAAGTAACCAGAAATTAAATATAGAAACCCACTGGAACTAATTTTTTCCCCCTCTTTGTTTTGTCCTTCTGAAGTTCACACCTTGCTGCTTCTGTTCATGAAAATCATGCAAGAGGATTTTATTTGCTGCTGCCAAAATCCCAAACATCAAGACTTTTCTTGTGTCTTGATGGAACTGGTCACTCAGGAGAAGCCTAGCCTTACTTTCTGCTGTCTTTAACCTATCTAAGTATTGCTCAATGTCTGTTCAGAGCTCTCTGATCTTCTCTATCACAGCAATTGATTACATTAGTTTAACCCCCACCATGGCCATCCCATGTTATACACTCTTTCCTGCTTCCAGTTTCCCTAATTTTCCAGTCACTGGGATATCCAAGAGTGACTGAGAACTAGTTCATATGCAGACAAATATTTCCCCATCATGTTTAAAACCCTCCACACTGCAATGCTACAAGAACTAGGCAAGAAGTAGCAACACACTTTGAGAAAGCAGAGAGCACACAGCAAACTACCAGGATTGAAGGGATAAATACCACAAAATATCAGAGTCCACTTCTTAGAAATGCTCTGCTCATGCTAGAGTAGTGCCTCTAGCCTTTGTTTTCCAGGAAAATTGCCATGACCATATAACCAGCAGAATGGAACAGCTTGGTTATTCTCAGAGAAAGTGAGCTTTAATAACGGTGCTTATCCTCCCTGAGGAATATTTCTGGATAGAGGACACCAATATTTGGCTTTTCTTTTTGGCAGTTCCCAGGAGAGCCCTGAGCTGGTGCAGAGCATCACCCACGAGCAGTGACAGCCCCAGTGCTCTGCGTGGAGCCCATGCAGCCACACGCCTGGGCTGGGGATGCCTGTGGTCTCTGCAAAGGGAAAGGAACATTCACCAGGAAAATTACATGAAAATCATCAGCAGAGAGTGGCCAAGGAGTCTTCCAGCTCTGATGTACTCTCTTTTCTTGGCTCATCCTTTTTGATCCTTTTTCTGAAGGATCCATCACCAAGCAAGTAGGTTCATGGAATAATAGCAGCAATTAGTTGCATCAGAGTTATTTTATTCCACAAGCTCAAGGATAACTGTGCTCAAACTGGTTTCTCTCAAAATACTGAAAGCAAACTTGGAGCATCCCATACTTTTAATTCTTTACATGACTGTGACCTTGTCTTCCAGCCTTGAAATACAAGGTAATTTAAGGTCGAAGTGGCTCCAAGAGAAAAAATAAAGACTGGAACAAGAATACATTAATTCAAGTGACATTTAGGTCAGTGCAATCTTTGGTTCACTCACAAGAAACCAATTTAAAGTCCAAGAGAGTAATAAAGTTGAGTGGCAAGAGGCAGCTCCAAGCTAGCACAGTGAAAGGAAGGAGAGAAATCATTGCACTAGAATCTTTGTTTCTTCAAATTTCAAGTAAGAGATGGAGGACAGAGAAACTTGCTAAATTATTATTATAATTATTACTATTATTATTTGCTTATTTCTCCAATAACAGCCATAATCCCAGGTCATGGCATGGACAATTAGTATGTTTGTTACCCCTGTTTTAAATTTGGGCCCTTAAGTGGCCCAAGTGGAATATTCTGATATTGATGGGTTACTTTTAATTGACATAAATCACAGCCTCGGGTCTGAAGCTCAATTTCATCAGTTAAAATTTAGAAACTCTCAACTTGCATTTTTTTGATTCCCCAGAGGTTAATTTTCTTAGCTCAGGATGGCTCAGCCATCCTGATATGGCACCTGTATGAACAGAAAGAAATTAATGAAAGAATCTCTGTGGTTCAGGTCAGTAAATGAAACAGCAAGTCCTTCTGGTGATTGTGGTTCCTGTGGAATGTGCTGTCCACTCTTGTTACTGTTAATTCTTAGATGAACTAAACCCTATTTCTCAAAGGGGAAATAAATCCTTTCACTTAAGTGACTGTGAAGATGAGAGAACTCCCAGAACCTCCCAGAGTGTAACTGAAGAAGGTCATAACATGGCTACAGCCAGGTACTGCAAACAGATCGGGAATTTTGAGCTGCCACAGACAACTATTCCTGGCCATGTTTTTGTAAGACCTGTGCACCTGTAATTTTTTCCTTTCCTACATGCATGGAAACATCCAAAAACTTCTCTGAGCATGGATAGTTCTTCAGACATCCCTCATTTAGGGAACAGCAGAAGAAAATGGGTGCTAGCACGAAACAGCGATAGAAATATTTGCATGCTGAATTCCTGGAACTGAACCATGTCCCTGTGCAAAGTTTACTTGTATTATTCCTACTGATTGTTTCTTAAGAATGACTGGCCAATTTGATTTTCACTCCAGCTGGTTATTCCCACATACTTTGGATTTTATTCAACCTGTACTCCTGAGGTTTTGTTTGGGGTTTTTTTGCAGTAACAGCCAGTAGTTAGACAAACAAGGCACTACAAACCTGACCATAAAAGGTATGTGAAATTCAAGCTGTGAAAAAAATCCTCTCACTCTAATGAAGAAAATGGAAGAATTTTGATACAAGGAAGATGTGACCACCATGCTGAATAAAACATCTATGCAAGTTAATTTTGCAAATATAGACATGAACTATTTGAAGAAAGTGAGAGCAAGAAAAGAAATGGATTCTCAGGAAAATTTTAAATGCAACAGGTGAGGTTATGGATGTGCTAGGGAGTTTTTGTGAGAATTGATATTTGCACATATGCTCCTTCATGGAAGTAGACTTCAGTGGAAAATGAAGCTATTTAAAGGCATTCTGTGTCTAGAAGTACCCATGGGAAGAAAAACGTTGAGAATAGAATTTTTATGGACTTTCAGAGTTCAGATATCTCCAATGACCTATCAAAAATTGCAAAAATTCCAACAAATTAACAGTTAATATGCTACAGATTATCATTCAAGGAAAACTTTTTTAAGATGAGCATTTTATTCTCTGGAAAAGAAGTGATGAAAAATCAAGCTACCTGTCTTAGGACAAAAAAGAAAAAATCACGTACATCAAAAAGCTGAAAGCAAGTCAAACAAAGGATGCACTATGCTGAGGGACAGGAATCCATGCACATTTGCAAAAATGCTGAGATAATAGACAATTCTGACAAGTGAGCCTTTGTTTTCAAGGCAAGAAAAATCAACTTGGATTTAGGCTTTTGAATGGGTTTGTTTGATCTGTGTACAAGGGCAATGACAGTCACTCCGAATAGGAGACCTTTAGTATTAGCTGACAGGGTTTGGTCATAGGTAAGATTTATAACCAAGAGAAGAGCACAAATAATAAAATTACAGTGCAATACAATCAGTCTTCAAAACGGTGGCTTTAACATGCTAAGATTAAGCACATCCAGAATGGCAATCCATGAATATGTCACCATGAATAGCAATTAGCAATTAGAGAAGCACTTTCCTAACTGAGATTAAGAGCTGACAATAAGCACTGAATGTTTGCCTCACCCCAATAATATAATATACAACACTTTTTTAGCTACTGTTGTAAGAAAGAGCTCAAATAAATCTGGGTGAGAATTATGAATAAAATGACTCTTTGCACAGTGTTGTGTAGCCATGTGAGAGGACATGGGTACATCAGGAGCCTGAACATCATCCTTACCCTTGCCTAGGAGCACCCTGCATCAGCCCTCTGAAGGAATGAAACCCTCAGCACCATAAAGCACCATCCCAGACCGGCCCTGTTTCACTTTCTGTGCCCAGGAAGTGACCACACCTCTGTTAACAACACACTTTGTTGGGAGTCCCCATTGCAGAAAGTTGAGGGTGGGGAGAGGCAGCTGTGCCACTGAGAGATGGACTCCTTGTGGCAAAGGGGAAACACCAGGCAGGCTGGCAACCCTTGCAGGCTAGAGCTGTTCAACTGGGCTGGAAATTTGGTTCTAGAGTGATGATCCCATCACATTTAGGAATTTCATCTTTTCAGGAAAAAAACAAAAAAACTCCACTAAAGCATACAGCTATAAATTGCAGTTTGCCATTCAAACTTGGCCACTAGATCAGATTTAGTGAGGCCATGTGATTCTGGCAGGTGTAACTGCAGCAGTAGAATTATTATGTACCTCATCCTGAAAGCCTGTTGCTATTATACAGCATGGTCTGGTCCAAGTGCTTTCCTTAAGGCATAATTTTCTCTCCCAGTTTAGGTGGTTCATAGCAACAATGACAAACATCAAAGAGTCAACCTATTCAGAGGTAAAACACTTTCTGCTTAGAAAAAAATATTATCTAGAACTATTTTTGAGGTAGTCTTACACAGACCTCTAAATTGTGATTTTTCTGAGACTGAAGAAAGGAAAACTGCCTATTTGTTCTGAAGCTAAATTTCTCCTCCCCTCTCAATCCTAGCCTTTTTCTGGAAGTTCTGCTGCTTACTGAAAGAAGCTGCAGAGGCGACAGGCTAACAACATTTGTTTACAGTGGATCTCCCTTTGAAGGGTGATTACAACAACATCATTCTGCATATCCGGAGGGTGGATTCCTTATCTCCCCAAAGGAGAAGGAGAACAATCACATTTTTGATAAGTTCAAACAAAAGCGCACACAATTATAGGAAGTGAAGTGTTTGCTAGAAGAGGGCAGTTTATACAAACCCCATTTTTATAACCTCATTACACACAATTATTTCACGACAGCTTTCAGGAGCAATGCTCTGCAGCCCTGCAGTAGCTCTCCTTCGTCGTAACTCGTACACTATTTTCCATTTGAAAACTGACACCAAAGGGGAAGCACAGTGCAGAAAGGAGTCACTGCAAGGACTTTGCTCCATGTCCACTTTCGCCCCCACCCACCTCAGTCTCTGAGGCAATGGGGTGACAGTAAATCCATACAAGGCTGCCCTTCCACCTGTAGGCAGAGCTGAATGGGCAGGAGAGGCACTTGCTTCCACATTAGCTCTGGCAGGGATTTGCTGTTCCAGGCCCCAAAGCAGCAGCAGTGCCCAGGAATAAAAGTTAGAGGCGGTTTGTGGTGGTGTGGAGGCTGTGCTCTCAGGACAGGACAGGACAGGGTTGGGTGGCTGCAGATATGGAAAAGGGACAGCTGGGAAAAGGCATCACATTCCAAAGGAAGAGTCCTTTGCCCAGGTATCCATCTCTAAAAAGATATCAGCAGAGGTAGATTGGATTGATATGTGACACTCACTGAATGGGTTCCAGTGAGCCAAATCACACCAGGGAAGAATATGCTGCACTAGAGGGCTGGAGAGCCAGGGAACTGCTGCTCTGAATGGGATTGGATTATGGGGAGAAAGGAGTTTCTTCCTAGTGAGAAGAAGAAAGAAGAAGGGGAGGAGAGGAGAGGGAGAAGGAGAGGAGAGGAGAGGGAGAGGGGAGGGGGAGGGAGAGGAGAGGAGAGGGAGAGGAGAGGGAGAGGGAGGAGAGGAGAGGAGAGGAGAGGGAAGGAGAAGGAGAAGGAGAAGGAGAAGGAGAGAGAAGAGAAGGAGAGAGAAGGAGAAGGAGAAGGAGAAGGAGAAGGAGAAGGAGAAGGAGAAGGAGAAGGAGAAGGAGAAGGAGAAGGAGAAGGAGAGGAGAAGGAGAAGGAGAAGGATTTTGGTTGTCTTTAGCACTTTCTAAACACACATAACTGGTCTACAAGCTAAATGACACTGTTGTCTAAGAAAATAAAATCTAGATGTTTTCTAAATATAAATAAATAAATAAATACAAAGAAGAAAAGTAAAACAGGCATTTCCTACATGGATTGAGTAGGGAAGATTTCCTTGATGTTATCTGTAGGTTTTTCATAAAGGTAATCCTCCAGCCTGAAAATCCAGATTCCAGCAGGAGTGAGGAATGTTTTCAGGATCAGATTGTAGTGTTTATTTACAGAAGAATGCTATAAAGGTAAAGAGATGGGCACAAACAGTGCACCTCAGCCCAGTGTGCTCATTCCTTCATTATAGTGCTGTAAAGGTACTTCAGGCATGTACAGACAAATCCAGTCAAAAGAGAAAATAGGTTACACAGGGCTCATTTGGGTCTGAATAACTTTAGATCTCTACAATTGCTGTACCTGTGTCTAGCACCTGAAAAGAAAAAAAAGATTAGTGACAGCAGTTGTTCAGTGACCACAAAAAGAATGAGTCCTACAGGCTGCACAACCTTCAATGTTTCTGTAAATAGAATTCTGCCTGGAATATTTAAAGCTTTCATCACAATTACTGTATTCTGTTCATAGCATTGACTGGTTTATTACCTTAGCATTATGCCATATGTAAAAAAAAAGAAAAAAAAAAGGTTTTACAGGCTTATTATCCTGAAGATTTGTGTGCACACAAAAAATGGTCGTACATGTTCACAGAGTCAAGGCCAAAAAAATACTAGTTTAGGAACGAATATTTCTTTTGTTGGAAAACTTCCATTTCTCTTTTTGATGTAATGCATAAGTGACTGCCATGGAAATATAATGCTGAGTCTCAGTCCTGATGCCACCAAGATAAAAGGCAACATTTTCTTTGACTTCCAGACATGGAAATTATTTTTCTGGACTCCTTGGAAGGTTCAAAAAGTGAAGATATATGTTGCGTTTTAAGGCAAGCATATTAATTTTCTTCAGACATGTGCAACTAACTGAAACAGAGACACCTTTCTTTACTGATTTATGCAGGGTGACTGGGAAAACAGTGCACAGAAAAATATCTTCCTTCCTACATACTTGGATTCTTGTCCCTCAGCATATCCAAGCAGATCCAAGTAGTATTTTGACTTCCAAATTTTTAATGTTAATGATTTACTTCTTGTTTCTTCTAAATATGGAAGATCTGGCTGCCTTTTCCAGGAATCCAGGAAGAAGAAAGAATTCTCTTTGATTGCCTTTTGTTATGCAACATTCTGCAGGAAAGCGTAGCATCGCCTTCTGCAGCGTGTAATCACATGGGATGTGGAAGGGAAGACAATCCTGTAAACTTCTGTACTTCCTGTAAATCCTGTATGCAATTTTACATTTATTCTTGGTCTCCTTGCTTAGGCAAAGTTTCCATCACCAGGAGCTTTGGCATTAGAGAGGCTGATGGAATAAATGAAGGGACAGAAGTGTCATCTGGTTAGCACCCAAGTAAAAGCAAAAGCAGAGTCAGAGACATGAAAGCCATCACAGATATCTTATTTATGATGTGATTGTAAAGTGTGCTTAAGGCAATACATGTGAATTACCCTCAGCAGATCTCTGATGCTATAAAAGTAATTGCTGAGATCTCTTCTGAATTGCTGATAACTCTATCTGTCATGCCTTGGTTTGTTTGCTTTAAATTGCATTCTTAGAGGCAACAGGAACTCTTGACAACAGAGTTATAGATTTCTATTTTTTTTTTAAAGTTTAAAACATTGGATCATATCCAACGGGCCCTTAGCTCTGTTCATCAAAACAACACAGTAATCTTGCTGGGGCAAAAGTCCACAAATGTGTGTCTTAGTTTTGATTCTGTGTTTCCAGCAGCATGGAAAAGATTTTTCCTGTTGGAGAGCAAGGACAAGCCTATCATCAAGAGCCCTCTAACCCTACAAACTACATATAGGCAAAAATTCACAGGGCAGGCTTTGGTGCATATGAGCAAGCTCCCAGCTGCAGAGGGGAGGTGTAAATAATTGGCTTCATACCTGAAAAGATGGGGATAATCAATAAAGAGAGCCTGCACCCCAGACAGGCCAAATTTGTGCTGAGCCCCAGCTGTGCTTCCTTACCCAATCCCCAGAATTACTAAGTTACCCCAAATCATATTCCCCATGTTTTAGGAGTAGGTGAAAACTTCTCCCATCCCTGCAGAAGATCTGGCTGGGGAGAGGTTGGAGTCAGCCTGGCTCAGGTACAAAAGACACAGCATTTATTTCCTAATACAATGAACACCTGAACATATGCAAAAAAATAAAAATGCAGACAAAAATATCTTATCACACCTTTCATAAAGCACTAGAAAAACTGGGCTGATAGGCCCCACTGTTATGCAAAGGAAGACTGGGTCGGGAAGAATGAAAGCACAGGTTGGGGAAAACAAGAGTTGTTTAGAAAGTTAAATGAGCTATTAGTTTCAAGGAAAAACATCACTATTAATTGTTATCTATTAGTTAACAAGTCAATCAGTGGCTGGTACCTGCCAGTAACCCTACAGCTAAGATTAATTGCCTTCCTGTTATTGCTTGGTTTGGGAAAAGGTATTTCTTGACATTAAGATCACTGTTATATCTCAGTTATACTCAACACGTGGCACAGAAGAAGGAGTCATTATATATTTAATATTTCTCTTTGGAGAACAAGGGGAAGCATGATTATATTAGGGGCAGGAATGCCACTGACTTGTCCTGAGTTTAGCATGGTACATGAAGATTGTGCAAAGTACAAAACCATTTCTTTGGAAACGGGATAGATATCTGAAGATCTTTGTCAGAGACAGAGCTACACAAATTAAAATCAAATACAGAACAAATCTCTGCAATGTCTGCCAAAGTGGCAGCTCAGACAGCTCTGAGAATATCTGGGTGACCCAGTTTAAAAGAAAAAGTACATTTTGTAGGGATAAAGCTAATATCAGGTATTTCCAGTGGTGTCAGGCAGAGAAGGACATCCCTGTGGCAGGACTCCCCAAACGCTCCTGCACAGCCCTGCTGCACAGGCAGCTCAGCTAGCCAGAAAAGGGCATCACATTCTTCTCTGCACATGCAATGAAATTGTGTGAATCTAAGGCCAGCATGCTGCATTTAAACAATGAAGTCAGCCAATAAATCTCACTGCTGTCGACTCTTCCAGGGCTGCAGCCTCAGCCCATACCTCCAAGATAAATGAGGGTGTTCACCACGAGCTCCTTCTCCAGAGTGATCCCACTGATTTTAGCCGTGTTACTCTGATGTGAGTGGAATGCCCATCCCATTGACAGGAACAGCAATCTGCTCATGGACTTTAGAATATTTGCTGTCCCCTGGCCTCAACCACAAGAAACGGGAGTTTCAGAATTAATCACAGCTCCTCCTCTTCTGTCACTCACTGCAAGCAGGAAGGAAATTGCTTTCAAGATATATATACTTAAACAAGCTTGGTTGAATTACTCAGTTCTCCTATGACATTCACCTCAGTTCTTCTTGTCATTCCATTTTAGACTAACTAACTCCGTGTTTTCAAGTAAATGAACTCATTTGAACACTTGGTCCTGTATTTTTCCTGTCTGTTAATAGCTGAGCCATTCAGTATGGGACTGCAGCACCCTCAGAATTCCTGAGAAAACTGAGTCATCCCATCATTGCTCACAGGAGGGCTGTACAGCTGGGCATTACTGCCACCTAGTTTTCAACTTTTATTATTATTATTACCTAGGCTGTTGTATTTTCCACATGTAAAAAGAATACATATAAAAAACCTGACAAATTACATTTTATGAAAATACATATATATATGTATATATGTCTACATCTCTATCTCCTGTGAGGTATATAAAGAGTGGAAAATTGACCAGTGATAAATGATTACTGAATAAAATCTGCATGCATCTAAATGCAATCCTGAAATTCCTATTAAGGGGAGGTATTACTAATCCCAAATATAAACACAGTGTGAAAATCCAACTTAAATTGGCTATGCAGAATCAAAACAAGAGCCAGTTTTGCCACATTGTAGGAGTTCGTAGCTCTGTAGTTGATCTTTGCCAGCCTACACAGAATCTAATAATCTTTATTGTGGATCTTTTTCAATGCAATGATCAAATAACACCTTCCTGATTAATACAGGTGCTGTACCAAAGTCTTGCAGAAAGGCCTTGCAATATAAGGCTCCTCAGTGAGATATCACTTTTTTTTTTTTTTCAGTGTAAAAAGAGAGTTTTCACATTGGAATAGCTCTTTTTAGACCAAGATATCAACTAAAAGCTTAGCCAAAAAAACCAAACCAAAACAAAACCCAAACAGAAATGTGGAGAACAATTAAAGCAATTTTTGAAACTTCATATAAATTCCATTTTGAGGTCTGAGATAGGAACTGTTGGGATTCTCCATTTCAGTGACCTTTTTGCTTTCATGCAGGTTCTGTGGTTTCTGCCTCTGACTAGGAGTGCCTGTGGGAACCCATACAAATGGGAGGTTAAATTCAGAACCCAGCTGAGCAACCTTTCACAAGATGTGAAATGGCAAATATATTGCCACAGGCAGGTTCCAGTTTTGAAAACAAAACATTAAAAATGGCTCATAAGTGAAATTTAACTGTTAGAGCTGAGGCTCTGTTACACCAAGGCAGAGTAACATGTTTTATAGTTTATCCAGCGCAATTCTACTGAACCAGATGAGGAGGAGGAAGTCAGCTCTTTGCTGCAACTGAATTTTGCCCATTCTTTTAACAAACAGCATGGCAAAAATTAGGCCATTTCATTGTGTTTGTGTGCAGCAATCACACCCAAAAGCCACTCCATAAATCTCCTAAAGGAGCCTGACTTCTCCTTCATGGAAGTGAAAGGCTTGTGTGACAATTGTTCATGGCAGCAAGACCAAGTATACTGATGTTGTTGGTCTTCATTTTTACCAAAACTGCTTTGATGACTGGAAGTAAAACAAGATGTTTGTGAACTTCAGGCATGCTGCAGCCTGAGGAATTTGGCACGGTGGATGGGTGGACAAGGGGCGATTCTGAAGGAGGCTTTTCAAGACAAAACTGAGACATCTATATTAACGCAGGTTGAGAGACCACAGATGTCTCCAAGCACTCTCCCTTGTTTTTTAAATTGTTATTGAAAGACTAAATTCTATTTGAACTCAGGTCCCAGGCCCCTGGGCTTGAAAACCATATTGTGCACCCCCCACTGTGCTCAGGTTAAGTTCATTCAAACGATTTCTGCAGCTACAGTATGGATCACACTCAGTTTTTCTTTTTTCCCCTAACAGGTTTGTTTCTGGTCATAAATTCTCAATCAGTGCACAAGCCACATTGTACAATTTCGTAAATAGTGTAGTTAAAACATGTTTAAAGTCAAAAGAAAAAGGATCTGACAATGGAGCATTGTCCCCTTTTGCAGGACTGAAGTGTACCTTCTTTGATTCGGTAACCTTGCTGCACTTTGGTATGAAATTGCCCCTTTTTCCATCAAACTTGCATTTAAAGTGCCTCATTAGCATGTCTCACCGGATCAGTAACGATTCTGCAAACTCAACACTCGTCTCAGTCAAGCCACCATGGTTTTTCTATCTGTTTAACATCTAAAACTCCTTGACAAAGTTCCTTTTAAAATTTACTCCTTTTGTTTCTCCTTGGGTTTTCTGCAAAGATCTTTAAACTTCGATGTACTCCAAGATGACTCCTGAACAAAAATCATGTCTAGCCCAGCTAGTAAATCTACCCTCCATTCAATGGGAATAAATAAGTGCTTCACGGCTATTGTAGAAGCCTCTAAAAAGGATCTTGCATCTTTAAGAGTTTCCTACAATAAATTAAACACATCTCACCCATTGTAAAAGAAAAAAAAAAAAAAAGAGGAGACTTGATCCAGCACAGGGGAGCCACTGTAGACCCACAGTGATGCCATACTTCTAGCACCAAAACACCCACAGATAACAGAGCCTAAATGAACAGCAACAGGCAATGGAAGAGGAGTTTCATTTCTTTAGGAACTCAGCCTTGGGCTTCCTATCAGTAAAACATGATCAGCAAAATAAAAAAAACACCTGTGTAACATATTAAAAACTGAAACTGTGTGGGTTATTAAAAATGAAAGGGGACAAGTTTCTAATTTGAATTTGCAGTACCTCAGCCAGGAAGTTCTTGTTTCTTCTGAAATATGCAAGATCTCAAGCTCAGTGCTCAGATTCATCTGAGCCCTCCTTAAACACAGGTACAGGAATAACCCTCCTGTTTAAGGGTTAAGTCTCATCATTGACTCACTGGTGCCTTGCTTAAGGTTAAGTTTGTGTTTAAACTCAGAGCCCACACACTCAATCCAAGCCTCTCAGATCTTTCTGCTCATTCATGAACTGGAACAGAGAAAACTGGAGCTCTTTGAACCCAAAGTGGTATTGAAAAAAAAATTTTGGTGAAAAAAAAAAAAAAATCTGTGCAGAGGAATAACAAGAGCAACTCAATTTGACATAAAGTCTTGGAGTCTGAGAAGAGGCTACAGACCACAGAATCATCAGTGTGACTGTGACCTAAATTGACATTCATTTCCCTCAAAACCTACTGAATCATCTGTCTGAAAATCATACCCACTCATTGAGTGTTGACACGTGAAGTGAACCAACATTTCAAAGCTGTGTTCAGAACACAGAAAGAAACCTGCCAGCACGACTGGGCACCAGTTTAGTAACTTTGCTGTAGCAAAGAACACATTCGATAAATTTGGAAATACCTTTTAACTCTCATGTGAAGATGAAGGCCTTCATTGTATTCTTTCCAGCCATTACCTGGAGAGGGAAGAAATGTAACCCAGCGAGTTCAAATTGTCCCTTAAAGCCACAGGGCTAATCAACCATGGAACATTAGCTGGGTGCTCTGTATCCTGAGTGTACATGCAATGCAGGCAGTGGAAGCAATTTCCTCATTAGCAGTGATCAAAGAACGCTGAAACAAAGTGCCTTGAGAAAACAGGGGAGCACAGAGAGAGTGCTTCTTGTATAAACCAGGCAGGAGAGAAGATTGCTATCATCTCTCCTCAGTCCTCTTGCTTTAATCCACCAGAATTTACTAATTTTATTATCCAAACATGAAGGCAAACTTAGCTCTGTGCTTTACTGGTGTACATGGCACAATCCTCCTGTCCCTGAGGTCACATCTAAGGTGAAAGCAGAATCACTCACATTCCGTCACTTTTCCTGTCCCTCGGCCTGGATGGAGTTTGCAGAGCTGGGGATGACAGCACAATTTTGTGACCCTTTTCCATGCAGCCACTCCTGCATCATCCAAGCCATCATCCAAGTGTCCCCCCTGGAGGGACCCTGCTCCTGCAGAAGTCACTCAGAGCTATAACTGGCACCAATTCTCACAGCTTTGGTGGAGGTTATTGGTGTTTCCTGAGAGTTCCTGGTAGTAGACTTTGTCCAATAGTAACTACCCCTCATAAGTTTCCAAGCCTGGAAAACATTCAAACCAAAAAAACTGGCTGATCCACAACACAGTCTTCCTATTTCCAAGTCAGTCTCATCCTTTCTGAAGGTCTAACACACAAGTTTTGACCGGCTTGTGTTTGGGACATCCAACCAAACATCAGCTGATGTGCTCGGGTCCAAAGTGAGTTTTAGTGAACCTTTTCTTTAAATCAAAAGCATCTACAAGTCAGTGTTTTTACAATATTAGTTAAGAATTCTTAAAGTACTGATATATAATGAGCAATATTTTATTAGTTATGCTATTAGTTATTCTTAATTTCCTGTAGTAAAATCATACCGATGATCCCTTTTGGTTTGATATATATTACAAATCTACAGTATAGAAAAATTCACCATGCTTTGAAAAAAGGGTGTGACTGAAATGTGTCTGCCCAAGCTTTTACTGCTGTACATATTATCACAAAAGCTCAGACCTGCCAGGAAAGGCTCCTCCATGGACAGGGAAGGTCTCTTCTCCCAAGTTAGCAAGTGGCAGGACAAGAGGAAATGGTCTCAAAGTTGCACCAGGGGTGGTTTAGATTGGATATTAGGAAAAATTTCATCACCAAAAGGTGATGTCAAGCACTGGAACAGGCTGTCCAGGGCAGTGATGGAGTCACCATTCCTGGAGGTATTTAAAAGCCATGAGAATGTGGCACCTGGAGACATGGCTTTGTGGTGAACATGGTGGGGGAAAGACTGGACTTGATGATCTTGGAGGTCTTTTCCAACCTAAACAATTCTACAGTTCTACAAGGGAAAGAGTGTTTCTAAAGAATGATTTGCACTATCCAACAGTAAATGTAAATTATTCATAAATTGTTGTGTTTAAGTTATTCCTGATCCTCTGACAGTGATTCTGTCACTGCCTCACAGCAGCACAATACCAGTCAACGAGTCCAGGCCCGAGTTTTCAGCTGCAAATCTCTAAATTGTGAAATAAGACCAGAAACCACAGAGCCTCTCACAAACACTGTGGGGCTGCTCCTCATCCTGCTGCTTCCTCCTGGTTGCTGCACTTCTTTGTTTTGGACCCTGCCCACCCTTCTGCCCTTCCCCTGCTCCCAAGTTTGGCCCTCAGACTCTGCAGAAAACAAAAACTGAGCTTTCTTTAGGATGGCAGGACACCAGAGTTTTCCATCCTGACCTGAAGACAGGCCCTGCTCCTCCTGTCAGGCTCCAACAGCAATCACCAACAGGACAAAGTCATGGGAAATGGTTTGCTTTTTTTTTTTTTTAATTCCACAGGGTTTCCTGCTCTGGCCTTTTCATAGCTGATAACTTGTGTGGCCACAGATTCTAGAGAAGAGAAGGAAATGCAAAGGGGTCTGCCAAAAGACAGCAGGCATGAATCAAAAAAGAAAAAAGAAAAAGAGAAAACAAAGCAAAGGTGGAAAGGACTTTGATGAATTGTAACAGAGGGCTGAAGACTTTGAAAATTCACAAGCATGGCACTGTCCATCTAATGCTGGCATTAAGGGTCAAATTCTGTGCACCACAGAAAATTACCACAAGTTATAGCTGAAAAAAAGGAGGACAGTATTAAACATTGTTTAATAATAATAATTAGACAGTTGTGTTTGGTTCCAACACCAAACAGATCTGAATGAAATTGTGTCTTCATTTATTCTGAATTTCTAGGTCTGATTTCTTCCAATCTCAGCCAGAAAAGATTTCAGAGCACTTGCTACAAAATTACAGCAGCCCACTAAGAGAGGTGGATCATTCAAAAACCACCACTTTTGCAATATTTTAACACAAGAGAGGCAGTCTTGAGGGACCTAAAAAACCCAGACCAAATGCAAATTTAAAAAAACCCAGTCAGTGTTTTCTTTTCCGTGCGCAGGATGTGATAACAGTGAACTATAATATCTTGTTCCTCTCTGAGCCTTAGTACAGGAATCACATCTTCACCAGAAGCCTTTAACGAGAGTGTAAGTTTCTGAAAGTTCCAGAGTATAAACTCATTAATTTAGTCGAACACCCTAAAGACAGGTAGATACAAAGTCAATTTGATAAATTAGAGATACATTTCTTTTTCTCCTTTTGCTTTTATGTTGCTCAAAAAAGCCATTACTTGGTTCCTTACTTCAACTACCATTCACTTCTACAACATTCACAGAAGTTGTTGAACAACAATCATTATTCCTGCAAATAAAATCCTTCTGCTGCCAAGATGTGTGTGAGCATCCAAACTGGTCCTTCAAAGGAAATAACTGCTACAGAATACTTCATGTTTTCCATGCTGGTTTTTGATTCCTCTTGCTGAATTACTTTTTTTTTTTTTTTTAATGAAAAATCCTTTGGGTAGGAAAAAAGGTTTTGTACCACTTGCATAGAGAACTTTTCACCATGTAGGTGCTGTAGAGAGAAAGTGACTATTGTATCTCACTTGTTCCAAGCCCACTTTGGAAATTATACCCCAGAAGGCTGAGGAAATCCTGTTCCTGAAATGCAGATGTCACAATGGTAGAAAAACAGCTCCTGTAAGCACAGGACACTGAACAACATTTTAGGACAAAAGTAAAGATCAGAACAATCATGTAAAACACACACAAGGATTAATTGAGAAGAAGAATTCGTTAATGAGGCAGAAATTCACAAGTGACATACCAGCTCCTGAGGGAAGAAAAGATCAACTATACAGGTACTGAATGCAAAGTATTTGCCTGACCCCTAAGAAGAAAAGCAAATAGCTTTTAATAGGAAGTGCAACAAAACTCATAAAAAATAAAGTTATTGTCCACTTTGAATTTGCCAGTTGTAAAGTTAATTAATAAATCAGGATGTAGGATCTCTCTGCTTGATGACACCCTAATTCCACACCAGATAGAAGCACTTGTTTAAAAAACCTCACAGTCCTTTGTAGGTGAGAATTCTGTTAGAAAAAGACCATTGAAACTATAGCCAAGCATAATTGAAGTGATATAAGTGCTGCTTCAGAGCCCAAAATTATGTTGCAGTGTAAACTTCTTCCCTGGAGTAGCAGGTTGATCAGGAAACACCATCTTCCAGTTTGGGGTCAGAGATTCAGAGCAGCCTGGCCCAGATTGCCACTGACCAAATGTTGCTCCCAACTGACAGTCCCACACTGATCCAACTTGAAAAGAAAAAGTGGGAAGCCTCAGTTTTCTTCTTAATGGACAGGTGTTCCCTTGACACAAAAACCAAACCCATGGTCCCATTTGGTTTGCTAACTGGAATCCTTATGGATAGCCTAAAAGGGAGACAATGGGTGGAAATGGCCATGGAAAGTTAATGACTCTTTCAGAGCCACAGATGGTCACTCCAACTCCTCTAACTCCAGGAAATTGCCTAAAACTCCCTTACTCAATTAGAACCAAAAACCTTGAAAATCTCTGTACAAGCAGCAAATTCGACAGGAGTTTACCACAGGATAAAGTGCAAGATAAGGGACAAAGAGTTTTTGATTCCTACCCAGGTAGGAAGAAGAGGTTTTATCACACCCCAGAGCAGGGATTTAACAGCCACCACAAGACTGTCATGAAGGAACATTTAAATTTTGTAATCACCTTTTATACATTTTGTTACCAGCAAAAAAATCACTCTGAGAAGTGCAATCAAAATCATAATTAATCTGGTTTGAGAGGAGAGGTCTCAATACCACATAACTTGATTGGGTAAATTCCTAATTATTTACAAATTTGTATTAATCCCATATAATTAATAACTCTGTTGCATCCACATCTCCCAATTTTCAAGGAGCAAAATCACTGAGGATAAATAATTTAATATACTTCATACAGATGAATAGCATTCATGTGACAAATACTGACATAAGATTTTTGAAACAACACTAGTGTCTCCCTCAGAAATTGGACAAATTTTCCCTAAACCAGGACAAGGATTTGGTCTACTTATCTCAGTGAATTTAAAAAATATCCCTGTTCCTTAGCCTTCAGCCATATCCCTCTGAGGTGTGTTTCTGTCTTTGTTGCTAAAGTTGGCTTTCTGAGAGAGACAGATTTAAATTTAAACTCAATACTCTGGACATCCTTTTTATTTTCCATAGTGTCATTGTCTTTGTTCTGCACTTTAAGAAGCCTGACCTGAAACTAGCAATTCATCATACTGCCCAGTTAACAAAAAGGGAGAGCCTGTACAATGGAAAATGTTGCTGAGGGTCTGCTGCTGTTGCCAAGCTCTATCTAAAATCATTCCTTGATCAAGGTCCAGCCCATTTTATTTTTATCTCTTTCATAACACAAGAGAAACAACTTGGCAGAAGTCTGTAAAAACCATTGGTGGAAAGACAGAATAGCTACTGGGTACCAGAGCAGCTGGCAAGACACACAAGTGCTCCCAGACAGAACTATCAGGAGCATGTAAATAAAAACATAACTTCCACATAGCACTGCCACAGCCTGAGTGCTTTTAAAATCCATCTCCGAGGCAGCATCCACTTGTGCCCAGTTCAGCTGTGGACAACAGAGAGGCAAAGCACAATACTGTCCCCATGACTATCAGAGCTGGGATCTGGATCCCTCTCCATATGCTCCCACTTGCTCACTGAGAGCTCAAATCATTGCCAATCCCAGTTTTGCTCTGTTCCATCGGCTGCCAATATTTCCTGGGAGTGCATCCCTGACCTCTGTGTCAGCGTGTCTGAAACGCAGCATGGGGAGCAGTGCTAAGGGAACCATTTCAATGGGAACCAACAAGCAGTTGCTCACATTGAACAGATAATGCTCAAACATGGAAAACTGATTACAGGTTGGAAGTAGTGCAGATAGTCAAATACAACTGGGGTTTTATCCAACGCAAAAAAAAAAAAAATCACGGTCAGAGAAGGAAGCATTTAATTTCTGTTGACTCAGTCTATTAATTAAGGTAAACACAACTATTTTAAGTTCCAGGCAATTCATGTATTTTTGGCCTAGAAGTGAGTAATTATCGTGTTTGTGACTAATCTCTGTAGGAAATTTATGAGGGCCAAGGGCCATGCAGAAACACAGTCTGATGTGAGTACGGGAGACTGGACTGGAGGTATTTTCCTGCTTGCAAGGAGCATTTTACAATTATTACCCTTTTGCAAACTAAAAAAGGAAAGAAAGAAATCAGGCCTCTAAAACTACATCTGACTTTGTTTCTAAATCTAAACTGCCTTTGGATTACCATATCTCACCCCATTCTCTGTCACAATTAATAACCATTCACAGACCAAGCCTCAAATCAGATGTGCATTCGGACAGCTTCAAAATAGGCAGAAATCAAGAGGCAATTTTTCCTCTCAGTTCTCATCAAGGTCCTGGTATTATCCTGATTATTTTGAGCCTGACACCATGGATGCATGGTCAGGTGCTGTATGTACCATGTGGATAAAAACGTTCAAGGCCAATTTAATCTAGAGTAACAAAATTAAGCGTGCCTGGTTACCTGCACTGACTGAGAGCACCCGTCTTTCCATGACACAAGCTCACATTTGTAAATTTACAGTGCACATTAACCAAAGAGTTTCCAGAGACTCCATGAATTTCGTGGAGCTTTCCAAGGATTCTGGGGTGGAAAAATATGTTCCATTTGAGAGTATGCTCTGTCTGTGCCACAGTGCCTGTGGCAGCCCATACTTTTTATTCATCTACACCCAGATCAAAGCATTCATCCCCAACAAGCACAACCATTGACATCTACGGGGGTGTTCCAAGTTACTCCAAAAGAAGAGGTGTCTGAACATTTTTCATAGGTGTTTGAACAGAGTAAACAATGATCTCATACAAAAATAGCATTAAGGAAAAAAACCCAAGGCACAACCACACAGTAAAGCAGAACCTTTAGCTCAGAAAAAAATCCTCCCTTCAAGCAAGGCAACTCCTCTTTCTGTAGTGTCACCTGCAGGATCAGCTGCAAAGTACTCACACAACAGGATTTTTCAAGCCTTTTCTGGAAAGCACAGTAGTGCACCTGGAAGATTCACGGGTCAGACGTTCTCTGTTTGTGCTGTCTGGATATCTGGATAGCTTTGATTCATGTACCACAGGATTTGTACAGAATCCAGCTGCTGCAAGCATAATGAAATTTATACATTAAATCTCTTCTCTGTGTTAAAGCTGCTCTCTAAAAAGGTTCTGGCAGCCCAGAAAAAAAAAAAATGGACTGAGAGGAATTTGCCAGCTGTATGTTTTACTAAACTTTAGAGCTTTGCACAAATGTGTGATGTGTTACAAGGCTCACCAACATCAACATATCTACAGTCAGGATCATTTCCCCCTTTGCATTCTGTCCTTGTTAGATACTGTTATAATAGCCTGATAATAACACATCCCAGATTTAGTAATGTATTAAGCCTTTATCCAGAATGCTTGTCAGGGATCAGAGCATGATACCTATTTATTATTATTATTATTTCTATTATTATTAATTATTATTAATCATCCAAGGGTGCCAGGCAAATAAAAGTATTTAGGATAAAATCCTGATTCTCCTGAAGCCTGGGATTTTTTCCACTGGTCTTTACAGAGCTAAGATTTCACTCCTGATCCCTGTCATAAAAACAGCAACAACAAAAAGTAGTAATAATCTGAATAAACAATAGACAGCACAATACTGGGAGGCTGAGAAGAAGGGATAGCAAATCCAGAGACAGAACTCCATGGTTATGCAAACTTATTATGAAACATCATGCTTTTTCAAAGCAAAGAAAATAATAACCCAAAATAGGAGTGGAATAAAGTGTCAGTGACTGTATTACCCTGTTTCATAAAAGAGAACACAAAGATTCAAAGAGGTTTGCACCAATTCTTGGTTTTATGAAAACCAGATTACTTCGCAGCTGAAGAAGTAATTTAAGAAGGAAACTTAGAAGTTGAATTTCTGAGCAGGAATTTAAGGAAGATTAGGTAAGAATTTTGAAAATACAAACGTTTTGCCCATGCATCAGTCAGCAGGACCCTTTTCCATGACAGGGTGAGGATGTTGAGCTGCTGAGTTCTGACACCAGCCCCACATTCACAATAGGAGATTTTGGAACCCCGGGTACTGTTCAGATCACGTGGACATCATCTACCTGCACTGGCTGTGTCCTTGTGTAGGGGGGTGGAAAAAAGCTTTTGCACAGGAGAAAGAACACAGAGGAAAGGAGAGAACACAGAGAGGCTTGGTGAGTGTCACCAAACTCCAACACAGAATTGTTCACCAAGGTCTGAGTTTCCCTATTGTGGTTGCGCCAAGATTTATTAAAGCACAGCATGTGTTCACTTATTTCTATCCAAAATTCACTGAAAAGGCACTTCGCATCTGCTCGAAGGGGAAAAAAAAAAGAGAAAAGTTTGCTTATTTGGCAAACTTTGTTTAAAAATCTGTTTCTTCCAAGGTTTGCCTCTTCAGTTCTTTTTGTTTGTTTGATTGGGGTTTGGGGGGTGTTTTTGATTTTGGCCGTGGGTGTGTAGCTTTCTTCCCCTCCTGCACCTCTCTTCCTCCATCTGTTGACCTCACTTCAGCACATAGTTTCCCACTCACTTTGCCAAAAACGTATAAAACTTGGGGCGTCTGCTGTGATTTCTTTGTGACCTGTAATTGTATCATTAAACTAACATTTGCTCTGTTAGCCCCAGAAACTTTAATGAGGCTCTTCTGCTCGGTTTGCCGGCTCCCGCCTGGAGGAGGTGGGGAATGGCCTTTAACAAACAAACTGGGGGAAAAGCCAGAAACCCCAGAGCTGAGGGGTTTACAGCCCAAGGACTATCCTCCCTGCTTTCTTATGCAAAATATTTTCCTTGTCTTGCATTTCCATCAAAGCCCCCTTCTCTCTCCCCTACCACCCCTGAATTCTGCTCGTCTGTGGATGATCATATTCCAAACCCTCTCAGAGGCCCAGGGAAAAACATCCATTCCTTGAAAATTCAGTTTTCAACCACGGGTATAGGCCACACAGCTCACTTTATTTGCACCACTAAGTCTGGGTCTCTAACACTCCTCTATTGCACATTAAGAGTTGGATGAACACCTTGAAATAATAAGATTCTCCTGCATCAGAAGCATGAATACAGGTAGGGAATCATTATGTGTATGTATGAAATAGCACTTGGGGACATTTTGGCAGCAAGTTTCCACAAAGTCCAAAAAATAAAATTACACTGAAATAAGTAAATGTCACAATTTTCAGAGTTAGAAAACATTTTTCTCTGTTAGAGTGACCATTTACTGAATCTAGTGGGTAGTGACAGAGGATATAGTATTTTCTACCACAGCAATCAGATCCCTGTTATTCCAGCAGCAGCACACTAGGAATCAGAGAGTATTTCAAGGAACATTCTTAGAAATCAGATCTAGTTGTTTTGTTGATTTATATCTATCTCAGGTAACATATCTTCTCTAAGAAGCAATGTTACAAGCTAGGCTGTGTGACATAAGAACCAGGCATTGGTTTAGCTTTTCAATGGAATGAGGATATTGGTGTTTCCTCTTTTTCTCTGCCATCCCTCCCCATGACAACATCATTTCTTATTCACATGCTTTGTTTAGCTCCATCCAGTAGGTGTTACAGCTGTCCTGCAATAAAGCTAAATCCTTACCAGGTGTTCCCTTCCATTGCACATACTTGGAGAACATTTGAACCCACAGGACATCAGAAGAGAGAAGCCAAATCTCCCAAATCCTGACACTTTCATTTGTTCATATTACATTTCAGTGTTGGCAGATGGGTGGATGTTCCTGGTACCCTCCTCAATTTCTCAGCGGCAGAATAAATCCAGAAGTATGTTCTTTGAAGAGATTACACCCTGAAATAACAAAAGTGAGCATAGGGAAAGGATCCATTTACAAATACACTGGACAGGCAGTGGCTGACCACCCAGCAAGGCTGGGAAGCCGTGTTTCATTAGGAAATTACCAGGAACCTTGAACAAAGGAGAGACATACCTGTGGAAAACCAGGAAAACAGTAAAATCCTGCCTCTAAATCCATTGTTCTTTAATAGAAAATCTCATTTCTTAAGGTAAAACCTAGGTCAATTCTGAAGCAGCCACTATCCCAAAGCAGAATCCCAGCAAGACAGAGATCCAAGATGCAGCAAAGGCATATGAAAACAACAACAACAAAAAAAACATTTTCCCCCAAACCAGCAGAGAACAGACCTAGGGTAGCTCTCATGGAAAGGTATCTTCCAGAGGTTTGCTCCTCCCTGGTGTTCAGAAGTATTTAAACATCACACCAAGGGTAAACCCAGGGCATGTGGTCTCCTGGCCCTGGGGAAAGTGGAGCTCCCATACCCGGGTGGGATTCCTGGGGGGAATCCCAGCCATGGTCCCTTCCCACCTCCAGGCACTCCAAGGGCAATCAAGTGTCCATCTTTAGGAGCATGGAGTGAAGAGTAAGCACAGAAAAGATAAGTGACAGTGCCAAGACAGAAGACTTTTTTCTGGACTCTGGAAAGGTTCTAACAGCCACCTTTGTCACTCTAAAATGCACAGAATTTTAAACAACCATGACACCTCAGAATTACTGAGCAAACAGTAAACTAATTTGCTTTATGCATTTAATCATGAGTCTGGGTGAAAAGGTATCTCCCATATCTCTTCCTTCTTCCCAATAAAAAGATTACTTAGGAGAAATTGATAGGTGTTGCTTTTTCAATGATCTAGAGAAACTGATTTTTTATTTAATAAAAATACAGCGCTTTTAAATGAGTATGAAAAGTATATATTATCAAACCACATGAACTCCCCTCTGAAGTCCCCACACACAAAAAAGAGGAAAACACAATGGGCTAATTTCTAAACAAAGACCAGTGCATTTTCCCATTTTAAACTCTTTATAAAAACTAAAACCCAGTCAAACTGTACTGAGAGTGAGAAACAAGAGCTTTCAATTCATCCATGCCTCTTCCTTCAAGTGTTCCTTTCACCATCTAAGAAAATCCCAAACAATAACAACATACTAAAAAGTCTAAACTTTTGGCTAAGTTTCCAGCTGCTAATTTTGTCTGTCATGAGCTGCTATTGTCAGTCTGAGGGAGGGATTGTTCCCAACTTTAAAAAAAAAAAAAAAAAAAAAAGTAGAAGATGCAAAATATACTCAAAGTAACATCTGTGTTTTCTGATTTTATTAAAGCATTTTGTCTTTGTTAAACAGAAATAACAAAACACTGAGCCCTTCCCATCAGTATTCATGACGTCTGCCTTTTCATACAAAACCCTCTGAAAGAAAATTCCCCCTGGAAAAAAAAATACTTTCCTTATAAAAAAAACAGATTGTGAGACAGATGATTGCATTGTTTAATCAAATTTCCATCTGAAAACTCTTTTCCTAGTTTTAGACTTAGCTCACCCAGTAAGGCACAGGCACTAGGGAAGCACGTGGAAGTATAAAGTAGCAGCTCCTCCATTTTATTATCTCCCTTGAGCTTTGCAATTGGCAATTGAAAAAAGGGGAGGAACAAAAGTAGCAGACATAAATTAAGCCCTGCTTTTTAAAGTTCAAACTGAATTTTCTTTATTTTTCTACAGCTGTCAGATAAGCAGGGTAAACCCACTAATGCATGTTTAATATATGAAAACTCATAATGTTCAGTAGTACGACCTCCATTGGAGACATTAGTTCAGGCCAGTGAACTTGGAGCAAGCCAAGTGTGGAAATGTGGAATTGGGCCAGTGACCCCCACCAGTGCCTGTCATATCTGCTGAAAGCAAACTTGTCAAATATAGAAGGGGCAGAAGGAGGACAAGAGTATCCTTAAACCAGGGAGCAGCAACAAAGCAGAGATGCCCATCATCTATTCACAGTTGTCTGTTGTTCAGTAAGGGCTCTGGCCGTCTCAGGAACAAAAAGTCTGGTTATAGCCTCAACCTTTCAACCCTGGCTGGTCTGGGGGCCTTTCATTTCACAGGCTCCCCAAAGCTGATGAGTGATCATAAAACTATGATATGCTCCTTGCTGTTATCATCCCTTCAAACATACTCTGTGCCCAGCAGAAGAGGGAGAGAGTATTCCCAGGACTGCTAGTCTGCCATAATAAAAGAGCCACTGTTCTTCCCCTTCAGCTACAAAAACAGGCTTTAAAAATAGTTGATTGGTTGTATTAATAGTAATTCCTTAGGATTTTTTTTTTTTTAATAAATCAAACCATTTTAAATATTTGCCTTGCATCCTAACAGTGGTTTTAATTCACTCAATGCTTTTCCTGGAGCTTTGGCTGATTTCTTTTTGTCCCCTCAGTTTCACTTGTACAGTTTTATTCCTCAGCAAAACTGAGATGCAACTGTAGGGGAAAATCCCCCATGAGTCGTTTGATTTCACAGGCAGGGGAACCACTTAAACCCTCGCCATTGTCAACAGAAGAGAGAGAACCTGTGCTGAATTTGTAAAAAAAAAACCACAAAAATTTGTAGGACACATTCAGCTCTCATAGCAGCCAGCTTTGATGACCCTCCCCAGTGTTTGTTTCCCATGTTCTACATATTGCTTCCATGACTGCTCTGTATTTCCAGTCCTCCTTTTTGAACAAACACGTTGCAAGTGAGACCCCTGATTCTCTCTCCAGCATGATACCAGTGGTGGCCCTTGTGTGAAAGATCTCTGGGGGTGTTCCCACCCATGGCTCCTAACAGGTACCTACCCCACCCACCCAGTCACACCTCAGCACTTCTGCCAGACATGAACGAGCACAGTTCTGCTTTCTTAACACAAGAAAGCCTGCTGGTGCTTATCATTCTGTATTTTGCATTTTAGAGGGCATCTGCATAAGAAGGAAAGCTGGATTGCAAAAAAACTTCAATAATCTTATCCTCTTCAATACTGATTCCTGCCCACCAGAGGAAAAGCCTGATGGTTCTTGCTGTACAAAGCACTCTTTGAGTATGTCCCCAGTGCCATGCACAATTCTGTGCAGGCTGCTATCATGACTGGGTTTGATCACATTTTCTTATCCTGGAGAAAAAGTTGTACTGTGATAATTTTCAGATTTCTTATGCCATGTTTCTAAGAGGTAACTTCTAGGGTAGCAATTTCCAGGTCAGGCATTTTTAAAAGAGAGATTTAAGATCTTTATGCAGCTTCTCTTTTTGTTTGTTCCATTGAGATAAACTTTAGTGTCCTGAGTGAACTGTGGTCTACCACAACTAGTATTTACAAACACAAATTTGACAAAAATACATACTACCATGTATTACTTCTGGCTTCAGTCCCAGAGAGGTAGATGAGGCAAAAAATCAGGATATTATACCTAAGAATAAATAATTTAAGTAACTTATCTTTATATGAGGGCCTCCTCTTGAGTTCACTTTGTGCACAGGCATTGGAAGAATGTCTTTGCTTCTTCCAAGAGAAAAAAGTAAAAATTCTGCAAAGATACTAAAAAAATTAATATTATTTATATTACAACTAGTCTTTATAGCTGGTAGTTACTGTTTACAGTTAATAAGGTGAACTAATTGTAGCTTCTGCTGTATCAAACACAACAGTTCCAATACAGCATCACACTGGAGTATTACACCAAATGTCATTTAAGTGATGCTACCTTTCCAATGAATCCTAGAGCCAAAAAACCAAACAAAAACACCAAACAAAAAAACAACAAAAGAAAAAAAAATGACCACTGCAAGACTTTATGTTAAAAAATTGAGAGAAATAATTTCATAGGTTCACAAGTGAGGTATTCCTTATACATTCTTCTATTATTTCCCCACAGTAACCAAGTCTACTTAATGACAAAGAGAAAATCACAGGTAAGCTATCTCTTGAATATAAATCTCTCTTTTAGGGAAAATTCTCAGAATCTAATTGTCAAAAAAACCTCAGAAATGGAACCCCTTAAAGTAAACTGTGTCATCCTTCAGCCTCGTTGCTCCCAGCTTAAAATGAGGGGTGATTATTGAGTACTGTCAAAATAGTCTCAGCTTCACAGCCCTGGGGATGATTCCTGTGCACTCAGCCTGGTGAGGTGGACCTTAATCTGCCATCGTTATCTCTGAGATGCACAAACCTATTGTGGAAAAAAAAAATTCCATAAGATGTCCTGTTTTCAAATTTGTGCTGGTAACAGCATGATGAAGCTCAGTCTATCATTTATTGTTTTGTAGGTTATTTACTATAAAGCTTACAGACTACTCTGAAAATATTTAGAGGATCCAGAGATGGAAAACAGCTTATGGAAATTGCTAAACACAGAGATGTGAAAAGGATGGCAAGATCAATTCATCAAAATTCAGAAAGCCTTGAAAGTCAGGCTTAAGGTTGGCCACACAACCTTCATTGAATGTGTGGAGTTTTGGGCTCAGTGTGCCCTCATTTCCCTCTGTATTTTTGGCTCTGCCATCCATAGGGTCAGTGGGCACTCTTAAACCAGGTGAAAACCTCCCCACACCTGGGCAGTGATCTCCCTCCTTTTACTCCTTCTAACACAGACAAGAAAGCAGAATTTTACTCCATCAAAAGGTCGTGATGTGAGCAAGCAGCACAGGCAGAGAAGGTGCTTTTCCCTCACCCAGGAACTACAAAGAGTGCAGTTTGGGAGGTTTAAGGATATTCTTTAGCAACTCACATTTCACCATGCCTTCCTCTGCTCCCCTTATGTTTGCTTGCAGTTTGCTTTCTGCCTGTTATTTTTGGCAGATGAGGTGGGAAGCACATGTTTGTTTATGGAGTGTTTGGCAAGGTTGGTTGCATCCTCGAGCCCTTTCCCTTTACACTGATATGAACATTCCTATAAATCCTATGGCCTTTTCCTAACACATTCCTGGCACATACTCCAGGTTTTATTCTAGTAACTACCTCCTTTCTGTGCTACCTGTCCATCCTAACTGCAGACTTCACCAGCTTTTAGGAAGATCCTGCAGGTAGGAATTTAAAATATATGCTAAAACATGGTAAATTTATAGGGTTCCCACAAAATAAATGGAATACAGAAGGCTTTTTACCATGGGGTTTTACAAGGAGACATATCTCGAAAGAGATGCAATATTTAATTCAGCATTGTTCCTAACAAGAGTTACATAGTTTTCTTTTCCTGCAACGTTATCTTTAGCAGTTATTTTTAGGGTTTGGTTCTCTAGCTGATGCAATAACAGTAATTCATACATGATATTTTTTAAAAAAGACATCTATAGGTCCATTTCGGTGAAAATTTTAGAGACCTTTATTTGCAAGTTGATTTATCTTTTATTTTATGTTATATACTGATAATCAAGAGGTAGGCAAATTTGCCTAATAAGAACATTAACATTTATTCACAGTGCAAATGGTTTTACACGGTCAGAGTTCCTCCACATATTAAGAGAAAGTCTTTGCTCAACCTCTTAATATATCAGCACTGCTCTGATGTTCATTAAGAAACCAACTATCCCTGATTTGGAATTTTATAAACTGTCTTCCAGTTTTGGATGTACAACCCCTGTTTTGATGAGACCTGCCTACCCCAAGCCTATCAACCACTTCCAAAACCACTTCAGATCTGTCATCTGAAAGCAGTTCAAACTCTAAAGATGCAATTTCTCTTTCTGAGCACTATTTCCTCATTTTGTGTGTCTCTGATCCTCCCCTGTACCACAAACATGTATCTCATTAGACCACATAACATCCATGTTTAATTATCCTTAGCAGACTAAAATTTGCCAGTTTCCATATGGCTGATCTGTTCAATCTGCCAGGTTTTTCATTATTTATTCAGGGGAAAAAAATGGCAATTTACAAAAACAAATTCTTTGTTTCCCCACAGAAAGACCAGTTTCTATTCTCTGAGCCAAAAAAACTAGAACTAAACAATATGTACAACAGAAGCAGATGTAGCCATTATGGTGTGGCCTGGTGCTTTGAGAAAAGGGACAGCACGGGTAAAATTAATGCATTAATACATTTACTTCAATGTGTTTAACCTCTCCTACTTAACAACATTCACGTTATTCTTGTGAGTGTAGGGAAATTTAAACTTCTTCACCCTGGTTCACTGCAATCCCACCACCAGAATCCTGGTTCTGTGGATCAAAAGGAAAACACTCAGAGAGCATACACCTAAATTTAGTCGGCGTTTTCAGCTGGTGACCAACAACCTCTGCTGTTGTCGAATTCAGCATCAAACCCACGGATCTCTTTTGTACCAACACACTGGAACGGGTTTTCTGGATGGCTTCTCCACAGAGCCACGCCAGGGCTGGTGCTGAAGACCAGGGCTGCACCAGCAGAGCAAACATTAAGTTATTATGTCCCCTTCAGAGAGCATAAAAGTTACTCTAGCTTGAAGCCATATGGCCCAGAAGCATGTTGACACATCTCAGCAATAAAGGGTTGTGTTACAGAAGGGACCATGCCCAGGAGATCAAAAAGGCTGGATCAGCTACTTGACCAGTGTCACTTCACTGAACCCGTGCAAAGAGCTGGAACAAAGTGACACGAACTCATCTGCACCACTGTCTAGGAGCAGGGACCTTTAACAATGGCAGCACCTGCCAGATCGCCGCTCTCCTCCCCAATAAAGTCACCAACAGCCCCCTCACTGTTCTGTCATGTGCCTGGCACAAGGCCCCTATTGTTACCAGCCACTCTCACTCCAATAATTTCTCCTCTAAATGACACTGCACCACCACAGGTCATTTCAAGGGGACTGAAAAGAAAGATTTTGCATCTGTTTTGAGTTGTAGGCACCAAGGGGGAGGGGCTCAAAACCCCTTGATAGCTGGCAAATGGTAATAGCAAAATGTCTCTATTGTTTGTGTCTGAACAAACAACCATACTACATGAGAGTTTTTATTGTCCTCAAGGCAATCTGCCACGATTGCTCCCCTTTGCCCATACTCTACAGAGAGAGAGAGGAAAAAAAAAAAAAAATCACCACAATAGTCACAGTTAGGAAACCTTAGTGAGAGTTTAATGACCAGCTACCAACTAATGGATGGTGAGTAACATATGGCAGAGCTTGGCCTCTTCACATATTGATTAAAAATAATTTAAAATTTAAAGCCAAGTTCGTTTGACAAGGTTCCAGCTTCTCAGCAGCCACTTAACAATCTGAATAAATCTAAAGGGAAAAGCTTAAATTCTAACTAACTGAAGGCAAAGCAGAACAAAGTCATTGTCACATTACATAATTGAATCTATTACATTTACCCAAGATTAACAGCCAACACTTAACGATTTTCTCCCTCTACCTAAAATAGTTGCTGATGTAAACAGCAAAGCAACTCTTTGCAATATTTGGTAACCTTTGTAGAGTGCCTTTATTAGACCCTCTTTATTAAACACAAATATTAATGGCCATAATCAAGAGCTGTTAGTCACATTTTAACCACATAATATTATTTAATGCAACAGAATGAGTCTAGTCATGCTCTTGAAGCACCACTTGAGTTCAATGGCCAAATTTTTATACACATCTTTGTATTCTTTTTAGACTGATGAATGTCAGAAGCTGTAGCACTTGAGATAATTTTCCTAGTGGATGGATTTAAATAAAGTGTAACTGAATTACTTTTTATTTACTTTCAAAACCAGCCACACACATCAACAAATGGATCAGATAAAAGCATAGAAATTACAGTACCTGTCTCCTCTATCAGGAATTAGATGTGCATCTAAGAAGATTCCAAGTAAATGAATGGAACAAAAAAAAATGGTGGTGATGAATTTTAAATAGTGATTGTTTGGAACAGGAGAAAAAGGAAAAGTCCTCTATGGCTCAGCTATACACACAGTAAGGATTTAGATAAAGACTCAGGATATTTGGAAGCTGATATAAATTGGTGGCTAAAACACAAAGCACTCAGTTATTCTCAGGAGGCTGCAAACTGCTCCTGGTTCAGGTGCTGAACTGCTCCATAACCTTAGACAGGTCACTTTGTCTCTAGCTTCTCCCTTACACTGTTTTTAATGGCTCCTACAAAATGTTCTGATTTTTGTTGAGGCTCTGCCTACTAAACCAGCATGAAAGAATCACCAGTAGAAGGTTCAGTGCTGAGAATTCCTTCAGATCCACCGTAAACATTTCCCATAGCTTGCAAAGTAAAAAGGCAGGTATCAAAAATTTCTCTTTGGAAACCCAGATATTCCAGAGAACACCATCATCAACTTAAAGCAGCAGTGAGGCAAAGTATGTTCCTCATTTATGGTCCCCAATTCCCATGGATCAGCTGAACTGGCATGAGCTGCAGCATGCAGGGAGCACAAATACTGGGGCAGCACAGATTCCCTGGTTCCTGTGAACCCTGGTCAGAAGACAGAGCAACACCCAGAAACTGTGCTGAGGGCATTTTTGGGTATGAAGAAATGGCAGAGGATGTGTTGAAAAGCAGCGCTGATGACATGATGGCATATAAAAAATGACAGATGATGGCAGAAATAATGAGGGAAGAAAAAATGTATGTCCTTTTCCTGAGTAGCAGCAGCAGCAGCAACGTGGGGAATAGGCAGCACAGACATGGAGATGCAGCTTGGTTCTCAACCAAGAGGGTCAGTTGAGACCACATTTTAGTAAAGTAACTTTAAAATATTTTAACTTCTTTGACTTGATTACATCTGTTTATTTCTCTTTAATGGAATTGTTAAAATACAATTTAAGAGCTGAATGCATTTCTAGAGATCTTCTATTATGCCAGCACACTAGTCCATGACAAAATTTTGAAAGTGATTAAGCTACATGTGGATGGAAGACAGATCACAAAGTGCCACAGGAGTTAAGACATAACTTCTTTAAATGCTTTTGTAAGAACACTACCAGAAAAAAAACCACTGGATATGAAAATACCATGTTTGAGCACCTATAGATGTGTCAAAATCTGCCTAGCAACTATGCATTAACTGCACAGTGCTCCTCAGAGATAACAAAGACTGATTGCAGCATTTTACTGATTGGAAACCAGAGTGTAGCAAGAGATTTTTCCAAGGTCACACAGGAAAATCTGTGTCAACACCAGGATTAGAAGTGAGATCATCTGGCTTCCAGCTCCATAAAATCATCCTTCCTCTCCAAAAAAATTACTTGTCTTTTCTAACAATAAAAGCACTGCAGGAAGGGGTGGTCTTCTGTTTTTGTCTTTTAAGTTCAGAAATACAAGGAATGATCAGCTCTGGTCCTCCCTGCATTTGAACTTCCTAGATGCTTCCCAAGGATGGTCAATGCACACTGAACACAGGAAAGAGGAGAACAGCTTCATTCTCACCTCATTCCATCCCCTTCATGCTCCCAACAGCAAACAATCTAAATCAGGATTAAACAAACTAGTCCTTGGCACACTCACTTTTCTTTCAGGTGCCTCCATGGAATCCGACCACATCCCACTCTTTGGTGTATTTTTCAAATCCACAAGGCAGGAAGCACTGGTCTTCATCAAGAGAAGGGGAACAAAGGTTTAGACCAGGAAGTTGCTAAAAATCAGACAGGAAGGTAGGCTTTTGAAAGTAGTTTCCTAATTCAAAGCTGAGTGCTTTCACCTGTTGTATCCACCTGCATCCCAAAGGCCTGGAGGAGGCAACTGGGACTCAATGTGGATGCCAGCACCACCTTGTATTAACTTGTATCAGCCAAGAATAAAATACTAAATTATACAAAACTGGCCCACTGTCAGTTAATTGTGGTATTTATTGTGTATTTAATATGCAGTATGTTACCTATGTTTGGTTGATGTTCAAACTGGGGACAACATAAGTGTGCCACTCTGGCATGAGCACACAAAAACAACTTCTGTAGGATCACAGCAGCCCTGTGAGCTTCTGGCAGGACAGGGGTATTGACCAAGTGTCCATTGAAATTCTGCTCTTCACCCTCTCATACCAAGCATTTTGTACATTGTATAAACAGGATAAAACTGAAGATTGTAGGAGGAACATAAATGCCATCCACAGAAAATATGCTCAGAACACCAAGGGTGCCATCATTTCCTCTCAGGCAGTTGCACATTGCCCATAAACATCACCAGAGTTTATGGGCACACAAATGATCTCTGAACTATTTGTTGTAAAATTTAATTAAAATCTCCTGTCTGAAGGGAAAAATAACAGGACCTGGGAGTGCATTTGGAAGCCATTATGGCCAGCCTTTGTGCTCTGTGGAAGGGCACATTGCAGCTGAAACAGCCACGTGTCAGTGCAAGTGTGGAGGAGCAGGGGAAGGCACGGCGCTGCAGAGGGGCAAGGGGAGGCAGAGGAGAGGGGCTGCAGCCTCTGCACTTCCCAGGAGCCTGCCTCTTCCTGCTGACATCGGGATGCTGGGATTTTCATCCTGGCAAACATTCTCCGAAAGGAAAGGAAAGAAAAGGAGGATTAAGAAACCCCCGTCGAAGAGGTCTGATCCTGCTGCTCACTGAGCCCTGTGAAGCTGATCTGCCTGGGCAAGGACAGGAGGGAAAGACTTTTTTCCAGGGAAAGTCAGGGAAGCACAGACATATTGCATCACATTCGTAGAAGCTCCTGCCACAGATATTTTAGGGTCATGGAGGACTTCCTCCTCCCTTCCTTGCCCCCCTTCTCCCAGCAGGTCAAGTAAAAGTCTGCTGCCCTGAGCTATCTTTCTTTGCAATCTGATTAACATATGGACATACTCTGGCTTACTAAAAACGGGAAATCAATTTGAAAGGCAAGACAAATATTATTTGCTTTCTTCCCATCTGCTGTGATATGTGAACACGCCTGCTTTCAGCAGCAATACAGGATTATTGATTTAGGATATTTATAGTGTTTATGCCATTATCAGGCCAGCTATCAGAAGGCTGTAGGGAAGGCTGTTTGACCCTACAGGCTATTGAAATATGTAGTCAGACAAAAAAAAAAAGTCAGATTTTCTTATTCAAGTTGACAGCAATACTATTTCATGTTGTGCCTAAAGATACCATTTCCTGCTTTGCGATCCACTTCTGTTTGATTGCAAGTCAAATTAAACGTAATTGTTAAGGGTCTCTCCTCTCTGCATGGTGACCTCAGTGCATTTCCAGGCTACTGCTCTGACTCTCTGCCTCTGCAAAAAGCTGATTTTCATAACACCATTGCCTTTTTACCCATAATCAGGCTGAGTCACTTTGCTGGAGGGAGCACAGAAAGCCAGAGGACCATGTACCATAAGCACAGACTGGCTTTTAAACCAATGAGTTTGAAGAAGTCTCTCCATAAATAATCAAGCCAAATAATTGTGAAGTGGCCACAGATGACTATCTAAAAAGAGATAGGACTGTGTGCTTCCAGCAGTAGCCCAGGCCAAAATGTGAAATATCCAATTGGATTGCTTCTGAGAGCACGTTAGCAATATCTTTCATAATAATATTGCATCCAACCCATAAAGGCTTCTCCACATTGCTCAGGCCTTACTAGAACACCCACAGATTGTCTGTCAGGAGGGCTTATTTTGGAATTAATTAATGAGAGCCTGTGCTCACAGAGAGCTCCATGTAGCAGCATGTGGCTCTGTCGAGGGACATGGTCCACAGAGCAATTATTCTTGAGAGAAAAAGCGACTTTTAGGAATGGATTAGGATGGCTGATGCTCCTGATAGTACTGGGCTGTTTGTGTGACTATTTCTTGACCCTTCCAGCCTTATTTCTCTATCATTTTAAGCAGAAAATAACTGGAGAAAATTGCAAGGTACTGGACTATAAATTAAAAATTAATATACATTAGTTACTAAGTAAAGCATTTAAAAACCAAGTAGATTTTTAACAAATATTTCATGTGTTATGCAGATAAAACACTGAGCTGAGACACACGAGACTTGTTTGTGATTCTTATTTCTACCAAGACCTTTCTACAGCCACTCTTAAACATGGGTGCTCCCTGTGTGTTGTCATTGCATCCCAGGTAACAGTGCAGGCACTGGAACAGGGATTCCACTCTGCTTGACGGAAGCCTGGATCCTTCAAAGGATCCAGACAGGTCAAACCAAGGTCAAATCCTTAAATCTAGAGCAGGGATTTGAAGGATTTGGGGGCCTGAGACCTTCACAGGAGAATGAATGAAAAGATGACTCCAGGATTCAGACAGGGCAAGGCAGACTAATGGAGAGAAACACTGACTTACAAAGCCACATGGCTCGAGGTAGCTCTAACAGGAATGCAAGTTTAGGAAGCAATTCTGTGCTTAGAATCTGGAGGAGCTACGAGGTCATGAGAAAAACTCGGTTGAGTTCCACCACATCAGCAAACTCCCTTCTGCAGCAGGTGATAACTGGCCCACAAACATCTGGCTGCAGTTCTAGGGAAGTCCAAGGAGAAGGAATTGAAGCAGCAGCAGTGTATGAAATCATCTGGGGTTATATCATGTTCTAAGGTTACTCAAATGCAGCAGGGATGTTGGAAGTCACTGACTGAGCAGCATCCTGGCAGGACAATTCCAGCTCTGTGCACAGCGTGCTCGTGAGCAGCCAAGGGTTCTGCTGGGAGTTAATCACAATATTTTCTATTAATAGGCATGATTTGCAGCAAGAGTTACAGAATTAATCTTCGGGGTCGGGTAACCCTCCTGTCTCAAAGGCTCTAACACACTATCACAGCACTGCTCCTCCTGACCGGAAGAGGATTTAATAGGAAATACTGACATCTGGAAGAGCACATCTGGCAACCATAATGTTTCCAAACTTGCTAAGAGTCCTTTTACATCAAATTATTACCAACTTCCTTGTGTCATGTTCTCTCTTTACAAGGTGGGCCTGCATCATCCACATTTATCCCACGGAGTAGCATCAATTATATAATAATTACCTGTTTATCTGTTGCACAGTGAAACTTTAAAGATCTTCCTGGTGCTGGTGAAAAGTCAAGAACTTTACAGTGAGATGTCTTTTGTTTGTTCAGTATTACATGGCACTTGAAAACATCCAGTCCAAGCTAGTAAAAGGAGCACAGGAAGGAACATAAAATCTTCTGAGTCAGGCTTTAAGCCAAGCTCTGCGTACAGGGGATAGGAAGGAGTCTCTTGTATTTTCACATCTACTTGACATGAGGCTTCTTGCCTTTTTCTCTGGAGCAGTCTGGGGTTGCTGCTGTCAAACTTATCCAACAACATGTCCATAAAGGATTCCCCATTGTACTTTGAAGCATCTTTCCTACATTGTAGGATAAATTCACGGGGGAAAAAGGATCTCTCTGAACACTTACAGAGTCTATCAGAACAGCATTCAAAGAGAAGGTGTTTCTGCAGCCCTTTTATCAATGTAAATCTCTTTTGTCTTCAAAAGCACCTCACCTGCCACATTGTTGTGACTTTTCCTCTGTACAAGTCCTTTCTTGTGACCTTTTCCCCTTATCAAACCAAGAGTCTTCCCTACAGCTCTCTACTGAGGTCACTCAGAGACCCTCACCACATCAGATCTTGGAGCTCTCACTCATCCAGCTCTTCATTGCCTTCCAAAACCATCTTTTCATTCATTGCTCCTCTGTCTTGCCAGCACTTTGCAACTGGAACTATTCTCTGCACTCGTTAATGAAAACCTTTTTGTTGTTGTTGGGAAATAAAATACCACATAGAAATTATTTCACAGAATCATGAAGGTTTGAAAATACTTTTAAGATCAGAGACTCCAACCCTTTACCCAGCACCATCCATGTTCACCACTAAACAATGTCCCTAGAACCATATTCCCATATCTCCACTGTCCTGTGCACAGCAACAAAACATATCATTGTTGCTCCAAAAGGATATCAGATCAGGTCAAATCATAATTGGGGTTTTCCACTATTATTTTTTTTAACTCTTATTTAATAAAGTTGTCTGCTAAACCAAGAACAAAGTAGAACCTGAGACTGGATGTTGGACCATGTCTGGTCTAACAAAAATTATTTTTCTAGGATGGACTTAGCTTAGAGGAAAGGAGTTATATTTACAATATTCTGTGCATCTGTGCAAAGCAAATTAAATTGCATAAAATAAAATTGCAATAAACGTGACACCGACTGTTGAATCACAGAGTCCTGATCTGAGTGTTTGGTTTTCACTCTGCAATCCCAGATAATTCTACTCCCACATTACCTTCAAGTATCGTGCCTTGACTTTTCAAGAAATACCAAGGATACTTTCCCTGACTCAATGGGTGTTCCTGTACAGACAGAGGGCATTTCACAGGAGTCGGTGGAACAGAAACATAAACAAACCCCGTGCCCTGGTTAGACCAGGAATGCCAAACACCTCCCCCTGCTCCCTGTCACTGATACCTCCAGCCCCATGGGTCACTGCTGGTGGCCACAGCTTTTAATCACATGCTGGGCCTCCAATGATTTATCACCCCGTAACAGTTTTTGTGTTGAAGATTCCCAGTTGGGAGCTCCACTCCCCTTCCCCCCACCCCCCCCCAGGAAGTTTTACACAAGAGCATCAAAACCAAAGCAGGAAAACACACTGTCCATGTGGAAGCAGAGTTAAAGCTGTTTAAGAAAATGATCTGTTACCAACAAGCACTTTTAGCAAATAATTAGTGAAACCATAAAAGATTTTAGGAATTATGCAAAGGTTAAAAACTTAAAGACTTGAAATCTCGTATAGTGTTTCCAACAGACTACATGGCTATCAGTTGCTCTCTGCACATTCCCTTTTAAAATGCAGTTAGTCCTGCCTTTGATAAATCCTTGCTGTGAGATTCACCTTAGTTTTCAGCCTCCAGCTGCTTCTGTGGGACTTGCTTCCAGTTTATCATGAACAGAAAAACTGTGTGCAGGAAAAACTCCATCAGTTAAAGAGTGCCAGCATGTGATGGGGTATTTTCTGAGTACATAACCAAGATTTGTCTCCTAGGAAACACTTTCACAGCATTTTTCATCCACAGGCCTGAAAATTTTCCTGCATCTTCATTCCAAAGCCAAGCTGGCTTCCAAATTGACAATGTGGGATTCTGCCTGAACCTGGCTTAAAGCCAAGCTTTCCTGGTCCCCAGCAAAAAGGCTCTGGGACAGCTCTACACATCTCTCAGGAACAGATAAACTGCCTTTACTCGATCAGACTCACTGGGAAGTAACAGCGATACCAAGTTCTCGTGCCTGTATCTCGGATTCTGGCAGGGATTCTTCCCACCCAGCTGGCAATAACCCCTGCAGGTGGTGGTGCTGGCAGTGATGAGGATAATATTTGTGCATCTCCTTCTGTGTTGGAGCTCTGATAGATCCAAACAATCCATCCAGTTAATTTTTCTCTAAAACAAAACAAAACAAAACAGCAGGCACACTACTTGTGGATTCTGAACACAGTAAAACCACCCATTGTGCAGAGGAGCCACATCATTTCAGCCACTGAACAGAGTTTGACCATTTATCAGTATTGGTTTCAGTGGCAAAAAGGCAGGCCCTTTGAACAAATGGGTCACATTTCACTCCTGCTTCTCTCCCTCACACCTCTACTGTCACTCAATGGTCTAACCAAAGACACATAAAGCCAGCAACAGAAGAATCAGGCTGGAAAACAAAAGGAAGTGATGCCTTTCAGTGACACTCAGAAAATAAAGTCCAAAAGGCAAAAATCCACTTAATCAGTCAAATAAGTATCTTGGAGGGATGCATGGGAGGCCTCCTGTTGCCCAGGTCGGGACATAGCTTCAGCACATCCCTCCTCCACTCCCATCCAGCTCTCATGCTCATGGAAAGCAAAGTGACAAGAGGGAAAAATGTGGATGGAGAGGTACAGGTCTCATCCTGTACCTGGAGCATGGTGCTGTAATGGAACACACAGTGCTGTGAGACCTGAGAAACACCTGCAGCTAGCTGCCTGATCTTATGTACAGCATTAGCAATCCCCAGTATTTTGTAGGTTCTTTACTTGTATAGTGTGCAAGCAGGAATTATTATGGGCATAAAGTGTATTCTTGATACATTTAATCCCAATTTTCCTGGGCTAAATGTCACTGATGCTGAGCACTCACAGCCATAACCAAAATCATGCCATTCTGGGATTATCTTCTCTAAACACAAGGCACCCTGCTATATGTAAAGTTATAATCTGTAAAACAATAGCTCAGTGCATATCTAAAGATGTCCAAATACAAATGTACAATTCATAAAGCACAACCTGCAATACTACCTTAGGAACAGGTAACTTACCTGGGAAAAAGGTCAATCTACCACTAAAACAAGGTAACAACGCAGGCTGTTCTCCCTTCCTTTACAAAGGCATGGAATGATAATAACCAAATGTGATAGTCCAGCACAATTGCTAGCACACAGTGTATAAATGCATTTTTGCATGATATCACACAACTACCACTGCCATACATGGCAACAGGTCCTTAATAAATAGGTGTCTGTGACAGAGAGGGGCAGGCCAGTATCCTTACAAAGCAGATTGCTTCTTTCTTACAGTTCTACCATTTGCCATAACTGTGAGTAGAAGTATTAAAATCTGAAGCTAATACACAGGAGGTTTGTTCATTGCCCTGTATGGACCAAAGAAGAATTTCCACCATATGACACAAAAGGCAGAGTGCACAAAAATTCCTCTGAAGTCTGCAGAGAATGTCGAACAGACCCTCCTCTGTATTAGCCTTTTTCTCACATATCTGTGTTTTGAATTTTAACACAGCTGGGAAAAAAAAAAGCTCCACCAATAAGCTTTGCCAATTGGGCATTCAAATGTCGGAGACAAAGGAAAGTTTTGGGAGGAGATGAGTTTGCTGTGGGCAGTGACTGTGTCAGACAGCCAGTGACATCACTGCCTGTGCTGTCTCCATCACAATTTTCCAGAACAGGATTACAGCGATGACAGATTCCATTCCAAAACTCCCAGGCAGCTCTTTACATAGATGTTAGCAGAACAAAAGCATTACACAAGATTTCCTCTCTCCGTCGAGCAGCATTTGATGTTCTCTAATCCTCACCTTGGGAAAAGCACTGGAGAACCATATGGACCTGCTGAACTCACACAGGATGTCCTGTCTCGTTGCCCAAACTCATGAGCTGAGGACCCTCCATGGGGCAGACAGAGCAGAGGAAGTGGGGTGTGCCTTTTATTCCCAAGAGGAGAGCAGGGATAGCCTCCAAAGTCATGCACTTCACCTCCAAGTCCAATGGCCACATGCTGCATAGAAGATTATTATGGTGGCTCTTTGGGCATAATGGGGAGCAGAAAAGCAGAAAAAGCATCAGCACTATGAGCTGTATTAGAGAATTCTTCAGTAGCCACAAATAAGTAACATCATTCTTTAAAATTGTTCTACTTTCATCTTTAAAAACTCAGTTCTCTGCTTGTATGGGAATTCTGACCATAGCTGGTTGTCTAAGGAAGTATAGGAAGTCACAGCTCTTAATATTTGGATGGAAGCTTTCATTTAAAATTAATATCCACCATTGTCATGTATTTCAGCTAAAACTGGCCCAGTAGTTAAAAATTTATGTGCTCAATTAACCTAGTTCCCTTCTCTGATTCAATGATTTTTTGACTTTCACCACAGGCAGGAAGTTATTAAATTAATGTCCTTATTTTGTGTGGAAATTTAATCTGATTTGTATCTGTTACTGATTTCATCATCTTAAACAACATTATCAGCATCAACTGTCCTCTGTGCCTCACTTGACCTGAGTAGAAATTTTTTCTCTTCACAGAAGAAAAATGAGCAAGCATTTTCAAAATTTGATGCATGCAATTGTGCACAGAACATTTCACTAATTTTCATGATCTGTATATTAGAGGAATTATCAGAACCTAAAAGCAGATAAAAATAATAGCACACATTCTTTTGGAGTTGCCTTTTTTTTTTTTTAATTCCCCATAAAATATTATAGCTTTATCTTTTTTCCCAGCCTTTCTTATGTGTGTACCTCCACATTGGTATGTAGTTAATGGAAAATCAAAGGGAATTTAACAGGTGTTGTTTTAAGGAACCACTTACACTTGAGACAACAGCTTCATGGTCATTATCTGGCTTGTGGTTTGGAGCCACACTGGCAGGTTTGGATTTCTTACCCAGCTCCATTCCTGTTTTATTAATGCCAGTGAAGACCAGGAGTATGTTTCAGACAAACTCAGTGGAAGTGCCTCCTTCACAGCCACTCAGGCCCATCTCTGCTTGCTGTGTAATTCCTTTGTGCCCCGCTGTAGCCTGGCATCTCTGCAGAGTGGTGAAATGAATTCAGATGAAGAGCACAGCTCCTGACGTGCTGCCCACCCCAAGAGACTCAGGCACATTCAGCTTTGTCACTGGGACCCCCCAGGTCCCCAGGATTTATCTTTGTAGATGACACCATCACAAGGCATCAAAACGTGCAAGGAATGTGCTGTGCTTCAACATTCATTTTGTTTTAAACTACAAGCAAAGGGGTGTAATAAGAAAGTATTACATTGCATTACCAGGCAGGTCACTGCAAGCAAAACCAGTTTCACATCTTGGGTAGTTTGAGAAGCAGACAAATACCGTGACTGTCTTTTTCTTCTTGATGTCCTTGTATAATTGATCTTGAGCTAGGAACTTTGCATTCCAGCAGAAGCCTGGATTAAAAACCTAGACCAACAACAGTCAGCCATCAATCTTGGGGCAATCTATCCTATCTGCAACCATTTGTATCAGCCATTAACTATTCAGTAACTCAGGAAGAGATCATCTTTCAAAGAGAATAAACTCTCAGCACATATCCCCATTCATTCCTCCTATTCTTTTGCTAATTCCCATCTATTACTCCCTCAGCACTTGCAGTGAAATTGCATGCTCATTGCTTTGGTCATATTTATATACCACATTACTAAGCATCAGAAAAGAAGAAATGACTGCTTTGCTTTTCTCCACATACAATTTCCAACAGAGATTTGAGATAGAATTTTCCAAAAATATTGCAGACCAGGATGCAATAATAACCTCCAGCATGCATCCATACCTGCGTGATTCTCAGTTTCTGCATTTCTCCTGACATCATTCCTGAAGTGCAAGGTAAAACCAGGAGCAACAGCTTTAAATTAAAATAAATTAAACAGCACACCGTCACTGTGAGGGTCCTTTCTCGCTGCCAAGGCAGAGTAAAATGAGAGGCTAAGTAAGATAAAGGAGACAAAGGCTTTGTATTCAAAAAGGCATCTCTTCAGAAGGCATCTCCTCTTCAAAAATTTTGGAGCTGTCTTTCCTGTGTCTGAAAATACTCTTATTTTACATACATATATTTTACTGAGAAGACATTCAAAATTCACCATGAAAGTCAGTTATGCTGCATGCCTGCATGGACCAAGGGCTGGGAGAAGGGATGCCCATTGCTGGATCTTTTCACTGTGCTCCTGCCTCTGCCAAGGCAGCTTCCTGCTTCCTCTACTGCCCCAAAACAGCCCCGACAGGAGAGTTCCGGCTGAAGGTGAGCCAGGATTGCAAACTCAGCCTGAATGTCTGCTCTGATGTTCGTACATCAGTACAGAAGAAGGAAGAAACTATTCCCCTTTCCTGGGCTGAGACAGACTCCTGGGAGCACTGGACACGAGCACATTACCCAGAGTGTGCCTTTACAGCACCCACAGCCTGCTGGACTCCCCAAGGAATTCTGTTACTCAGGAGAGTGTTCTTAATTGCTTAGGTAAATTGTTACAATTGTTAGCACTCCTCTGGGGTATCCCCATTGGAATTCGTGTTCCTAAAGACCAACAATAGACTAAAGCAAATTTTATTACTTTGGGACTGGTCATTAAGGCTGTTACATTGTTTTTCCTTCTTTTCAGATAGCAATTACAGGCTGTGGAGTGCTATTCTTATTTTTTTAGTACATTGTACTGAAGATCTTCCTGACCACATGAAGATTACAATTAATTATCTCACGATCTTTCACTTAGTGAACTTGGTTATCATCACAGTCAGAACTCCAACTTTATTTCTAAGCCATCAGGTTCACAACCTTTTGTGAAGCCTTAAAGCTAACAAATGATTTCAAGAGATGTTTTTTCACTTTATATAAATCGAAGTCAATTTGATCATGCCACGAGCAATGCAATTTTCAAAGTCCAGGAAAAAATGTCTGGTGCCTAATCATGGCAGAAGAGTCAACCTTTACAGACTCCTCTTTAAATTCCTAGTCTAAACAGTCATATTTCTTAGCCAGAAACAGCAACACTGAAATAAAAAGGTGTAAGTTATTTGAAGGGGTTTTTTTTCTAATATAAAAAAGTGAATTAATTTATTTTTTTTTAATATAAGAAGCATGCATTTTCTGGCCAGCTTCACTTTAAAGGAATTTCATATGCACAATTAAGATATTAAGCATGGGCCCAACCATGTTATGAATTTAAGTGTGCCAGTACTGACAAATCATTGGCACTTAACAGTTCTGTCTTTAAAATCATCATAATTTGACTTCAGAGCACTGCAAAAAGCTAAAAAAAGATTTTAAGAGCTGGAAAATGACTTTTCTTTCCAGGCTGTTCAGAGAACTGTACATTCATTGTACTTTTGAAAGCAATGTGACTCGTGAAACTGGCAACTTTCCCATCCACAATGTCTTAGAGATGTTTATAGCACATGATATTTTAATTGCCTGGTGGCAAAATTATTTGGAAATAGATCAGTTTCACAATGCATTTGCTTCATATTTGAAAGAAAAAAAGCATGAGGTCTGAATATTGCAAGGTCTGGACATAAGCCTGACAAAACAATCCAAATGTTAGGGGAAGATATCCATAATCCATCGCCCTTAGAGCATCCGTGAATCCACATGCACAAGCTGAGGTGTGGGGAGGGATTCAGGCTGGCCAACGATTATCCAGGTGCATCACAGATCCATAACCCTCCTGAAGTTTAACCTGGGCCATGTCTTCTTAAGGATGGTCTTCCCAAGTGAGCAGTGGCTGCCCAGACCAGCATTTCTCTTTTTTATTTTTCCTGGTGAATAAAACCACAGCAGCTTCTAAACAACTATTGCTATTTGAAATAGGGAGCTACTGGATAAAGAAGACAGAGACAGCTCAAAAAATATATCAAGTCATTTTACAGTCAAATTACCACATTGTGGTCTGATTTGCATAAACCAGGCCACAGAATTCCATCCAGCAGAAAAACTGAATATTTTTGTGAATGCATGGAGCAGTATTTATTACAGAGAGTCTCTCCCTGAACCTTCAGAACTGACTGGATGTGAATGGGGTGTCTGCTGCCTTTTAACCCAGACTTGCCATCTTTGTTTTGATCATAAAATACTCAAATGGCTTTGGATACACCACGTGGGGGACTGGCTTTGACTCTATGCTGCACCTCTAAACCTGGACTCTTCTTTAACAGAACCAGTATCAGACGTGGCCAAACTCCTGCAGATTTGGAATTTGTGCCTCACTTTCTCTAAGCCCATGCACAGAGAAAATTCAATCTGTCAACCACACACCAACAGATATGCTTTTAACATCCCACCTTTTTAAGAGGTAGTCAGGAAGGCTGATTCACTTGGCAAGTACATTCAGCAGAGAGGGGAAAATAAAAAAGTATTTTATTGTTTTTCATTGCAGCTATTTAATTTGGAAGCTCCTTCCATTTCCCAAGATTTTGGTTTGTCTTATTTTTAAGTTATGACACCAGGGTTCACAGGTAACCTTACAAAGCATTTTGAAGTTAAAAATCAGGGAATAAAGTCTCTTCAGTACAATCCACAGATTTAGACTCTTGAAACTGTGTGTGGAAAGTGCAAAGAATTTTCTTTCTATTTTATTTTACAAAGCACATGAAATATACACTGCACTTGACCCATGCAAACTCATGGCATTTGATCCAAGTCCCATTTACTGCACTTGGTAATTTGCAAATTTAGGTCCTGCTGAAATATCTGAAAGCCAACTCTCTTAGGAGCATGAATTTGATTTACAGCAGCTCAAGTTCTAAGCTGCAGATGAGTCTCTCAAATATTTGTTTATAGGAAAAACGTGGGCCCCACTCCTAAAGTGGAACTTTACTGGAACCCTGTGGTAGGAGTTACACCGGTGCCCCTTGCCATATTAGAGACCGTGTTTTGTAAATGGGGACTAACCTTTAGCTGTACCAACACTAGTAGGTGTCACTGTAATTTATTCCTTCATGGGATTTCCTCTCTGCTACTTCCCCACCTCCGTGGCCTTGTTTATCAGCTCAGCAGTGCTTGTAACAAAACATGCCCACATATTCCACGTCACAATCCTTACCCGGAGCAAGGGGAGCCAGACACCCTGAAATATGGAATGTGCATTAGCAAGCATGCTCCATAAAATTTCAAAGCCTGAGACCTTTTCACAGGCTGACAGATTTTCCCATATAGCTTTCCACATTCCTGGTGTAACCCAATACAGGCACTGCAGGCTGAATGATAAACAGAGACTCCTTCAGGAAACCTTGGGAAAGTGGAGCCTCAAAATATTCCGCTTTGCTCTGAATATTCCACAGGTGACCGAAGGATGCACAGCCCATTTTTTTCAAGACAGGCAGAAAAAGTAAAAAAGGGACAAAAAACAATAACTAAAAGTATCTGGCAATGACCTAGCACCACCCTCAAACACTATCTTCTGTGAAAACCAAAAAATACTTCAGTACTTTCCAATCCTGGAAAAAGCAGAAGCAGCATTTCAGCAGACACATGACTTAATATTGTTTTTGCATTAGGTGCATCAATGCATTTTATTGTAAATAAATAAAATTTAACTGCAAATTTTGAGAAGCATGAAAAGACACTTCTGCTAATTGACTCACTTCTATTTTTTTCTGTTTACCAGCTGTGGCTTATACACATCCCCAGTGCAGCCCCAGTCACAGGCAATGTGCATCCAGCACTCAGAAAACACTCAGAAAACACGAGCCTTGCCACAGGCAGCACACACCCACTGAGCCAGGCATTCAAACCACACAGAAATATCCCAGAGTGGAGCCAGGGCAGGTACACCCTGCCAGCCTCCTCCAGGTCAAACCCCAGGGGAAAGCAGAGCATCTTCAGAGCTGCTCTGCTTCCCGGCAGTGTCAGGGGCTCGGAGCTGGCACAGCTTCCAGGCTGTGTCGGGATGTTTCGACCACTCTTAGGGCTTTGCAGCCCCTGGAGCACAGGAACAGAGGGGCAGCAGAGGATTGCCTCACTCACAGAGTGACTTTCATTGTGCAAATCCAGAGCAAAACCTCCCAGGGCACAGCCAGGAGCCCCAGCCAGGATGAGTAATAAGGACCTGCTGTGCAGCCACTGCACGTAGTGAGAGCACAAAGTACACGGGGTTTTCAAACAAAATCATGGATATGGACCACGGCCACTGTGCCTCTGTTAGGTATTTGTATTTAGAATAGAGACTCAACAAGGTAAAAGCCTTGTTGAGCCTCTAAAGGGGGGAAATGACACCTTAAGTTTTAGATTTATATTTTTTAGATTCTGTGCTGTTTTGGTGGATAGGTTTAGGTTTCATATTAAGCTCTCTTCTCAGACTGAAGTTGACAAAACAATTCCTTCTCTAGCTTGGGACCTTGGACAACTTTCAGGCCCAAAACCAAAAACAACGTTGAAGTGAGAACAAAAACCAAGGAGGATGGAGCTTCATGACCTGGAGCTGTAATTGGACAATTAACTCCATGTTCTTTAGTATTCACTTAACTTTAAATTCCATGCAAAAGGAGAAAAGAGGTTCATTAATTAATAGATACCAAGTGTAATGGGACATTCACTCTATTGAGGTCAAGGTGCTAAATGGCTAAACTGAAATTCTTACACTTTGTACAAACCATAGGCATGTCAACACTTGATTTAATCTAGGAAATTATATCCCCTGTACTACAATCCAAACCAAACCAAACAAACACCAACAAACAAAAACAAATCACTATTCCCACCAGTGGAAATAAATATTAGGAAGCAACTGAGGAGACCACATTTTTCAGTGACTTTGCTCACCTATGGAATGCACTGAGCTGTATGTTACATAAGAACTGTCAGGATTTCCAGCTCTCCTCTAAATGAAATCAGGGTGATATGAAGACAAAGAAACAAATATATCCAGGAAAGATTTCTCCCTTTCCACACACAACACCAGCAGCATTGCTCCTAGCCAGTGAGGAATTTCTGGGAGATAAAATTCCCAGGTAATGGGCTGAGGGAGAACTTGGGAAGAACCAGGACCCCAGTTCTGCTGAAAAAAATGTGTGTATATATATATATATATATATATATATATATATATATATGAGAAAAAAAAATTCTTTTACTTCCCAAACATGTCTTTACAGTCTTGATCTAGAGACACTGATAGAGACAGATTGCTCAGAACACATCCAATTCTTCTAATTACATCAAAAAAGGTTATACATTTCAGTGTCATCTGTAGAGCTTATTTTCTTGTTAATAATATTACTCTAACATGTAGATGGCAGAAACTGAATTCATCACTAATAATCATGCACTATTTTGCACCAAAAGTGAATTAATCTAGTTTTAAGGTAGAGAACACAATACCTTGAATAACTACATTTTTTGAATCCAGCCTGAAACCTCAAATTTTTTTCCAAAATACAACTATGTTATAAATCTCAAACTAATCAGCACAGAAGTTACATGCACTCTTAGCTAGAGAAAAACATCAGGAGTAGAATTTGGGGGAGACTAATTCCTCCAAGCACACCAGAAATGTGGCAAGCATCTTTATCTTCATGTCTAGTAAATCTGTTCCTCTCTTACTGAAGAATAATAATGCTTGCATGATTGAAATAAATTTGAAATAGCTTTTTTGGTTTTGGGGCTTTTTTTAAGTAATCCACCACTCAAACTTTCCAATTAATTCCCGGGAGCCACGAAAATGCCTGATGCAACACTGCAATTTTAAAATCATCTGTGGTCACTGAAGCTGGCCAAGCCACCATGTGTGCTCACAATCTCCACCAGCAGTTGAAGTCCAAGCTGCAGAACAGGTGATGCCACCATGTGGGGCCTTGACTGCTAAATGAGGTCAACTGCCAGGCATTATTCTGAAGGAGGGGCACAAAATGGAAAGAAGAGCCAAGGTTGGAGAGGAAGCTTTGGGAGGCTGAGCAGCAGCCTCGTGGGCAAGCTTCTATTGTGCTCAGAAACAGAAAGAATTTGACATCTGACCTCTCCTAGGAGGAACCCAAGCAGCATCTCCAGAGCAGGCAGCGAAGCCTGGAAGTGCACTGTCCACACAACAGAGAGCAGATAAACCAAGAACACAGATGAACAGATAAACAGGGCCTTCCTGGGTGTCTCTGGGAAACCCCTGAGCTTCCATGCTTTGAGAAACAGTGCTCAGACATCCCGTGAAGAGTTCTGAAACATCACTGAGACTGCTCCAAAGCCCTCCAAATTCACAGCTCTTTTTAGAGTTTTGTCACTCACTTCTCCATAAGACTTCACTACAAGCCTGATTCTTGTATCAAGCAACTTTAACGTTCCCCTCTTCCTCTTTATCCAGGTGGGTGGCATTTTCTGTTGTGCCCACCTGTGGCCAAACAGGCCACTTATCTTTCAAAAGAGCAGTTAATTAACATTTTCTCCCCATTAGTATGGCTGCTAAAGGCCTCAGTCCAGAAGCAGAGGTGGAAGTATTGATCACAGCCATTCCCACTGCAGGGAATTAATCTCCATAACATCAGAATTAATCCAGAATGGCTTTTTGCTCCAGATGCACCCAGTGAAATGGGAAGTTTTGTTTACCAACAACTCCCCAATCAGACATTCCACATTCAACAGATTTGTGTAGTAGAGAACACTTTGCTTGTGTGGAACACATTGCTCCAAGTTTTCTTCAAAGCAATTTATGTCCAATTCTGAGCTTCATCCACTGTGTGCAAGCTGAGCATCTTTAGCTCCTCTAAAATACATCTTGGGTACCTGAATTCTAAAAATAAATAATACCTGAGCCTCTGGAAGCCTGCTCAAGCAAATATATTCAGTCAATAAAATAATCTCAGCAGAATCCCAAGTTGTGTCCTCGCCTGGTTTTGGACCAGCAAAGAATGAACAATCAGATCCCACTGCCCAAGGCTTTGAAAAAAGTCTTCAAAATGGGATGGATTTGAAAGTGACTGATTTTCCTGCACCAATACCTTCACTAGTGGCTTCTTCTGTCAAGTATATGACTTAGGGGCAGGTGAAGGGAAAAGACCTGACTGACCTGAGACCACTAATGATGAATTTTGTCAAATGGGTATTTTGTAATAAATTTCTCCTCCTTACATTGTAAATTCTCACATGCTGCCGGAGGAGAGGTAAGAAGGGGTTTTTTTCCTTTTTTTTCGAGTTGGCAATGGATCCTACTCATGGTTAGTTGCTTGGCAACAAGTTTCTCTGGCTACAAAATAAATATTCCACATCTGAAATATTTGAGAAAACACTGTTTTTCCTAACTACATTCCATAGTATTCAGGCCACGGGGTTTCCCAGAATAGTCTAAAATGTTAACAGGGCTACACAAAGGACGACCTCCAATTAGATTATCACTCTAAGACAGATACAGATCTGTCCCCACACACAGCACTGCTCACATACCCTTTAAATAGTATGCTAAACCTACTCCAGGGTCTGGAGCTCATGTAAAGTAGTTTAACTGCCTAGGAACAAATTAGCTGGCTGGATCCTGTGCCCTTTTAAATGTAGGCGTGGTGGGAGACATTTTGCAGGGACTGAAAATCTGGAAGTGGCTGCGTTCGGTCTGAGGCCCCTGCCAAGGAAAGCACGTCTAAGGAAAGAGGCAGGGCAGTGAGACACAAACTCAGCCCTCCCAGCACCAGGGATGCTCCTGGAAGTACCTGCTCTGGGACATGGACAGTGTGTCAGGTGTCTGCAGGCAGCCCCCAGCTCCCCCTGCCATCCTCCTCTCCATCCTCTCAGCACGACACTGCTTTGCCCAGGACACAATCAGTTGAAGCCAGTCTGAAACCCTCTGAAAACATTTGTCCCAGTGATCTGCTCTAAGTGCCATAATGGACAGATTCTTACTCTTCAAATGCAAGAAGTTACTGTGTCCTGGACCAGTAGAGAATAACCCTGCAGAATGAGCTAACTCTGCACCCTTTCCCATCATCATGACAGGGGATGTCTTCAAAGAGACTAAGAATAGGACAAGCATTTAGTGATGCTTCTTTAATACCCTTTTCAGCTCTCAGCATCCTGTAGCACAAGGATTTCCTGCACTTAATAGCCCTTGATGAATCCTTCTTCCATGAATTTGTCTTCATACAATGACTAGGGAGGAGAAACAACTAATTCTAGATTTTATGATTTGGTAATAATTCCCAGAAGAGAGCACTAATTATATGGAGTTTTTAAAAACACCTAGTGGCAAAGAAAAAGGTATCCTTGAAAGAAAAAAACAGAGATTGTCCACCTCATAAGCATCAGTTAGAAACTTGGATGAAGAGTTTTAAGACTGTCAATTCTCAAAGGGAAGGAAGTCAGGAAATGGGTCTAAACCCACATGCTACAGACCTAGGTTCAAGTATTCTTTTAAATACAGGACCCAGATTTCAAACTCACCTGGGCCTTTCAAAAAAAAAAAAAAAAAAAAAATTAGACCCGTACCATTGATATGCAGTCTGGGGATATAAGGTCAGCATACAAAATTAAAAATCTCCCACACATACCTAAATGCTGCGGATGTTTCCATTCCAAATATTTATTTTTTTTTTTAATTTCTTCATACATCCAGAGTACTCACATCTCAGAGCTGGAAGCTCCACATATATGGGATAGTCAGCTGTGAAAAGGGTCTGGAAACTGATTGGGATTATGTATATCTGGGCACTCATTAGTACCTCAGAGAGAAGGAACTATTGATTTCTTCTCATACATATGTGGAGGTAAAGGTACTTTACCTCCATTGTTATACTCATTTGCCAAGGAGATTATTTTTCCAAAATATTCCTGCCACATTTGCTGGGCAGGATGGACAGTGGTTGCTTTACAAGTTGTCATGTTTTCTTCATTATTAGCACTTTGTCCACTTTGCAGGAATAATTAATTTCCTCCTAATTTTCCTCCATAATGTGTGTTTTGCAGATATTAACACATATGCCACATCCACATTATCTCATTTTGCAATAAAAAAACAAACTACAGAGAATTCCTCCTTTTGAATCTACTTATTTTACACATCTTACTTCAGATTCTAAGAATTTGATTTCTCAGTGCACTGGTTAGTTTGTTAAAGGCACTACTTTATTTGTTAAACTGATGATCTGCAGTTTATGGTGACTGGCAAAGGCAAATAGCAAATTAGAAAATAAGCAAATTAGACCTAGGATCTTCAGATAAACAGCCACAAAGCAAAGAATAAGTATCTTTAAGTGTTTTCACTTAGAACTCAGTGACGGACAAAGACAGAATTCATTTTCTCATCGCCGCACTCAAAATTTAAGTCTTCCTAGAGCTCTGTATTTCATAGTCTATCACTCTATTTCTGGGATACTCAAAGCCTTGCTCCTGCAAACTTCAGTCCCAGAGCACTTTGTCCTGTGAAACAAAAAATGAGCAAAAGAAGCTGTTATGGTACTCAGGGAACAGAGCAAAAATTGCATATAAATCCTTAATTCTATTACTTTCTTTATGTCAGTGCTCAGCTTTGTCACATCCTGTTAATACAGCCCTGTAGATGCTCAGCATACAGCACTCCACCAGCAAAACCAGAAATTTCCTGACAGCCAAAAAAAGGATGATACTTAGGTTCCAGGATTTATAGCAATATACTAAAGGGACAGTGAGCCAGCAAACGTTTTATAGAGTTCTTATTCCTTTGACAGTTCCCTGGACTCCTTATTCTAAGTTCAAAGCACTTGGCTAAATAAGTCAGCCTCCCGAGTCATAGAATCATATAATGTTGTAGGTCATACATTTTCAATGCCACTTTTGTCCTGTCTGCTGATAGTCCAAACTATCCTAATTTCATCCAGTGTGTCTCCACTCTCACTCACTCCTGGAGCCAATTCTCCTAAATGGTGCAGGCCAGCTTGCCTTTCATTAACTAGGCATTGCCCACTTACCCTCTTTAGCTAAAACCTCACTGAAATTTCTTTTTTTTTCCTGCTAGTTTCCTTATCTTCATTTTCCCATATCATATCTGATCTTGTACCCCTTGAATCTGTGGTAGATAGCTACATAATTTTCTTGATGTGAACACGTTATGTATCTCTGACAGGGCTGAGTAAAAATTATCTCCCAGAGTGAGACAACTACATCTTTTCAGAAAAAAATACATTTCCAATATTTTTGTAGCATGGGAAAAACAATGTATTTTTCTCTAGTCTTGTTCTTGGCAAACATTAAACTGTTCTGGCTGAAACCTTCTGAAGAGAATTCAGACAGAGGCAGACACCAAACGAAACATGGAAAATTTTAGTTTGAAAAGCTACTTTGACGAAGTTGTGAACAGCTGAAAATAAGCTGTTAGGGCTGGAAGTGCCTGGCAGCCTGAGCAGCAGACCAGGCTGTTACAAGCCCTGCCTGCAGTGCAAGGGCCACCCTACCAGGGCACCCACTTTTGGTGACAATCAAGCACAACCCAGCCACGTTTCTGGAGTAACTCTGTGTCCCTGCAGACCAACCAAGACAGGAATTCTGCTATTTAACTGTCCAACAACTGGGTGCCTACACGACTCCTGACAGGGAGACCCTCCCCATCCCCTGGATGACGGAGCACGAGCGCGGGGTACGAGATGAGCCCCAGCTCACAGGGTGGCACTCCACTGCAAACAGTTGGTGCCTGGGCCCCAGCTGGGCACATTCCCTCTGCCAGAATCACTCGTGGCCCTGCCTGTGTCTTCAGCTTCTCCTCCCCAAATGTGGCTGTAATGGACCTACCTAAAGTAATCAGGCCACCTGTTGCACCGCCAGACCCATTTAAGGGCGCCCTTCAGCACGCCGCTTTACACGGTTTGACAGGAATTGTTTGAGTGGGTACCAGTGTAATGGCACTGCAAAAGGAAATCGTGGCATTATTTTAATCAATAAATATAATTACATGCTCAGATGACCGTGAGCTTGTCTGTAATTAGTTCTTCATACCATAATGCAGTCCGTAAAATGCCAACTTTTTGCATGTTAACAGTGTGGGATGGGAATTGCATTTGCAGATGGACAGGATATTTACAATCAATTGAGTTTCTATAGCTCAGAAAATTTTTTTTAGCCCTTGTTAAAAAAAAAAAAAAAAAAAAAAAAAAAGTATCAATTGTGGAACTTGAAAATGGCTATTTGTTTTGTCAGCAAATTTGGTTTGATTGGTACCATGAAAACAGTCACCATAAATTAGCACAGTCCTAACACAGACCAGTTCTGCATCCATGCATACATCATACAGTTTTATTTTTGGTTTACATGTATAAATATAATCTATTTAGATATATATAGACAGATATAGATATAGATGATATAGATATAGATATAATAAGATATAGATATAGATATAGATATAGATATAGATATAGATATAGATATAGATATAGATATAGATATATTAGATATATTCCCACCATAGAGGTTCTTCAAAATAATGTCTTCAGGCAAAGAGTGTGGTTTCTTCTCAGTAGGTTACATGGTAATTTTGGCCACTGCTTAACATGTTAATGGTATAATCTAATAAAAATGTCCCAAATATATTTATACGCAGTAGATTTTAATAAATATATAAAAATACAAATAATTTTACTTAGCAAGGATTTTGATATTGCAGGAGTTAACTTTTATTATTCTCTTTCTTTACACATACCTTTGCTTCATGTCTTGAAAGGGGGCTCCACCCTGCAATCTTCATTCACACTGCCCACAGCTCAAAACTGACATTAAGTACTTGTTTATTTTTAAATACATCCTTAAGTGCAAAAAAAAAAAAAAAAAAAATCAACGGGGCATAAATATCTTTTAAATATCTAAATGTCAGCCCAGGGCTTCATAGGATCACACTAGGAAATACCAGTGGATACTTTCACATCATACCACACTTAAAGGGCTGAGATTTTTATTACCTCCATGAAAAGAGAGAGAGCAAAGACCTTTGGGAATAAAGAGGAAGATCTCAATCTCCTTTATATTTTGCACTCCTGAAAGTGTGTTAGCCCTAATTTTGTAATGCAGGATAAACAGGATGGCTTCCCACATCCTGCAGGATGGGATGACAACTATATGAATGCACAAAAATTAACCAAGTTGCTGTTCAAACTGTTTTGAATACATAAGGAGTTTACTAGGCAACAAAATCTAAATGAACTCTTCATTCAACCATTTTATAATTATTAAATTAATTAAATGTGCCTCAAAACATGGATGTTCTAATAAACTGCTTGGGGTTGCAGCCAGTTTTACCATTGTGGGACACAGAGCAATATTATGCCAAATAATATTTGGCCAGATCCCTCTTATAATCAGAGTGCAACTCACGTGACTCATCTAAGGCCCAAACCAAATGTTTCAGAACCACAAATACCAACAGAACTAGTCCATAGGGTATGGCCCTTAACAAGACCACATGCTCTGATTTACAGGGAAGACTTGAAATGCTGCCCTGCAGGGATAAAAAAATCAAAGTTGTGAATCCCATCCTTGTGTCTATTCCAATATCCTCGAACATTACAGGCAGCAAACCACAACTTCACCTGTACCCCTTCTCATTGCATCCACACTCCTAAACAATTATTACAAACATGACACTGTCCAATGCAATTTCAATATGACTGAAATAAAGAATTAAAGGATTTATCTCTTAAAGGCACTGTGAATTTCTCCACAAGCTTTGCTTTGCACACAGCGGCTCAGAATAGCGATGATCAACTGAAAGAAGAAAAATGATCACTGTTGCAATTTTTCCAGTTATCAAGCAGACAACATTTCACTTTCCCTTTGTGGTTTGCTGGTGTTCAGGAAACAAAAATTGGACAGAATTATCATTAAAATTAAGAATCAGAGAAACAGACAAGGGGTTAGTTACATCTATATATCATTTATTGTCATCTGGCAGGATTTCAAACCCATGACACGCACCCTCAAGCATTACAGGCTGTTTTGTAGATTGGTCATCCACCATAAATAAAATCTGAGGCTGAAATCAATTGACCTGACCATTTACCCTGTTCCACTGCCTAAGCACATACCAGTTCTCATGTCTGATTTTTAGGAGGCTCTAAAACACAAAATGATAAGGGCTGATGAGCAGTTAGTAATGACAAGCCTGTAGGAGTGTGTGAATCATGACTGGGCCAGAAACTCTGTATGGGAATACTGCAGGCTTGTACCTAGCTGAACTCTGATACCATCATGTGAGCTTCCAAGAGATAGAATTCAGTCTATGAAGTGGTAACTTTCACTTTCACATGAGATAGAAAATGATCAAACAAAAAAAGGATTTTTTAAAGAAATTTTTTTAAAGAGTGACTAAGCCAAGGATAGTGTACTTCTCAGGCAAGGTAATATAATTTTCCTACCTTTACTGTAGAAAAATTCAGTTCTTAAAAGACAGTATTACACTGAGTTGCAGTATGATTTAGCCTGTTTGACGTAATACAACGCCTATTTTAAAGAAGACAGATCACTTGGAAAAAATTATTTCTTGGTAAGTTAACCAAGAAATCCCAAGTCACTTTGTCCTTGGGCAAGTAGTCCTCCAATGTCCTAGTAGGGTGCTCATTTCAGGCTAGACATGAATGTCACTTGCAGGGCTTTGGTGTCAGAACTCACTCACATTGTCACCCCACCCATTGCTGGTGCTGGAGCACAGCCAGAGTCCATCAGACACTCTCCCAGACACTAATCTCTCTTCCAAGGTACAGATCAGTCCACCTTGTACTGGTACTCAGATACATCACTTGTCAAGAAATGTGAGTACTTGGCAGGTCATGGTCAGCTAAAACCGTTCAGTCAGTTTCAGATCTGACTGGGTGGGAAGAGCCATGAGGAATTTGGTAACAAATCAATCATCCAGGTAAAAATCTGCTCCTGTGAGCCCACAGCGTGGCACGTGGACACTGAGCACTCTTGCACTGCCCAGCAAGAGGGTTCCTTCCAGCTTGTCCATATCATTTAATTGGCAGAAGTCCACAAGTCTGTTCCCAACAGCAAATTCATGCCCAAGATGGATAGGAAGTCATTTGACTCAATCACTTGTCATTCCTTCCCCTCTGTCAGCGGGAGGCTTTCTGAAGGAGCTTCACTCGGCTGCAGTCTCAACAGGTCATTTCTCTCTCATCAGATCCCAAGGTAAAAGCTGCTCTAGCTCCATTTACCTTATCCAGCTCTCCCCATTGTCAATTCAAATCTGAATGAGGCTTTTGAAGTCTCTTAGTCCTCCTTTCTTGTGTCAGGAAACCTTCGGGACAGTTTATAATCTATATAGGCACTAAGACAGGACCACAAAATGAATCGTATTAATATAATTGCAACCAGTAAAACCATCAAAAGGACTGATTCCATATTTAAGCTAGAATAATGAGGTAATGTGAAAAAAATATTCTGGAAGATCTAATTATATAATGCAGTATTCAGATCTGCACGGCCAGCCCAGCAATTCCTCTAACATTCCAATCAAAGTGATCTCACCAGCATGTGAGAGAAGAGTCCAGCTGACAGATTTGGGACATGTAACGTACTATTTAGTCAAGAGGCCCCATGTGCTATTCATAAAGAATTAACAACTCTTATATTGACAATGACAGTATTGTCAGAAGACCTTTGGAAGGGGGAAAAAAACCTCCATAAACTCCGTCTCTGTGAAGTTGGACTTTTTTTTTTTTTTTGGCCCCTCTTTTCCAATGCTGATGTAATCTCCAAACATCTCCAGCAGCAGCTGCTCAGCGAAACCAGGCACCTTCTCCCTAGTCCCTTTCAGCAGCACACGCAGCACTTTCCAGCTCCCTCAAGACAATCAGGGCCTTTCTTTCACCAATTAGCTATCACTTCAAGAGTCCTGCGCTGTCCAACGAGCTCTTAAGAATGGTCTTTGCAGGAAACAACACTGGAGGAGCTTTTTTTTTTTTTCCCCCTAGACAAATGAAAAGGGGAAGAAGGGGAGGGGGAAGAGGGGGAGACAAAAAAGCACAAGAAAACAAATCAGAACACAGAAGCTGTCCAAAATGCATCGCTCATTTAGTGCATCGACAAATGCAGAAATGTCCTCGACAGCCAAGGCTGGAGCAAAGCTCACACACGCACATACACACACAAAAAAATGCTCCTACTTTCTTTAGGAGATAGTTTGTTTAGTGGAATATGTTAAAAAGGTTTCATAGAAAGAAGTGCTCTTGTTACAGCAAGTCTGAGCCGTGCAAAATGAAAGGGAACAAAATGCCTGTAAGATTATGCTCTGTTTCCTTATTTGGCTCTCCAAATGTAAAGCAGCATTATTTGAAGTAGACACTATAGGAAAGAACTCAGTTTAGCTCACTTTAAATATAGATGGATTGATGAAATGAGTAATTACTGGGACTGCTAAGATCTTTTCAGACTAACTAACTAGCAAGCTTCTTTCCCCAGAAACCACACTTTCCGTCTAAAAAGAAATTAAAGTCTGATTCGAAGACATAAAGCTTTGGGAATACCACATTCTCTTTTCCCTTAAATTCAGGGTACAGAAATACCTTGAGGTCCTTGGAGATGCCAAGTTCTCATTAGAACTAGCACAAACTCCAGGACCCATTTCAGAAGAAAACAAGGAACTTTTATTGATGTTTAAGCAATTCCTTGCCTGGGCCTGGACATGTAGAGTTGAGAAGGCAAAACTGGGAAGGATCAGCAGTAAATGAAATTACTTGGCTATGGTTTGAGCAATAGCCCTGTGTCAGAGCTGCTTCCTTGATTTTTAAAAATTCTGCATTAAACCAAATGTCATACCAAAATACTGACTGTCAGTATCCTCTCAAAGTACCACTTTCCAGTCAAATTTGTCCTTGACTGGGGTAACCTCACAAAAGTCAACATGTTGCCTACTACACAGCCAACTGAAACACATTTACACTGCAATTAAAAAAAATAAAATAGTCTGTTCCCTTTTATTGGCTGTGTAGCACAAGCAAAGCCCTGGGTCTTTGTAAACAGTTAAATGGCAGAGCAAAGCAAATACTTTCAGGGGTTTCAGGAGTTTATTCACACTAATGGGTGTTCTCAACTACCACATGGATTCTTTAATGGAGGTGGAAAGTGTCAGAACTGATCAGATTGCTTAAAAGGCAAGGAAGTCTGACATATCGCCCTGCATGCATTTATGAAGGAATGGGAATCAACTCAAATTCCTCTGAGAAAGGCTCAGCCAAGGGATGAGTACACAAAATCAGGATTAAGGAGGAATCTTTGAGGAGGTGCACCAAACAGTGTCTTTTTTATACCTACAGGTTCCAGAAGCTGCTGAGTTTAAAGGGACTGCTCTTTTCAACTAGCAAAGATTTTGCTGCAAAAACGCAGCAGGCTGGAGAGAACAGATAAATACACATACATATGTTACTAGGGTCACCTACAGCTATAGGAGAAAGGATGAAAAGGGCCCAAGAGGTCTACCAGCTTGCCCTAAAGGAAAATCAACTACGTTATTCCTGACAGCTGTTTCTCGAACCTGCTCTTTTAAGAGACCTACGCCCACACAGATGAGAAGAAAGGAAATCGTCATCTCATCTGAAAGGGATTCAGCAGGAGAAACAGTATGGCAAACTGTTCAGCGGCTTTATCTGCTGCAACACAACCCCTGCGAGACAGGGGCTCTACGGTGTGCACTCACTTGGGCACCTGGCTCGTTTGGTAGCTGTACGATTAATTATTGGCTGAGGCGACGATACCTGATTTTTTTTTTAGGGAAGCAGCATCTTTGCACCAGCCCATCTGGACGGATGCGAGGAAAGTGCATCTTTTGTGAAAACCCCCTTCCTCCAGCGTGGTGCCATGCTGCTGTCTGTGCTCCAGCAGGATTGCTGAAACCCTCCGATTGCAGCGCGAGCCGCAATCCGGCCCATCCCACGCCTTGGCCACCCGCTCCAGCTCTGGCGGGCGAGCAGCCCCGTGGCTATTAACGGGCACGCCGGGGGATGAACCGGGGGCTCACTGCAGCGCCAAGGGAACAACAGGTGCCTCCTCTTCCCGCTGCTCCCGCCGGGGCTGCCGAGCGGTTCCCGGCTCCCGGCGGTGTCCAAGGCGAGCGGAGGCGGCACACGGCGGCGCCTGGCACCGGGACGGGCTCGCCCGGAGCCGGGACGGGCTCGCCGAGCCGGGACGGCTCGCCGGAGCCATGGCAGCGCCCCGGCTCCGCTGCCAGCTTGGCACCCCGCGCTCCTTCACACGCGGGAATGCCGCCCCAGGGGCAAGGACGGGGCTCTCCTGCTCGGGTTTCACTCCTTGGGACAGATTTCCTCCCACGGAAAATTAATGGCACGGCGTGAGCAAGGCGGATTTAAGTGCCAGAGGAAAAGCTGGTGCGGCTGGATTTTAGGAAAGGCAGTTTAACATGGTGTTCTTCCCCTCTTTGAAAAGCATTTTGAGAACGAGTGAGGAAAAGCAGTATGAAAAGCCTATATCTTGAGCATTATTATTTGATTGTCCCAAATTTACTTTTTCACACAACAGATGTTCCTAATGTCTGGCACCATTTTTAATGATGTGCCTTTTTTGAAGGATGTGTGCTGTATCGCCCATAAAAGCATCCTCTCTGTTTAGAGTTTATTTTGTTAAAATCGTTTTTCGACTAGTCATCTCTCTAGGGAACAATGACACGATAGAACAGTATTTCTGATGGGTGATATTTTATTACTAACATATGTTTTCATCACATAACCAATATTACCACTCTATTCTGCTATAAATATTTATCAAAATCCTCTAATTTGAAATTATTTCCAAGACAAATTTCATATTTTGGTTTTAAACTATCACATAATGAATTGTCCTGGTAAATGCCCATTGAAGGGTAGTTTTGGGGGGGAAAAAGTACATATGCAGTCTTGTTGACTTTTAAAATGTAAGGCAACAGATTTCACATATCATTTTTGAATTCCCTTATAAAGCAATCTCCTAAAATATCACTATACTCCCAAAATTTTAGAATATCAAGTAAATTTAAAAGCAACAAAGCAGACAATACAACAATAATCATAAAACATCTACTGCTATCATCAGTCTGAAAGACATCCCAAAACATAAGTAAATTAGAATTAAAAAATAGAATATTTGACTTACTGCATTTTCCACACATTCAAAAGTCAGGATATCTACCAAAGGAAACAGCAAAGAGTTGCAGGTGTTGACAAGGCTAATAAGTTCCAAGTCCTTTGATTAAAAAAAAAAAAGGAAAAATTTAAGACCTGCACTTATCTGTCAGAATCACTTTCCTTCTACAGTTATCAGAGTCAAAAAGGCACCTTGCTCCAGGTTACATATGTGAAGCCTCCTGAGCAAGCATTCTACATCACACTGAAAACAAACCACCACTTAAAAAGAGCCAGATGGAGCAGTCACTGCTTTAGAGGACAAAATGTGACATTCAGAGTCAATTATTGCTCCATGTAAGTTGTGATAACGTGTACATATCAAGATCTCTCAATGTTGCATTGAGTCAAAGCAAAGTCAACACCTGCCCCACTGGTTTTCTCCTGGAAAATCCCCAGCAAGCACACTCCTCCCACTACAGACAGTTCAGTATGCCAATTTCCATGATCAAGAACAACAAGGACAGAAAGAAGATATTTCATTTATTACATATTTCATCCCTTAAGACTTACTTCTTACTTCAGCCTCCATAAAACCAGAAGTGTTAGTAAAACTCCAGCTCAGCTCATCCTCCAAGGTGGCAAAAATGACATTTAAATGCAACAAAAGAGCACAGATCACAGGAAACAGCAATAAAAGTGAAGAGAAAGGACTAGAAGGAAATGAAACAAAACCTTAAGAATCAGTCTTAAAAGTGATTACATGAAGACATCTGTATTTCCAAAAAGACTTGATGAGATCTCTGCTGTCATTCCATGACCACCTCCATGTGCTGCTGGATGGGGCAATGGTCAGCAGGAGATGTCTTGGTTCCCTTTCATTTATGAGAATTTCTTACTAGGAATGTGATCAGAACGTGCCCCAGCAGTATATACACATGCATGCCATGATACTTAATGGCACCAATCAATTAAAAGATTAGTAATGCCCAAAATGACCATCTAGTGGTGAACGAATATAAAAATACAAAAAAACTTTCGAAAAAACCAGAAAAAAACAGGGTTACATATTTAAGATTGATGTTATAAAGTTTAGAACAGCTCATTATCAAGTAATTATTATCTCCTTAGTGATCAGAGAGACCATACACAATTTGCTAAGTTTTCACAATCAGCTACATGCCTGATTTTTGGGGTAGAAAGAACCTCGGGATTTTTTGCTGGGGAAATTAAGGAATTATCACCAAATTTGGCCAGGCACAGTAATCTAACCCTAAACCAACCTTTCCTGGTGCTCTCCTTCCATTGGTAGATTTTTTTTCCCCACTGATTTAATAGAATTCACATCAATACAGCAGAGAATTCGATGAGTACTAATTTTGACAAAACAATATTTCAACAAAACGCCAGTTTTTCAAACACAGAAAACTGGAAAAACATGCTTCAGTTTTGACAAAGTATTTTCCAAGAGCTGCTTTTCAGGTCCCTAAAATTCAAGATCAGTACACACCAGACAGATCACAGCCTTCAAACATTATGCAGTCAAGGCACTCATGCATAAAACCACAGTTTGAGCCTTTTGACGAGTGCTGTGGTCACCTATCTCTGGGCTATTCCCAAGCCTCCCCTGACTTAAAATCCTTGTTTCCTTTTCACTGTGCACAAACCAGACTGGGACTTTCAGAAATGTCACAGGATGGAAAACTCACTTCCCTCTCATCTGCAACTCCATGTCTTTGGTAGACCAGATCCCTTGGATGATGCTCTGCCTGTTCTGTACCAAAAAGAGTTCAGACCCAAACCTGCCTCTGGTTTCCAATTAAATTTGGGTGTCCTGGTCATCCTTTGTTTTGACAGCACAAGCCAGTACAGACAGAAGCAAACAATGACACAGCTGCCATTTTCCTACGAGGTCCACCATGTGACAAACTTAATGACTTAAGAAAAATTTAAACTTTCTAAAACTAACCACAAGCAAAATGTGCTTCGGCAAACTACAGAGCTTGGAAACGACTTGAAGATTATATCACCCCACTCATAAAATGCAGTTATTGAAAAGAACTGTTAGCCTTTATAAGTGATGGAAGGCAAGCATTTCACATGCTGCATTGACACTGCTCCAAATCTCATTTTTTCTATTCAAAAATGAAAGTCGGGCTTTCAGCAAACTACACTGTGTTTTGAAGAATTTTTTCATTCTACTAACAGGTTATCCTGCTTACTTTTCAAGTCTCTTTGCACAAAAAAAGAAGGGGAGCTGGGGCAAAGAGGGAAAGAAAAGAGTCCATTTGAAAAAATTACACTGCTAGATTACAAGAGTTGAAAGCTGGTATGTAACTTTGCTCCGGGTGATCAAACTGCTAATCAGGAATGCTGTCGGGAACAGAATGGAATTCCAAATAAATTAGCCATGTCCAAGAAGCCAATACAACACAGGATTAAGGCTCACAAAGAAAACAAATTTATTCAGCCTACTTTATCAGAATTCTTAATAATGTGTACTACTTTTTCTCATCGCAGTCTGAGCTCTTCCACTGGAACAGTATGGAGAAGGAAAAATGAGTCACACTTCATAAATCTCCTGCTTGTACAGACACCTAAAAATGTTACATAGAGCAAGACACACAATGCCATTACATATAAATACATATGCTTATCACAGCCATGGGAGAAATGTGCAGATTTATTTCTCTAGCTTTATTTCCAAGGCACCTGACCAAAAAAAAAAAGATGCTACACACTTCTGCGAAAATCTACAAAGCTGAAGGAAAAAGGTTAGAGCTTCATTGACCTCCATGCTAAAATGAGGTTCAATACCATAGCATATGTATTGAATAAGTAACTACAGAAAGAAACCTCTCTCCTCTACGACAATCCCATTGCATCACCTTTTTTATCAAGCATAACAAGAAAAATTTGCAGTACTGTGGCTGAGGTACTGTCTGCAGCTCAGAGCATGTTCTGCTTTCACCTCTGACAGCATCCCAGAGAAACTCTCCATAACAGCTTATGCCAAAATCACAGGAACATTAAAAGATGAGCTTAAGCTTCTGCCTCTCCTTGAGTTGGAACTTAAATATTTATCAGACTGGTTTTCCTCATCTGTGAAATGGAGATTATAATAGGCTCTTACTGCACAGTAATTTGGAGACAGAACTAAATTTCTGAAGCATTTTTGTAACAATAAAATTTAAAAAAAAGAGATAAAATACTCAGAAAAAGTACTTCATGCAGAATCTAGACACATAGAGAGAAATCTACCTGTGATAGAAGTGCATGTATCATCTTGGCTTCTGAAAAAATCAGGTAAACCATAAACATATTCTGACCTTGAGCCATGCATTGCCCAGTACACTTATTCCCTGGAAAATAAGAGACTGAGGACAATACCACTTGTATTCACATGACTCTGCCATATTTCCCTGAGCATCTGTGCATGCAGGGACTTCCTGTAGCAAAACTCATCAAGCAAACCACCAGCTGAGTGTCAGTGTTGGGGATTCGTCTGCCTGGTGGTTCCCAGCCATGGCACTGCCCTGCTTTCCAAATGACCCAACTCCACGAGCCATTCCATATCCATGGCTGGTGTGGGAGGTATTTTCTAAAGGATTTTTGTCCCAGAAAAGGGGGACTCCCTGCAAGACACCAGTTGCATGCCCTCGCCTTCCCATAATGGAATAAATTAAATGCTATTTACTATCACCACTGTATCTACTATTTAATTCAAGCACAAAAACATGTTTTATCAAGTGTGACTTTCTTCTTTTTTTTTTTTTTTTTTTTTTTTTTGGTTTTTTTTTTTTTTGTTTTGTTTTGTGTTTTTTTGGTTTTTTTTGTCAAGTGTTTTCTCCTCTCTGTAAGAAGATGTTTGCATAAATATGGGGGAAAAGCACATATTCCCAAATCCTCTTCTCTGGAATTGCACCTCCAGAGAGTGAGGGTCAGATGATGAAAGCCATTGCTGTATCATCAAGAAAGGCTACTGGAAGGGTTCTGTCTACCTCAATGCATCCATTAAATTCACATTAAAAAAATGCTTGATTTGAACAAAATATTTTAAATTAAATATAAACTGTGCTGTTTGCTCAGAAAAATAAACCAAGAAAGAAACAACCACAAAAAAACACCATGCATAAAGACCAAGGAAAAAGTGATGATTTTCATTTTCAAAAGGGTCTCCTTGAATAAAATCCAAATTTTTATGATAAACTACTGAAAGTAAAGTTTTGATTCAGGGAACAGCAGAAAAGGGCCTTTTCCCAGAGATGTAGAACACATCAATAAACTGTTTCGAGTCATTTGAGACAACCATTGTGGCAAATGAACTACTGGTCTAAAAAATGTTACCTTGTTCTACCTTGACCTGCCAAACAGGGCTGTGTGGACTCTGCACTCACTCATGGGCTCCAGCTGAGCACACGTGGCAGGGCCTGGAGAGCTGGGGGGGATTTCTGCATTTCCAGGATAGAGACCCTGCATTTCTGAGGGAAGGGAAGGGAAGGAAAGGAGGATGGCTGCTGGCAAGGGGCAGTGCTGCTCCACTGACTGCCCTTAGCTGATGGCAGGCCAAGGACATGCATCCTGGGGTACAACACTCAAAATTTGGCTTTACAAAATACTGGCCTAAGTCACAGTTTGATCAGCAAGTGCACTCCTCTTGCACCCTGAAAACAGCATGCTTGGGGTGCATCTAAGATTTTTTTATTTTTTTTAAAAACACAGAAAATAAAGCAAGTAGGTGAAAGGTAACTGTATCACTTTACAGACACAAGCTACCCTCTGATTACAACTAATTAAGATATTCAGCAGCCTTAAAACAATACCTTTTTTTAATCAATGTACCCAGACGGCATTCACAGCTTTTTGTGATGACAAATGCCCTTTGAAAGAGTTAATAGGCAAAGGTTTGTACTGGCAATGAATAGGGCTACCTTTAATTGATCCAAGAGCCTTAGAGAGCAGTCTTATAGCATGATGATGTATTTGGGTTGCAAGTAGGCCAAAATAAGCATAAAGAAAATCTGTAAGACCATGAGACCTTTAATTTTTTCATTGCAGGGAGGGAGTGGGGGGGGGAACTGCTGGGGAAAATGGGAGAACTATGATGGGGTTATCTTTGTGCTCTGGCACTTAAAATAGATAAAACGACAGAAATTTTGAGGAAAAGAGAGGAAGTGATCAGGCCATAATTCTTAGAATAAACGTCAAGATGTACGGAAATGTACAAAACAAGGCTTCTTCGGAATAAAAAAAAAAAAAAAGCCATAAAAAAAGAGGAGATGACCTAATGGTATAAAGAAACATTGATTAAAGAAATACCCAGAGGGAGAAAGATATTCCATCAGCTTTAACAAACACTGCAAGGGCCCTGCATTCCCTCTTAATTTCTCAAGTAAGGGGAGAAAAAAATAGAAGCAGCAGTCACATGGATCCATTTATAATTTTTTCCCTTATTCCCTGCTCATCTTTTGCATGGTTTTATTCAAGATGTACAGGAAATGTGGACACTAAAAGCAACTCACAGAATTAAACATGACAGGTTAGTTGTAAATATTTTACCCTGAGTAGCCAAGGAGAAACAAAAAAAAAATCATTTTTATAAGGAATATAAAATCTATTCAGTCATATTTTTTCTTTATGAGACTGATTATGCATTAATATCACCTAGTAATGAAGGAAGCAGTCTATCCATGCTTACACTGGTCTTTCATCAGAAACTCAGTTTTGGCAGAATCCCTCCCTCACACAGCAAAAGCTAAACAGATTTCCTTGAACTTTCACAGGTGCAAACTTTATGTCAAGGTAGAACTTTTCTGGAAAGTCTGAGGCAAATCAGACAAGAAAACTCCTAGTCTAAAAGACTATTTTCAAATGGAATTACTGTGCAAGCATACTATCAACAACTCTGTAGAAAAAATTAAATAGAAAGTTGTCATCTGAGATTTTCTTAGAAGACAGATATGGGAGGAGCTAGGAAAAAACAGTTGACATTGCTCCTTAAAAATAAAGAAGCAGAGCAATAAAATATCCTGCTCCAATATATGCATCCAGATGCATTAGGAAAAGCGAGTCAAGTCCAGCTTCAATCCAGAACAGGGAACAGACAAGCTGTTCTCAAATTCTGCTCATCCTGTTCATCCCAGGGCCATGATGGAGCCCCTTCCAGCAGCCACTCTACATGAAAAGGTACAGACAATTCACTGGGGTCTGGGTAAAAATGAGGATTGAACTTACCTCTCCAAAGCAAAAGAACTCCCATGGGATTCTCAAAACAACAATACATTCCCCCATTAGGAATATTTGCCTCCTGTGAGTCTTCCCCTATGGTACAAAGCTGTGAGGAAAAGAACAGATAAAAACTTCATGTCACAATTTCCAGACATTTCCCAATTAACTATTCTAAGCCCACATCACCAACCACCACAGAATTACAACCAAGGTGAGCACCAGCTGCATCCTTCAAAAAAACCCCTCACTTCAGGGCATAAACATCAGCAGATGAGGAGAACCAGGACATGTGGACAGTAGCAACCTCCCAGGGAAAGTGGAGACAGCTGTACACATCCTTACTTAATACAGTATGAAGAGATTCAGACTACTATTTGTATTTTGCGTTTTGAGTTGCTTTCATTTTTAGAAAAATAACAACAATTTTGAGAAAGTCTGCTCTCCTTGTTCCATTCACCTTCCATTCAGACTCACAGAATCTTCCTGTGTAATTTAAAGATAAAATATTTCTTTTCACCTTATCAGGTAACATGTAAATTCTAGCTACCAATGCATTTTCTGAAAAATAAACAAATAAATAAAAAATTAGGATCTACAAGGTTGTTTAAAGGATATCAAGTTCTTTAGGAACAATTTAAAATCAACTGCTTTTTGTGCAGGGGACAGCAGCTGGATTGCCCATCCCACTCTCCCAAAGCATGGTGAAGCACCAGTGTTTCATAAAATAGAAGTCAATCATATCACAAAATAACAGGGGGGAAAAAAATGGCCTTTAAAGGTCCCTTCCAATCTACTTTATGATTCCATCCCATGAACTGGTACAATCAGCTTATTTGTAGGACACTCCATACTATTGAAGATGGTATTTGGGGACAGTCAACAGAAAAAGAGCCAATACTCAGATCCTGTTCAAATACATTCAGTTCCACCAGAGAACACACTGAGAAGGGCACTTTGGTGGCAAACAGCAGCAAAATCTGAGCCATGTTCCCAAAGGAAGCCTGAAGGGTGTTTACAGGTCTGTTTGTTCACACAGAGACAAAACACATCCCACCTGGAAGTATCAGTGGGAGCCAACAGAGCCCTACCAGGACGGCCTCTCTCCACAGCCTCAAAAGGACCACCAATGCCAAAACTGTAACAATCCCATATCCACGTGCTTATCTTTGACCAAGCAAACACTGTACTGATAAGAAACTGAGGCATTGAAAGTCTTAATAGAAATGAACCCAGATTTTCCAAGGGACACCTATTTTACGGCTGCCTCATAAAGCTAAGAGAAACAACATTTTTAAAGCCAGTTCATGTTGTGCTCTTGAAGGAATTTCTGTATTTGGTTATTTTCCATCCTTGCTCACACATTCACACGCACACACCTGGAACTGTTGAAACAGACTTAAAGGTGAGGAAAGCTGATGAAGAAAGAGGAATGGGTTTTCCAGTGCCAGAGATGGACTCAGTTTCAGAGAGAAGATTAAAACCTATCAGTTTTTGGCCCTCAGGCCAGTGCTCAGACAAAAGTTTCCCAGGTTCCTTATAAACTGAAATAACCCTCCTGAACAATTTATATTTTTTAAAAGTGGTCCACAGCAAGCTTTACCTAAGAGCTAGCTGAGCCTCCTTGCAAAAAGGGCTGTTTAACTGAGGATTAACTAGACTGCCATCTACAATCCCAGGCCCAAATACAGGGAAATACATCCCACAACGCTCTCACAAAGGAGGCACAAGGAGTTTTCACGCCGCATCCCAAGAGGCAACAGGCAGAGATAAAGTTGTGCTTTCAGCTCGGCCGGTATAAATCCTCAGGAACTCCACACTGACACAAACCTCCACCCTAAACTCTCCAAGGACTCTCCTCAGCTCAGCTGAGGATACTAAGGAAGCAAACTTTGATCCTCTTTTTTTTTTTTTCTAGAAATCTGCTTCACAGTTCAGCATCTTTGATGTAAATCTTTTAAAAGACTGTGATGGCATCAAGTCAGGGACAGGATGGAGGGAAATGTGTTTCCGACTCCTCTGTGGGGGGACCATTAGGAGGAGGGTTAATAGCCCTGGGCATGCGATCAAATCAAGGCTTGTGCCAGTTCCCCAGGCTTTCCCTTGCCATCACCAGCTCCCCCAGGCTGGGCAGCTCACCCTCATCTCCTCCCCAAAGCCAGCTCTTAAACAGAAGCACGACAGTCTGCTGGGAGGAAACCGAACGATAATCACACAACTAACTTATATGGACAAAGTATGAAAGAGGCCGAAGGAGGGGAGAGAGGCAGGGAGCCTGTGATACCTTCACCTTTGGAGCGACACGAACCCAGCCGCTCGTCCAGCTGAAAAGCCGGGCGGCGGGGGGAGCTGGCACTGGGACCTTCCCAACATGTGGATGGCAGCAGCCAGGCAGCCCCGAGAGCCTGCACACGGCTGGAGTTAGCATTCCGAGCACACAGCCCCGCAGAGTATGGGAAAGCGAGAGCGCAGCCCAAAGAGCTGGCGCCACGAACTGACGAGCAGAGCGCAAGTGATAAAGATTTACTGCGAGAGAGGAGGAAACAGTCCGCTGGCCCGATTAGAGCTGTGAATACCGAGTTGTTCAGGGAGGATTTTGCAGCTGACTGATCACAGGCTGTCGGAGCAGGCCTCGGACAACAGCTGCAAGGCTTGCTGGGCTGCAGGAACAAAAGGCGCCTAGCACGGTGCAAAGAAAGAGTTGACAGGTTGTTGTTAGCAGTGGCAAATGTGTGAGGTATGTCACTGTGTGTGAGACGGGCCGGGCTGGGGCGCTGGGGAAGAAGGAGGGCAAGAAGCACAGGCAGCGCTCAGAAAAAGAGGGGGCGTCGCGGGGGAGGGAGCAGGGACACAGGCTTGGTCAAAGCGTTTTCCTAAAATCAGGCCGGTGTTTGTAAGGAGGACAATCACAAGGTCTGTTTACTGCTGCCAAGATGAATTAGCCCATCGTCTCATTTATAGGACGAATCCGGTGGCACAGACTATAAGGTGCATGGCATTAAAGGGACTAATTAGACGATTCTGGCAAATCTGAATTAAGACCCTTTCTTTCTTTGAAAGCTGGAAAGCATTTCTCAGGACTCCAGTCAGATGGCTTAGGTTTTGTTGGGCCTTTTCTTTCTCTTCTGAGAAGGGATATCTTGTGCAATTCCCTAACTCACAAGGGTCTGCTCTAAATTCTGCTCTGAGCTTCAAGAACAGTTGTTAGGAAGCTGCTGGCATTTACATCATATCTAAAAAGGTCCAAATGAAAATCCCGGATTCTGCAGGAATTCAGCTCCCAGTCCAGGGACAAACTTTACAGCTGGTCCCTCCTGTTAAGAGTGGGCTAAACCAGAAGCCCACATGAGAACATACCTGAGCTAAGAGCCTGCAGCTGAATTCTCACTCACACACACACAAAACAAGCGAGGTTTTTCAAAAGCTGGCTTCTAATCTGACACCCACCCCCTTCAAATCCAGTGCCTGCAGCCAAGTGCTTTTCCCAAGCAACTCTGAGCTTTCTGGAGCCATGGTTCACTAAGCGTGTGAGTGCTGGGCAGGAATGTATCAATGAAACTCCAGAGATGATCAAAGACAGGAGCTGGAGAACAGGAGACCTTACTTCGAGCTCCCTGTTTGGCAAGTTTAGGCTTCAGTTCTTGAAGTCTGGCAACGTTTTACTCCGATTGTGACCAAAACAAAGTGTCCCAAACACCTCTGAAGCAGTGGTGCATGCTGTTTGCACACAACCACTATATTACAGTGGTCACTATTAAAATGTTTTACAAGCAGTTAAGGTTACCATGGCATTCACAGCATACTCATAGAAGGGAATACCATGAAAATCACAGAAACATCCAGCACTGCAAGCTGCAAATGTCAAATGTTTCATAGTAATTAGTGACACTTTGTAAAGCATAGGCTTCTTGCATTTGACACACATATCTATCACCAACAAATAGGAGACGCTAAGAAAGTGCAGTGGCCTTTATAGTGTTCAATCAATTATACAAACAAACCTTATTTTGATTTTTCTCTTCTAAATGGTCTCTGGGACCCAGTTAGTCTAGTCCCAACGGGCAGCACTTGATACACCGTAAAGGGAATTCAGAACAAGAGGCATTTCAAGTCTTCTAACACAGCTCCATTCTCCCAAAATATATATAAAAAAACCCAACCCAGTGTGCAGAATACTCCATCTAGGGGCAGAAATGTGACTCAACATTTCCTTAGCCTTTGCTTTGACATGTGTTAACCTCATTCTACCAGGTCTGAGTGCATGAGGAATAATCAGACATTTCACAGAGGTTCCTAATAGCTCTTCCTCAGTATGAGTCCATAGACTTTTACTTCTTATTATTTTAAATACAGAGCTTCCAGCTTGAGTTTCCGCTTAACAGTGATGAAGAACACAGGCACCACTTTTGTACATCTACTAGCAACTGGACTATACTTTAAACTACAAATACTATCTTAGGAACAATTTATAATCCATCATCCCCATATGGTCAAAGTTTTCAGCTGAATAAGGGCGGCCAGTGAGCTCAACTAAAAAGAATAATGAAATGCCTAAAGGACTACTTGTGTAACTATGTTTTTGTATGTAACTGTGCTTCTACTGGAGTCAAAGCAAAGTCTGAATTTCACTGCAATGGGAGTAGAAATAATTTGTGGCAGAAGTATATTTCTGAATCACAAATTCTCTCTGTAGCTGGATAATTCAATATCATCTACGATTAATGGAATTTGTTCACCAAATGTATTTGAGAGCAACATATACAGCAGACAGATCAACAAGTCACAGGCTCTGAGAAAACCCTGAAAATATAAAATAATCCCCTTTATGATAGCAGAAGTATATCAAGCCTTGCCTTCCAATGATGTTTTCTTTATACAAATGCTTTCAGCTGACAAGTCTTCACCGATTTTCCACAGTCAGGAATGGGATACAGCTTGTCCATAATGCCACAGCTTTCCACGGCACCGGGTCTTGCTCTTTGTCTCTCTGGTACAGAGAGGCTGCTTCTGAGGCTGCTGTAACACTTTGTAAAGTAATCAAATTACTTCCTACATTTGCTCTCCTTAAACACCTCTGCTTGATCCCCTCCACTCTTCCTGTTCAGCCTCTCAGTCGCAAACTTCATGCTTCATAAATGCAGAAGTTAGAATTTTCTAGACACCACTTTAATTTTTCAAATAGCAATCCAATTACTGAGCAAATTGGCACATGTGCCTGGTTACATAGCGACTTGGCACTGCCTCCACTCGCTGCTGGCAGTGATGAATGTGCTCCCCCTCAGCCCTCCTCGTCTATCTGCCCCAGCCTGCGAGCCAACACCAGTGACCACATAAGGAGAGTGCCTGGCAGCTGCAAGCCTGAGGTGCCAAGAGGCAGATTGTGTTCTGTAGCAGCAGGATCTGGGTCTGTGACTGGCTTCCTGGCTAGTCTTTTGTAAGACCTTTTCCATGGCCTCTAGGTTGGCTCTAATGAAGCCTGTAGAAATGCCTGCAGGGAGCTGGTATAGAAGTGAGTTAAGTCAAAGGTTTAATTTAGTTTCTAAAGTGAAGTGAATGTATATTGGCCTTCTCTTTCCACCCTGCAATTATATTCCTGCCACATTTATGTGAAAATACAGTGTTCAGTCAACAATAGGAGTGCATTCCTGGGTATGTCTGCATGGCACATTGGGGCAAAGATCCCCAAGCCAGTGTCAATTAAGCTGGCTGCAGAACCAGGAGCAATATAGCCGTGTTTGCTCGCTGTGACACCCGAGCTAATTAACTATGTATGGCAGTAACAGAGCTTTACTGTTCCTGGCACCAGCACTGCTGTCCCTGTGTGGCAAACTGCTACAGACATGCCAGCTCACTTGGAGGTAACCAGAGGGCTCCCCAGCCCAGTGCTGCTTTGCACTGCCCAGATACGTTCAGGAAGACTCCAGGAACTGGCAGGAATTTGTTGGCCATCACGTGAGAGTGGCAAGGCTACAGATGTGGTTACAGTAAATGTGCACTGTTCCACTTCCAGTGGAACATTCTTTTATTACTTGCAACATGATGGTCACAGAGCATCTTTAAGTAATATGCTGAGCATCTTGAGCAGCATCTGTCACATGTGCTGCTTTCTAAATATCTCACTTCCTCCTCCAGGGGCAAAAAGCTGGACAAAGATATTTTAAAGTATTTCTCACATTTGCTTTTTTTTTTTATTCCCCCCAAGAAATTTGGGTCTTAATCAAAAGTGACCTTCTTTAGACTATTTAAAAAGCCATTTTCAATTACTACAATGAAGCAGATAAGAACTTTCCCACAACAGGATAGCTTCTCCCCATCTGGCCTTTTTATGATCCCCAAGAAATTTACTTTCTTAAAATAAATGAGTGCAGGTTCCAACAACCAGAGATGCACTATGATCCCTGTAATTCAAACAGGCTTTGGTGAAGGTAAAAACAAAACACAACTTGCCAGCTCTTCCTCTTTTGGAATTCCACCTCAGGCATACCAAGAAGCTACTGGAGAGAATCAGAGTTATTTGTCCAGCAAATTTCTGATGCAGATGGTAGTCTGGAAAATATCTGAGTGGACTCTGAACTGCACATACAAGAATATTTCACCAAGTTCGCTTGCTCGGACTTTACTGTATGAGTTACACTTTATGAGTACAGTTGTTTTGTTACTGATGGAATTTTTCCTTTCTTTTTATTTTTTTTCCCTAAATCAGGTATTTTGACAGAGGGACTTAATGAGATGTACTCAGAGGTACTCAGTGAGTGGTTGGATTAAACTTAATTAAATTATCTGCATTTATAATTCAAGAGCCTTTACCAGTGTTCGTCTGTGGGTAGATAAGAAGCCCAAGGTCTTCTGTTGGCTTCCTAGATAAACAAGCCATGTTGTAATTCCAAGAAACACCGTAAATATACAAGGACTTTCTCTTCAAACCTAATCAATCACCCCAGCTCTCAAAACTGACTTTTCACAAGGCACCAAACACAGTGATAAATTTTAACACACGCACCCCTCTGTACAAACACCCACAACTGTGATGCAGCAGCGTGGATTTTAATTAACTCTTTGATATCTGAGCGTGACATTTTTCCTCTGTGCTCTCAGTCTTCGCCACAGCTTTGCATGGGTTACTTGGAGTCACTTTAAACAAACACCACTAAATTCTGCACAGGCACCAGGCAAGGTAAAGTTACACGCATTGCTGGTAGGCTTCAGAGCGTTTTTCAGGAGTCTGTACCTCTGCATTCCAGTGATGTCTGAGAGAAGGATAAAAACCCTGGAGCTGTAGATGAAGTGCAACCCCATTGCCATCTTCAATACCTTCCACGGGAGCTGGACACCAGAGCCACACTCCTGGCCACAGGCCTGTAGGACACAAGGAAGAGTTAGTTATCCAGAAGGGCACACGAGCATGTGCCTCTCACCAGGCATGTGAATGCCCCAAACATGCCAAAGCTAGCAACGTTGCTGTAGCCAAGCTGTGCTGGAGCTAAGCATGCCCTTAAGAGCTTTGCTGGATGGCAGCCATTTACAGATGTACAATCAGTACGAGACATGGAGGCAGAGACTTCCTTTAATGGGTCCTCTAAATTCTCTTCCTGAAGACACATACTTGGTTATTTCAATTAAAATGTTTAGAAAACCAAATACTCCTCTTCTGATTACATCTCAAACACTGGCATATGGATCATTTTTCCTGGAGTCCTTAATTCACCACACTTCTTAAAGATTCAGGGCCAGACAAACAACTGAAAATCAAATGCAGAAAGCAGCTGGATTCTGATAAGACAGAACTCTCCCAGCTCTTGTTTGCCTCTTGCTTTATCCTTGATTTGTTTGAAGATGCTGGTGGGTGCTTGCCTGCATGTAGTGATAACTATTAACAGCAGCTTGATGAATAGGAGAAGAGAAAGTGGAAGAGAAAACAATAGGAAAGGCATTAAGGGCACTAAGTCCTTCTTTCTGGGATGGGCATTAGGCATATGTTCACTACTCCAGTCCCAGTGCAATCAAAGCTGTCCTGTGCCACTGCCAAAAACTGCAACAGGTGCCAGAAGATTACAGCATTGGTTAAACCCACTCTTAAGGCACCAGCTCAGGGACTGATCCAAATCCCAGGAGCCAATGAACATCTTCCCCCAGATGTCAACTGTTTTCAAATAGTTCCCCTCTTATTTTCAATGTGATGCTGGGGAGGGGCAGGGGATAAATAAATTTGGCTGCCAGGAGGCAATCCACTGATATCACCACTGCCAGCCTGGACAGGCGCCAAAGTCATGTACAGCCACTCAAACACATTTGTAAGGTAATTATAATTTTATATTCACAACAATAAGAGAGCTTCATTCATACAGAACTATTAAGACAGTTTCTGGTTCCATTCTTCCCAGCACATTACAGCGACAACTCCATGCCAGCAGCAGCCACATGGCCTAAAGGTGCCAAGCTGGCAAGGATACCCTCTCTCAGCATTTGGCATCTGAAGCCCTTGGCAAAGCCCTCAGCAGTTGTGCTTGGCTGCCTTTGGCTCTGTCATGTGCTCAGGCTGCTGATAGCACGGGAGGGTGCTGCGTCCTCTGGGCACCATTTCACTTTAACACCTGTCTGATTCGCAGGAATGCGCGCACATGCAGAGCGAGAGCCCGGCACAAATCCTCCCACAGACCTGGAGCACATGCTCCATTTGTTACTGAAAGGGGTCGTTTCCTCAGAACCACTGTGCCTTCTCCTTTTTTTTTTTAATCCTCCCCTCTCTCCCCCTCCTCTTCCCCTTCAAATATCTGTATATGGCCCTTAGAGGGTCCTACATCCTGCCATGCATTCCACATGTGTTGGAGGTTTCCTCTGTGAACAAGGAATACAAAACATAGCCTTCTTGTACATAATGAAATCTCATATTTTACTGTGCTCATATAAAACCATTTCTTTGTGACTAAGACTCTTTTTATTTGTGACATTTTAATGATCTACAAATGTTTGGTATAGATGAAAGGAAATTATTATTTCCAGGTCACCTTGCAGTAATACTTTTTGATAGGCACCATAATTCCAATTAAACTGAGTAATAAGGGAGGGGAAACCCTTCAAACATTTAAAGTGCCACTGAAGCAGAAGTATTTTTAGGGGAAAACATAAAAACAAGCACACATCTTTAACCACAAGCTACGAAATATCGGAGGAGCATAGATAAGAAAATTCAAAGCCCTTTTTCCTGTGGGGACCATTCAAACAAACGCAGACCATAAGGATGCAACTCTGTGCCCCACAAACACCACATTTTAGTGTCACAGAATTAGGGCTGACTTGGGCACAAGCTTATTGAAGTGCTCCCAGGTGTGGTCCCTCAGAGGTACCTGTCAAAAGCACAGCTGCCACCCCAAGCTTGGCAGAGGCAGCTCCTCGGTAGCTAGGGCAGAGAAGTGCGTTGAGATGTTGCAGAGCACCTCCCCAAATCCCTGCCTGTCCCAAAGCACTGTCCCCACGAGCCTGCACTGGTTCTTCTGGTACATTCTGACACCTTTGAGCACGGTTATCTTTGGGTCAGACACCCTGAAGCCTGTGAAATACCCACGAGCCTGGGGTTGCTAACATCACAAAATAGCTGCTATCGCTCGCTCCGGAGCGAAGGCTCCACGTGCCCAGCCCAGCTGGAACATCCAAACACGAGCCACGGCTCCCCTGCTCCCCCTCAAGCCATACCCTCTGCCTGTCACCTTGTGATTTTTGGTTTGTATCAAGCTCAGGCCCACAGACACCAGCCAAGGCCTCCCTGTTCTGTGCTAGAACACAAACCCTGCTCGCTGCACGTAATATGTATCTATCAGTACTTCTGTGTTTACCCACATGAGCTGGGCTTTTATAAAAGGATTGTTTTAAAAATTGTTTTGAGGGAGCTGATTTTTGTTGGGCTTTTTTACCTTCTTGAACAGTTCTTTGCTATCAATCAGGAAAAAAAAAACTTATCTCCCCCCTCCTCTGATACACGTGTTTTCTTCAGAATACTAGGGCAACATACAGGATGGACACAGGCACCATGACAAATTTAAGATCCAGCATCTTGGAGGCTTTCCTGGCTACAAGCCAAGCCTTTCTGACATGGAAAAAAGCTTTTTAACAAGGCATTTTCAGTAAGAAATTCGCTATTTAACCCTGGGGAGGTAAGGAAATACTCCAACTTAAAATTATTATTCAGTTGCGTATAAAAATGTTATTTTAGATCATTTTTAGGACTTGCTGTAATTGCATTATTTTCCTTTTTTTTTTCTCCGTGACCTGGGCAGTGGATTTCACTGTGATTAAAGCACCTGGCTTTTGGAGCAAGGGAGACAAAAAATAAGTACCAAATAAACATATAAAACTCTCAAGCAACATTCCTGGAATAGTTCTTCTGTAAAGTGCATGGCATGTTCCAAACACATGATTTCCTAGTACAAAGATTTTATTGGCTTCACTGCTCAGTGTGGTCATCTCAGATTCATGCCAAATAAACCTTCCATATCATATTGACATTTTATTTTTCATCTCTGGCTACATCTACTCTTTCCAAAGAGCAAGTTCCTAACTCCTGCAGGAATTCCCAGGCTGAATGCATGTTTTGTTATCTTCCCTTGAATATGATAACCTAGAAGACAGCACTGCATGTTACTCTTGGCAACTAAAGTGGAAAGGAGTAAGTACAGGGTTTCAGAAGACCCAGCAAGAGCCAGGGAGGAGAATATTCCTGCATCAGGTTCCTGGCACCTTATTTTGGCAGCATCCCAGTGCCAGGTACCAGGAGCAGACTTGTTCTCACACGAGTGCCAGTCAGAGTAAGCCCTGGAATGAGCTCACCCTACAGCATGGCTTGTATACAAGTCATGTGGAAGATCAAGAAAGGAAAAAAAATTGATGTCAAAGTCAGAAAAGCCTGCAGTTGCAACTATATACACCTAAACCTCCATGGACAGACCTTGCCAGGTGTTGTCTTATCATAATCCACTTCCCCTTGTTAACGTGACTAAATAAATACAACTTACCCAAATCAAACCCTGACCACTTCCCAATTTTAAACTTAATGAACTTTCTCAGGTTTATGCAGTTTTGCAGCACGCAACATAAAGTCAAGAGCTTCTTCATGAGAATGTGCCTGACTGGGAAATATTTTTTTTTAACAGTTACTGTGCCATGACTCAAGGGTAGAACACTGCTTTAAAGGGCTGCTGACTCTGGACAATTTATATGCTAATTTCAGAAATGATTCCTCCTACATTAAATAAGGAGCTGAGGAATGTTCCAAAGGTCTAGACAGACCATGGCATTAACAGATTGGGTAAATCAACATTAATACTGCCCACAGCATATTACACCGTGTGAACTTTCTTCACTGCCCGCACTTTACTAATTGTAGTTCCACGTGGTTCCTCAGCTGACTGGCCAAAATATAAACTGCACCAGCTCCCTAAAGCCTCCCTGTGCCCATCTTGACCTTGGACTTGCCTTTAATATTAAACTTGAGAAAAAAAGTCCTGAATGGTCACACTTTTTTATTCAGGGTACGTTTATAAATGGTTTATAAAGGGTTAATAATGATTAATAGATTATGAAAATGGTAAAGAAGCACGGACAACTACAAACACTAAGAATAGCTGTTTGGCACCCAATACTAACTGACCAGCCATCTAGAACATACATTCTAGCCCAATCTCCATCAGTGTGAAGGCCAAGTCTGGCAAATAGTTCAAATATCTTCAAGCTTGTTTGAGCACTGACAAGTTCTCCAGCATCTATTAGCAGTTTTCTGAGGCTATTATTCTTAAAGTACAAGTCAAATCTGTCTCTGAATGTAGACTTTGAATAAACAAGCTCTTTATTCTTGTTTATTAAACTTAAGACTAACAGAAAAAAATCCAGGTTTTATTTTACTTTCAATAAAAATGATCTTTATACAATTTCTCATATGGCATACGTAATGCTAATAACACAGAATTGAAAAACTCAAAATGCAAAAAACATCACTGATAGATCATAAAGTACTAAGATCAATTGAATTTTTAAAATTCCTTCTGTTTTTGTATTTCAGCTTAATAGCTACACTGCTGAAACAAGGCACTGATGCAGAGCATGATGCTGAGTCTAAGGGCTTAGCTGTCACAGAAAATAATTAAATCCCACTGGGGGTGAAATTTTGGGTTTAAATAAATCAGCATGTAAAGTATTTACAGCATTTTGTGTATTATCAGGATGTGATGAGTTCTTGCAGTGTCAGTGGTAAACCCAAAAGCAGTAAATACTGTGAGGTACCTTCATATCACAAAAATCTGAGTTCTTTGCAGCTGAAGTAAGAGCTGCTGAGAGGCTGCTCTTTCTTCAACCCTCACCTCCCTCCCTTTTTTTTTTCTTTCTACTTAAGTGAGGATTATACCAAATCTATGTGAATGACACAATCTCATAACTTTCTTAACAGACATTACAACATTTTGGGGGCACAGAACTGAATATTAAGTCAGAGGAGCACTGGGCAGGCACCTCCTCTCATTGAATTCAATAGCTGAACTTCTTGGAGTGCCAAGGGATTGAATTAGGTCTGTTTATAGTGTGGGTGCCAGCAAACTCTTTGTGCTTCATCACCCACACCCCCCCTGCCAATCATTGCACTATGACTTAATTATTTCATAGGAGCCACCTCTTAGCAAACTACAGCCAGGTAGGGAGTGAATAAAACCTCCCAAAAAACCAGTACAAGCAGGACCCCAAGACCTGACACAGGTAATAAATTCACCACACACAGCAAGAACATGCTTTGCTATACCTGAGACACCTCAGCCAAAAGGCTCCTGATAGTGATCAATGATGGCAAATTGGCAGCCAGGCTACTGGAAAAATTCCAAACTTCACCTTCCAGCTACAGGAATGAGGAGGATATATGTGAATGTGATCTTTGGCAGGGAAGGGTACATTGTTTCATTGCTGTGGGAAAAATGCTTAATGCTCGAACATTTCCTTAAAATAAGATTACAATGAAACATTAGAGGTAGCATTATTAACAATTATCAACTTTCCTGACTAAATGAAACAAAAACCTCTCCAAACCCATCTCCAAGCTGTGAGAGAGAAAAAAGGAAATCTAGTGTTTCACCCCTCATTTTTTTTCTGAGCACTTCAGCAGAGATGCTACTGCAAAGAGAATAGGCCTTTGTGTGCTTTGGGTTTTAAAAATAAGACGGCTCCCAACTTTCCTGCTCTTTTTCCCCATCAACGAATGAGGAAGAGATTAATCAAAATTTTGGGGTTAGATGATAACACTTGATATACTGAAAACAAGAACCCCCACACACCTCAAATTAATTTCTGAATGGTGAATCTTGTGCAGGAAATAGCTCGTGTCTGAAGAGAGACACAAACCCCATACAACTTTAAAAAGGATTTGGGGATCTCAGAATCCAGAGTTCTTGCTATGCTCCACAGAACAGAGAAAACCTGAAGGGGTTTTACAACCTTTGCATCAAAACCTAGTGATAAGAATGTTCCTAAATATTCCAACAGGTATTCTTTCTGAGAAACCACGAGTGAAGCTCATGCAGGTATCTGCTCTTAGTACACATGGTATGTGTAAAACACCCTGTGCTTCTCAACAGGAAGGAAATCATTCCTAAGTCAGGGCTCATCCAGAGGCTCTGACTCATCACTGTCCATCCAGTTCAGAGCCACCTTTCTCCCCAACTCTCTGTCTTGTACTCAGCTTCCTTCCACCACCCTTTACCTCCTGTGAAGGTCCAGCCAGCTCCTTTCCTCCACTGATCCTCTCAGCTTCCCCCATAACATCCCTTATCCCAACAGGAAAACAAAACACTGAAATTAATGTTATTTTATCATATCTTTACTTCTCTCTATGGCCCTCTCCTCATGCTGCCTTTTTAGGTTAAAGTTTCTTTATGACAGGGATTATTTACTGTTCTGTGTACTCCTACAACACAGGCTGGATCTTAACCAGCCTCAAGGCATTACCATAAGAGATGGAGAATAAAAAGAGACTGCCTTTGCTCTAGGTAAATGCTGTCCAGAGTGATACCAATAATATTTATCCATCTTTGCAAAAAGAACCCCAGGAAGCACATAACAAACATGCCAAATATTACAGAACCTAAATCACCAGTTCTTTTGAAAAGTATTTATTTTAAACAATTTCTATAGCATGAAATGGAATGGCATTTATTCTATGCATCTCTAAACTATTAAACCGTGGTGGAAATTTTATTTCTGAGTGTTTTTCATGTATCTTTTCAGGGTACTTAGGAGTAAATTTTACCTGCCCACAATTACTCCTTTCTCTTCATTGAGATACCTGAATACAATTTGAAGAACATTCAAATTGCAAAACTTTTCCTATGGAAGACCATAATTGGATATAAAAAAACTTAGAAATACTCAGGAAGACACCCACAAAAACATTAAAAATTGTTTCTGAACATGTTTAGCATCTGAATATATTTTACTGATAATTTTGCAGCAACCATGTACTTCATCTTCTTAGTGACAAAGCTCTTGGAAAATCCAAGAGGTCAGTCTATAGGTATGTTGCCAATCTGCATTTATCACAGAACCCTAAACAGTTTGGGCTGGTCAGCACCTTAAAGAGCATCCCATTCCAAGCTCCCTGCTCTGAGCAGGAACACGTTTCACTATCTCGGGTTGCTCAGAGCCCTGTCCATCCTGGCCCTGAACAATTCCAGGCATGGGGCAGCCACAGCTTCCCTGGGCAGCCTGTGCCAGGGCCTCACCACCCTACAGTAAAGATTTATTTTTTTCAGTATCTAATCTAAATTTACTCCCAGTTTGAATCCATTCCCCTTTGTCCTGTCACTCCATGCTCTTTGAAAAAGTGTCCCTCAGTCTTTCCTGCGGCTCCCTTCACGTGCTGGAGGCCACAGCTGGGTCACCCCAAAGCCTTCTCTTTTCCAGGCTGACCAGTCCCAATTCTCTCAGCCCTTCCTGCCAGGAGAGGTGCTGCATTGCCTTGGTGGCCTCCTCTGGGCTCACTCCAGCAGCTCCATGTCCCTCCTGTGCTGGGACTCCAGAGCTGGAAGCAGCCCTGAGATGGGGTCTCACCAGAGCAGAGGGGCAGAATCCCCTCCCTCTGCTGCTGCCCACGGTGCTTTGGATGCAGCCCAGCACACGGGGGCTTTCCAGGCTGCAGCTGCACATTCCCAGCTCATGTCCAGCCTCTCACCCCCCAGCTCCCCCAAATCCTTCTCACAGGGCTGTTCTGGATCTGTTCATCCCCAGCCTGGTCTGACACCAAGGGCTAACCTGGCCCAGGTAGGTGCAGCACCTGCACCCTGTTAAACCTCATGAGATTCCCATGGGCCACTTCTGGAGCTTGTCCAGGTCCCTCTGGATAGCACCCCATCCCTCAGGTGTGTCACTGCACCCTCAGCTTGGTGTCACCTGAGAATTTGCTTAAGGGTCAAAAAAAGCCACAGTGACAGTCCCTGTTGTTTTCAGAACACATCCCAGGCCCGACCAAAGGCCACTGAAACCAGAAGAAATCTTTCAGACCTTTAAGGGGAGTTAGAATGAAGAAATAATTCACTCTTCTGCAGAACAGCTCAAAGGCAACTTAACCACAAATTCTGCAGAGTAGGAGCTGAATTTCTACCACTCCTAAGGAAGAGGAACTCAGAATCTCAGTCTTCCTGTTGGCGGGAAAGCATGGGGTTATTGCAAGAACTAACCCATTCTGACATGCCAAAAGGATCTATTTTCTTTCCCATGAAGTTCAGGTTTCCACCTTTGGCTACGTTCTCAGAATACAAAGCTCTGTTTTTAACCCAACTCAGCAGGGCATGCAACAAGGAGAGGGGGGAGAACTTTCCTAAATGTGCACTGAGCAGCCAGTCAAGACTTCTGTGGAAAGAGACATCAGTTTCAGATCAAGATGGGCCATTACAGCCACCTTACCTAATCATCATCCCTCCCACAGACCAGAAACCATCAGGCAGATCTAAAAAGCTTAAAACTGCACATTCCAGAAAGGCATCCACTTGGCAGTAAAAGAGTAATGCTTCAAAATGCCACACTTCCTTGAGAAACGAAATCTGACAATTCTGCTGTGAACATTACTCAGCTCTGGAGAGCATGGACCTCCAGGCTCAGCAAGGTTGTCAGTCCATAACATGGACTCGGATAACACAGAGTGACAAACCCTGGCTTGTGGCAAGAACAGCATAGTTGGAGTACTTCAGCTGTGAATCCAAGTTAAATTAAGTAGGTGATCAATCCTTAAGCCCTCTGATAGTGAATTGAGGGAAACAGACAAAATGATTGAAACACTATTTTATGAATAATACATAATCATTTCCTTTTATATAGGGCCACATGAAATTCCAGAGGTCTGCAGCACACTGGAAAAGAGGATAAACCCGATTTGTAACAATTTGCCCAAAAAATGCATGAATGTTTTGATGATTTCAGGTGCCCTCCTTCACAATGGCAATACTTTCTTCTTTCTTTGCTCAAGAATTTGTGTAGGGTCTTTCCTAACTGCACATTCTGAAGCTTTCTAGCTAAAATGAACTTCCATTAAAATGAGCAAGTCATTGAGCCCAAAATTCTGCCTTTTAAACACGTGAGGTTTGGATGCACCTTTGCCGAATCCACAGGAGATCCAAAGAAAACTACAGAAATTCCTGCTAGCATTACTAGCAGTCACTGAGGCTGAAAGGGCTCTTACAGTCAGTGCTGGCCTTACAGATCCTCATGCTATTTTGTTAACATGATGGTTTTATGCCTCTTGGAGATTTGCTCTAAGATACACCCTTTGAAACAGGGACACGTGGAATTATCAGCCTGCAAACTGCCCTTCTCCAGCCACTGGAAACAATCAAATATCTTTGACCCAGGGAAGCTGAACTGGGAGGAAATGATGGTTAGCCTCTTGAAGAGTAACCCCCAGAGAAGATGAGGATGTCATTGCAAACTTGTGGGAAAAAGCAAGTTTTCCCATTGTCAGCATGCACAATAGGCACAGGACAATAGGCACCATGATTTTTCTGCAGTCAGGTTGGCAAATCCTTGAATGTGAAGAAAATGAAAGCCAGAGGCAGTGTGTTCCAAAGAACTATTAATTAACTAAGGGTTATAAAGCTGAGATTTAGAGAGCTGACTCCTCAAAGAGACAGAAGCAGCACAGAGTCCTGAAGAGAACATGAAACTTCACTATTAGAATAGGTATAATGGATTTCTCTAACAAAAGAAGTTTTTCCAGTATCAGCCTCTTTCCTCAAGCATTGTCTCTGTCCAAAAGAAAATAAGAAAATTCAGCTACATGTACTACAAATGAAAAAATGAGAACGTTCCCATTAGTCACTAACATTTTCCTCCACCATAATCCCAAAGTGGCTTCTAATCAATTCCTATGGATAAAAAGCTCAAATATTGTTTCTACTGTCACATTTCCACTGATGACTGCATTCCTAGGTTAGTGCCAAAGTGGGGTATCCTAAGAGTTTATACATTTGACCTTCCCTACCACAATTCCTGTCATTTCTAGTCTACCACCTTAATGTTCTGCAAAAGGTACACAAAGCATGGAAGCAAATAATGAAACACTGCATAAGGGGACATTGCACCTGCGTATAGGCAAATAAAGATAATCCCAGAGCTGTGTGGTTGCAACAATTAACAAGGGAATTACTTAAACTAGTAAGAGAAAAATTCAGGAATGAAGTCAATTCACTGTGGTTAAATCACAGCAGATAGAACAAAGATAATCTCATGTAATAACCTCATGACATCCGGTCCAAATACAAGGAACCTTCCTATGACTGAACAGGTCTTTTTTCTCACATTGTTTCTTGCCTAATTTTCCAAGCTTTTCAAGACAAGGGACATCTGATGTCTTCATTACTAGAATTGAGACACCAGTTGAGAATCCCTTGCAGTAATCTGTACAAACAATTAGTAATATAATTTTGGAGATACCTTTCTTCAGAGAGTTCTCAACAGTACTCACATGGAGTATAAAATTAGGTTTTATTAAGCTCTGCAGGAGCCAAAAGCCTTTATTCCTTGAAGAGGCCATATGCCACCAGCAAACAAGGGTTTAGGGCTCCCAGGGAGCTCGGATCCAGAAAATGCTGCCTCTTATTCATGCAAGATCATAACTTTCGGAGATACAGAAGCAAGCACTGAATCCTGAGTTCAGTGAGAGTTTCAAAACAGGGCAGCTCTTGTTCAGAGCTTGTTCTTGTTTCTGTGGGTTGTGGGCCTTGGGCTTGAACCAAACAGAAATCAGTGTAGTTCAGAAAAACCTCAATTACTAAGGCAAAATCTTCAGGCCAGACTGTTATTGTAAGGATTGGTACCCGATGTTCAATGCTCAGTAGGAGCAGTGAACCTCAGAGATCCTTCCCTGTTTCAGGGACAAACAATTCCCAAAGCCAGCCTGTCCCTGATGCCTGAAGGAAGTCCAGGGGGACAGTTTTAACTTTCTTATTCCCAGGCAAAGCAGCAAAAGAAAGATGTTAAATTCCTTCCAGTCACTGGGTTTCCACATTTGCAGCGACACTGCCCATAAAGTATGAGATTGATGGCATTTCCATGGTGGTGACAGCAGAATGGGCACTTGGAAGGTAAGAGATTTACTTACAATAGCAGCACCTCACAAACAATTTTTAAAAAGCTAGCAAACAAAGATGTAACTCCATAAAGGAAACAGGCACGTTTGTATGTATGCCTGCTGCAGTTTGCATTCTTCTTAAGGCCATGACACAATCCTTTGTGTTAGCTACATGATGGGGTGTTAAAGGAAAACACAAAACAAAGAAAACCAAATGCTCTATCTCTTCACCAAAATGAACACACCCAAAACACACTTAGCTCCTAGTTCCAAATATAGGAGAGATTTTCAAAATCTTTCAAGCACTATCTACATTATCCAAAAAGGCCAAACACTCACACTGTAGAATAAATATGGAGAGGTTAACTTCTTCCGAAAAGGATAACAAATACTGTCCTGTTTGCCGTATGTTTACTACAGAAAATCAGAAATTACTAATAAAACTATCACTTTTTTTCTGGCCACATTCACAGACCCACTTGATTCTTTCCAGTAGAAACATTAATTTAGAACTTCTACATGGTTTTATTCATGCCAGCACCAAGATGTATCTCTTGGGAACAAGCTTGGTCTGCCAAGGATATGGGATCTAATTTGGGAGCTGGTAGTTGCAGTCATCACATTCAAGCTCCTCACTATCACAGAGCAAAACCTGCAGTTTAGATATATATTTATATATAAATATATCATAGTATATTTAGATATAAACATCTATTTTTACATATATACATAGACACATGCACACGTGCAACCACACTTTAGGAGATAAATCTTGTGTCTCAAAAACAAAAGGCTGTCTCACCATAAATACCGTTCTGAGATCTCATCTGCAGTTACCTATATGACAAACACGCAGAAGTGCAGTTCTTTCCTGGCTTTATTTAGCTGGGATGCCATGGCAAGTGGTAAATGCTCTGCTGCCACCCAATGACCTTTCCTGGGATTGCCCACTGCCCAAGACCCTTTTTTCCTAATCTACAACCAGGTTAAAAAAAAACAAAAATCAGGTTAAATTAAAGGCAGCACTTAGAGCTGGAGCACTTTGCATACCTGTGGTGCCTTGGCCTCTGTGGAACACAGGACATCCTCACCTCTCCTCACCTGTATGCAAATAGCCCCAGTCCTTTTCATCAGTCCGCCAACAGCGGCAAAACTTTATCTGAATTCCCAGTCACAAAACCATCATTGTGCCGTGGCAGTTAATTTTTACTGGTTTACAATGTACTTTCCTCTGCACAAGAGATAATGCCAGCTAAGCACAGCCAACCTTTCACACAGCTGTTATTATGCTTTATAGGCCATCAAAGCGTTGATTTGCAGCACTGTGTCAATGCCAGACACGCCGACTCCCCGCACGGTTTTCACTGCTCAGCTCCTTTCTTCGCTCTCCTGACAAAGCACAATTTGTTTCAGTCCTTACTACTATGTCTAAATTTAGTTTGCAATGCTGTATAAACACAAGTGGCAGCCCATCAGGTTTAAGTGAAAAAGGGGAAATGCTGTAATGTGGGCCTTGAGGTTCACCCCACCTATAATTAAGTCCTCAAAAGTTTGAGCACTTCAGCTTTCCTTGCAGTAAAAACAGACATTTCTGTAGTGCCAGTTTAAGGAAATCCAAGAAACTAGCCAAGTAATTTTTGTCAATATGTATTTGCACATAAGAACAAGCTGCTCAATTCTGAAGAATCTGTCCAGAAGTCCAGGGCAGCAACATGTGCATTTGCTCAAATTAGTGTAATTTAACATTTGTCAGCCCAGAGTATACAATGGATTACTTTAAAATGTGGTTTACATTTTCAGTTATCAGCTTGAGCTGGTATAAAAGACCCCGACTGCTCAGGGGTGAATGCTCAGTTGAGAGTTTATTGTCACAGAGGAACCACAATTACAGGTTTAAAGGAAGCCCAGCAGTGCTTGATTTATTTTCACCTATTTCATTGCTATTCTTGTTTTGGCAGACAAGATGCAGCAGCAGGATGTTCCTCTCACCAGAACATACAGGTTGTAGAATAATACACAAAAAACCTAAAGGAAGGAAAAGCTAACTTCTTTCCCAATAACCATTTACAAGAAAATTTGATCACTGCATGAAAAGACAGAAGTTATTTCCAAAACATTCTGTCCACTGCTGCTCTCTGGGGTTCTCAAAGATCAGAGATTGTTCAGACACTCATTAACAGTTAATGGTATTTAACTATGAGACAAAATAAACCCTGAATTTGGCACTTTATAAGAAGTGCCACTTTCATATCCTTACATTTTCATACCCCAAACACAGTGCAGAAGCATTACAGATACAAACATCTCGGTACAAACAGATGTGTATTACTGATAATTCACTGCCTCAAAACATACCTCTTTATGTTTTGCCATTAAAAAACAAAACCTGATTGTATTCCAACCCCCTTGATTCAGGCCCCAGCACTTAACTATGCTGAGAATGTTCCATTAAGTGCATCCAGAAGTGCTGATCACACAGCCCAGCCCACAAGGTCAGTGTAAAAAGGGGGTTGGAACTCCCTCTGCTGGATAAAAACACTGCTAAAGAGTTAAAAAAAACTCTCATGTCCAAAAAAAGAAAAAAAAATAGTACATTAAATTTTTTTAAATAAAATTAAGATAAATATTTATCTCTTCTATAGAGATTTTCATCTTTTTAGTTGTTGGCATCTCAAAGCAATTTTGCAGTAGCTGAAAGGAAAAATCCTGAGCTCCCGTTTGCTGCTCTCATGAAACATTGGTCTGTGACTGGCAAGCTTTGCACATGAGTCCTGCACAATTTCCTTCTTAAGCACTGCCAGCAGATCACAAAGAGGACAGTAACCGTGAGGAAACACCAACCAGTCTGTACAAAAAAGGTGGGAGAACTACTGGGAAAAAATACACCAGAGTAGTAAATTAAGATGTATTTGACAAGGACCAAAATTACAACTTCAGGTGAAATTTACTGAGGAGAAAGGTCTACTAGAGCTAACAGAGTGACAAATAAAGTTCAGTCCCGAGACCTAAGAGAATTTCTTGTGCTCCTAGTCATTTTGGCCCAGGTTCTTCCATGGCAGGTGCTCCTTCTCTTCATCTATCTCAATTTCCAGAGAGAGGGCTTCTCCCCTAAGGAGCCTACAGAGCAAATTCTGTACCTTCTGTGATAGGTCAGATAATCCAGCTTTTTAAACTTATTCCAAAATTATTTTGAGAGCACTGTGTCTGACCTACCACTACCTTGCACGGGAGCATTCACTCCTCCATCACAATTAAGGAGTCAAGAAGATACTGTGCAGTCAGAAGGACTGTGACAGCAACCCCATAAAATGACCTGAAGCATCAATGGCAAAGCTGGTCAGAGGGCTCTGTGCCATTAACCCTGCTGGGAAGCTCTGCAGTGACCCAAATCAAATGACAGTATCTTACACATACTCTACTCAAGCCTGAACACCTCCACGAGTGGATTCAGACATACATTAATGGGTCACAAACCTTTTAATCCAAACCCCCATCCCAACTGTGCAGGATTCAACTGAGCTCTTCCTCATTTAATGAGCCAGACGTGGTCCTCCCCAAACACCTGCTCCTGAGTGCCAGGGGAAAAGCCAGACAACACCTCTCTGTGCAGATCAGGAACAACACACAGGAAAATGTGGTGCATATGAGGTACCTCAGACCTACATTGCACGAGGTACACCTATACAACGCATGGGAGCATTAGAATATTTAAGCCTGAACCCAAACTTTCCTCATACCTCACTTTCCAACGTCTACACCATTAGAAAGAAGAGGATCCTGCTTTACAGATCTCCAGAGAACTGCATCAGGGTCACTCAGGAGAGGAGAAGAGAACCAAGGGCTTTGGAAAACGTCGGAGGCAAAAGTTAATAGTCACTGTGGAGGGTCTCAAATAAGCAGATGTTTCAAACATGTGCCTAATTTTTAAGTGCTGAGTTTGATGGCAGTGGATATTACAGTGGGCACCAACCCAAGACAGAGCTAAGGAGAAAAGGCTAGTGGACAAAACAGGAAGAAAAGCAGAGCATGAAAAACATTTTTTCACATGCTCTCTTAGTCTGTGTAATCTACCCTAGAGAGGCCTCAGCAAGCAAGTTAACTTCAGAACTCAATTACAACACGTGGGCAACTTTATTGCCCAACAAAAGTACATTAGATATTTATAATCTCATTTTATTAAATTTTTCTACTCGTGACATTTACTGTTGGGTGTGTACATGTGTGAGGTTAATACAAAAATCTATGTTATATTTGTATATTAAGATTAAAAGCTCACCTGCATGGCAGGTGTTGCTGTGGGCACATGCTTGGATTATGGATTAACCAACTCCTATCAAAAACTGGGGTCTATCACCAAATCTAAAGCAAGGAAGGCAGGTGCTCTTCCAGCTGATCCTCTAGCTGAGGGCTCTGATTGAATTACATCAAGAAAGAATAGCTTTGCTTCCTTCATGACATCTGATTACAGAAAGAGAGGGGTGACACCTCACACAGTGTAGTGAAGCTTAAAGGACAACCTGCTCCTCTATGGCCCCTTTTGATGGCTCCTTTGATCTAAGTTTTATTGTCTGGGCTTAACACCTTCACCTTTGATTTCACAGGGAGCTTCTTTGGAGGCATTTTCCTATAGCAATTGTCCAAGTCTTTCCAAGTCTTTTCAGAGAAACCACCAATTATCCAGGATGCTGGGAACTAAACACTTGTAGATGTGGTGAAATACAAGATTACTCTCACTGGTATTGAACAGGTGAATGGGAAGACACATTAAAGACTCAAGTTTTACTTTCTAAGATCAGTACTTATTAAAAAAAAAAAAAAAAAAAAAAAAAAAAAAAAAAAAAAAAGCACTGTCAGCAGCTCAGCACATCATGTGAGGAACCAATTCATTCCTAAAGGCAAGGAGCCCTAACATAATAACACAGTACAGGCCAGACTGGCTGCCCAGCTCACCTCAGAGGGATGCTCCGTGCACAAGGCCATTGTTACACCACCACCCAGTCCAGTGCTATAGTGTTACAGTTCTGCAGCAGGCACAAAACAGCAGTTCTTTCCTGGCAGCTAACAAATCCAGTCTGCTTTGAGCCAGAATCCTACACAATAACCCTAATTTTAAGCACAAAAATCAAAATCCTTTCTGGTCGTACCTAACATGACAGGCTGTGTAACACAATCCTTACAATTCAATTCTAATTTCTGCATCCAGCCCAGCAGCCTGGGGTTGTATTTGAGGTTGTATTTCACATTACACAGACAGACACACCTGCTACACAGCAGAACTTGGTCTTAAAAATGCATTCAATTTTCTATTTCGACATGAATCTCCAGCCTCTCAAATGCTGATGATCCTTTGCCAGTGAGAATCTGCAGGGCAATTGGCCTCCTGGGCAGTTTTCCAAATTCAGTCTGATGTTGCAAGCACACACCAGCTCTGAAAAGTCAGCCTGTTCACTCACCTCCAAGAACAGAATATAAGAAGTACAAAGGAAGATGAGGCTAAAAGCATTTCTGGAGTGTGTTTCAGGTCCGACAGAAGGCTGGAGCTGTTGTTTAGGATGGGCATCCTGTAGTGTTCCTCTAGTTTGTATAGTTGAAGTAGTGACTTAACTAGAATCTATCACTTTACTTACACTTCCCAAACTTCCAGCACATGTGCCAGCCTCAGCTCATCCCTTCTAAATATTTATAAATAAGATGACAAACCAGCAAGAGTTCTCTCTCCTCTTTTGATAAGATAGGAAATAAGTAGATTTAGAAGTTTAGAGGTTCCAGGATTTTTTTTTTTTAACTTTTAAACAAAGTAAAAAACTTATATACAAGAATAAGCAGCAATAAAATTATAAACCAATTGATGTGGAAAAGTCAACATCATCTTCTAAACATGCAACTGAAGTTCACAGCTGGTGCAAAAAAAAAAAAAAAAAAAAAAAAAAGAAGGCAGCATTGTGTGTTAGCAAAGGCAGTGAGCAGAGACTGCAGGTTTTATTCTTAACTCTCCCACGGATTTCAAGCTCGGCTGTGGGCAGATCACCAAATATCTCAGCTGATCATCTACAAAATAAGGATAGCAATATTTTCCTATTCCAGCAGGATGTTTTCAGAAGAGTGTTTGGGAGGCACTCACTGCAGTGATGGGGTCCATGGAAGTCTCTGCACAGAACAAAGACAACACCTGCTCCACTGGTTAATGGGAAAAAGATGACTGGGATTGTTACAAGGAATTTCTAGCATTAAAGGACAAGCTGCAATTGCCTCTGGCTTCCAGTTAAGAAATTCAGCATCAGTGAACTATTCTTTTATAAAATTACTGTGGGAAAAATTTAAGTACAGGGCTAGATAAGAAAATAATGCAAATAAACAACAACAATGGCTGGAATTCCACATCAAAGGTGACATTTAGGTTTTGCCTTAGAGTAGGCAACATAGTTCATGACAAAATATCCTTTGGCTAAAAAGTGTATAGATGATGGAGGCAAATGCACACCACAATTTTTCCTCTAGGACTGCAACAGTTTTAGTTAACTTAAGACACTTTTGAAAAGCATTTATTATGCCTTGTGATTCCATTTTATACAGTGTTGAAGTTCTTATCATATTCTCTGTGGGAGATAATGATAGGTGGCTTTACCAGTGGCTTGCTGGACATATCCCCGTGTACTTAGTATTTGAAAAATGCCAGCTCAGCCTTGAGGGTTTTTTTTTCTGACCATCTTCTTTCACTTTATGCTGGGAAAATTGTAGCTCTACAAATATAGAAGAGGGTTTGAGTTCATAATGAAATATGAGCTTTAAGATTAAGGATGTCTGATGATCTGGTGTTTATTCCTGAATTAGCAACAGATTTCCCATGACCTTAACTTCATCATTTAGTTACTTCATGATCTATTTTATCTTTTAAAACAGATGTATGCCTGGAGGGTGCAGAAGAGAAATCAAGAAAGGCTTCAGATTCTGCTCTGCCTTGGATCCAGGGAAACATCAGACCTATTTCAGTTAACAAAATTCATTTTGTTAACTACTTCATCATTATCTTTGGTAAGGTAAGGGTTTGTAATATTAAGATTAATTACTACATCTTTGCTTTTTGTAAGGTTTTCTAGTTGTTCCTAGGATTTATGCAGCATCAGTACCCTGGTAATAACTTTTGAATTCATTCACCAAACCAAGTTTGAAAGAAGAGCTGAAGTGTGAAAGATATGAGTGTCATGCATTTTGTGACATCTGGTAGCAGGAACAGCACAGTGCCCAAGCTAAATGTCCTCACCAAGAGAAAAATCAAGTTATCCGACCTACTTGGCTTGTCAGCGTGCCAACACAAACTGGGAGAGGGGCAACACACACCCCCTCTTGCCCAAAAAGCTAAGGGATTTAGAAATGAGATTAAAGGGAACCCAGCAGAGTGAACTGCATGGAGAGCTACAGGGAACCAGTGCAAGGTCAAGTATCAGCAGCAGAGCACACACAACTCCAGCTTGTCTTCCTGGGTACAACGGGAAGCTGAAGGAGCACAGTTTGGTTCTTGCTGTCCCTACTTGTACAACACTTGCACACTGCAAACATTTGTAAGCCATTAGCTAGATCCAGCAGGACGTGCTGTAACAACAAAAGCTAGGTTAGTTACAGCCACGGGAATTCTTTCCAGGGAAAAACCACAGAGAGGTAGGCGGGACAGGATCTCAGGGAGCAGCTAAGCCAGCACCACGCAGGGGCAGGTTCCCAAACACCCAGACAAAGCTATTGCAGGTGACTGTCAAACCCCTCCTAAGAGAGCTCTCCAGCAAAGGGCAGCCTGCTACCTCCCAGATACAGTGCTCAGAGTTAGGGAGCAGCCTCAAACCCAAACCACAGCTTCTCCCTCACCCAGCTCACAGCGATTACACAGCATCAACAGTTCACTCCTCTCTACCATTTACATATTTGAATATTGTTTCTAAAAGTATTTCCCTGTCTTTTGTTGTTCTGAACAAATATATTTACTCTAAAGTTCTTCTAAACTCACACCTTTCATATATCTTAAGACCTCTGTTATTGTCCTGTAAAGAACTCTCACCAACTATTTACTTTAAAATGCAGGACCCAAAACAGACAGGGATACAAAGGGAAATACTATTACAAATTACAGCAAAGCAATTCTCTTTTGATCTCTTTCAGATGCTGTTAGCTCATTCATTTTACAGTACACTATCAGCCATGATATTTGTCTTCTAATACTACTTTTTCCCTGCCATGAACTGGTAAATTGTAACAGTGCATATTTATCTCTTAAATTTTACTTCACTAAATTTGGCGATTTCCCCAGTTTATCAAGGTCATTTTGAAACAGTATCATATAGGGTGTATTGCTTAGAGATGGACAGATACTACATAGCAAATTTTACCCCTCCACCCTTGAACCCCTAATTATTTCTACCTGGAATTCAGACAACAAATGCTTCTGCATGTTTATAAAGACTTCAGATTAAGTCAGAACCAGCTGATTTCTGGAAAACTCCCAAGAGTTGTATACACTTTTAATTAGACAAAACTCTAGTGAAAGGAAAAAAATCATTAACACCTACATGAACAACTACAGGCAAACACCTATTTTTATTTTGTTTTCAATAAACCCCAAGACAGAGTACTGGAATGTGACAGAAGCACAATATTGAACTGCAAAGGCTGTGGTAACACCCTGTACTACCATCATACAGGCAGGTGAAAAGATAAACCATCCAGCAAGGCTAAGAGATAGCTCTGAAAAGTGAGGTAAAGGTAACTCATCTATACCCTGCATCATTTTCCTATAGGCCTTCTTTTTATTTCTAGCTTTATGTGTCTTTTTTTTCTTCCTGCACTTTAAGAAGTGTTGGAGGGATGCAAAGCAATATTCCCCAAAATGTGTCAAGTTCATAGCTGAGTGTGCCTGAGGTTCATCACTGTATTTCTGTATTTTGACTAAAAGAATCAAGAACACTTCAGTTGAATCCTTCCTCTCCCTCCACTCCTAAATCTTTAAGCAATAAAAATTCATAGCAAATCAGGAAGGAAAAGAAATACATGAGGAATCTCTAATTAGCCTTAATTAGGCAATTAAGGTCTTCCTTCAGAAGCTAGAAAAATCTGATCCTGATTTAATAAACACAAGGTGATCTTCTCTTTGCTTTGGCTTTCACATGCTCCACCTAAACATCTGCAACAACCATTGTCAGAGACAACACCTGGTTCCAAAACCGATTTTGTTCTGATTTGTTCATTGTTCACCAGAACATGCTACCAAAGAATACCATGGACTCTGCTAAATTATGTGCAAAATCTGCCCCAGCTGACATGCTGAGAGAATGTTTCTCCACTGATCTCTTGGGGAAAAGAGAGATGAAGGAGTACCTGGTTTGTAGAGACAGAAACGTAAATGAAAATCCACCTGCTCAAACCCATCAAAGCTCAGTTCCAACGAGATTTCACTTTAAAAACTGAGTGTGCCAAGTACCTACAGAGGATGCTACGTGCCTCTAGAATTGGAAAAATAACAGAGCAGCACCCTTTAGGTCTGCATTTTGAAACCAAGCACTTATATCCCACTTGCATGTTACCTCCTTCATGGGCCCAGCCTTTAACTGGCAAGAACAATGGGAACAGAGATGTCCAGAACTGCAGAAATCAGTAGCAAGGGAAAGGCAAAAACAAACCACAAGAATAATTTCAATCCAGTTACTTTCATGGTTTAAGAAGAAAAAAAAATTTTTAATAATGCAAACCTCAAATTTTACCTAATGACATACATTCATTTTCATGATTTATACAATTATTGCATAAGATCTGTGGTCATTTACATCTTCCAGTTCAAGTGATATTAGGTAGCACAATTTTGTATTAAATTCTAATTACACTTTCAGTCAATTACACAAGTGTGAAACGAGAAGATAGACTATTCCCTTCACAATGCCTTCTCCACATTTGTCCAGATGTAAACATGGCATAATGGAGACAGTTGTGATGTTTATGGTAATCCCACACCAATTTGTGTTGCTTTGGTCAATTGTAGTGTAATGTAATGGCCAAAAAGAAAAAAAAAAAAAAAATCAACCACAAAACCCCAAAGAACCTTAATAGGCCAAAAAACATAATCAAACTTGGAGGCTGATAAGAACTGGACACTTCCTTTTTGGCAAGGCAAAGCTACTTCAAGTATTCAGAAAAGTGGAAAACAAAAAAAAAAAACTTTTTTTTTTTCCAGTACAAAGGTAAAATAAAAGTGTTTAACCACTGTGTAATAAGTCCCAATACATTGGTAGCAGTGATTATACATCATGCTAGAAGGAAGAGAGACCATCCTGACATGAAGCCATGCTGAACAGAACAAACTCAAAGGAGAAAAACCGTGGGCAGATGCCTTTATCAACTTGCCACGATGGGTGTTTTAAGTGCATGACTGAAAATAAGCATGGTGATGCCACTGAAACCAGTGCAAGTGAGTTACTGGGTGGCTTAATCTGGAACAGAGACTGCACACAGACAAGGGCATGGCTTAAGAGGCAGGATTACAGAAGCAAAGAATGACTGCAGGAGTAGCTCAGAGCTCAGCTCACACTTGTCCTACACATATGAAAGCTACAACACATTTTGCTCCACAGCACGGAAGACGATACAAGCAAAAAGGTAAAGAAACAGACAAAGAATCATTAAGTAATTTCTGAACAGTGAGACAAGACAAAACCATGGTTTTGACCTCAAACACACCATCATCCTGGATGTTTTGCTCTCCTTCATGCAGGACAGAGAGAAATGGCAAATGATGAAAAAAGACAAGGAAAGGTACAGAGGATGACTGCTTGGCACTTTTGAAAAATGTTTTTTAACTAAAAAAAAAAACAATCAAAGGACTTATAAATAGTAGCCAATTACCATCCCCAAGCCTTTGTCAATACAGAGATGACCAGAATAATGTCCATTTCAGAGACAAGTGTCTCAGTGAGAAGGCAGTGCCCCAAAGGGCAGTTCCATTTTTCCATATAAAAACAGTAGTTGTGGTAGATTCTATTCTTCATAGCAGTTACTAGTTATGTGACAGAGATTCAAGCAAAAACACCATTTTAGAGGAGCACTAAGGGGTAACAAAAAGCATGTGGACACAGCTTACTGTGAGTCCTCCACTTTGGATTTGTTGAGAAACTTATTTACCCAAAAAGTTTTACCCAGGTGAAAGTTAGTGGTACACAGCATGTGGTCATTGAGCCATAAAAGAATGTGATCCTGCAATACTGGTTGAGCACCTTCAATTCCCACAGGCTCAAATTAAAATTTCAACTGTTAAGCACTTTGATTATCCCAGTCAATCTTGTTTTTCCCTTCCCCCTTTAAGTGGGCGACTCCAGTGATCATGGTACAACATTCCAGCCAAAGTTCATTCCCATTAGCTTTTTCATGGAATACAACACAGTGTAGAACAGGACTTGGAAGAAAGTAAAAGGAAGAGGTTCATTAGAGAGCAACATGAGAATACTGACTCTGAAAGAGAGCTCAGTTTTACCACACTGAAAACCACGAGTGCAATTGCTCCAGTACAGGTTCTAACTGCTCTCAGTGGCCAGCATGGCACATCCAGCATGAACCCCCATGGAAAGCAAGGAAAAACAGAGGATGTGCAAAGCAGGCAGTCCCTGTTACTAAGCTGGAATTGATTGTGTTCAGACATGATTAACTCCCAAAAATTTGGTAAGATATGCTGGTGTCGCATTACAATAAAAATAGTGTTTCAGCTCTCACTACAAGAAGATTAAGGATTTTGTTTTGGTCCTGCCTAATCCATTCATGAATTGCAGGGCACAGCCCTTGCCACATTTGCCTGCCAGAAAAGGCAGCTCCATTTTCTTGTGCTGAAAAAAAGTAGCAGGCTTAGTGGTTATAGAGTTCATGGTTTAAAGTGCACTGTCATTTTGAACAGACTTTCCCTATTAAAAAAAGTAAATAAAACTTTCTGATATCAACACCCTATAAAAATAACAGCTGCAATACTCCTTCTAAAATTGCAACTTAAAATCAAGTTAGCAAGATTCAAATCTTTTTCAAAAAAAGATATGAATCCAAAATAAAAAACCTTTCTGCAGAGAACTCCCAAGCAAAACCTCACATAGTGTCCTACAAACCCCTCTCCTAACAGCATCTCACAGAAAATCCATACAGTTTCTTCCAGCTGACAACCTCAAGAAAACAGAGGTCTAAATAAATCAGTCCTTCCCACCAGTCACCTACATAACTGCAGGTGTGGGTGCTGGTGCAGTTTTTCCATCAACTCCTCCTCTGTAGGTTCTTCCAAAACATCTCTACAAAGAAAAAGCATGAGTTGTTAGGGGCAGCAAAGGGAGCTTCCCAGCATTTGTTTTAGCAATGAACATACTGAGATGTAACGTGTGCTTGTTTCAGGAATGAAACAAGGAATTAAAATTACAATAAGCTGATGTTCCCTAAAGATGCATCTAGTTGCAAGTAATCCATCCTCTACAGATGTGTCATGGAAACCAGCAGCTGTTTTCCCATAAGAAGCAGGGAAGCAATTTCCTGCACACAGTACAACACAACTGAAGGTCAGTAGATCTGTTTTCCTGAAAAAACTCCCAAATGAGAACATGCTCCCAATGCTACTATTGAGTGTCCAACATGCACCACAAGTTCCACTAATGCACGATCATCAAGCATTAACTCACCACCCACCATTTCATAATCAGCCAAGAACATGCATCACTTCCCTCATCTTCCCTTTTCTTCTTTCCCTTGTTTTTTCCTCCCTCAGCAGTCATTCCCCTCACCCCCAGCACCTCTTCTCCCATCCTACTAGGAGCACAAAGCATACAGAGGTTAGGCTACCAAGTCAGCTTAAAGCAGAACTAAAACTAAAGCACTTGCTGGATCTCCCCAAACTGACAGATGAAACAGTTTGCTTCAGAGGGAGGAAACAGAAGACATTATGCAGCCAGCATACTTTCTTTAAAACAGACAAAGAAAAAAAAAAAAAAAACCTACATTGATTCCCAAATCCAGCCCAACTCACCTGAACATGAGTTCAACTGTCCTCTGGTATTCAATATCTGAAAGAGACTCTCGCTGGCAGCGACGGTCCCACTTGTGAATAAAGTTCTGAAAAAGGAACACAAAAGATATAAAGGCTGCTTCTGAAGGCACAGAAAAGAGGTTACACCACATCACTATGTTTACAGAAAGTCTTGGCAGGTGGGTGAGGTTTGTTTTTACACAGTGAACACCGATTCATTTAGGCATCAGCTTATTTACATGCTGCAGGTCACTACTTTGCTCAGGCCTTTGTTCAGCAATGAAATAACTTTCTCATCACAAACTGAAAGAACAGCAGAGCAGAAGACAGCCCTGCTGCCTTCAGCTCCTAGCAAGGGCTGCCTCCCCAAGACAACCGTGTGAACTACTCACAAGACTTCACCTGATTTGAATTCTTCCTCTTTAAAAACCCAACAATATATAAACACATACTGCTAGCCCAGGTTTTGTTCCCTTAACCATTTTGAATAACTCTGACAAATGAATACCTATGGAACACAAAGCTCAGGCAAATAGAAAAAAAAAAAGGGAGAAAAATAGTGACATCCTGCTCTCCTGCTGTGGAATTCTGCATCTTGGCTCTGACAGCAATCTTTGCTACAGCCCTGCAGAAACAAGCAGGTAGAAGATGTCCTAGACTGAACGTTTGCCATTCTTCCTACTGCAGTCAATTTTCATTATCTGTAGAGTCAGCAATGTCAAGAACATCTCCAAAAGAAACTTTCATAGGGTTTGAGATGGGGTGAAGTGCCCTCTACAGGCTCTCACTTCCCTCCACTACCTATGAGAGAAGTCTACAATGGTGAACCTGGAGGAGATGGTTCTGATTAGCACTCTCTTCTTCATCAGAAATTTGGATTTGAAGGAAAGTATACAACGAGTAACTAGCAGAACCACATGTTCTTCATGGCATTGCTCAGGCAACTGCACTCCCACAGTTCCTCTGAAAAACTCTAGAATATGATCACTTGAAAATCAAGTAATCAGTTCCAGTCCTCTAGTGTGGCACTGAACAATGGTGGTAATTCAGACTGGGGTGGGAAGAAACATAGGAGAACAAAATAAAATAAAAATTTTAAACTTAAATTGCTCACTTCATTTGCTGACAAATTAAAATGCAAAAAGCCTGCAGCTTGAATAACTAATGCTGAATTTAAACAGTAATGTACAAGAGACAACCAATTCAATAATACTTTAAATATTTCTCATCTTTATAATAAAGAGAGTGATACAATGAAATTGTGCATACCCAATGAGACACAAGCAGTTTTGTGACAAAACTGTAAATAAAACAATACAATTCTCTAGGAAAAAGAAAACAATTCCTCAGCTCCTCAGGCATAGGGCAGCAAGGGGAATGGTAAAGTAAGCACATACACAAACCCAACATAAAGTTGTCTGGGTTCTTTTCATTTCCTGCACAAATTAGAACCCATTTTCAGGATCTCACACCAAATAAACACACTTCCTTACCTCCAGAAGTAAAGCTACGAAGAGATTAACCCAGATGACAGAGGAGATCAACCACCAGGCTACAAAATAGATCTTTGCCCACCTGCAGATCAGAGGAACAGACAATACATAAGGGAGGCAGTAATAACCTCAGCCTGAAAGTGAGCAGAACACCATGAAATCACACATTTTTCTTTGAAATATAATACTACTACTTTCTTAATGGGAAAAGGGGCCTGGATCAAAAAATTAAAAATAAAAAATGTTTGCTTTTCAATAAGTTATCCAAACAAACTCTCTCTCCTGGGTTAACCAGCCAAGGGTCACTGGAACAGCCCAACCAGGCACTATCCAGTTTATTCAAACATTCCCCATGCAGTCAGTAAATAAATATAGATGAAAGGTATGTCCAGTTTTAAGTCTACCAAAAATAGTTCACCCACAGAGAAAACACAGAAGCATTAGGTTTATTCCCTACATATCTGAATTGGTCCAAAAGAAAGGTAAGCAGCATCCCTCTGAGCAGATGGCAGGAACTGTGCTATGTGTATACTTATTTTTCAGGTACATAATAAACTGGATTTATATGGGACTTCTTCAGTATTATTACAGCTACTTACGGACTTGAATATCTTGAAAAAGCATCCAAGAAGACTTGCCAGTTGTTCACCACCATCACATCCCAGAGGGTCACCACTGCTGCCTAAAAAACAGGGGTACAACAAGGTTTAAGTGGCTGTACCACAGATTAAGGCTCAGAAAACGAGGAGGAAAGCCAAGCAGAGAAGGGAAGGGTTTCATCCCTGAGCAGACTCACAGCAAAGTCATCGAAGTTGTTGGGCCAATATTCCAGCTGTTCATAGGTCCCACACTGCACAGTGCCATTGTCATGGGTTGTGTTGGCAGCACTGCAAGAGATGACAGGCTGCTGAGAACCCTGTGAACTCTGCTTCAGAGCTCTCCTGAGCCCCTTGGAGAGAGGTAGAGTACCTCACACGGGCAGAAAACGGGGGAAACAGTTCAAAAGAAGCATTTCAGATAAAGCAGGGTAAAATTCCAAACTACAGATAAGCATTCCTGCAATTTCAATGCAGCAAGAAGAAACAAAAGGAGCAACAGATCTGAGGCCTTAACATTAAAAGTAGGGTGGCTCCAAGAAAGAGAAGGAAAAAAACAAACAAACAAAACCAACCACAAACAGCTCAGAGGAAAAAAAGTTGCAGATGCTTTTGGAAAACATATTCTTTCTGAGTATTAATATTTAGAATCTTACCTGGTATTTCCCAAGGGAACAACAGCACCTTTAAATAGCATTATGCCAGTTATAGCAAATGCATAAAAAACCACCTGGAAGGAACACCAACTATTAGCTTTGAATATTTGTGTCACAAAATAAGAAAGCAAAATGCAATTAACATGGAATTTACATTCGTACCACAGTTAAGGTAATTGCATGAAGAATAGTGCCTGAAGCTTTTAAAGTGAAAATACTTCTCACAACTGCTTATTTTTTAATATTCTACCTAATTTTCAGTTGTTAAAATGCATTAAATCATTTTATCATATATTTTACCTCTCTGTGTCTCAGAATGCTGATATTTATCTACAAACATTGCAGAATAGAGACTTAAAACCAAAGCTCCAGTACCAGTATTTACAAAGAACAATCTAAATATCAGCTTACCTGAAAGATAAAACTAAGTCAGTATTTTATATTCCATCAGCAACTTCCTTAAAAAATGTTAAGTAGTCTAAAAATAAAGTTTTCAATAAAACAAAGAATTTGGGAACTTCTGTCTTTTAATTGTTAGTAATGCAAACTTCTTTTAAAAGAGACACCTTCCAGAATTTAGCAATTGCCTTGGTGACATTGCAACTTTTTTCCTAAAAAGATTGTTCTAGAAATAACCTACAGCTTTGCTTCTCTGAGAAGGAGCCATTTATGCCAGGAAAGCTCGAAGTAAGCTGAATCTTCAAACAAAAAGTCTTTTTTTTTTGTTTGTTTGTTTTGTATTTTGCTGCAAAATAAACCCAAGAATAGAAGTCTGGAGGGAACAGAATTATCCTGGCCTACAAACTTTGAACACCACTGGAGCAAGCTGAAGCTGACATTTCACAGCCTGCCAGAAGATGGGGTATCTGGCAATAAAATTAATTTTATTCTTTGAAAAAAATAAATATTTAAAACACTCACTGCCTGAGAAATAAGCTAATCAGTTACATTATTTTATCAGCATGTGTGTTCCAGGCTAACATTAAGGAAAGGTAACTGGCAGCAGCTGGCACTGGAGTCAGATTTCACTACAGCAGAAGCTCAGTGAGAGCTTCCATGTAGCCTCAAGTAAAAGCAAATTAAATTAATGGAAGGGGCAAACACTGTGGCAGACCTGTCTCAGAAGTGTGAATTGTCCAGCACAATAAGGTTTTTTATCACCCTGGATTTGCCCCAACCAATATCTTCATTTCAAAGTGCAACCCAAGCCAATTTAAGGCCTATCCTCTACAAATAAAAGTAGAGATGATTAATGACAAAAACAGATACTCTGGTAAAATTGCATGCTAGGTATATAGACTAGAACAACTAATCACTGATCTTTAACCATTCAATTTAAGGTACCCTACAAAACCCCATGAACAATAGGAAAACTAAACCTACCCAGGCACTTCTTTACCCTACCAGGAAGACATGATTGCAAAGGCAGAAACTCAAGAGTTGAGAGAATTTATGTAATGGACATCACACACTGGGATCCACCCTTTAATCATGTTAGTTGAGCCTATGTTCTACACAGACACACCTAAAACATGATGGCAGAGGCTCTTATAAAATCATGTCCAAAATATGCCATCTCAAGACCTTCTCAGCCAAAACCAATTTTAAGTTGTTTTGCTATTTAATTTAACATAAGCAAGCCAGGGTAAGGAAAACTGGTCTACTTTTAGCATGGATGAATTTTTATTTGAATCCACACTACCCAAGCTATGGTAAACACTCAAAGGAAGCTTTAATCGATCTTTTGAAGATACTCCTGCTAAAGGAGGCACTGCCACTGCATGCTGGCCATCACAAACCAGCAGTTTATTGTGGCTTTCCTAGACATGCCCTGGAGAAGAACTGGCTGGTTGAAGTGAAATGTTCCTGCTTGTGATGATTGTACAAGAACCTCGTTAACTTTGCTGGTGACATACCCTTCTTATACTGTAACAAAGGAAATTACAGTCTTGCATCATGACTTACCACAAGGATTCCTGCAAAGGCCCTTAAGTTTTTCACCAGATCCAGCAGTGTAGTAACAACCAAAGCCATGAACTGAAACAGAGCAGAATTTTGAATGTATGACATTCATCACACTACCAATCCATATGAAATTTTTACTAAAAAGGACAAAGAATAACATCAAGAGAACTTGCCTGCCCCCTCACCAGAGAAACAGCCATTTTGTGAGAGGCTGTGCAAAAGTCAGGTCAGGTAGAGCTGAGCTATTCCCCTCATGTGCAAGAGAACTGCAACCTACACATCATTCTGAAAGGCTCTAACTAAATGTATAGCTTGGCCAACAAAGAAATCTGAGTTGTGGAGGGAAAAGCAATCACCTTCATGTTTGGGATAATCCGCAGGAACCTGAACACAATTAACATGTTCACCAGCCGCACCATATCCCACAGGGATAACAAGCCCATGAACTCAGGTCTCCTGGGAAAGGCAGAAAAAAAGGTAAAAAAATCAGAGGAACAGCCCATGACAGACACAGTTAAACCTACTGGGCTACAGGTAATAGTAAATACATTGTTCACTTAGCAGGAATCTCAGCTAGAGTAAACTAATAACTGATGAAGGAAGGAATCCCTTAAGCCTCGGCTCTTAAATAGTAGAGAGTTCTTTGAAGTGCATGTTTGTGCCTTCTGCTGGGGAGGAGCCACCAAAGAGGGTCCTTTCAGAGAACAAAGAGAATCAAAAGGACTGCTGGAGGGAGATGCTTCAGGAGCTTGCACAAAGATGGGCATTAATCCTTCAGGATATGCCTGGCTGAAGAAGGGCTTTGAAAACAGCACTAGGTTAAAGGACTGTCTTGTCAACCTTCTTCCTTATGTGTTAACATTCCATGGGAGATGGGCACACACTTCCAAACCCAGCGTTGAATCTTAGCTTTTACATGAGCATGCTGAATGCTTCATGGCTGGAAAGCAGGGCGGGTGATGGGGCTCTAAAGCTGCTGATGACAAAGGCCCTTGGTAACACAGATGCTAAATCATGATTTGGACCTCCAATATATTCATCTCCAAAAATGAAAGAAATTATTTAAGGTAGCACTGCATGGAAGGCATATTCTAGATAACAGCAACATCACTGTCCTGCCCTGAAGGTGGTGGTTGCTTGGTCTGTGGGTGTGACTGCAGGACTCAGAGTCACTCCTCTGGGTTGTAATCTGTTTGCAGCAGCTGACACAAAGACCCAACAAGAATTACTGGTGCTCCAAGATGACAGAGCAAACAACTGACTACATGTAAGAATCAAAGGGCAGAATCAAACCCAAACAGAATGATAACATCAATAATTAACATCATTAGTCTGTAGCAATTACTCTTCTGCTCTTCTGACAACCATCTCTTCCGGGTGATAGGAATAAAAGTGGTATTCAAATATAAACCCTTCTAAAACCATGTCTGACTTGTCTAACTCTCTTCAGAGATTCTAGTGTAAATTAAGATAACTTCTTGATGGCAACATAACAAATATCGTGAAAAATCAGGGAGTGACAGTGTCTTAAGTGTGAGTTTGCATGAAGACACAGAGTAACAGAATGTGTTATGAATCACCCCTGAAGATTCAGGAAAAGTTCCAGAATTCCTTTGCTTTCCTCTCTTCTTGTGGAGACAGCTTACAAATTTTAAGATGAAGCAATGATTTTGGTTTTTACAATAACAACAAAAAAAAAAAAAAAAAATCAGGACGGTTATCCAAAAGCTGTTTGAATCTAAGAAAATCAAAACATAACTGCTTGCTATTACAATATAGACAAATAGTTTAAGCTTATGGGAAATTTCTTACTACATTTTATAACAAGAAAAAAAAAACCTCAGCCTTCAATCTACATACAGAGTTGAATAGGTTTCATCAGCTCTTTGGGAGTTCAAATGATTTGGTTTATGGACAATCTGATACTGAAACACATTAGGTTGTGTATGCTGTACTAAATTCCCACTCCTGAACCCCTGGTAAGCACAGAGCTGCCAAGATATTATTTTAGATCATATCACAATTTTTAAAAAATCACCCTCTCAGAAGAGCTACACAGAACTCTAAAATACTAGGAAAATCATTTTTTTCATTTATCCATATTGCATGGCCTCTAATGACTACAAGGGTGCAAAATTCCATCAAATTTGGTAAGGACTGGGCTGACAATCACAGCATCATGACGTGTATGTATCAGAGTGTGTGTGCTCCCCTGACCCACCCCAGGCACTGAGCAAAGGGCAGCAGGTCACTGAGGTTACTCACCAGCCAGGGTGAGGAAATCCATACACAGCAAAAGTTGCAATCTCCAGAATCTTCAGTTAGGAAAGAAAAACAAAAAGAAGAAAAAAAAAAAACAACATAGCCAAAACTTCCCTTCGTAATTCTGAGTTCCAAAATTATGTAATCTTCTTTACAGGAAGAATTTTCAAGAGCCTTAAGCCACTAATTTGACTCACTTTAAAGCTCTGAATTGTCAAATTTGCCTAGTTATTCCCCAAACTAACCAAATGTACATAGAGCATCCAATAGTAACTTATAGCAGGATATATAGTGAATACCATTAATCACGAATTTGAGCTCATCTGCCAATAATTATTATTGTAATAACTATTATTACGATAGTCTGACAATTTTTTTTATTTAAAGAGAAAAGTGGTTCTAAACTATGAAACAGAATGCCTCACACAATTATTCCAAGAGCTGAATATTTCCAAATAAAACTAAAGCAGCTTCTTATCAGGAAAAGCAGCTTTTCCATGGATATGACTAAGCCTATCTTCAGAACAAAGACCCTGACAGAACCATGTAAACTTGCCAGCCACAGAACCCCACAACACTGGCTCATGCTGCTCAGCAGATCAGTGCTGAAAAAGAAGTAATCCCACCAGCTCTTGGAGTTCCCTAACCTCCAACAAATCCCAGAATGTGGAAGCCAGCAAAGCACTTACCAGCAAAATGACAGTCAGAAGTCCATCAAATCTATTGCTCGGGTAAGACAAGTATCTTTTCAAGCCCATTGCTAAGATTTTCAGCCACATTTCCAGCAGATAGTATAGGATGAAGAAGCAGTTGATAGCCTTCACCCCCCAGAAGAAAATCAACCATTAGAATTACTGACACCTCAGGGAACAGCAATAACTGCATAGAATATTGTTGCATCTTACCCCCAGGAAGAAGTCATCTCTTTCAGACGGCTGCTTATCTGCATCCATCACCAAAACCACCTTAAACAAAAAATATTTTATGAATCTATTGGTTTACTGCTACATTAAGCAGATTTTTAAGCACAAAGAGTCTTTCACGCTTTGCACAGACCTTTTTGAGCAGCTCAAAATAAATTAACTCCAAGTATTCCCTCTTAACACTTTGCATGATTAAAGCATGCAAAAAAACAAACTGGCTAGAAAAAGTAGTTATTTAAAGAAAAATTAAAGAACAAAAGCAGAAATTAAATTTGTAGCTGAGAAAAACAAAAAGACAATGACAAAAAGGAAAAAAAAGAAAACCACTGCCCCACAACAAAAAAACCCTTTACTTACACAAATAGAAATAATGTTTGCCAGGGCTACCACATTCCCCAAGTAGCCAAAGTAGGGATGGCCAAAGGCAAACTGCATTTTCTGCATGAAGTGGGACTGGTACTCTGGACTGGGAGGGTGCTGAAAAGAACACAAAGGATTTGCTGAGTCACAATGCATAAGGATTTTAAAAACAATAAAAAAAAATTTTAAAAACAAATGCCATCTCAGATTTTAAAAAGCCCAGACAGTTTCAAAGCAAAACTTCAGGGCCACAGGCTAACTTTGACTTTTCATTTGGAAAATGTTTTCCAGCTGCTATTAGCAGCAAGAGATGATTCCTGATAACAGCACAACAGAAGGTAATGGCAAAGAAGGGAGATAATCCAACCTCTGTCCAATGCCCCAAGTAGATAAACTAAACAACAAGCAACAAGCTACAATTTGTATACATTCCTTCCCCATCTCCCAGTGTTTAATTCAGAAGTCTTAGTTACATGCATAGAAGAGAACATCTGCTAACTCCCAGATAGTTCAGTGCTTTGCTTTTCCTTTCTCTCTCTCCAAGTGGAGATAACTGCTTCCTGCCCATCATCACCTGAACTCAGAGAATCCACATTTCATTCTTCATTCAGGGATTGGAGAAAACAGACTGAGCTATTTTGCCTGACCAACTCACTTTAAAATGCTGATAGAATAAACAAAGATGCATTTTGTATGTTTAACACCACCCAGCAATCCCAAACTAATGCTGTAAAAGCCCCCGGAGCAATTTTTTTTATGGCTATAAAAGCAGCTCACAAAACGCTTAAAAACCAATGCCATGTGATCACACCTTGTGTTCACATGTTGCAAAGATTGTTTATACACTTTAAACTAGAGTACTCTCACTTATTTTTGCACAAGACAACTTCTGATGCTTTATAAATGATGTCACATACATACTTGCTTAATGGCATCTTTGTCTAGTTCTTCAAAGAGCTTCTGGAACTGGGCAGCTGACAGCTGGTCACAGGAGCACATTTTGAGTGACTGCACATGAAAGAGAAACATTGAGATCAACATCTGCAATAGAAACATCTGCAAAGTTTACCAAAACCCCTCAGACTACCTTGGAAATCTAGGAATAAAGAAGTAATTCAAGCTGTTTGAGTAAGGTTCAATATTGTCCTGCTGTAACACAACACTGCCAAGTGACTGGAGGACATGTCTGGCCTTTTCTAGTCTCCCTCTCTGGGATCACATGCTCTTTCAACTAACTTAAATTTTTAGTCCCATGAAGTAGTGCCACTACTGTTATGATCCAAGGAATGCCACGACAGAGGGTAGATCTCTGGATTTGCTAGCCAGGATTGATAAATCCAGTTCTTACTCTCATGATGGCTTGCTTGCAGCGCGAATCCATCTCAGCTTTCTGCAGCACCTGCAGCAGGGCCCCAACACTGACACAGGACCTATTTAAAAGACAACAGAATGGGCCCTGCTACAGCTGGCAAAATGAGCTGTTCCAAATGTGTTCCTGCCTCTTTCTTGTTTGGAAAAGCAAATAAAACTAGAAGTAGGAAAAAAGGAAACACACTCCATAAGAGTCACAATCAGTGTGTTATGAACATCCAGTTACGGAAAAAAATAATAAATCAGATGAGCAACAAACTGCCATTTTTGAGAATGGATCCTCAGTAAATATATCAAAACAAGATGACCAAAAATCTACTCTTTCTTTTTTCCCTAGGTAATCTACTGTTTCAAGATCCTTCACTTACTGTTGAGCACTAGCAGGAGTCTCTTTCAGGGAAGACAGCACCTCGAACGCAGCCCGGATTCCCAGCCGCCTCCTGAAGAGGGAGGACTGAACTGATTTCTGAGCAGCAAAAACACCACAGAGGAAACAATTTACTCACACTTCAGGCACTACTGCATCCTATGGCCAGATAACATACTGATCCTCGGGCACACATCCCAGATTAGTGATTAGAGATCAGAACAGGAGACTGCCCTAGGCCTCACTCCCTCCAAGAACTCCGTGTGCAAGGAGGAAGGAAGCAAGTAAGCAAACAAGTCCCTGGAATTCAAGTAAACAGCCAGGTTAAGGTTTGTTTTCAGTTCTGGAGTGCATAGGCATATGCCTCTTCCAGAGACACTGGCAACAGCAAAGCTCAAGCATGCACAGAAATTCACATTAGTGTGCAGAGAGAAGAGTTAGAGCACTTGTCCTACTCCAGCTTCTTGCCAAAATACAAATCCACAGCTATGGCTTTTCATGCTTTTTTTAATTACAGCAATCGCTTTCAAATTTAGTTACTTTATTAGTAGTCAGATTATGTCATACTGTCATGTAAGAAAGAAGAAAATTGAGAAAGAAGGGATGAAACAGAGGGGGAGGAAAGGATTACCAAAAATCCATTCTGCACCTATTCTGTTTACACACTTCTCTACCACAAGAGGGTGGGGGCCATTCCTTCTGAGTAATATTGCCTTGGCCTTATTATCCAAAAAACTTCACCTTTTCTCTGGAACTCTACTAGAAAAGCTACTGGGCCAGTCTGGGTAAGACCTGGTCTAGTGGGAGGTGTCCCTGCCCATGGCAGGAGAGTTGGGACTGAATGATCTCTAAGGTCCCCTCCAACCCCTTAATATTCGGATCTGCAACAACAGCTATTTGAACAGCACAGCAGATTTCCTTCACACAGACCAAGTTTCAATTACTCAGCCACTTGTCCTTGTTCAGTCATACAACAATTCCTTTTTTTTTCCCCTATAACAGTCAAAATTGCAGATCCACAGCATACTTGGAAATATAGAAGCAGGTCATTTTGTCATGGGAGGGGATCAAGCTGTAACAACACATAAAGAAAAAGAACATCTAGTACCTAAAACTGCAACCAGAGTGGAAGGGCTCCTTTAATATACACATGAAACTTAATCTTCAAAGGTTCAAGGTAATGGCAGAACACAGAAATCAGCAATGCTTTACTCACCAGAAGGTACCCTCGAAACTGGTTGTATATTATTGCTGTGAGCAAATTCATCAAAAACAAGTTGCCTATTGGAGAAGAAGAGGCAGTAAAATTCACTGAAATACATCCGTTTCTCAAAGCAATTTCAATGTATGCAGTAAATCAAATGTAAAACTTAAAGACGGTTAATTTTCTTGTGTTTGATTTCCAAAACGTTTTCAATGTTTGGTTATACTGTCATCCATTCCCCTGTGACATTACCAAAAATCTGCAAGTACCTTCCATGAAAATGATCTCACAGACACTACACAATAACTGGAAGAATCACAAAAATGGAGGAATTCATGATTAAACTTTCCTAGAAAAATAAAACACTGTAGATGGTATGCACAAGTGTCAAAGTTGAAGTGCATTTACCTTGCTGCAGACAAGAGGTAACTTACCTAATACAGTGAAGAGGATGAAGAAGATTGAATATGCTCGATTCTTAGAATATGCAGGTATCATCACTGTATCAAATTTAACAAAAACAGGAAATATTTTAATGCTTGAGATGCACAGTAGAGAGCTCTATGAACCTCTGGCAATTGGTAAAAGCTCTCATACAGCTGGACCTCAGAGTGGCATATATAATTACACCACAGAGAGGCAAGAATCAAGTTACAAAAGACATGAAAAACCTTGACACAACCTTCCTCTGGCTGTACTAAGAGCCATCAGCTGAAAGAATGGTTACAGTAATCTGAACAGAGAAATCTCATTCTGTTGTTCTTCAAAAGGACAGACAAGAGTTATTTCTGAAAGACTGCTCACCATCAGGGTTATTTGCAGTAGTCAGCAGGACCAGCAGTGACGTCAGGGAATCCGGCAAATTCCGGAAATACACCACCCACTCCTTATCCTGCTGGTTATCCTAGGCAAAGATGTGCTCATTGTTAAGAGAAATACCAAAGAACCACTGTCATAACCAAGGAAGGGGGAACAAATTTTTAATTTTTTTTTTTTTTGAAAACCAACAATCAATTTCTTACACACATAATCAAATCTACCCTGTGGAAAAAGCAAAAGCCAAATATAAAAACTAAGAGAATGTGTCTGAATACAGAGCAATCACATCACTTATTAACAACAATTAAAAAACACAAGGAAGAACAGGAAGCTCCACATGGAAGTTATGTCTAATTAGCACCTCAGACCCAGGAAGAACAACCATGTCACAAACTGACAGTACAGGACTCAGAACCTTCATCAAAAACACACTGGGAGGCTGATATTGGATCCTTGGATCTCCACATAATTTTTTTTTCCTGAGGTCAAGAATAGACAGATAGAGATGCAGAGTGCAAACAATACAAACATGAGTCAGGCAGCACAGGACAAACAGCTCTTGAATCTGCTGCAAAGACTGGAATTTGTAACCCTAGAGGACATACACAAGACAATGCAAAAATGCAAAGTCATGAATTTCATTAATAAACCTCCTTTTAGAACTTGCCTGCAGTATTTTGCTGTGGTAGATAAAATTAGTTTGTATGGATGTCAGAGCAGCACACCAAAATAGGAAAGTCCACCCTGTCATTTGTTATTTTTTACCTCAATGTACACAAAAGTGACTGCTTTAGGTATACAAGTTATAAATATACATGTGCTGGGGAAGCTCACAGAAGAAATTAGATGTGACAAACAGAGATAATACAGAGGTCCAGAAGGCAACTAAAAGTGGGAAAATAGATCTCTGCTTCTAATTCCAGAGATTCTGGAACATGGGAATTCAGGGAATTTGCTGATCATAAGGAAGACTAGAAGCTGGCTCAAGTGCAAATTACAGTAGAAATGAAGGTGCAAAACTGAGATTAAGGACAGGACCAAAATTACTGGGAGAAGTATGCAAGAATTTTTTGTGTTCACAGTAACATACTTATGGAAGGCCTTAAAAAGTAAGAATGAAAAAAAAAACCCAACAAAATAATTTCAGTGTGATAAATTAAGATATAGGAAGTCTAGAAGAGAAGAACATACCAAGATTACCGGAACACAAAAATTATTTTAACCACAAAATTTCAATTTTGCTTTTCAGAAGCAGGAAGAGAAAAATGAGAGGAAAACTCAAAGGGATCAGAAACCAAAACTAGCACAGGCAAAAACCTACCAGGGTATGGCCAGGAATACCAGTATTGAAAGGTGAGAAAACACAGAAGAAACTAAAGTTAGCAAAAAGCTGGATAGGGAAGAGAAAAAAGGAAATGAGTGACAATATAAATGAAAAAGTGACAAGAGCTTTGGAGACAGAACAGCACAGAGGGTTTCAACAAAAGCAGAGAGAGTAACTCAAGGTATCAAACTGGGTAAATGTATAAGAAAGTCTCCTGTACACATGAATACTATGCACATGTTGGAGCTCTCCAAATGGACTTCAAACTCATCTCAGCACATCTGACAATGTGACCTTTTTCAGGGAAAACAAGTTTCACTAGTTTGGCTATAAAAGTAGACAAGAAGCAGCTGTGCAAGCACAGAAAAAAGGCACCCAGATCTACCAAAGCAGCAATAGAACTGATTACCTTTGTTCGAGCAAAGAGCAGCATGGCAAACATGGTGAAGAGAGACAGATGAACAGCCAGCAGTAGAACAACACTGTTGCAAAGAAAATAAAGTATTAATAGTAGCTTTATCTCATTCTTAATATCCTCTGCTAAAAACACAAAATGATGCCATATAAAGAAATGCAAGGATGTTCTTAAGAAGTTATATGGGGACAACAGGAGGAGATGTGAGTTTTTATGCAAATTAAAAATCACACTTAGATGCCTCAGTTCTTCCCTTACAAAAGGGCTTAGAAAAGCAGAACCAAAACCTCTCACTCAATTAGCATTAAAAAAAGTCACATACACAGTCATGTCAAAGTCTAGAGATAGTCTAGAGATCCTGTACAGACTAAAGGAATCAGAAAGTTACCACGACCTTCACCCTCTGTGACCTGACCTCACTGAGCACTTAGCTGCTGACCCAGCAGGAAGCTGCTCAGATGCCCACACCAGAATTCAAATGATAACAACCCATCTACCAACAGCCAGCCTGTGAAAGGATGCTTCCTGGGCTATAACCCACCTGGCCATTTCAGGCAATGTGCTGTTGATACTTTTTAACGTTTTCTTCATCATAGAAGAATTCTGGAGGAGAAAGAAGGGGCGAAGGATTCTCCTTATTCTCACACTCTGCAAAAAACAATGGATCAGACACCGAGTTCCTGCAAGACTGGCAGCACAAATACTTTGAGTGCAAGTTTGTCAAAAAGCACTTGACACACACATCAACAAAGCCAACAGTGGAACAGAAACAGAAGTGGACTCTGCTCTTCTGAGCTTCCAAAACACCAAAAAAGGTTCCAAACCTCATTAAAAAAAGGAGAGATTGCTTTAAAAAGACACATTGACATTTCAAGAGTTTCATCAGGCCACTAATTAGAAACAATCTAACTTTAATGCTCAGTAAAGATAACAATCTGGCAAGAGATGGCATTTTTGTATTTTCTGCCAAGGTCCATCTTAACAAAGGGATTAATAGAGAGATACTTTCAATGAAAACAAATACATATTCTAAAAATGAGTGCTTAATTTCAATTTTCAGACTGTTTTATAACTAAAGGACCTGCTTATTACTTAGCAATTTCTGTCTCTGACAAGGCTCAAGCTATTATTGCTTTTTTCCCCACAACACTACAGTAAATAATCTTTTTGATTCTTGCAGCCAAGACATTTGCAAGACTTCATGCTATTCCTGTCACCTAATTTGCTACTTCAAGTGATTCAGCATCCTGCATTTTAGGATCAGTCTTCCATGGGCTGCACTGAGCAGCACAAATACCCCATAAAAATCACTTTCATTATTTCTATTCTCTTGTTCATCCATCCCAGCAGTTCAACTGCTCCTTCTGCCACTGCTTTGTGCTGGGAGGCTCCTGTTCAAACCAGCTGTCCACTATCACACTATCAAGATTTTACATTTTAAGCTCATTCTCTTCCCAGTATTTTCACCACATTACTATTTTCTAAACAAGGATTGCAAGTGCACAACTAATTTAATGTAAATCTGTGGCAGACAAAACCAATTGGGAGAGTGCAGTATTACATCAAGGAAGGCACTCCTAGAACCTCTTCCAAACCTGATGTTCCTCTCAGGACATAACTGTTTTAGAACACAGCTTCAGGTTACAAAGCAGCTGTTAAACTACATAATTACCTTTTTCTTATACTTCATTACAGAGGCTTTGCCATTCAGTTAAGTTAAACATGTAATTCTCCAATTGCATCACAAAATTGGTGCCAGGCAACAAGTTCTCCCTGCACTCTTCGACTGCTGACAGACTAAAGCAATGAGTGCTATTTAATTTTATCAATTAACATAAAAATTACATTAAGAATCAAACAGAATTCTTTCCTAAGCTACATTACACCAAACTTTTTCTGTGTTTCAGTGCATTATCCAGCTATGAAAGACCAAAGTAAAGCTGTTCTTACCTCTTTGCAGAAAAAACTCAGTGACACAATCCAATCAGCAAGGGAAACAATTAATGTCAGTATATAAGCCATTAGCCATTTATTTTTCCAAAATTCTTTCCATCCAATTAAGTAACTCTGGACAAGGGAAAAGAAAAAGTGCAACTTTAATTGCTTTAATAATAAAATCCAATACCCTAATAACTCAGCACTGATATTTCTTCCCACATAGTTGCATTTTTATATAAGTACTCTTAAAAAGTTCTCCAAAATCCAAACAAAAATACATTGTTGAGAGATTTTTTTCTACAAGAACTAAATAAAGGTCAGTAAAAGTGAGAGATGCACACAGACCATGCAAGAGAAATTCTCTGAATGCAGAAAATTCTCCACTTAATTAACATAAAAAGGGATTTTCCAGAAATAAGTATCCCAAGAAAGGTCAGTTTCTAACCACTCTTCTTTTGTGTAAATGAACTGGCACATATTTATTATATACCCTGATTTTATAGCCCAATACAAGCAGCTAAGCCAAAACACTTGCACTCTTAGCAAAATTTATGTCACACAATCAGGAAAATTAGGTTAAAAATAAATGGAATAAATGTCTCAATTTAGTAAATATACACTGGCTAATTTCTCCTGAAATGAGGCTCTAATAAAGCAAGGCAATTTCATCCTGCACATGCAAGATTTGGAAAACAATTCCAGCACACACCTAGTGTTTCATTCAATACCAGATGAAGAGTCTTGGGTTGCAGTGCCAGATGTGACCAGATGTATTCTATCACCATCTGCTGAAACTGGGGCTGGGGGCAGAGTAATGCCCTGTCAATGGGGCAGCTGTTCAAAACTAGCTGGGGCAGTTTTCTCTCTTAAACAACCCATCCTCTGTCCAGGGAGAGATCTTCTGCTCATGGCCATTGAGTCTCCCTGCATGACTGACAAACTGACATCATCCACTGGGAGATGATCTGTCCAGGGGAGGAGCCAAGCATTCCTACCTGGATAAATCTGAGATTAGGAACACCAAGGCAGCCTTTTCCATCCAGGATTCCCAGAGGGAGACCAGGCCCATCCATCACCACTGGACCTTCAGAGGAAATCTGCACCTTTCCACAGGATCCCTGCTCCAACAGAGCCACATCTGCCACTGCAGGAGGCTGCAGCCCCAGTTATGGGACTGCTCCCAACACCCTGACCCACAGGGGGCAGGGTGGATTCTGGCTCTGTCAGTGGGGTTGGGTTTTGTATTACTGCATTTCTATTTTAATTCTCCTAATAAAGAACTGTTATTCCTATTCCTTGTTATTCCTATTCCCATCTCTATGCCTGAGAGCCCCTTAATTTCAAAACTATAACAATTCCGAGGGAGGGGGTTTACATTCTCCATTCCAGGGGAGGCTCCTGCCTTCCTTAGCAGACACCTGCCATTCAAACCAAGACAAGAAGGGAGATGCTCACCTTCACAGACACATCCACCAGGAACACAAGGAAGCAGAGCAGCTCGATGCTCTCTGTGAGGCCGCAGGGAGGATTCCAGGCGGGCAGGCGGTACCGCACGTCCGACGTGACGGTGAGCGAGGACGGCTCTTCGATGAAAGCCAAAGCCAAGATCACAGTAATGGTTAAGCCCAAAATCCTGTTTGGACAGAGATGAAATTAACAATAAAACCAACGAAACCATAAAAAAAAACTAATCAAAAAAACACAAAAAACAAACCCCAAAAAGCAGACTCAAAATGAGTCAAAATAACAACAAAATACTTACAGTAAAGCAATTTTCTTTGAAGTAAACCAAGCTTTATGATACTATATTTCACTCCAAAGGGTTAGACCACAAGGCAGCACTTGACTAGCATGTTGCTGCCTGCACTGGAGATGTAACTGCTGACCACCAAATAACCTGAGGTGGTGTCCTTTTGAAACTAACAGCAGCAAACAATCTTGGTGGTATCCAACATGTTTAGAAATAGACACTTTGAAAACTCTTAAGGCACTGTGCTGTAAATCATGCTAATTAGTCTACTCATGCAACAGTCCTGTGGCTGTTCCAAAGTGCCATTACGTCATCACACTTCCAAAATTTGCTGCTTTCCATTTCTATCATGTTCACACGTGGTCAATCCCCTTGTTTCCCACAGTAAATTCTTATAAAGATAAAATCATGATTAATTATGTGACAAGCAAGAAAGATGAAGAGTAGTTTTTCAGAAAGACTAACTCCTACACAAAAAAGCAAACAGAATAACCAAGTTCTTACCACTGGCAAGTCCTGGAATAGTACCATCGATAAAGCCACAGGGATTTGGAGTCCACACGGTGATTTATGGATCGATACTGAAGGCAGGGAGCAAAAAGGCTAATTCAAACACTACACTCAGTCTGTCTCCAAGACAAAGATCAAGTAACCAAAGCAAAGCAATTTAGTACATGTTATTAAAGTATCAGGTCACCCATGACCACAGAGGTACTCTGCAGGTGTGAAAAGGGGAAGATTTTAAAGAAGTTCTGCTATCTCAAGATCACACAGCTGCTCAGATAATTAAACTGTGTGCCAGTCATCTGCAGCAAGCACTGCCATCATTTCAAATAACAGCATTTGTAATAATTCATTGACTATTCTATGTACTCCTCAAAATGGTCCACCCACTTAATTCCCCTCTTCAACACTCATTCCACTCATGGATCTTCTTTTGTTTTTCTCTTCCAACAGGCCATTAAGATGCAAACAAACTAATTCTGAATAGAAGAGACCTATGCCTTTGAATAAAATGTGCTTTCGGATCAGGAAGTGACTGTGATTCTTCAGGAATCCCCAAAATCCATCCCTCCTCTGTGACAGCTCCTGGGCTGTTCTTACTGTGCCCCCACTGAGTAGATGCTGCCAGAAAGGTGGCCACACCTTAAATACACCTGACCCCCAGAAATCTCCCAACCAAAAGTCGTCTAGATGCAGCAAGAGAGCTCAAGAACTGCCCTTCAGCATTCCCACTGCCTGGGAGAAAACGGGGTCTAGGAACCTGCAGCAAAGGCCAGTAAAGGAGAGACAAAGAGGGAATCAAAACTCCCCAAGGCACCAAGTGCAGCTGAAGCTGAAGAGTTCCAGCCTTAAACTCTCAAGTTTTTACCAGTTCTTAAGACGTGCAAGTAGTCAGACTGAGAGGCAAATGACAGGCTTTGCTCAAATAGTTTCTCGTAGCAGTAAGTTAGTCACTATCAAAACACCCACAATCAAACCAACCCAAACAAATAAACAAACAAAAAAACCACCATGAAAATCACTCCACAAACCAGCATGTCTTCTGAAACCCTTAAAGAGATTACTTCATCGTGGGGAAGAATATATTTCTCCTAGGCAGAAGTTTATTGAGACTTATATACCACAGGAATTTGGAATTCTGATTTGGCCTTGTGAATTAAGACGGTGGTTTACAAACACTGCCTGAACACAGGAAAACTTAAAAACTGGCAGAGTGTGTGACAAACATCCAGCAAGGGAAGCATAACAGCTAACAAAAAATTTTTACTTACTTGTATTGCATCTTCAATAAATACTATGGCTTGGTTTATATAGAGGTCATTATCAGCTCCAGCACCTATGAAGCCAAAAAGAAGTAAGAACCACTTGCTGTATTTTGGATAAACAAATTTTGGATAAAAGAGCTTATCAGTTAACAGAAGGTGCACAATCATGGTTCTCATGACAAAGGGCACGGCACTCACACAAAAATAGAGAGAGCTCCTGCCACATTTGCTCGGTCAGCAGCACTGTGCATTACATTAAATAAGTAATAGTAATATCAAACACACCATGCATCTGTCTGTGTTCTGTTAAAAGGTTCTCTTTCAGGTTTAAGTAGCCAGATTACACTGGTAGTTAAGTATCACAAAACTACACAGAGACAAGTCCTAACAAGCAAAATAATGGAGATTCAAATTGTTCTTTGACAGAGTGTACAGTCAAGTGAAGCCAGAAAAATCAGGCACTACTATTACAGCAATTTTTATTTTTGTTTAATGAAGATACTGCGGTTTAGAGTGATCTTGCTCCTTCAAAACCAACAGGAATCTCCAGTCATATGAGAACTAAATTAAGTACTTTTAAAATTTGTTCTGAGAGTTACTATTACCATACCAAACAGATCAGAGCTCAAGACACAGCAAGGGGTGAAAGAACACAAACTGAAATAAAATACCAGTAAATTAGTTACTATGCCACTTTACAAAACCCATTATTAGGAAGTCTATGTGAAGATAGACACATAAAAAATAAAGGGCAACCACCTGTGTTTACTTAAGTAAGACCTTTCAGGAACTAATCTGGCAATTGAGCCAAAAAGAGAAATAAAGGCAGTTAAGGTCAAAGTAAGGGTGGGAAAAAAAAAATAAAAAAAAAGAGAGAAAGAGAGATAAAAAGAGATAAAAAATTGATGGGGACTCAAGATACGAAAAACCCATGCTAGTGTAACCTTCTCACAGAGGAGAAGCGTCCCAAGGAGCACTTCATACCATCTCCACCAAGAAGAGAGCAATCACAACCCGGGATACAAGAGGAAAGAGTCCATCCTGGCAGTAGCACCATGCCCTCCTCCAGACACCAAACAACGCCAGAAACACCACAGATCAGAGTGACAGACAATTTTATGTTCCACATGATGCAGCAGCATCAATTTCCTACAATGACTTGCAAACGGTTTTTAAATGTCACCCTTTATCTGTGCATCAGCAACAACAGCTTTGTACTGATCCTGATATGAACCATGGCGCAAGGAAGAGCTGAGCATAAACAGGAGACAAGCCAGGCTCACGCAGTTAAGACATTATTTTTTTCATGACATCTCGCACTAGTGAGATAAAAATAAAATTTGCTTAAAGGAACCATTAGCTAAAGGGATTGCAAGGACAGCAAAAGCTTCAGGTACTTGAAGCACACAGCAAGCCACTAGTGTTGATGCCAAGGATTTTGGAAGGGCAGGATTTTTATCGTATAAAAATAAAACAGGAAAATTAGCCAAAAATGTTTACTTTAGCAATTTCTCCATGTATTCTACCATGGATATCCAACTTATTCTGCAACTCTTAGTCACAGCAAGTGACACTTAGTCACAAGTGATGATTACAGCACTGCTCGGTTTGGGCACACAGGATCCATCCGAGACCCCGCTGCGCTTCTGGCACCGCACGAAAAGAGCAACAAAAAGTGAAGGTTGCCTTAGGTGATGCGATACCCTGCCAAGAGAGAACCTGAAGTCTCCAAAGGATTCCATCCTGGGGAACTGAGATGTCAGACCTACGACAGTCACCGGGTTGGAGAAAAACTTGTCAGCACTTCAGAGGAAAATCCTAAAATTACGTAAGGAACTAAAGGAGCGCGGGGCTGCAGCAGGAGCGCAGGGCTCGCACCTGAGCCCGGCGCTGGCGGCTCCCAGAGCCGGCCCCGCCGGAGCAGCCCGGGCAGGGCGGCCGAGCCCCGCCGAGCCCCTCGGCAGCCCGGGGGGCTCCGTGCCGCTCCCGGGAGCGCCGCAGCCCTGCGGGAACGCCGAGAGCTCCGAGAGCTGCGCCCGCTGCAGCGCCCGGCCCCGCCCGGCCCGGGCACTCACCGTCGTCGGCGGCCGAGCGGGCACGGCCGCGCTGCCGCCACAGCCCGCGGGCCGCCCGCCAGCGCCGCGGGGGCAGCAGCGGCTCCGCCTCAGCGCCGGCCTCCATCGGCTCCTCCGACCGCGCCGCGCCGCGCCGGGGCTGCTCGGGAGCGCACCGCGGCGGGACGGCGGCGGGACGGCGGCGGGACGGCGGCGGGGCTCGGCCCGCCCCGGGCGGCTCCGCCCGCCGCATGTGACCGGCGGCCGGGGAGGGCGGCACCGCGGGCCCGGGGCTCCTCCCGCCGTGCCCGGGGCTCCTCCCGCCGTGCCCGGGCCGGCCGAGCCCGGGCTCCTCCCGCCGTGCCCGGGGCTCCTCCCGCCGTGCCCGGGCCGGCTGTGCCCGCCGCTCGGCCCGGCGCCATTTCCCGAGGGAGTGAAGCGCGGCGTGCTGTGCGGTACGAGTGTCGGCTTTTCGTCTCAGCTTCCGAGCCACGTGCACACGCCTGGTTTAGGAATTAAAAATATATCCCTGATGAGGAGTTGCATCTTTTTTGCCTCACGCCGGCTGCAGGCTCCTGGCTGCGTGCCTCGGGGCAGCTGCGGGGCCGCTCCCCGCATATATCGCCGTCCTTAATAACTATTTACGTCCCCGATCGCAGAAAGCACTTAATTTGCCTTTAATCACCTTGGCATTGCATAAGCAACTGTGAAGTTCACTCCTGTCGCTTCTCCTGTTAGAAGATGCTTCAGGGCGCGCTGCTCGGCCGCTTTTCGCGCGGTCCCCTTCGCTCGCCCTTCGCCGGTCGCTTTCCCAGAGCTGCAATTCCAAGAGACGCGCCAGCGCAATTCGACCACGCTGTTCTGCCACGGACTGGGATCTGCGGCAGCACACTGATAAACACGAGCCTATCGACCCCTCGTTTTACTATTCCAGCCTGGGAAGTGGAAGTAGACCCATCCTTTGCTCTTTCATTGAAAATTACACGTTGTTTATCAAACTGGGTGCTCTTTACTTGAGTGAATATTTTACACATTTACTAGTCAAGACTGTTATAAAGTGACTCTTAATTGTAAGAACTAGTTGAATTGCAAATAAAATCATGGATCAGGGAGCAATGTTCACTGCGGGCAATGGTGTTGCCAGCTCTCTTTCAGGGATCTGCTGGTATGTAGGGATAACAACAGGCTCATAGTCATGATGTGTCACAAATTCAGCCAAATGACTAAAAATTGATTGGTCTCTATGGGCCACCTTTATTTAACTCTGAAAAGGAATGTGCAATTTTATGTATGTTTGATAAGTAGCAATGGGGTAGCTTTTGCTTTCCTCGGCACCACTGCATAGTCAAAAATGAGCTTAACACCGACTTCCAAATAGGTCAGGGAAAAATCCAGCCGAAGATAAAAAAGAAATCTCTTTGATGTTATCTTTAACGTAATGGTTGAGCAGTGGATTGACCTGGGCTGCTCCTCAGCTGGATATGGAGAGAAAATATGAATTAAGGGCAGGGAGAGGTCACTCACTGAATACCATCACAGGCAAAACAGAATTGACATAGCAAAATTATTTAAATTTATTACCAATCATATCAAAACAGGACAATGAGAAATAAAGCAAATCCTAAAAGCAACCCAGCCCTCCCTCCTTCCTGGGCTTAAATTTATTCCTGATTCTCTACCCCTCTCCTTCAGTGGCACAGTGAGACAGGGCACAGAGTTATGGTCAGTTGTTTCTGCCACTGCTTCTTCCTCAGGGCAATGAGTCCTTCCCCCTTTCAGCGTGGGGGTTTCCCTCCCAGAGGGAACAGCACTCCACGAACTTCTCCAACACGAGTCCTTCCCACTGGCTGCAGTTCTTCAGGAGCAGCCTGTCCCACTGTGGGTTCCCCACAGTGCCACGAGTCCTGCCAGGACCTGCTCCAGCACGGGCTGCCCACGGGTTCCCAGCCCCCTTTGGGCATCCCCTGCTCTGGTGTGAGCCCCTGCCTGGGCTGCAGGTGGATCTGTGCCCCCCTGTGCCCTCCAGGGGCTGCAGGGGAATCTCAGCTCCGGCGCCTGGAGCAGCTCCTGCCCCTCCTGCTGCCCTGAGCTGGCAGTCTGCAGGGCTGCTCCCCTCACATATTCTCACCCTGCTCTTCTCTGGCTGCAATCACTTCTGTACAATACCTTTTTCTCCTTCTTAAATCTGATACCAGAGGCTTTACTCCCATCACTGGCCTTGGCCGGCACTGGGTCCATCCTGCAGCCAGCTGGGATTGGCTCTGCTGGAGACGGAGGAAGCTCCCTGAAGCTCCTCAAAGAAGCCACCTCTGTAGCCCTCCCCCACTAAAACCTGGCCACACAAACCAATGACAACTTCAATACAAGCTGTCCCCAGTAAAAAGTGAACATCATCAGCTACACATTATAATTATTTCTCATTCTCAGTAGGCAACAATACGCTGATAACATTGGAGTTAAGTGTTGATAACAATCGAACTAGAGGCATCAGATGGAAGAGACACAGTCAAAATTTCTGGATAGTAAAAGGAGAATAGGAGTGACCTGGTGCAATCTGTAGTTAGTATTAGCAGGCAAAGAATCTGCTTCAAGATAGACATGCGTCCAATACCTTGCAAAGTTAGACCTTGTGGCCACTCAAAACACTGGACCAGTCTAAAGTAGTGCCAGGTAAATAAAAAACTTGTAGAATAAGAACTGAGTCAATTAGCATGACAAAATTACAAGTTTATTGCAAAGTAAGGTGAGTTTTTCCCCCTTAACGACACATGCCAGAACTGTTAAAATTTTACACATTCAGCTGAATGTTACTCAAAAGTCATAGTCAAATTATCAGAACCAAACAAAAGACTACCCTGGGTTTATTTATGATTATCCAAATATTTTAAATTAAAGGCAATTAACTCAAGAAGTTGAAGAAAATCCTTAATAAATGACCCCTTAGCCGAACTACTGTTTAAGTATATTGGGAGCAAAACAGGGAGTCAATTAAAAAAATTGATTACCATGGTCAGCTGAAGAACTGTTAAGCAGGTCATCCCTGCTCATTATCACAGTATAATCCAGTTTTGAACACGCTGTTTGGCAAATTAATTACCACAGTTAAACAAGACAGGAAGTCAGTCCACGTCTTCAGCTACAGAAATTCCTTCCTTTTTTTCTAGCTTGGATACCTGCAAGCAAAAAGGAAACAAATTCAGTAGCAAAAATAAGCTTGTTCTTCCATCAACATCTGCTACTGGTTGTAAAAGAGACACACAAAGCTCAGGTTTTTCTGAAGTGGATAAATCCTTTGGTTTGACCAAATGCAGCTAATCTTGTGGTGTGACACTGGAGAAGACAGCCTGTGGATTTCTTGTCCTTGGGGTAGCTGTGCCAATTTTCTTTGAGCTGTATCACAGTTCCTTCAATTATGCCAGCTATTAAAATCTCAGTGAACATTTTGGCACCTGGAAGCACATCTTTTGTGCTCTGACCACAAATCCTTTACTTCAGACACAGCTCCAAGGCAGAAGCTACAGACAGTGCTGCCAGAGTTCCTGGGTTGTTCTAAACCCCCTTGGCCAGGTAGAGCTGAATGATAAGAGGACTCCAAGAGCAAATCTGGCGATTCCCAGCAAATGCTATGATCTCAAATTCCTTTTACCCCAGTTGCTTCTGCAGCAAATACGAAGGGAATTTTGCACTAAAAATGAGTGGATAACTAAACTGGCTTGACTACACTATAGCCATCCAAAGCAGAAAAGTACTTTCTACAAATCCAGCAGATTTCTCTATCATTAGCACTCCAAACTGTTTCCATTCCCAAATGAGCTCGAGCTGTAACATGACTCTCCTAGGGGAAAACCTGGCATTACCTAACTAAAGGTGGCTTTGATGTCAAGTTTATGCCATATTTTCATAGTCCTGTTACTATGCCAGAAAAATGTTAAGTGCAGATTGAGTCCTAGGAGCAGAATCATCAGTGGAACACTGTCCTAGAGAGCGATTCTTTTCAGAATTACAATTGTGCTGGACACCTACAATAAGAGAAAACTCTTCCTGTATTTCTTTTCTTGAATAGGCAGATTTGACTCAAACCACTGCAAGTTATTATTTTCCAGTCTTGCAAAGAGCTGCAGGAGTTATCAGTTCAGGTTACTCTTACCTACACAATAAAATCTTCCCCAGACTTGTCTCCCAGTTTCCAGAAATAAGTTGCAATGGCCACTACCCTTGCAGAGCACAACTGCTATTACATACAGATCTAGTTAGAGAGCGTAACAATATCCTGCATCATTAAAAAATCTTAATCACATTTACTGTAAGCATAAAATAATTACATTTTGGTCCAGACCCTACAAAAACATTCTGCCTGACTCCCACTGAGGCCAAAAGAACTTTTGTCCTGGACTTCAATGGGAAACAGTCCAATATGATGTAAAAAATCCCCCACCATACATACTTTACCATAAAGTACTGCACATGGTAGCTTTTATCCCAGGTTTCAAGGTAGTAAAACACTATTACAACATGTCTGGCATTTCACAGATGAGGGAATTAATATTTTATTACATGTATAAACGTATTCTTAAAAGCAACTCGGGTGTAAAATCTCTGGCAGAAAAAACTTGAAGGTGCTAAAATTCTTCACCCCAGCACTTCTGCCATAAAAGAGGCATTAAAATAAGTTTGAAGGGGTGGCTAAAAACTATAAAAAGTTAAGCATGGTTCCAATAACCACCTGAGCCCCTCCCCATCTCAGTGCTCAAACTGAGCACAGTACCAATACTGCTGCTGTGTTTGAGCAAACATGTATTTGTGAGTCAACTCACTTGAGATTCAAAAAAGGAATTGTTGCAGAAGCAGGTGGGAGAAGCACTCACAGTGACTTGCTGCCCCTTACACTGGCTCTCCCCATGCTGATGTAGGTCAAGTCTTAATTCTGCAATTAAGCAGATCCCTTCAGACAGGTCCTGAACTGAAAGCAAAACTCAAAAGCTTTTCTCCCATTAGCACAGGGCTTCAAGGTCTGGGTACACCTATTGCTTTCTGTTCTAAGTATGTGTCTTCTTTTACTTTTTCTTGTTTTCATAGCAGTATGACAGAAAAGAACCTAAACAGCCTACACAGAAATCAGAGGATTTAGCCTCACAGTTATGTGAAAAGAACAATCACAGTTATTTCTGTAATAACTGCTACTCTAAATGTTAGTTGTCTTTTGCTGGAGATTCACTGGAACCAGGCTTGACCTACTTCGAATAATTTAAATACAAAACCACTCCAGAAGCAGAGGGCATTTACCTGTCTGTCTATACACCTGAACTGCCAGGACCATGAGGTGTTGTAGAGGAAAGGCCTCAGGTCAAACCGGTTGTCATCTGGACTGTAGTTTTCAGCGTGGTAGGAAGGAGTGAGGGTGGTCATTTTGTGCCTGTTGACTGAATACATCCTGAAGAAATGCTTAACCTTGGATGCCACCTGGTGTACAAAGAATGTAGCTGTTAATCAGGTGAAATTTCTTAGTATTTTAAGTAAAAAATTTAGAGGAGCACAGTATTTTGGAGACTGCTTTATACCTTTACACAGTCTAGATATTCTTTCAAAGCAAGAGCCATTTTTTGTCTCTACACATAACCAAAGGCTCCAAGAGTAGTTGGACAACTGTATTTCAGAGAACAATTTTCCCTGAGGTATAGTGCTGAAGTAATTGTTTTCAAATTACCCAATTAACAACTGTTTTAACAATTTGCAGCACAAGACAAACTCCACTGAAGAGCTGCAGACCAGCTTTTCCAGCATATTCTGCTGCAGCTGTAGCCTAATCTCTAAACACAAAATAATGAAACTATTGCTTTCAGTTAAAAGGAACCTGACCTTTCTCCAAATATACTCTATTTTGGCAAAAGCATTAAACTATTTGATATTTTTTTCTCTTTGGTATATTACCTCTCTCGGAGTACAAATTTCCTTCCACATATTAATCAGCTTACAGAACATACTGTATGGTCCAGCCTTTGCAATTTTCCTTAATTTCCCATAGATTGAGAGCTCTGCATATGTCATCCCCATATCTGCCTGAAAACACACACACACAGAGAAAGTCACTGAAAGTCTTAACTATGCAAATTTTAATGAATACTTTCATGGAGCAATTAAAACAACCCAGTTAAATCAAAGAAACACCAAAACGAAATTGTCAGTGTCAAAAAGACACAGTAATATTATGAGCAGAATAAAACCCACTGGAATCTCTCTGAATTGGGAGATTGGAGGCCACAGAGGTAGTTTTATCAGTCCTCTCCTTTCCAAAGGGATAGCAAAGAGAAGGGTGTGGGAAGAGGAGGGCTTTGCAACCAGCCATTTTCATACCAGTAAGGCCCTGACTTTCTTTTGGTATTTAAAAAGCCTTAAAACAAACTGCATTTTACAACATCTATCTTTCTAAGTGTCCAAAAATCTAAAATAATTCAAAAATGTTAATTTGCTGTTTTGGAAACTATTGTCAACACAGATAGGGCAGGTGTGGGAAATTAATGCCTTGTTGGCAGCTTTAAGACTGTTTATAACATGCCTGTCAATAAGCATGGTCATTTACAAGAGTAAACAACAGTCATGGAACAAACCCCAGATTTTGGGGGCATTTTAAAGGCACTGCCCATTATTACCTCATCAGTTTGAGCCACTTGTCCATCCACCAGGGGCTCCAACTCTGCAGTGGGTGGAGCTGACATGATACTGTAAGGGAGAGGGAAAAGGGAACACATGGATTCTATGCGGTCTTACAGTGCTGGTTTGTTAAAACAGCACTTAATCCCAAAAATGAAGCACCTGGCTCAGCCAGTTCCTGGAGTGGAATTAACAAACACAGTCACTGAATCACTGCTCACCTCCTGAGGGCTGTGAGCTGGAAGTTTTCAATGCAGTACTGAATGAAGTTCTTCAAATCAGTCTTGCTGATGCCACCAATGGGGTTGATATCTGCACTGGAGCAGTCATACTTGGTCAAGTAACCACGGAGACTGAGCAAAACAGGAAATTTCATACAGCAACAGTTAACAACAATGTAACTGCAGCATAATATATAATCCTTGACACTACAGAGAGCTTATATGTAGCATGAAGAAGGGAGAAACAGACTGCAGGTTAATAACATATTTATACCTAAAGGGCAAACATGCAACAGGGCTATCCTAAAGCCCTGAAACTTCCAGAAGATGATACTTTAAACAGTCATAAAGCACTGCAAAACTGTCCATGCTGAGGCAATAAGTGCAAAACAATTAAAGTACTGTGCTGACCAATTAAACCAATAAATCTCAAAACAGCCACACAACCAGCACACAGTATTCTCATGGCTTTAGAGGTTACCACTCCCACAGTCTTACAGGGATTGCTTTAATCTTTGAATGCTCAGCTCTAATAACAGTACTCCAGATTCAATGTCTGTTTTTTCAGCTCAAAGTTCAAATCTTAATTCCTTATGCAGTAAATGAAACTTCAACAAATTAGGAAGTCAGCCTAGTGAATGCACAGGTAAGCTCCACTGAAAACAGCAATTTATGAGAAAGCTATAGCGGTACTTTGGCTAAACCTCTGAAAAATACACCATTTCCCATTCAGGCTGATTTAACTATTTTCATTAATTTCACTGTTACCAGTGTATTCTTAGGTTGTTACCTCTTCTGAGTAATAATCTATAGTGGGATTTGGTAGAGTTGCAAGGAGACGACAGTGACCTGTTCCACCTGGGTTTGGATTCCTCATTTTCACCAACCTTTCATCCACATTGGCTGATCCCAGCACCAGCAGTCCCCCTGGCATCCCACGAGCCCACAGTGTCAGCTGAGCAAACAGGTAGGCAAGGACCATTCTTATTCTAGCCTGCAAAGTAAAAGGAAAATGAAAGCAAACTTTCATAGCAGAGTGATTTCTCCCCAGTCACTTTTATTAATCAATTATCTAAATAAACTCATGAAGAACAAAATGCAGGGTAAGCACGACTGGGAGAAGGATGGTCTTGTGGAGAAATTGCTGAACACACTCAGGAAGTCCAGGTTCAGTATCTGCTACTGCCACAGACTAAGGAAGTGAGGAACTTTCTCCTGGCCAACTGCAAACTGGGAGATTTGCTACCTCTAATAGCACTAACAAGGATCCATGATGGATGAAGTATGCAGATAAACCATACCTTTTTATAGAGTAAATAAATCCCTCTAGTCTAATTGAAAACATTTGTAAAAAGTTCACTTTGCTTTTGTCCCCATTCTGAAACTCAGCTTTTTCTAAGGATGGCAGTAATGCCAAACCAACCTGGGATCCAGCCTCCAGCTGCAGCTGCAATTGTGGGAGTCTGTTAAGCAAATATCCACACTGCTCTGTGACTTAAGCCTCTCCTTTTGCCAAAAAAGCTGATAAAGGATTCAATGTTTGCTTCCAGAGCAAACAGCTGGATTTCTCCAGTAACAGAAAGATCAAGTCCTCAAATTAACAAACACTATCAAACAGAATACCCAGCACTCAGTACTGGAGCAGAGTTGCTGGTTAGATTGGAAAACCAAAAAAGTCAAACCAAAATCCACAGAACCAAAAGAGTGCATACTGATTCAGCCTACAGGACACACACCTGCACATTCTGGAGTGCCAGGCTCTCTCTGCTGCTCCCTCCATAGACAGAAAACCGTGGAGCTCGACCTGTCACCACACTGAAGATGCCCACAACAGCTTTCACAGCCCCATCGATGTTCAGGTTGATGTGGTAGCTGAGAGGAATCCAAGCACAAGTGACTTAACCAATCTGACTATATAAAAACAGAAATAAAACCAAAAACCCACCCATCAAATGAGGTTTTAAAGCTGCTAAAATCTCAGATCTGGTATGAAGAAACTTGGGAGAGAATAACACTTTTCAGTCTGTTTCCAAAATTTCATGTCCTTTGCCAAACGCTTCTAAGTTTGCTTCACTTTAACACTTCAGTAATAATATCTGTAGCATTCCTACTAAACCCACCTCCTATTCCTCTCTTATTTTTTTCCCATTTTCGAGCTTGAACGTTTTAGATGTGAGTCTTTGCCAGAACATGATGTTTTTTTCCCAGCACTTGTGAGCTTGTACCTGCCTATCTGCTCAGCCAGCAGTTTGGCCCTGTTGCAGGTGTCCTGGGAGGAGTTCTCACTGGCCATGTAGCACGTGGTGAAGACACGCCTGCAGAATTCCCGAGGATCCTCAGGGACGTAGGTCTCATCATTGACAATTCTGCGTGCATCAGCCAGCACATCTGCATCTGAGGACAGAGCAAAAGAGACAGCAAGAAGTGGAAATTATTGTGCTCCTCCATTTGCAGGATATGCAAGTATCTTGTACATCCCTTGTATGCCAATTAAGCTTTACAGTGCTCGTGACAAATAAGATGACTACACCTAACTCCCAAAAAATTTTCATCTATCAAATAAAAGTTACTGATTTTCCTCCTGATTTTGAGCACAGAAATACTAAATTCTTCTGAACTGCTGAAGAATTTTCATAGAAAGCATGATCCAATATATACAAAGATGTAGCTAAAAGCATGAAGTCTGCTTAAAGCCAGATTAAGAACTTAAACCACTCCTAACCATGCTTTGTAGTGCTGGTTTTAATAGAAGGGGAAAATTTTCAGAATAAACTGAAGACTACATCGGCCAACATTTGAACAATGGTCTAGACATAAATTAGAATTCAGATTCATAGAGAATCTGAATCTGGACACACATTTGCTTTGGAATTTCTGAAGAGATACAAAGAACTCCATTAGAATAACAGGACAAGGGTCTGCCATTAATCAGCTCTTGCAGCTGCTGCACTCAGCTAATATTAACTTGCCCATAACCATTAGTAAACACAGCAGGCCACACACACAGATCTACTTACTGCCATTCTTGACTGCCAGGCAAACCTGGTGACACATGGAATACACAATGCAAGCTGTAGCAGAGCTGTCAATTCCACCACTCAGAGGTAGGAGAAATCCTGCCTTGAAAACAGAGCAAGGAAGAGGTTCCACATGGCAAAATTAGAAAAAATATGTATTGTACCACTCAGAAACACACTCCTGTAGAAGAATGACAGGTGCATTGTTCAAGGCTGTTTATATTCTATGGGGAAAAAACAGAACAAACCTCCCACAGCAAATCCTCTGAAACTCTCATCAACTGAATAATCAAACATAGTCAGTGTAAAACCCTTTGGCTAGAAAAAATTCCAATTGTCTTCACCCTCTAGTAAGACAGAAAAGCTAATAAAAAGGATTACATTTTTCATATATAGCTTACTATTATATGACTACTTCATGTCACCCTGCTGCACTCAAGAAAGCACAGTTCCTAAGGGAAAGGTGCACAGAGCACACTGCAGTCACATTTAGAATATAATTTTTAAGTCTGAATGAGCTACCCCAAAACTGAGTACCTTGGACTAACATCAGTTTGGGTTACCAGAAGCACAGGATAACAATTTGGATTGTGCCTGTGGCACAAAGAAGCTGTGTGTGCCAAGGGAAAAACAAACCGAGTTGTTCTTACCTGTTTGCTGCGCCTTAAATAGTCCCAGAGCCAACATGCAGGTCCAAGGCTGAAATTACAGAACATCATAGTTCTAAGAAGGTTAGGGAATAACACCTAGGCAAGTCAACATATTTATTGTGGTCTTCCAATGAGAGACTTCGTTTTCTTACATCTAAGCAACGTCTTATGTTTATCTCATTCTTTGAGTTTTGGTTGGTTTATTTTAAGTCAAAATAATTTTCAAGCAACAGATTCAGTGTTTAATTACCTGATCTCCTCCTCAGGACTGTGGTGTCTCCACTGGATTGGCATGCAAGTAGGAACAGCTACATCATCAGGACATGACAGAGCAAAGTCCACTTTTACCCTGGGATAAGGATTCACTTTACTTGCCTAAGCAATAGTACAGAAGAATTCAGAAGACATTAATTTTAATGTAGCACATACCTATAAAACATCAGCTCTCTAAGATACAAAAAATCAAGAACATGCAAATGAAAATCAAGACATGCAAATACTTTTTACATTTAGTAACTATTCAAACTTGGTACAGCTTACAAACACAAAGAGTTCTTACTGCCAAGTTACGAGATGAAATCTCTGCTCTGTAACTTCGAACATCCTCTAGGTCCAGAGTGGCAACCAGCACCTCCTATGGAAAGGCTTTCAGCATTAGATCACTCTACACAAACAGATAAACAATGCTTGGCAAAAGATTCAGCATCAGCTGTGGCAAAGGAAAAGGCAAGAAACATTACTGGGGAAAGAGATGGGTCTGGCACATAATGTGAGGAAACCTAGATGACAAATCTACTTCTTTCTGAAATCAAAGTGAAATCTTGTGTCTACAAAACTGGGTCATAATTAGAACACTGCAGTTTTTGCCCTTTCTTTCTTTAGATAAGGGAATCTCAATTAATAGGGTCTCTCCTTCTCATGGTGATTGCATACAAAAATGTTTTCATGAAGTTCTTCCACTGTGACACTTCTTTCTTCCTCATAAAAGCAGGAGAGCTACTGTAGGTAATCTGACTTGGAAAGCCCTCAGGTCTAGTTGAATAGCATAACTAAAATACACCATGTTTAGTCTAGAGACGTGGACCTAGAGTCTGAAATGTCTGGGAAGTGTTTAGCATAAATGTCTTAGCGGCTCTGGGGTGAATACATTACCACATCATCGAGTGAAAACTGGGATCCTTGTGCAACTGTTTCTCCATTCATGGAAATCATGGCACAGCCATCATAATACAGACGATCACCATCACAGCCTTTCTGGTTTGCTAAAATATATATTCCACCATTCTGCCAGGGAAACAAACATGCAGGGAAAAAAAAGAAAAAGCTGTTCAGAATCTAGCACCTGGCAGGATGCTAAAACTCAAAATGTTATTTCTGTGTTCCTGCCCTTCTTACAAACTTCCTCTGCCCTTTCATTGTGAATGATTTATGGCTGGGATTCTCTCTTGACAGGAGTCTCAATCAGTAACAAGAGTCATTCCCTTAACCCAAACAGAGAGAGCTGCACTTCTAAATTGAAATTCTCAGTTCAGATTGAGGTTGGGAAAAGCAGGAAGGTGATGACAGAAGCTGTGTTTGGATATCAGAGGAGAGAGCAGATACTGTTAAATATAAGCAAAGCATTTTAAATTACAATGACAAAGCAGCTTTTCCACAGTGTAAAGCACACTCATTGCTTTATTTTTGTCCCCACCACTATTAGATAGGATTACAGTCCAAATACTTAATGTCTTCCCATTTTTAAAACAAAGAGAACTTTCCAAGTAGAAAAGTGCACACCTTTGCTGTGGCAGAATTCACCAGATCCACCCGGGCATGAGCCTTCCGCAGCACGTGGTGACTCCCAGAAGAGTTGGTGAAAATTTCCACACCATCGAGTCCCATCTCAATGTGAGGGCTGTCAAAGCAAAAAGCACAAAAATAAATCACTGCTGTGCTGTGAAAACTGCAAATGTCATTAAAAACCACTGACAATCAGAAACATCTATGTCACTTTCCGTTTTCTGCACGCCTTAGCTGAAACAAGCATAGGGCTTTCAAAAATATGTTTTCTTATTTCTCTGTTGCCCAACTCTTCTGTCAAAGACCAGCAGTGGCAGCAGAGGTCAGGGCCTTTGCTCATTCTGTTCTAAATGAAATGCCTTCTACTCTGTAGAAGGCCAGGTCTCAAAGAAAGAGAGAATAACATAATTTTGATCTGGTAGAACAACATGGACAACAAGGTGAAGAATTTTACTGCTGTTTTTCTTTTTCCAATGTCATAAGAAAGAAATACTAAAAAAAAAATCACTTCTTCAACACACCACACCATCTGCAGTTACAAGGAAATTAATGTAACTGGGAGATTTGGGAAAACATCAGAAATGTGAGCACTAGAGTTACCTGTCATTTATTTCCTTAGGTCACCCTTTTCATTTGGTATTTCTCCCCTACCTTCTTGTTCTGAGTTGATTTAGTTTAACCACCACCATTTCTTTGCACCTAGCCTAATGAGGCCTTTCCCATTTTGTATTTATTGCTCCTAATTATATTTTATCTTACTGACACTTTCTGAAAGACAAATTACATAGAAGAATAATAAGCAGATTTTTTCAAATATTTAATTCAGGCAGCTCCAGGGTACGTTTTAGTTTACTTTTTATTTCCTCTTCTCCTTTACCTGTTTGGTGCCCAGAGTTCTTCACATATTTCTGCCCCTAGGCAGGTATCTTTGGTTGCTAGCACTGCATCCCCAAAAGGAACAGTTTCCTGAGGAAAAACAAGAACATTCTTACACACATGCAGTAGAACAAACTATTCAATTCAAAAACTTAACTACAAATCTTAAGAAAATACAAAAATGGAATGCTCACTTATGTGAAATTAGTGACACAATATCAATGATATTAAACCTTCTTTCATTTTATACCAAGTCTGAGTAAAAAAGAAAATTCTGAAATGCAAATTACTGGACTGATTGAAGTTTTGTTTTAATTCCAGTAGTATTCAGATCCAGTGCTCTGCTTTAGGACAGGAATTAAACAATCTACAAAATACAGACTGCCTGTTTCTAGGAATCACACTCATGCTTTAGTGGGAGCTAACATAAATTATAGATCCTTCTGAATTAAGAAGGTTTAAATGATTTTAAATTTAATTTTTTTAACCTAAAAACACATACTCGATTCTAGTCTCAAGCCCAGATAAACCCAGTAACAAAATTGTGCAAAATATAGCAATGTTCTGTATGTACAAATAACTGAGGTGGATTTAAAATTTACTTGCTTTGCTGCCACATACTAACATAAATAATGTTAAATTATGTTCTCATTTAATGTAACTTAGAACCACCACTGAAAAATCTGAATCTACAACACAACTGGCAGCAGGATTTTGGGGACTACAGTTTCTAATTGCTGAATCTGAAAGATGCTGAAGTTAAAAAAAAAACCAACAGCTTACCTGTCCCGTCACTTCCTGAATTATCCTGGGTAGAAAATATTCCTCCACATGCCTAAATCAAGTTTATAAATTGTGAATACGTCATTACATAAACCACAGCATAAAAACTGGTTCTCATCTCACCTTCCAATATTGGTTAAAGAAACCATATTGAAGTTTTACAGGGCTGTGTGTGTTTAAAAAATGAAAAAAATGCCTTCATATTCTCTGTGGAATTAATCAGAAATGCTAACATTTTCAGACAGCACCATCTGTGCTTCAGAAAGGCATGGTAAGCAATGCCCCATCCTAACAAAGAACACACCATGCAAGTCAAATGCCAGCTGGAAGGTTCTCTTTTTTTCAAGCAGAACAGACTGGGGCTCAGAGGGACCCCAGGTGCTTCACTGAGACCCTCAAGTGGGGAACATTCCCTGACTACAAGATGAGTGCACAGATCAGAGATGAGTGCCAGGTGTGTTCTGCAGCATCATAAGGCAGGCAGCTTCTATTCTCTGCAGTTGTGACAGAGCTCATCCATTTCAATGTTTGCCAGCTCAGTACTGGGATGCAGCAATCCAGCAGATAAACACAGCCCCTTCCAGTCCTGAGCTGGGTGTTCTTAGAAAGCACACACCAGGAAAATGACACTTTATTTACACTGGCTGTAGGATCAAGCAGCCCCACCTTTTCTTCCAGCTCAGCAACTCCAAGTTTACTCAGTAAGCTTCCTAACCAAGCTGCAACCACATAGCTTGGCTGACTCTGTCTTGCTGCTCTCCCTGTAGCAGCCAATGAGGATTTGCTGTAGATATTTCAACCCTGTTGCTGATCTGTTGCTGCAGATATTTCAACCCTGCAAACAGCAGGCTGTGTTTTTAACACATTTCTAACAGCTGTCAGCATACCTTGCTTTGCTCCATGGGGTGAACCATCTAAGTTCCCTGTAGTTTCCTGCATTTGCCAGTGATATTTTTGGTCTGATCAGAAGAATCTTCCTTAAATCATAAAAAAACCCAGAAAAGCTGAGTTAACACATGATGTACAGCCAAACAAGGCTATATATGTACACTGATTAAGATCAACTCCTTTTTTTCTTTTATAATGTAATATTTTTAAAGTTTCTGTTTGCAGACCCAAGGGGTTTTTCTGAACTCTTCCAGAAAGCAGTGGGAATTTAGTTTCCACAAATCAAAAAAGAAAAATAGATCATGAAAAACCTCAGTTGTCTCTCTCAAAATTTAGCAAACTGGGAGATAAATCCATCACTCTACATAGCACTGAAGAACCCTGCTTGAAGGCCAAATTGGTGTCTGAAAAGATAATGTGTTACCTCACAAAACATATCAAGAACTACTTACTTATTTAAAAAGATCACTCGACAATTGTAGCGAACATTTCTGTGCAGAACAGGCCTGTAAAAATAGGAAGCAAAATTAGCAGTGACTACACTCAGTAAATGAAATTATAAAAAGCTACAGAATCCACTTTAATGCATAAAAACTATTTGTAAGACCTCACACAAGAGAGAATCAAGCAATACAACATATCAAGTTTTAGCTTCTAATTTTTTAGTTAAAGCAGTTGTTTGAAAAAATCAGAATTACTGACTGTGCTGTCAATCTCAGATATATCGACTCCTGCCTGAGTCTTAGGAACATGAGCAGACCAGAAGATTCCCCATGGCTGGGCAAAGTTACTTAATCAAATGTGACCTCCCGTGATACTGCCAACCCAGTTCAAAATCAATCTATAGCTTTACACATTTATATCAATACTAACATGTTAATTTTACACATTATATAATTTATCAACTTTTCGTGTCAGCACAAGGCTTACAATGGCTTCAGTGATTTTCACATACACTTATGTTGCTTTAAGATGCCTGTCAGTGAAAGCAGCCCCTACATTCCTACAAGACAGTCAATTTATAAAGCCCTTTGAATTACACCTCCCACAAAGTCTGACCCGTGGCAATAAGGACCAGACATTAAGGTTTCCAATGTATAACTGTAATTATCGTATTTCTCTCTTGAAGGGCTCAGCCACCAGCAACCTTTGGAAGGATTATCTTCCAGAAGGTCTTCTGCATGTTGCAGTCCTGGTCATGGTAATTAAAAGGGGAAAAGTAGTGCAGTTCCTACAACATATTTGAAAGTTTGGTGCAGAGCTGTCACTATCCAGAGCATGGCACAAGTAGCATTCCCTAAGGACTTACCCCTTTATCACAAGTACACAAAAAAACCTCCTTACATTCCCACATCACAGATAATATCTTGAGTAGCTGGAGACTCCAAGAGCTTTTCCAGAACTTGAAACGAATGCAAGAGTGTGTCTGACTCATAATAGTGATCTGAGCAGCCATAACCACTGCGTAGAGAAACAAGGAGAAATCAAAAATTCAGCCAAAGAAGTAATCAGAAATTCAGCCAGATTCGCGCCAGAGACAAAGAACCAAAACTACTTCAGACAGGGAACATTTCCCCCACACAGGTAATTATATAGAAACTGAAGAAGCTGCGCTGTCAACACCATCCCTACTGTCAGCATTTAAAACTCCGCGGCGCTTTACATCACCCCATTATATTCCTTCCAAGGACAGCAGCCTGGGCCCAGGCAGAAATCAAAGCACTACAGTTTCCCTGAAGGAAAACTCACTGAAACAGGTACAAAATTATCGCTACCAGTCAGTTTCCCAAGACAAGACCCAATCCTGTGCCCACCACTACAGTTCCTTTCTTTGCACCGACAGCCGCATGCTCTGAGCACGGCTCTGGGCACTGCAGCACCACGGCGCTGATGCTCTTCCTGACTGCTCTTCCACAGTGACCTGGAATCGCACAAACCCAGCGCCAGCAAAGCGCCCTTACCAGATTTCGAGCTCTGGCCCCAGCCGGTACCGGGCTCCTTTGCTCTTGGCGATGTCGATACCTGGAAGAGTGTCGGGAGCGCAGTGCGTGAGACGGGCACGGGCTGCGCTGCCCGCCCGCGGGAGGAGGGAAGGAAGGAGGGGGCGGGAGATGGTTCCGGATGGCCGGGGGCAGCCAGCCAGCTCGGCACTCACTTCTGAAAATCCTCTCCAGGTTGCCCTCAAAGTCCAGAGCCCACTGGTTGAGGGCGCAGGTGGCCACGGTCACTGCCCGGCCCATGGCGGCCCCGCCGCCTTCCCCGCTGCTTCCGGGGCTGCCGGGGCTGCCGGGGCTGCCGGGCTCTCCTCCGGTCCCTCCTCCTGTCCCTCCTCCGGCCGCTCCTCCTGTCCCTCCTCCGGCCGCTCCTCCTGTCCCTCCTCCGGTCCCTCCTCCGGTCTCTCCGCCGGTCTCTCCTCCGGTCTCTCCTCCCGATCCTTTTCTTAGCCCTGCAGCTTCTTTTAAGCGGTGTCCCTCAAACCGAGTTCAGCGTGCGAGTGCTGAAGGTAACCGGAACAGGGTGCAACATTCTCTGTTCTCATTTCAGCATCATCCCGGCAGCTCTCAGGGCGCTGACCCCAGAGAGGGTGACTTCTTCAAAATCCAATCTCCTCTCTTTTGTCCCTCATCACATACTTGGTGCTGTGAGCCGCCTTACACACAGGATTCTAGCTTCTTTCTGTACTACAAGAATCATTTAGGTTGGAAAAGACCTGTTAGATCTCTGAGTCCAACCACTAATCCAGCACTGCTAAGCCCACCACGAAAGCGTGTCCCGAAGAGCCACATGTACACGGCTTTTACCTCCAGCAATGGTGACTCCACCACCGCCCTGGGCAGTCTTTCCAATGCCTGCCAACCATTTCCATGAAGAAACTTTTAATATCCGATTTAAACAAGCCTTGACAAAACTTGAGGCCGTTTCCTCTTCTCCTGTCGCTTGTCACTTGGCAGAAGAGCCTACAGGCTCCAGCCTCCCTTCAGGGAGTTGTGGAGTGTAAGATCCCCTCCTTGAGCCTCCTTTTCTCCAGGCTGAGACCTCCACAGGTCCTGCCCCTGATCCGTTCCCTTCTCTGGGAACACCCCAGCAACTCAATGTCTGGGATTAAGGTGCCCAAAACTGACCCCACGATTGGAGGTGGGGCCTCAGCGCTGCCCAGAACAGGGGGACGGTCCCTGCCCTGCTCCTGCTGGCCACACAGGATGCCATTGTCCTTCCTGGCCACACCTGGGCACACCTGGGCTCCCGTGCAGCAGCTCCCGGCCAGCACCCCCAGTCTTTTTTCTGCGGGGCCATCGGAAATGGCACAGAGCGGACAGTGGAGTGCGGAGCTCAGTAACGATTCGAGGCGGCCCAGTCTGGCTCCGTGGCCGCAGAGGGGTGTTGTGTCCCCGGTGTCCCCAGCCCCTCGCGCGCCGGTCCCGCTCTTCCCCGGGGCTATCCGCGCCCCCGCCCGGCGCAGGGGGCGGAGCCTGCGCCCCGCGCGCTCCTCGGCCCATGGGACGAGCCCGCGCCACCAATGGGGAGCGGCGGGGCGGGCGGGGCGCGGCGGCGATTGGCTGAGGTCGGGGCGGGGCGGGGCCCGAAGGGGCCGGGCCGGCCGAGGCGCCGCTGGAGCGGCAGAGGCGGAGCGGCGGCGGCCGGGAGAGCGGGCTCCGGTGCCAGAGCGGGCTCCGGGGCCACAGCGATCCTCCGGTGCCAGAGCGGGCTCCGGTGCTAGAGCGGGCTCCGGAGCCACAGCGATCCCCCGGTGCCAGAGCGATCCCCCGGTGCCAGAGCGATCCTCCGTCGGTGACCGCCGGCGAGGCACTGACCCCGGCCCCACAGGTGGGTGCGTGCCTTCGTTATCGTGTCCGGCATGGGGCCTGGGAGGGAGCCAGCCGTTTGGGCAAAGGGAGCGAAGAGCCGCCTGCCCTTCACATCGCTTCGGAAAAGAAGCCTGCGGGGGGAGGACTAAAGGAAATGGCCTTAAGGAGAGGTAGTGGAGATTCGGATTGGATGCGAGAAGAATCTTTTTTTCGCTGTTGGTGTGGTCAGGCGTTGGAACAGGTTGCCCAGGAGGGGGTGGATGCAGAGGGTATGGCCAGGCTCAGTCAGTGTCCAGATAATGGATGAAGTTCACTGTGATGAGGCACAGCCAGCCGGGAATTCGGTCCATAGTTCGGATTGTAGAATGACGATCTTTAACACAAGAAGAAGTGTTTGATGAGACTGAAAGAAAGCTACAGTGCATGTTCCACAGAGAGAATTAGCTATTGCCTAGTAAATCATTCTCCATTCCGCTGATGTTTGACTTAGATAGGATTGTATCTTATTTTCTATGACGTTAATGACATATATGGTGCAAGGATTCTGGGCAAAAGCATCTGATTGACAAGGTCCGGTACCGATAATGTTACAGCAGTTTCAATTTCTCAACTTAAGAAAGGCAGTGAATTTACAGAGGTTTATAAGAATGTGGTGAAACATTTTTTTTTCCTTTTCTATCTACATGTAAGTAATAAACTACATATTATCTATGCATCTTAAAAGAAATTTCTGATTAGCAAGAAGTTTAATGGATAACTTTGATATCCGTGTTTTAATTATGTTTTGCCAAATATAAGTTCATAGGGAATTGGTGAAAATTTTTTGCTTCCTCTCCTCCACTCCCAAATTTCACGTGGTCTGAAATCTATATAATAAATTTTAGTGACTTTTATTTGTGATTCTCTTGTTGAGGCATAAGACTCACTGAGAACCAGCTGGTGTAATAGGATTCATATTTTCTTTCCTACAGGACATCATGGCGACCCATCAGGAGAAAAAACCTGCTGAGGGAAGAAAACACCAAAACATGCAAAATAATACTAAAGCATCTCAAGGCCAGTGGGGAAGAGCATGGTAAGAGAAGCCAATGACCCTAAGTAGTCCTTGTATTTCCAATTGTTCATTCTTACTCTTAAAGATGCTGTATTGCTTTTAAACTTCCCTCTGTTAATAACAGATTTTTATGTTGCCCTGCTCTGGAAATCTCATGGGTAATTTGCTGTAGCAACTGGTGCCGAAGAAGAGTTCTTCAAGTTTTATAAGGCAGAGAGTTTGCCAGATGGTTTAGGTTAAAACACACTCCTTGCAAAGAAGAAAAGCAAATCATAAAATTTGTTAGAATTTTTGGTTCCTTCAAGGAAAGAAATCTATCCCAATATTTGGAATACAGGCATCCTGGCATCTGTGGCACTCCCAGCTGAAAAGTCCTGCTGTAGCAAGATTTATGACTCATGTCCCAGTTCTCAAAGAGCTGGGCAGGTATTAGCAGGGCATTGTATGCAGCTGGGAACAGCAACAGTGGCACAGCAAGTTCAACGTATAACTCGAGGTCTGTCTTTTCCAAGTTTCCAAGCTTTGCATAATGATCTTGGGATTCCATTGTCACTTCCAACTGAATACTCTACCAGTTAAAGCCATGAATGCCATCAAAAAAACGTGAAGTCCATAATAATAATCTGGGTTTTGGAGAGGAGTTTTTATCTAAATTCTTGCCCTGATCACCTAGTGTGGTTTTGGAGCAATTTGTGGCAAAGTATGTTCTGTGTTGAGTTTTTTGTGGCTGTTTGACCCCCAGGCATGTCTGTGCCCTGAGCACATTTTCAGTTTTCACGCAGTTAATTCTAGAAGGCCCACTGAAAAAATTGTCTGATGTAACTCATCTATCTGAAACCTGGGGAAACAAAATGCTCTGTTTTGGATTACAGGGAGGTGGACTGGTTTTCCTTGGCAAGCATCCTTTTCCTGCTCATGTTTGCACCCCTGATTGTGTACTACTTCATCATGTCCTGTGCCCAGTACCAGTGCTCTCTGACTGATCCACTCCTGGACTTGCTGACAGGGAATAAGCATCTGTCTGACATCTGGAACAACACTCCCATGCTGACCTGCAGGGCTGCTGGCATTTATTTCCTTTGGGTCACGTTCCAGGTATGTTACTGAGTTGTGATTTGGATGCAGTGTCTGGTTTGTCCCACAGCTATTGGATAAATCCTTTTGCACAAAGGATGGTGGAATGTTGCACTGGCATTTACTCTTTGGTGTTTCACATTTTCCAAGGTGTTTTGGCATCAAAATGGAGCCTATGTACTTGGAAAATAAGTATGTAGGGAATATACACAAATATTCTTTATGTGGCATATTCCTTAATGAGGTTTTTAAGAAAAAGCAGCTATTTAACAACAATACCCATTTGTTTTAAATTAATACACAAGAAATAGATCAAAATAAAAGGGTGAGGATCTGAATGGAGTTGCCCACTGTCCTGCCTCCCCACCAAAAAAGGATGACAGCTTTATGTGAAATACATCTTTAGAGCTGTAGAATAGCTTAGATGTATTACTAGTCTAAAATCACAACAGCTAAATATTGCCATTTTGGCTTACCCAATACTTACTAGAAACTTAATAGAAATGTTAATTTGGTATATATATGTAAGGGATAGTGTTTTGAGGGGGTTTGTCTTGTCTGTATTTACTGTGAGTACATTCTTTTGCTTTTAGGTTATTTTGTATGTGTTCATTCCTGATTTCTGCCATAAATTTCTCCCTGGATATGTGGGAGGTGTGCAAGAAGGTGCTGTCACCCCTGCTGGTAAGGTCTTCCTTAGAATACAGGCACACCATACAATCTTCTGAAATTACAGTATTTCTGTTCTTAGAGTCTTTAATAACACATGTGTAACCAGAGGAAACATGGGCATAAATGCTCTCACCTTGCTCACATGTTCAGTTCAAACAAAACTAGAAAGCAATCTAGGTCATCTTTTAGAATAAGATGTAGCATTTCTATCTCTTGTAATTAGTAAAACTGTTGATCTGCTAGGCACCACACCAGCAATGGAAAAGTTCTGGTTGATAATTTTGGCACTTAAAATTGTCAGTGGACTCTTGCTGGTATTTGAGGGGATAGTTTTACCTGCTCAAGCTCCATTAACCCAAGGGACTTGGACAAAATGTGTGATGGCAACTGCTACTGGTGGCTTGTTACTCTAGCCAGTTTGGGGGAAAGTTGAAATTCAGTTTTGTGAGGAGAAAAACTAAACCTAAAAAAGCCTAATGGGTAGAGCAGAGTCTAATGGAACTTTCAGAAAAGTGCTTCAAGGTATTTAATTGGGAGGATGAGGAGAGAGAGGTCATTTAATGAGCACTTGATTGACCTTCTGTGTATTCTGTGCATACCCATATTAGGTAAAAGCTGTATTAATGCAGGGTCACTAACACTCCATTTTTTCTTCATATTTTAGGTGTTGTGAATAAGTATGAAATCAATGGGCTTCAGGCCTGGATCATTACCCATGTGCTTTGGTTTGCAAATGCCTTTTGCTTCCACTTCTTCTCACCTACTATCATTTTTGACAACTGGATTCCTCTCCTGTGGTGTGCCAATATCTTGGGATATGCAGTGTCCACTTTTGCAATGATTAAAGGCTACTTTTTCCCTACCAATGCCAAAGACTGGTATGTGAATTTTAGTAATGAGAGAACACTAGGTATCAGAGATTAAAATTTTTAAATAAAAATGGGATATATAAATGGTATGGCAGAGTATATTTCACTGGCACAGAGAGCTAGGCCAGTGTATGGCACTGGTTCTTTGCTTCACCATCCCCTGTGTTTCATGTGGCACACCATGGGACTGGCAGCCTCAGATACACCCATCCTGGAAATGGTTATACTTGGACTGCTCAGAAGTGTTACCAAAAGTAAACTCAGGCACCTCTGAAATTCTACAATTGGTGTCTATTAATGTAATACTTCGGTCAGGTCAGTTTGTGTTACCTTGCACAACGTTACATGGTTTTATGATTATTAATATCACTACATCAAATTAACCTGAATTATGTAGTCAGAGTAGCTGTATTTGTAAATAACTCTACATTTCTAATTTTTTTTTTTTTTTTTTTACAGCAAATTCACTGGAAATTTCTTTTATGACTACATGATGGGGATTGAATTTAACCCTCGGATAGGGAAGTGGTTTGATTTCAAGCTGTTCTTCAATGGGCGCCCAGGGATTGTGGCCTGGACTCTCATCAACCTTTCCTTTGCTGCCAAACAACAGGAGCTGTACGGTGAAGTGACCAACTCCATGGTCCTTGTCAATGTCCTCCAGGTAAATTCCCAGGAGGAAATTAAGAAGCCAATTTGGAAATAAGCTAGTATGAAAGTAGGGAAAAAAAATCTCCTTCCATGGAAATGAAACTGAAGCATTTGCTTCCTGGCCTGAAACAAGCTCATTCAGTGATGGGACTTCTTTGGATTTATTCCCTGACCTGTGTAAATGGAAGCCTGCTCAATAGAAGCTCTGTCCCTCCTCTGTGTAACCCTGTGACTCTAAGCTGGAGAGAGATCAGGGTGGTCAGTTGTGAGTTCTCTTCCCAGGTGTTTGTCCTTGAGGGGTACCCTTGCCTTAGTCATCCTACTCTTGTGTAATCTGTCTAGAGAGAGAGATGTTGTGTATCCAGGTAGGTTGTGTTCTCGTGGTAGTTTTTCTTAACCATGCTCAGAAATGTCTGGTTTTGAAGTGCTAACATTTAAACACCAATGAATTTTGAGATCACACCACAAGGCAGCACAGACATTAAGCTGATGCTGTTAAACAGGCTAACTGGTGACAGCGCTCTGTTATTAATGTGCAATTATTCTGTTGCAGGGTATTTATGTCCTGGATTTCTTTTGGAATGAAGCCTGGTACTTGAAAACCATTGATATCTGCCATGATCATTTTGGATGGTATTTGGGCTGGGGAGACTGTGTTTGGTTGCCTTACCTCTATACTTTGCAGGTAAGAATGTGTACACTGTGTATTTGGGCTAACAGGAATGAAACTTTCCAGAAACATTCTTTCTAGCTGTTTGATTTGTACCTCAAGTGTTTCTATGTAGTTCAACCTTGAGAAATTATTGCAACATTCTTTGTAACAATTCTCTTGTAGGAAGGCTTCCTGTCCATGCATAGATTTGACATCTTTTCCACTCCTGCATTACTTTTGTGCCTCTTTTTGTCACTGTCAATTGTCTGCATACCTTTCTAAATTCTTTCAGTTTCTTTTCACTCCTGCCTGTTGAGGGTCTTTTGGTTAGTGGTGGTTCGTTTGGGTTTTGTTCCTTGGGTTTTTCCTTCTGTACGGAAACAACTCCTCTCTTCTTGTTTCATGAAGAAGTGCTGTTTTGGAGAGAGAATAAGAGATGGAAACTCTAGGATGCAGAGTTTTCTGAAAGTTTTGTGGAGTTTTACTATTGCAATAGATTTTTCTACTCCTTCTTCTGGTCTGTTCTTGGTCACTGTAGCCAAGGAATCTGTCTGACATGCTGAGCCTCTGTTGGAAGTAATCCGATTGGTTTTGTGCTCCGCAGGGTCTGTATTTGGTTTACCATCCTGTCCAGCTGTGCACAGCTCATGCCGTAGGGGTCTTGCTGTTGGGCTTGCTGGGTTATTACATCTTCAGAGTGACCAACCACCAGAAGGACCTCTTCCGTCGCACCAACGGCAACTGCCGGATCTGGGGGAGGAAGCCGGAGTACATCGAGTGCTCCTACGTGTCCGTGGATGGCACCAGGTACTACAGCAAGCTGATGACCTCGGGCTTCTGGGGCTGGGCACGGCATTTCAACTACACGGGAGACCTGATGGGCTCGCTGGCCTACTGCCTGGCTTGTGGCTTTGGGCACCTGCTGCCTTACTTCTACATCGTTTACATGACCATTCTGCTCACGCACCGCTGCGTTCGGGACGAGCACCGCTGCAGCAGCAAGTACGGCAGGGACTGGGAGCGCTACACGGCCGCAGTGCCCCACCGGCTCCTGCCCGGAGTGTTCTAACGTGCCTTTAAACAGGCATGCCCTGTTTAAAGGAACTGAAGCGAGGCACTCAACTGCCCCATTTTTGAGGAGACTCTTTTAATTGGAATAGCCCTCTGAATCTCCCCGTTTCCAAATGAACTTGGAGCTTAAGAAAAGATGCATGTATTGAGACTGCTGAGAAATCCCAAAGCTGGGAGGTGGCCTTACCCCTGATAGGGTTCTGGAAGCAGTTTGCAGTGCTTCAGGAGAGAAGAGAAAGAGTTCTGTCATCTCTGTAGGAAAGAAGTTTTCTAATGCAGTTGCTTGTGGTCATCAGAACCTACAGCTGGGAACAACTGCAAAGGAGGTTTCACTGTTGGTTGCTTGTCAAGACATGAATGGTGGAAATACTGAACTACAGAAGCTGCTCTGAAATAACTGTTATAATCTAAAAAGTGAGAACTGTTATAAATTAGTGCAATTTTCAGCACCTGACAATGGGGAACATGACCAACTGTGTTTTATTTTGCTACTGAAACCAGACTTTGTGATGCTACTGAGCTGTGCTGGTTGGGCTGGAGTAGAGTTAATTTTTTCATAGTGGCTGGTATGGGCATAGTTTGGGATTTGAGCCGAGACAGTGCTGATAACACAGGGATGTTTTCACTCCTGCTGAGCAGTGTTTACACAGCATCCAGGCCATTTGTGCATCTCACCCCATACAGCAGGGAGTGGGCTGGGTGGGCACAAGAGCTGGGATGGGACACGAGCAGAACAGCTGACCCTAACTGACCCTAGGAATATCCCAGGCCATGTGGCATCCTGCTCATCACATAAAGCTGGAGGAAGAAGGAAGTGGGAGATGTCAGGAGTGATGGTATTTGTCATTCCCAGTCACCAATACATGTGATGGAGCCCTGCTTTCCTGCAGATGGCTGAACATCTGCCTGCAGGTGGGGAGTAGATCCCTTATATTGCTTTGTCTGTGTGCAGTTTTCCTTTACCTACTAAATTGTGTTTCTCTCAAGCCATGAGTTTTCTCCCTTTCCTGAATCCCTCCCCCATGCAACTGTGGGGGAGTGAGCAAGCAGCTGTGTGGGGCTGAGTTGCCAGCTGGGGTTAAACCATGACAGTCCTTTTTGGTTCCTGAGATGGAGCTCAAAGGGTTTGAGATAACAGCAGCTTTGGCTGGAGTGTGCTGGGTTGGGTTTGTGGCTGTTGGTGCTGTTGGGTCGTCAGGCTCCTATGCTTGCCATGGGGCTTGTTTGGGGTTTCATTTGGATTTTGCTGTCAGCTGTGGTGCTTCTCCTCTCCCTGTGCTGTGCCTGGGGACACTTGGGTGGCAGCCCTGGTGACACACCTGGGCTGGCAGGTGGCCAGGACATGGCTGCTGTTTCTGTGCTGCTGGAACTGCAGGGTGAGCTGGAGTCGAGGGAGCTGTGACCTGTGGATGAGCCCAGACGGGAGCAGGACACCCCCAGGCATGAACAGACCCATGGCAGAGCAGGAACTGCTCAGAGCATCTGTGGTCATGGTTATGGCCATGCCCAGGGAGGGAATGTGGCCCAGGGATAAACCTGAAGCACCTGTGGCTGTGGGTAAGGCCATGCTCAGCAGGCACCCCTTGAAACATCAGTGCCTGAGCAGGGGTTGTGCTGGAGCCCCTCCGAGCCAAGGCCATGCACAAACCCCTGGCAGAGCAGTTACAGCCTTGGGAGAACTGCAGCCGTGGGGAAGGCACATCCACTCTTCAGTGTGCATGGAAAACTTCATTCCCTATAATTTGTATGACACCATGTTTGTAAAAATTTAAGGTTCTAAATTCCTAGATTGAGGACAAATAAAATACTGCTAATTTTCCTTCAGCTATTTTTTGTTACATGGTTCTCTTTCAGTCTGACTAAAGGATACAAAAGGAGTTCTGCAAAAAGTTAAATTTTAAGACCTCCTTGGAATTGTGTTTTCCAAGGTGAGCCAAAAAAAGAAAGATGGATCATAGTATGAACTGTGCAGCTTGTAGCAAGCTTGGTAGTTATGTTCAAGCTAAAAGTTGGGGAGGTTTTAATTTTTGCACATAAATATACTGTTAGTTTTTAGAGTAAGTATAAAAGTGTAAATTGCTGTTTTGTAGAAGTAGCTGCATGCACTGATCTTCATGGCAGGTTTGGGTGAGTGGTGTTGCTGAGTGCTTAGTTGTGTGTTTGAGTTGTGTTGCAGTCATCCTGGAGAGGATAGTCTGGGCAGCCGGAGAAGGGACTTTGCAAACCTAGAAAACAAATGTGTCTTGGAGCTGGGCGTAGTTTCAGAGCTGGATCTGCACACATCCTTTTCTTATGTAGCCTTGGAAATTGCACTGCCCCTTTGCTGGTAATGCCAAGGTTATTTAAATATTGCAAGATAATCTGGACTCTTAAATCATGGTAGCCTTGCACAGCTCAGTGTGGTCCCTTCTGTTCCCTGAGAAATTGTGGAAGAAAAAGACCTTCAAGACCAATAAAAACGCCACTTTAATCTATTCTGTAAACTTCATCCTGACGTAGGCACTGTGTGAGCAGTGTCCTACTAATGTCACCCTTGAAAACTGGAATCTGAAGGACCATCAGCTTGCTCATCTTCATGCCTGGGTCACTTTCTTGTATGCAGGGCACTGCTGTTAAATTTGTTTCTTCCAGAATACAAAAAAAACCCCTAACAACAACAACAAAACCAACAAACAAACAAAAAAAAAAGAGCATTTTGGGGTGTGTGTATTGGATTACCTTTTGTCCTGACATTTCCTATTTATTGATATTCTGTGGTCAATATCACCTATGAAGTTTCAAGATCACTGATCCAATTTCTGTAGAATGCTGGGAAATTCAAATATAGAATGCTGGGAATTTCAAATATAGAAATTTCAATATTTGAAAAATGGTACTTATTTAACTTGGGTTCAATAAAACATAATGGGAAAACACACCAAAATCTTCCAGTAACTACTCAGAGCAGTAACCAGGTAGTTTGGTTGGATTATTGTAGGAAGAAAAGTTACAAATGCTCACTTGAAGAGGGCACAAGAGGCTGAGCAACTTCCAGCCTGCTTTAGAGCTACCTAAGGAAAAAAACATTACATCCTAGTGTTGTAGTGTATAACCTTTATGGATTGTCAGTATTCAGTTGATGATGGAATGGAGTGGGGAGAGGCAACCTGCAGTACCTCTGGGAAGGGAGCATGCCTTCACCCATGGAAAACCTCGGCCACAAATGGCATTTCTGAGATCAGGATTCCATTCTGGCAGTATAAGGGTGGCTGTAATGGAAGGGATTGCTCGGTTCCAGTTTGACCCTGACGGTGGGAATGACAGCACAGAATGTCTCACAGCCATTCCTCACAGTGGCAGCCAAATTATCTTCTGCTTTTAATCACCAGGCTAAGGTTCTGATCATGTTGTAACCTAGAGCTGCACTGCCTAAGCTGGTTCTCTTCTATAATGCCGAGTCTTCACTCAAGGTTAAAGTGATGTGCAGTTGAAGACAAAGCTGTAATTCTTCGGGCAGCAGGTCTCTGCAGGTTGGTATGTGGCCTGCAGAAGGCAGGCTTTGGCCCGTGGCAGCGCACAGCCCAGCATGTCGATCTGCCCTCGAGGGCTGGCTGCAGAGGGGGCCCGAGCCCCGGGCTCCGTGTGCCACGCGTGGCTGGAGGAGCGGCCGTGTCCCGCTGCGCCGCTCTCCCGCACAGGGCACGGTTGGTGGCGGCCTGCGGGCGCTGGGGGCAGCAGGCGGGAGCCTTGTGCAAGTGACCGGAGCTTTCTGGCTTCTCTGCCCACAGTGCCAACATCTGATCCACTGGTGTTTGTCCAAGCACCCCGCGGACAGGCCACAGCTGCAGGATCTCTTCTGCCACCCTTGGCTGCAGGGTGGGCATTTCTGATGCTCTGCCTGAGCCTCTGCAGCACCCACTTACCGAGTGCCACGCAGGACCCCAAAAAAAAACCTACCACCAACCCATTCCGGGCTCTCCAATCTGCTCCTTGCCAGCAGCTTCAGCTAAAGAAACCTCTTGGCAAAAGGGATAATCAGAGTGCTCCCTTCAGCCTTGGTGAAGCTTCCCATGCCTTTCCTGCAAAATTTTGTTTTTTGTGTCTTCAAGTGCAGGCTGTAGTACAGGCAGGAGAGGCTTTAACAAGCCAGGAAATGCAACAGTGAAACAACAGCTGCCCTTTCAAACTGAGGGGGCCACTTGGTGTCTGCTGCAGCCAAACAAGGGCTGGGTGTGCGTTCCCAGGGCCAGCAGGCTGCAGGGACAGGGACGTTGCTCTGCTAGCAAAGCGGTGAGAAGACGCAGGAGCACCAGAACGTCATTTCATTTTTGACAAAACTCTTCCCCTGAAATGGGAGGCAAGGCTGGGCCCTTGACCAACTGGGTCCATAGCCTCGTAAGTCATGGGCGTGGAGCCTGTGGGGAGTGTTGTGGTGCTGGAGTCACTCCCATGGTGCTGGGCTCATTGTACCCCCTCAAAATATCCATGAAGCCCTCAAAAGCAACAGATGGACATGGGAAGTGCAGGAAGCAGTCTAGTCACAGGAAAGCAGACGGGTGCCTGCCCCAGCCCTGTGGGCAGGTGCCGTCTGCTAAAGCTGTGCCACCTTCTGTCTACTGCCCTGACCTACCAAATCATGGTTTGGGGAAAAAACATGCTTTTGTCATAAATGCACCTGCTCTTTCATTTTTCTTCCCTTTTATGAGGGCTGCCAACCCTCTTGTGCCCTGAATGGCTCTCCAAGCCTCTACCTGAAGGCCTGACCTGAGCTGTGATCCTTCCAGCCAGGACCCCATGGTGAGGGCACAGTGAGAGCTCTGGGTGTCAGCCTTGGTCTGCAGGCTGAGCTGGCAGTGATAATTATGCCTTTTTGATGGCCGGTGAGTGGTGAGTGCCACTTCTCCCAGGGCCATGACACATTTCCTCCCGGAGCAGGAGGTGCCCGTGTCCCCACAGCCCCGGGATCCGGTGACCGCAGGCCCTGTCCTGCTCTGCCCTGGCCCAGAGCCAGCTGGAGGTCTCTGGTCATCCCTTGTTGGGCTTTCTCCTCAGGCCAGAGGAGATGGCATCACTCTGGGGGCTGCCCGGGTGCCACCTCTCCTGGGAAGCTTGTGGGTGTTTGACAGGTGTGGGTGTTTTCCCAGGTTATCCCCATTTCTTCGGGAGGTGACCACTTGGCCCTCACGCCTTGCCCTAAAATGGGTCCTCCCTCACCCTGGAGATCATTATGAGGAGGCACTGGGCTCAGCTGGGAGTGGAAATGGTCCCAAAGGGCCTTGAACTCCTGGGGCAGCCATGGCAGCAGGGAGGTGGCACTGCGCCTTTCAGGGAACTGTGGAGAGTCAGAAGGTCCCCGCTGAGCCTCCTTTTCTCCAGGCTGAGCTCCCTCAGCCTCTCCTCATCAGACTTCTGCTCCAAGGCCTTCCCCATGGGATCGCTTCCAGCTGCTGAGGTACAACCCCCAAAAATTTCGCCAGCAGAAGAGGGTCCTTGTCCGCGATCCGGGGGACCCTGTGCGAAAACGAAAGAGTTTTTCGGTGTGGTTGCCTGGGTAAAAGGGAACGAGCCGTTTCGGGCACAACTGAACCACCCGGGAGCCACCGATGTGCCCGCGGCAAGCGGCTCGGGGGCGGCTCCCGGGGCTGCCCCGGGCGTTCCCGGTGCCGCCCCGCCCCGCAGCCGTGCCCAGGAAGCGGCGGCAGGAAGCTGCGAGGCCGCGGGCATGGCGGGCAGCGGCCCGGCGGTGAGCGGGGAGCCCGCGCTCGGGGCCGGAGCGGGGCCGGAGCGGGGCCGGGAACGCCGGGGTCTGGCGGGGCTCCGGGCCAAGAGCCGTCCGTGTCCTGCCCTGTGCGTGCCGTGTCTGTCCTCTCGCGTCGGGTTTGCGGCTGCACGGGCGGCACTGTGGCTGCCGAGTGCGTTTGAAACCGTGCCCGAGGCCGTAGGTTGTGGCAGGGCTGTTGTGGGTGAGGCTGCTGTGTCGGGAACCAGCTCTGCAGGGTGCTGAACGCCTCTGTAATTCGTCCTGGTGCACCTTGACCACATGCGTGCTGTACCCCGCAAATAAAAGGATTGGTCTCTTGCCAGGAGGTTTTAACTGTGCTTTGAATTAACGTCTTCGTTTGTATTAACAGAACCTAACAGGCGCAGGAAGTGCTTCTGGTAAAGGGGGAGATGTGCGCGCTGTGCAGCCGATAAATAGCAATGGTTAATAATTGTTTTGTTACCTGCCAGTGTAAAAGCCATTGCCATGGGCCTCATCGACCTCATATGCACAGCAGCCACAGCGTCCCTGGGGATCAAGGGCTCCCAGGCCCATATCCCGCTGCTGAAGACCCCAGCACCTGTGATATTGTGAAGGCTACACAGTAAGTGGCGTGTTCTGCGTGTGCAGTGTTGAATTGGAAGGGAGTGTCTGGGCTGGGTATTTTTACAAAGGAAAGGTTTTCAGTTTCGTTTTCTCCCTGTAGTGGAAGAAGAAAAATCACTTACAGCTGCTTATTGTTTTTTTTTTTTTTTTTGTCAAGCAGCTTTGTTTAAGTAGAAAATTCTGCTAGTTAAGGCACAGCCCCAATCTTTTTAGAAGGCTTCCATTGAATGTAATTTGGAATTTGTTCAAGTAGGAACTGCTGGGTGATATTTACTGAGATGTACTTTTTCTTCAGGATGCAACTGTCTCCAGACTGGAGAATACTGCAAAAAAGACAAATTAAATTGATTTTTTTTCCCCTCATTTAAGGTATGGAATGCTAGAGCGATGCAAAGAACTGGTAGAAGCAGGATATGACGTTCGACAGCCAGACAAGGAAAATGTGACTGTTCTTCACTGGGCAGCAATAAACAACAGACAGGAGCTGGTTAAGTAAGCTGGGAGTCCCTGGGACAGTAACACAGCATATTCTGCCACTGTTACCTGTAATGACTTTGTTGCTTTTGTACTTGAAAACAAAGAACTGTGCTGTTGGGGAAGGGTAGAATTGAAATTTTAATGCATTTACCTTCATGAAAGTGTCACTGAAATGTAAAAGTAGCCCATTTCTTTACATGTGAAATCATGCTGTACATGCAATCATTAGATTTTCCTGGGTTTGTTTCTGTAACAAAGATGAAAGCTGATTTTAGAGGTACCTTGATAACAACTGTATTTTTTCTTCAACATTTTCTTGAAGCAGTGTTGTTCACTGCCAAAGCACTTTTGTCCATTTGCTTCTCTAGTGAATTTTTTATTATTAGCCATTTACTCTTTTAGCTATGTTATCTTTAGTATAATGTTTTGCTCTTTTACTATGTCTGTTCCTGATCTTGCTGTGTTGTTATTACACAGATACTACATTTCCAAAGGTGCGATAGTGGATCAGCTCGGTGGAGATTTGAATTCCACACCCCTGCACTGGGCCATCAGGTAATGCTGCTCACAACCACTAACTGCAAATCTGTTGGTATTTACAGCCGTGGAAGCATTTTCTGAGATCCAGAGAACAAAGCACTGCTTGTCTGGAGAAAGCATAACCTGAAATCATTATTCTGGGAAAACTTCTCTGCTTGCAAAGACTCCCATTGGAAGATCAGTGCTTTCTTCTGGACTGTCAGTCTTTTGTCAGAGTCAGAGGCTTGGATGACTGCTCACAGTAGAAGTCACTGTAGAATAACCACTGTATTCTAAATCAATGCTTTGCCCTAGACTCATATATTAGGGTGTATATATTTAATATAATTTCCTAAATAAAGCCATGAGTTTCTGAAATGTTTTGTAGGATGCCTGTGAGAATTTTTAAGGCAATGCTTTCATTAAAATATCCATTTTTTAAATCATCTGTGTAGTTTTATTTCACATATCGTTGTAGACAAGGACATCTTCCCATGGTCATGTTATTGTTGAAATGTGGAGCGGATCCCAGTCTTATTGATGGGGAAGGATTCAGTAGCATTCATTTAGCAGTGCTGTTCCAACACATGCCCATCATAGCCTACCTCATAGCAAAAGGCCAGGTATGTTGCTGATGCCCCAAATGTTGTTTTCTGCTTACAAGTAGCTGCCTGCGTATAGGAGACATTTCAGAATTAACTGGGTTTTTTCCCTAGATGAAAAGCAGTGATTTTACATCTGTTTTTCTGTGCTGGAAGTGCAGACAAACGTAGATATTTTTTGTATATATTATTTTTTTTAATACTCTTCCCTATTCCTGTCATCCCCCACATCCAGATTCACCTACATTTCAGCATGTTTAGGAGTGTTGTTAAGGCTGTACAGGTTTGTGGTGCTGTGAAATAACCAATGGGTTTTAAACCTGGGAACAAGAATCAGTATGTGATGTATAGACATCATGAAGTATTTATGATTTGATTACAGTTTTGTAACTAATAATCTGTGCAGTTGTCCATCAATTGAAGAATGCAGAATAAATGATCAGACCAGGCCTGAATTTTCCTTACAAATTTCTGTATTGTGTCCATGGTAGTTGATGTCTCTCAGCTTATATCTAAAATGAGCAGAGTTAATGGCAAGTGTAACAACTTGCTAATAAAAATGTCTGGAGAATTCTTATATGATCTAGACTGATTCTGAGAAACAATCTAATGTTAGGATTTAAAAGTTGGATAAGTTTATTTTCTTTCTCATAAAATTCTCTTTAGGGAGAGTAACTGACTTCTGGAATGCAGGTATAGTGGTGTATATAGGGGCTTAATCAAGTCATTCGCCCACCTATCTTCTACTAAAAATATCCAGGTGAATAATTCTTTTGAGTAAATCTGCACTAATGTAATGTTGGATGGAAACAGGGAACAAGGAAACCTTTGTTTTGAAGAAGGAAGAAAGCTAGCTAAGAAAGAGGAAGGGAGAAAATTTAGGTTAGATCTTTAAGTATGTCTTGACTATGTCACGTAATCCTTCTTTGTTGTTTTAATAAACCTGTTTTATGTATTTTCTGTACATCTGTTATGTACATCTATTGACACAAGGAACATGGTTAGCATTGCTTTACAAGGTCCTTATTTATAATATTTCTTTGCAAAGAAGGCAAGAAATACAGTTGACATGATTCACTTAAAAATATCCTTAGTGGAGTCTCCCCCTTGAAGATTTCCTTAAATGGAAACTCAGAATATTCTGAAAGGAATGACATGCTAGACTTGTAGAAGGAGGAAGAAATTTTAAGAGTGTTGGCTTCTTGATTTCTTTGATTTCTTTGATTTCTGTCCATTTTCTGTTCATTAGTGAAGCTAAGCCAGTTGTATAGACCCAAATTCCACTGTTTCCTGAAATCACTGGTAATCGCTTGTTATCTTTTTCTTATTCTTAGAACATAGACACAACAGACTTCAATGGAAAAACACCTTTAATGTTAACAGCACAAAAAGCCATGGGGTAAGTAGTGAATAACTGAAGAAGATTGTATTGTCCTATTTGTACAATACAAATTGTATTGTATAATCTATTGCATTGTACTCAAGAAGCAGTGAGGTGAATTTCTCCTTACTGGTTTTTTTTTTTTTAACTGACATTCCTTTCCATTTGTACTAAAATATGACGTGTTTCAGAGATCAGGAGTTTGGGAATAGCTCATTTGGATAGAGCAAAGAAAGTGAAAAGAATTTCTAAAATTTTAGGTTGGTGGCTGAATCGTCTGCAGCCTAATTTTATTTTCTGCAAAATGAAAACCAATGGGTGTGGATGCAGGGAAATGCATTTAGAACAAATAAAATTGGGAGATACAAGCTACACGTGGTGTTGTAGAAGATATAATCTGTATTGTGTACCTCATGTTTGTTAAAATGGTAAGATAACATAGTCTGGAGAAAAACTTCCAGGGGAGTGCTGGAATTCTAAACATGGCTCTATCATTGATGAGCTGGTTCTGAGAAGCCATTGTATATCTGCTGTTGTTTTATAAAGTGTTCAAAAATTTCATTTCCAGTCTAGATTGTCTTCTGTTTGTTAACTCTTACACTTTATTTTCATCTAGACCGGAACCCATGAGGTTTCTCTTAAAGTTTAACCCCTCTCTCAATGCTGTAGACAATGTTCAAAAGAATACTGCACTGCATTGGGCAATAGCCTCAGGAAATACTAGTGCAGTGGATCTGTTGCTGGAAGCTGGTGCCAGCCTGGACATAAAAAATGTCAAGGTATGGTTTCCTTTGTGGTATTTCATCCTTTGTGGCATGAATGTGTAAAATGAATGTAATGAAAAATTTCACTCCACTCCATGTTGGATGTAAATTGCAGCAGGGTTTGGCCAAGAGCAGGTGTTCTTAGTCTTTCCCAAAAGGGAGTAGCACCTCTCTTGGGGTGTGGCTATAAGTATGAATGCAGAGGTTCTTTGCAACCTCTGTGTAATGAACAGCCAAGCCTTGTGTTCCCTTTGCGGATTCTGCTCCCTCACCCTTTTTTGTTGCATTTCCTTCAGGTATTTAATTAGTTTCATTTTCTTGGGGTCTTCTAAAATTTCTTTTTAATTTTTTAATTTGGCTGTTTTCTATTTAAAAACGTTGTCATGAGGACCTGGGCAGATTTTAAAGAATACTTTTCTTAGTGTCCAGTCAGACTCATGAAGACTTCAAATTAAGTGAATGTCCTTCTGTGAAAGCTGGTGTTTGGTAATGCCTGTTTGTACATTCAAAAGGTTATCACATATGAAAGGCTTCAACTTAATATTTGTAGAAATAGATAGTATGAATGTTGAAAGTCTAGATTTCCATGACTATATAGATATGTTATTAGAGGCAGTCCTAAATAAATAGATGCAATCTATTTACAAGTGTCAGATTTCAGAACCACGAAGCTCTGATTTAAGCCTGTTAGCACTCTGAATTTAGCTTACCTTTGCCTTGAATAATGGTGGGGAGGTGGGGCTGGGAAGTAACTTCCCAATTAGTCTTGTCTTTTTTTCACTTTTCCCTAAGAGTGAAATTTATATGTTAAGTACATAAATAAATAAATAACAAAACAACCCTCTCTGCTCTTAAAGGGAGAGACACCGCTTGATGTTGCTTATCAAAGTCAGAACCACATCATGGTTTATATGATACAAGAGGAAGAAAGAATGAGAAACAGGAAAAATAACAGGTTACTGAAAATACTAGAGAAATATGAGGTAATTTCCTGAGTAATAACTGATGGAAATAAAACCAGAGCATGCTGCGTTTAGAGTGACATGCAAAGTAACTTTAACAAGAGTAATTTGTGAAATTGGGAGCACAAAATAGAATTCTTTAAAAGCACACAGCAGTGGTTTGGGTGGGGGGGTTTGTGTCATACCTCACCTCTGCTTTTGATGTATTGATGTGCCACTTTGTCCTATCTTACACTGAGTCTTTCAGCATTTGTTATTACATGATCTGAATACTTCTAAGTAAGACCTGCACTTGAGTACTTTGTCATATTTTAACGATAATAATTTTAACAGCTCTTCCTGATGTTGGCATCTTCCTTGACTTGCATGTGGGCCATTGGCTACATCATGGACCTAAGTTCTGATTCTTGGCTTTTAAAAGGAGGTTTGCTTCTCAGCCTGCTATTTGGGATGGCTCTGTTTGTGAGGTACGTGGCTTATTCTCTCTGTTTATGTACTTACTTGTTAAAGACACTTTAAAAAGTATCTGATGCATAATTCTTTTAGGGGTTTAGTTTTATTTAATATAAAATATATTAAATTATATAACCTCCTGAGAAGTGGTTGCACAGTGTGTGAAGAATTTAAATACAAGTACTTTTTAGAATGAAGGACCATAGAAATTGGACATATTTGAGTGTGCACAATAGTAGTTTCTTGTCACTGAAGGATTTGAAAAAAAACCCAAACCCAGTCTGTTAGCTAATTCTATTGTCAGAGTGTTATTGATGGTCTGCATCTGGTAGACATTGAGATATCCACTCAGAAGTGTTCTTTATCATAACTTTTTCCTGCTGTATTCTGTCACAAAATGAGTTTTAATGAGCCATCCCCTCTCCTGCTCACCAGACCTCCCAGTGTTATCCTGAGCTGTTTCTCACTTTTCCTGCCACAGTCAGTGGTCACTGATATGACAATGCTGTCTGTGTGCAAATAGACAGAGATTGGACTTTTCACCCAGTCTTACAGCTCTTCTCATATATAATATTGTTCTGGAACAGAGGTTTATTTTTGTATTGTTAACCCTCATATGTATGGATAAAGAATGCTTTTGAGTGACAGTTCTTGATTGCTTTAAGAAACTTGAAATAAACCATGTGCATAAAGTTTTTACAGTTACAAACCAGGTGATTTATATTCTATGGATATATGTTTCAATCTATGGATTTATATTTTTTCTTTTAATGTTCTTTCAGGCAACTCGTGGGGCTCAAGAATCTAAGGTATCTTCCCACAGCATTTCTGCTAAGTTCAGTTTTTTGGATGTCCATGACCTGGTTTTTCTGGTTCCTGCCTGATATCCTTTATACTCAAGAAATGCAACTCTCCTTGGAGTTTCTTGTAAATCTAAACCCGCTTGTGAAAACAGTGATGAGCAGTTCCAGATAATTCCATGTGACTGTTAATGTCTGGGAAGATTGGGTTAATCTCATTCAGAAGGGGCAAAGTGACTTTCAAGTTATACACAGACCAAAAGTCTGCTCCTTCTTTTGTCTGTAGATTTTTGTCTTCTTTATAACCTGAACTATTTCATATGTTCCTGGAATATCAGAATGAAGATGTTTGTTCTAAAACTAAGGGTTTCTGTTAGCATCTCCACATCACTCTTCTGTCTTCCTCACTGAGACTGTTGTACAGTGATGTATTTTGGCATGTGGTAGAACTGGGTAACACATATCTCAATAGTAATTTTAAAAGCATCTCTTCTTTCTAAAATGCCAAGCATTTGACAGTTAGTGGTATTCATGCTCCTGCCTTTAAAAACAATATCCTCTACCACCACCTCCCTAAAAAAGAAGAAATTTCTTTGTGTTCATGCAAAGAAGACTGTCCAGTCTTCTGTCTTTATTCACAGGCTGTACAGTGGATTAATTTCTATCTGACATTTACTTTCTTTGAAGAGGCTTCTCACTGATGAGTACAAAAACATTTTAGTAGTTTGTGCTCTCTTTCCAGTGCCCTGCTCTTTTGTTACACAGTGGACATCTGTTTACTGATAAAGTTGTGTGAAAAAGCCTTTAGGAAGATACTTAGAACTGCAAATAATTTTGTACTAAACCAGGTATAATATATTGCTACACAGTTTTAATCAATTTTTAATTCAGCCTTTAAAGGACTTTTTCTCTTGTTCCCAATTAAGATGTCCTTAATAGAATTATCAGGATTAACTTTGAACTGATCAAGTATATTCCTGCTGGGGATCCACACGTGTGCTTGTACAAATGGAAATGGTGTTACTCAATTGTTGTGAAGCTTTAAGGTTTGTTTTATTGGTGTCATCTAAGTTAAAAGGAAAAAGAAAATCCCACTGGTAGGGATTTGAGTCAGACACTTTGCTGAAGATTGTGAGCATGGCAGTATTCTTGAAGTCCTAACTGTAGCTTGGTGAGATGAGCCAGTGGATAGGTTTCCATTTCACTCTCCAACCCTGTTTCTCATGAATGTGTTTTACTTCTGGAGCTGGTCACAGATCTGAGTGTTTTAAAGGTTTTCAGTATTTTTGTTAGCTGTATTTGTCTGTCAAACTTCCACTGGACTGAATGAAAATCCAGCTATTCTAAAGCTCCAAAAACCAATAGCAGTGCAAATAGACCAGCAGTATCCACAAGAAACACACCATTGTTTTGACTTCTGTAATTGCACCCTGCAACTGCATTGTAATAAACACAGCTGGTGTTTGTGCCAGTATTTCCTATGTTATCATCTTGATTTTAATTAGAACTGTTTGCAGTGGTGTTAATTCATAAGGCAAAACAGCTTTGAGGTTGCCATCCTGGATTTTTAAAGATTATTTGCATGGAGTTCATGGAGTGACTGGAGATGCTATCCCAGCTTGAGCTCTCTGCCTGCTCCTTGGTGGCCACAGGGACTGTTCTTTAGCAGCCTGAGCTCTCAAGTTTGTTGCATGAATTTAATTAGTATGAAACTTGTCCCACTCCACATTCCTCTGTTGCTGTATAGAGACAGTTAATCTTGACATGTTTTTCTTCCACACTCATCTGATACACAGATGGTTTTAGTTCATGGTGTAAAATCTGTGTTCCTGATGTCCCATTACCTTCAGAAGTGTTTAGCACTGTGTGCTTGGGGGTTATTTTTGTGTGACAAAAATAGTTTCAGGGTGGCTTTCAGTTATATTTTTCTGAATGAGTATATTTAGTTGCTTTTGGCTGAAATGAATGGGACAAGGTAAGACTGAGTAAGAGCCTGTTTGAGTTCGGGGTGGGTGCAGCATCCAAACAAATCTCACAGCTGCCAGAAGCTTTAGAGCTCTGCATATCTGACTGATATTGTTTAAATAAAGTACAAAAGCTTCAGAGGGAAAAAAGAAATCAATTTCGTTTCATATCTGTGAAATATTCAAAGGCAGAAGTCTGGAGGACTTTTAAGGAGGATGACATGGAGCCATATTGTGATGCTGGTTTATACAGTTGTAAAAGTCTTCTCCAGCACTCAAACTGGACAGAATATTCCATTTCTCTGATAAGATGGCCTTGGAAGGACAGAGAGGATCCTGTAAAAGTGAAAGTATTTTTTCTTTCTTGTGTCTTGCTTGTAAAGTAGTATAAACTAATTTTAGAATATTTTGCTTGTTTGACAAATAGTGGTGTTATAAGACTATAGTCCTTAACATGACTATCACATACCACAAATGTAATTCTTAAAATCACTGTCATGTTCAGCATGATGGGTCTTCTCTATTATTTCTATAAAACCTGGATTACTGATCCTGGATATATAAAGACTTCAGAAGAAGAAAGAAAAGAGGTAGGTGATTTTGTAAAAATAGATGGAAGAGTGCAACATTATGTGCTTCTGGTTGATTTGTTTGTCATCATGTACAGCTTTGTTAAACTGGAAAGCAGTGAAGTATTCTTCCTTAAAGAATATGTGTTAACAACACAGATCTTGGGGAATTTCTGTTCTACTGCTTGTTTCCTTGTCTTCCTCATCCTGCTATAATTTCCTTGTCTCTATCTTCTCATTGAAATGTGAACTTTGGCCAAAGATTGTACAGACCCATTATCTGTTATATGAATTCACATAGAACTTCACTTAAAAAATAGAAGATTTGCATGGTTTCAGCTTCAGTTTTCTCTGGTTAGAAAGAAATAGTCACAGTGCTTTCCTATACATCATATGCTAGTAATTATTTACATTTTATCATGTGCTTTGAGGACATATAACAGTTTGATTTTTGTGCTTGAACATTGTGCAACTCACATGCTATTGTCTACCTGTTTTATAGTAGCCAAAAGAAATCATGGGCAGCCAGTCACTAGAGAATTTAGTGCCTGGTCTCTCCAGCCTATGGGTTAAGGAAAGCATTTTGTTTGTGATCTCATGGCTCTCTTTATTCAGATTGCCAGGGAGAATAATCTGCAGTTCTAATGTATTGCCACAGGACTCTTAAATACCGTGTCCTTGTAAAGGAGCAGACTTCATGTCCCTGAAGTCTGGCTGACTATATGAGAGGTGCCATCTCATTTTAATTCACATAAATTATTAATTTTGCAATGCAGAGATACTTTTGTGAGTAATCTTGTGTGGGTGAAGCTGCATTAGTTTTTACTGGTCTGTTTTTTCTTGTGCACCTCTTTAAATAGCAAGTTCTTATTCCTGGTCGTGCTTGGCACTTAAAATGCTTTCAAACTGCACAAGTCCTAATGTAGAAATCTTCATAGCATCTATGGAAATGTGATCCAAATGCAAGCACAAAACACTTTGTCTTTCAGAACATTGTAGCTCTTGCAGAAGCTGGTTGCTTGGACTTCAGAACATTTTGCACATCATGTCTTGTAAGTGGGGCTTTTGTACTTATTTTCTTTGTGAACCTGCCTTTTACTCAATACTGCCATAAAACCCCTTTTTCCTCACTGCTTGTCATTGAAGTGTTGCACAAATAGTTTGTTACATATTGTTTAGATTTCTTTATTTCTTTTATAGGGACAAGAGGTGCTTTGAGATCCTTGGACTCTGATCTTAACATTTAAATTTTTATTTTTTTTGGTAATTAAGGTGTATGGTTCTCATCTATGTTCTGTGTTGTGAGGTCTATGACACAGGAATTATGCAAAATGTGATGGTAACTGTAAGATGATGCCTTAAACTCTGAGCAAAGTAGAAGCTTCTGCTTTGAGTGTGTTCTTTTCCTTCATCCTCACCTAGGTAAGGAAGCCTTTGAGATCTATGCACTGCTTTGCTTGCCAAGCATGTGTGGCCAGATATGATCAGCATTCTCTGTGGACTGGACAGTGCATAGGTGAGAGTGTGTGTTTTATCAAATTTGAAAATGCCACATATTTTAAAAGTTGCAGAGGTAACACTTATCCCCTTAAAGAGAGAGCACACATGCTGGAAGAATATTCCTTTGATACTGAAGGGCTCTGATAGGTGCCAGAGGGAAATTAGGTGGAAGAGAGAAAAGCCATTAAGATTATTCAGGGGTTGTTAGAGTGGTCACCATAAGAACACAGATCACACAATCTGTAACTCTTTCTTTGGAGAGAGAAGGAACTGGGGATAGGATTGAGACTTATAAAAAAGGAAAGAAAATAATTCTTAAGATAGTGGCTAAAGTGAATGCAGAATTATCAGCCAAGCACATCATAGTAGAGCTAGGGATTTAAAATTACTAAAGGAAAAAATGTCTCCATGTGGCAGGCAGTGAAATTTTGGAGCTTGCTGCTGTAAGGGTTTGCAGACACAGGCAATTATCAGCAGGTTCAGAAAGGGATTAGACAAACTTTTTTGGACAATGTGTCCAGGAGTAGATACTAAAAGAACCAGACAAGTGTGCACAGCCTGACATTTTAATGCAGTAGCTGTGGATGAGGAGAATGAACTGCAGGAAGTGTCTGGACTCGTGTGTCCTCCTGAACTTCCACTGCCTCCTGTCACTGTTAGGGACACTGCAGAGTGGAGCAGCTGTACCACTGAGATAACCCTGCAGGGCGTTTCCATCTTCTTGTGTTCTTCCCTCTCACCTTCTCTCTTCCTTTCTGGCTCATTGCTTGTGATGCTCATGATAGGAAGGTGACAGCCTCACATTAGTAGCAATATATTTTTCACTATTTTTTTCCAATAGCTTTTTTCCTAGTGTTAAATGCTATTTTTACAATGTTTGTTATTTACAATGTATATTCATATCCTTCTGATGTGTTGTCTCAAAGCTTTGAGCAATATGATTGTAATTAAAAAACAAATCTTCCTGTAACAGTTTTTCCAGCAGAGGTCTGGGGATTTTTTATGTGTGTGTTTTCAGTTCTGAAGCACACAAGGTCAGACAAATTGAATAGCTTAGACTTCTCAGTCATACGAGACAATTGTATTGTGCATGGGAGGGAGTTATGGTTGCTTAATTAGTTCTCATCAGACTAAAACAACTGAAGGCATGCTCTGAAGGAGAGACATCCTGGTTGACTTTATCAGAACTAATTCTATTATATAAATTGGCGTGGCTTACAGGAGAAAGTTGAGAGATCAGCTTTGCCAAGCTCTCTTGTGGACGGCAGAGGTTACAATAAGAAATGGTTTTGACTCTTTTTTATTCCTGCTAACTTCACTGGAAATGCAAGTACTGCTGAATTTTAAAATGACCAACTTGAAAATTTTTTTTCCTTTCTTTTTCCCTCAATTTCAGGCATTGGGAACCATTATTACTACCTGTTGTTCCTGTTTTTCCTGACAATGACTGGTGTCTGGCTGCTTTATGGAACTTTTCAGTGTATGTATCCATGAATTTAGTTTTAGTTAACTTTCAACTCCATCTCCGTGTGGTCTTTTATTTTTCAGTATTTCATTTCCAGCAAGTGTAACCTGCACAAGTGATTCCTTATTTCAGCAGTGAGTGTTACTGTGTAGCTGAAGTGAAAATGCATCCTATCTGAGTCTTTGGTCAAATACCTGATTCCATTTGTGGTGAACATGAACAAAGATGCTGTTGTAGTGGGATATCCATTGGAAAATTAAATAGCAGGAAGCATTTTTTAGAGAGGAAATATGGAAGCCATGTGGAGGAAGTGAGGTGACAGGTTCTAATCTGGGTGCCCTTTGCTGTAACTGAAAATCAGTTTGTAAATACATTATTGCAAAAGTCTGATTGATTTTTTTTTTTTTTTAAATTTGGAAATATCTATACTAAACACAAACATTTCTTTTTTGTTTTAAAGTAGTTTAATTCTGAAGAGACAAAAATTATGAATAAATCTGAACTATTATGTTGAAAAATTTAAAATTATTGGAAAGGAGAGGAAAGCCCTTACAATTTAGTTGCTGAGGATGAATTACCATAGCACCAACCTCTAAAAACATGGATGTTTTTCTGTGGATCATGAACACAGAGTATAAAGATTATGCAGGCAGAATTGCAAGCAGTCACTCATCTGTGTGGGAGCTTTTAGGTGGCAACAGGGTAGAGTTCTAGAGGGTGTTGCTATGTAATATTCATTTCATGCAAATAATCTTTCCCCAGCTCTTAAAAGCACAATTAACTGATCGTGTGTCTTGTCAGATTGGTCCAACCACTGTGCATCAAGTTTCCAGCAAGATGGAGTGTGGACCTACTTCACCCAGACAGTGTCCTGCTCCCCCTGGGTTTCCTACATCTCCTCAGTCGCCTGTTTCCACACCCTGTGGGCCTCTGGGTGGCTCACTGTTCAGCTTTACCAGGTAATATTTTCCTTCAGTTTGTGCTTCTTGTCACATTAAAGCTTTTCCCTGGATGATTTGCTTCCATAAAAACTCTGTGCCTGCTCTCCCTGATTACTGTCACAGCAAGGTGCTTCTCTTAAATCTCAGGGCAGACCTTGAAGTTTCACAGGTTCTTGTGCACTCAGCATTTCCCTGTTGGAAGCAGAATCGTGGTCTGCAAATCATTCCTATAACTGAATCAAAAATTCCAAGCCTATAAAATGTTGTATTTAAAGACAAGAAATTTATTAGACTAATGGAACTGGTATTAATGTCCCCAAAACTGCACAAAAGGTCAGTAATACAATTATTCCTGAGTTGAAAATTCTGTGGCAGAGCTCAGCCATGTGTCATTAGACTGTACTATATCCCATATATATATAAAAGCATATGACCTGGATTTTCTTGTTGAGAAGTGTCAAATTTCTTGTTTGTATGTTTCTCAGAGAAAAGTTTGGCTATGCAAACAAACCTGAGAAGAGCTGTCTTAGAACATCTGTGAAACAGCTTGTTTAGGAGCTCTTAGGAAAGAGGTGTCTTTGAAATATGTGTTAAGCACACTGAGCTAAGGGCTTGTTTTACATCTTGTTTAGTAAAAAAACCAAACCAAAACAAAAAGCTTCACAATTTTAAACGTGCACTGCTATATTTTTGCAGTGTCCAAGACACTGGGATATCATGCTGGAAAAAAATAGGGAAGATATTTACAGTTTAACTCCTGTGTTCCATACACAATGATTTGAAAATGTAGTGCTTTATGGCATTTACTGATGTTGTGGATCAAGGGATCCGTTTCTGCCATTTTGTGTGGTAGAATGTACACAAAAATCTGAGGTTGGTGCTTAACTGTGCTAGATCTCATACTTCTGCAGACATCTGTGAAAGTACAGTCTCCACAGACATCCCAATTAAGCTTGCCTTCTCTGGAAGATGGTGTTAGAGCTTGCCAGGTTCTGTTTTAGCCCAACTGACATTTAAAAACATACTTTTAGTCATCAATTATAGCAGTGGTTACTTATTTGTTAGATATGTCCAGCCTCTTCCCCCCTGCTCCCTTCTCATTATTATCTTTTGATCCCACCAGAATTTTAATTTGTGTTGTTCCTGTTGTAACATTACTTATATTTTTCTTCCAACGAGATTGCATTCCTGGGGTTGACCTCACATGAAAGAATGAATCTCCTGGTGCAGAGAAAATCCTCTAAGCATCCTGTTTCACTCAGGAGGACTCCCTACAAGTGGGTATTAATGGATAGAATGTTTTTTAAGCATGTTATTTCTTCAGTACTGATTTGCTTCACTGCTTCATAAATGCAAAAACACTGTTCTGGGGTGGGGGAGTGCTGCCCTTTAATTTGTTCATCAGTCTCTGTTTCTGTTGGGTAGGATCAGAAAGAGAATTAGGGTATGGGCTGGCCCCTCTCTGACTTCTCTTGCAGAATTTAGCTCTATTAATAGAGAAATTGGTACCAAGGTTTCCCTGTTTCCTCAGGTATACTAACAGATGAGATCTTACTAAAGTTGAAATATTTGAGTTCAGCTTAATCTCCTCTCATTTGTTAATGTAAAGCATGCTGTAGAAGTTCAGCAGAGGAATTGAGAGCTCTTCTGTTCCTTCTCCCTGAGCTGTCTCCCTTGACAGGTTCATATCTTAAGTACTGTCTCATGGTGAAGTGGTATTTTTCATGCTTGCAGTATTCTTTTTGTAAGGTTTATTAATGCATAATTTTCTCTTTTTTTCAGCCTTGGATGCTTCCAGAATCTTGCAGACTTTTTTCAGTGCCGTTGCTTTGGTGTGTTCAAACCCAACATAATTGACTGGACCAAGCAATTCAAACTTTTTCATCTGTCAAAGGAGAAAAATGTTCATTCTGTGTAAAGTTTTGCTTAATTTCTAAGATGGTTGAGTTGAAAGCTAAATAAAACTGGATATTTTGTTAATTTTTACAAATTCTTCTGAAGGTGCTTGGTTGGGTTTTTTAAAATTATTGTTTCAGATATTAAACTTACCTTGCATAAGATAGATGCAGATTTGTATATGGAACAGTCACAGTGTGTCTGTGTGTGTATAGTTTGAGCTAAAACTATTTAAAATTTTATGTGAGGAGATGATACAAATATATATATTTTTAAAGGTAAGTTTTTGGGGCAGAATTTCAAAATTATGTTGATACCCTTTGCTTTACTTTTCTGGTAACAAAAGACAATTAAATTTGGAAATTAAGGTGAATGTTCATGTTTAAAAACTTAATGTTACAATTACATTGTAATTTTATTGCTTATGCTGTGAGAACCTCTATTAAGTCTTTGTATTTGAAGAGTTTACATGTAATAAAATAGAGCTTTCATACTAGTAAGTGTATTTTTGCAGACTGAAATAGATTCAAGGGATATGTGAGGTATTTAAGAGTGGGTGGACACAAAACCCTAAGAAGGAGCCTGACTCTTTGCCTTACATTTTTCATGTATATATGCCCTGTTAGGGTATGAAAATGGGTAACTTTATGATGGAGGATAGCAACGTACATAAAAAGAGGGAATTGTTCCCCACTGCATCTCTAACAGCTAATATCAGCCATGTTCCCAAGAAAAGGAGGGGCAGCTAGACAGTGTGATATGAAGTCAAAGTAGGTAACAAAGAAAACCAGCAGGGGAAGAGTTCAAGATGAGGAAATGAAAGTCAGATAGCATCTAGAACTGCCATCGTAAGTAATGGAGTGAAATGCAGCTCTTGCAGGTAGGAAATGGGGGTTTCATTCATCTTGGCAAAATCCATTTATCTGAAACGCTGTAGAATGTATAAGCACAAGCAAATACAAATCAAAATAATGTGAAGCAGTAAGTACTTTATTGTAGCTTGAAAACAGACAAAACTTACAACACTGTATTCTGAGAAAATGCTGGGTTTTTTTAGAAATACCTCCCTCAGGGAGAGAGAATTTCAAATACTTTTTAATTGTCTCAAAGCAAATAACATCTGCTTGCTATAACATAAATGCCCATATGTTCAAAACTCAACTAGGAGACTGGTGGAAATACAGACAGGTTAACATTGTGAACAAAAGAAAATGCAATGTAACTGGGAACACCTGGACCCTTCAGTCCAGGAGAGATCCCTGTCACAATGGGGCACTATGAGTCTAAAATTCCAGTTTAAAATGTGACAAGTACTAGTTTAAGAAGCAATAATGTTCCACGAGGTTCCTTGTCTTTATATACTAAACACAAACACGAGTCTAGTTTTATCACTGTATCTTTTTAATCTACTCTAAGAATTTAAGATAAAACTCACGAATTTTTCCTGCAAGGTGGAAAATCTTAACCAAATGCCCTAGGATCTTAGCAGTATGTGTTGTTTAATGTTTTACTTGACAGCTGTCACTTGGTGGCATCAACAGCAGTTTGAGTCTGTTGCATCCATTTCTTCTCATTCACACTCTTTCTTTTCCACTTGAGTGAGGCCACCAAACCCAATTCCTTTGGGACCAAAATTTTTTGCATAGCAAACTGCAAAAGAAGGAGGGGGAGGTAAATGGTACTCTGAAGGCTCTCAGAGGTGTCTTTTGGTTTTCATTTTTAAATTACTATCAAATTTGACAAAAAGGAAGGAAATTTGAAATAGTGTATTTCCTGTAAAGTTTATCTATGTCTTAATAGTGAAAAATGGTATTACGTATTTGAATTACACAAAAGGTGCACCTGTAAATTACAAAAAAAGTTAAGAAACGATATATTATTTTAGATCTAAGTAATATTTTCATTGAAGCTACTTTTCCTGTCTGAAAGTGCTCAATAAAACTTGGTCTGAGTAATACAGAGTAAGCCAGAGATTTTTAAGGAGAACTGGAGCATAAATGCCAATCAATAGATTCTGGATTAAGTAATTCCATTTGAACTCTATATTAGTTAATGTGTGCATAGTTACTTATCATAACTCTGCTAGGTGGCAATGGTGAGCATATTTCTCCAAATATGCCAATTTGACCCACTTGTGGTTGACAGACTGTACCCAAAGTCACAGAATTCCAGTATTCTCCTTTAGGGTTCTCTGTAAAATTCAGCTTTGGATGTCAAAGCTTTGTGTATAATTTTCCCCTTTAGCTATTTCTAGGAGTCAAGCGAAGTCTGTGAAATTTCTGAATCTGAGAAGAACATCTAAAGGTATAATTTACCATTTTTGCATTATCTTCTGTGCTACCAATGCAGTGGAAATACCTTTAAAATTTCACTGGCAACAATTCTGATTTGGAGGACCAAAGATCTGTATGTTTGTGAAATTTTTATTTTATTGAGCGAGACCATGCAGGTACAGCAGCCTGCCCAGCAGATACGGCCAGTGCTCTGTTAGAAGGTCTGACAGATTGGAGAGATCGTCACAGCTGTAGAAAAATTACAGCTTGAAAATTGAAATGTTAATAGTAGAAGCTGCAATGTTACCATAGCTCTTTGCTTCCAGGATGTTGTTAAAAAAAGACAAAATGGAATTTCCCGGGGCTGTTAAGAGTACAGCAAGGTAAATCACAATGGCAATCACGACTGACCTTAGCTTGCCTCTGTGCCCCAGCCAGCACCCTGCCCCTCTCACCTTTGCAGTAGAGCTCCCCATCCTTGTCCGTAACGTTCGTGGATTCCAAACTCTTCCCACAAATGGCGCAGCGGAAGCAGGTCTTGTGCCAAGGCTGAGCAAAGGAAGACAGTTCGTTGTGTGGCACGGAAAGGGCACAGCCAGCAGGTACAAGAAACAAAGAGGTACTGCTTTGTGTGGTGTGCAAAGGTTAAAATTACTTTGTGCCTTCTATTTTTAGTCGTTCTGGGTTTTTTCAGTTACGTTGTCTAATATGTCTTCAGTTGCCACTACAAATAAATGTTTATAAATACACCCAGAGATGGAGGAAGAGCCAGTTTGCACAGTAATCTGTGCTTGGTCCTCAGACCTCAGTAAGCAGCAAAAAGTTGAGAAAGGTTTACAGGAAGTACAAGATTTTAAACCTGTTGTAGCAATTTTCATATTCATCCTCACGTTTCCTTTGTGAATGAAAATTTAAATGATCAGGGACCTCTTATCTGTAGTTTCTTACCATTATAAAACCGTGGGGTTTTTTCTTAGTGCTGAAGTCACTACTTACTTTTCCTCCTCCCATGATCTTCTCTGCAGCATACACTGATTTGCCACAACGGGGACATTTATCCACATCTACCATCTTTTTGGCAAACTTTGAAGCATTAGTTGGTGTTGAAGGGCGAGCAGGCTTTGGTGACCCCCTAAAACAGAAGGGTTTAAAGCTGCTTAAAAATGTTATCTTCTTTACAAAAGGGAGTTCATAATTTTTTAGTGAGGCATAAAAAACAGGGTAAATTGCTGGTTTCTGACATTGAAAAAGGGCATTAAAAAAGAAGAAAATCAAAGTATTCTGTTGAATTCTGTGCTGTGTGATTGAGAAGCAGATACTGTAAGCTCTGATCTCACCTGTTCTGGGCTCAGTACATGGAGCTGGCAGCAGCCACACGCAGAAAAGATCATATTTAATGATAATTGAAGTAAAACCTAATTTTCCTCTCATTGAGAGGCAAGAGGAAAAATACAAGGAAAAGCTGTCTCTAGTCTTTGTAACTGGTTTTCTGCTGGTAATCATCAAATTGAAAACAAAAATTCAGGTTTTTCACACCATAGTCTCATTAGGCAATGAAACATTTGGACAGGGAATTGGGGTTCTTACCTGGCTTAGGGTCAAAAGGACATCAGAAAAGTAGCTTTGTTTTGAATTTCTGGACCTTGTGCTTTATATCTTTGTGCATAAAGCCTTTCACAGAATGATTTCTGAATTATCAGATAGTTGCATTGCACCAGGTCATTATATCCACAGGATGTGACAGTTGTCAGTGCAGAGCTCTGCCCATAATGGATTTGTGTGGTACAGGGAGCTACAGTTAAATACATTGTTTAAGATATTATTTCCCACACAGTATGTTGGTTAATTGGTTTCTTTACAGTTAGACCACCAGAAGGAAGAACCATCGTTGATTTAGAAGTGTGCAGCTTTGAGAATTGCTGGAAAATCCTATAAAAATGAACTGCCAGAGCTAATTATGTGCTTTTGGAAGATGGTATCCCATTAGAATTTCTTTGTTCAAACACATTCTCAGTGTGTTTGTAAGTGTTATTCAAACCACAGGGAGGATTTAGAAATGTTATTTCCCCCATTGAGAGGAGAGATAACAGTATGGGGTAGTGTGATTATTTCTCTAAGAGTAAAACCTTAACAGTATTTTAGCCTCTAACAGGAAAAAAATTTATCTTTTTCTGTGGTGAATGAGACTTTACCACTCTGCTACAAATGGCAGATTACAATTGCAGTGAATATTTACTTGTGTGGTGGCATATAAAGGCTGTTTTTGCAGAATCATTGTCTGTTGGAGGAGGGGATAATTTGTAAAGCAGGCTTAAAGAGTCTGAGCATCATTAAAAACTGTAAATTACTGTGTCCATGGAAGGAAAGGTGTAGGAGAGTCTGCTCTGCTCCTTACGCTGGATGTCGTTATGGAAACAGAATAAAAATATATAAAACACCCTGGTAAGAGACAAGTAGGACTGAAGAAGGAGCTGTCCCTGGGATTTAACTCACTGCTGCAGATTCAAGCCCAGGTGGTCTCCAGTGTCCGTGCTGAGGCATCCGGCCCTTGTCCAAAGCCAACCCCTTTGGGGCCGTATTTCCTCCCATAACAGGTTTTGCAGTAGATTTCAGATTCGTGAGCTGCTACTGTGGTGCTGTCCAGAGCCTTCCTGCAAGCCACTGAAAACAGGGGGAGAGAGGTGTGTATCAGCATTTGCCTTTTCAAATTTGAATTTATGGGGTTTAAAATAATTGGAATTCATATTTATTTTTGTTTAGCTTTAAAGATATGGGGAAAGGAGCCAGTCAGTGTAAAACTCATCAGAATAAAACTTGACTGGGCTGTTGCTGAAGTAAGGAGGAGGGTTGTGTGTATGCACAAAAGCTGTTCTTCTTTTACCACTCTGAAGTTATCCTGTAACCCCACGGAAATCTAGATCTGTGAAGCTTAAAATGGATTTGAGATAACCATCCTGAACTCCCAAACCTTAAAAAAGGGGGGAAGAAGTTGCAAGGGCATTGATGCCACTGTGTATCTGGACTTTTCAAAATATTTGCTCTGAGTTCTCAGCTCAGCCCAGGCTGTTTTGACCTGGTGTGTTTCTGAAAGAGGCTTTAACGTTGTCACCACAGCTGGAGTCAGGCAGGACATGTTGGGGGTTTTACCATCATTTGTTTGTTGGAGCTGTGGCACTAAGGCAAAGCAAGTGTCAGCTCTGTCAGGCTTCCTCCAGGATGAGGAGAGTGTGGCTGTAGCCATTCCCAAACAGCTGTTACAAATCATGTTTGGTACTGAGGACAACAGCTTAGCTCATTGAGAAAGGTCTGGCAGACTTTTGGACAGAAGGTGCCACAGAAATGACCAGCTTTCATCAGGGAATACAAATTATGTCCTCTACAGCACTATTAATAAGGCATGGGGGGAAAAAAGTAGTAGCTACACTCCTCACTACTTGGTGAGGAGTGTATGCCTGTGTTTGCTGCACTACTTTGGTAACTCAGTCTGAGACAGCCTCCACCCCACAGAGAGAGGAAGATCTTTCAATTCAGAGTCTCTCTTGAAAACCAGGATATTCTGGTAGGCTAAAAAAAATCGCTATTTCAATACTTCATACACATTGTTCAGTGTTCAACGATGGTTGATTAAAAGTGGGGAAAAAATAGGCAAAAACTTTCTCTCCAGTTTCCTTAGAACAAGTGCTTGCCCTGCAGAGGGCATTCCAGTCATGGGCTATTGACAGCTCAGAAAACAAAGTTGCTGAGATCACGTGCTCCACAGAAAGCTGTGAAATACAGATATATTGGATATGGCTGCAAGTGCAAGCTCTGAAGGAGCTACCTGAAGGTTTGATTAGCCCCTATCCCCCACGTTCACTTTAAATGTCCTCCTCTGAGTCCAGTTCATTCATTGCAAGGAATTTACACCCTGGAACCTCTGCAGCTTTAATTATAGACTCCTAGAATAGTTTGGGTTGGAAGGGACTTTACAGACCATGTAGTTCCAACCCCCAGACCAGGCTGCTGTGAAGAGGCAGTACAAAATACTAGTTATATATCCTCAGCTCCCCAGTTATCTTTTCAGCTTACCTCCTCCTTGTATTGCATGGAGGGGGAAATAATTTGCGAAGACCTTGATACTTAACAGAAATAAAATAGAGCACTCCTGTAAATGTGTGAACCTGATCTCCTCGTACTACACTCTTGCTTTGAGATGATAATTATACTTGCTAAGGGAGTTAAGGGATGATGGAAACTCCAGCAGCAGATAAAGTGTTTCTATTTCTGGTACCTTAGCGATAGGGTATCAATTCACCAGGACAGATGGAGCAAAAGCCCTTGAAGTGCTATTGTTGCAATAACTTGGAGACCTGTCATCTGCAGACAGATCCTGCTCTCCCGCCGGCGCTGGGGAGATCCAGGGTGGTGGTGTGAGATCCTGCCAAATGTCCATCACAGCGGCACTTTGGGCAAGAGCTGTCAGTGAAACAGCACTCTGCAGGTAAGCAGGGTCTGCACGGGAAAGAGGGACTGCTGGAAACAAGCTTCTCTCTTGCAATGCTTCTAGGGGAAAGCTACGGAGCAGAGAGAGTGTTACATATCGTTAAGCTTCTCTGATTCTTCCTGGTTGCTTTGAACTGTTTATGATTCTGCTGAAATTGAACCCTTTGGTCAAAAAATACTGATGTGTTTGGTATGCCTGGTCAATATATTATGAAATAGAAGATACATTTGAAATAGCTTTATATAGAAATATGCAGAAGTGCAGCTAAACTGTTTCCATGCCTGAGTTTAGGCTGGGGAGGATTGGTTTCCTTCTTTGAGAAATGAAATCCTATAAATGGTTCATAGAAAAGCCCATGAATGTGATACATGATCCTGAGGCACCCAGAGCTGCTGAATAGTGCATATGAATCAGGGGGGAAGTAAAGCCAATTAACATACCTTTCATATGCCAGCTGGGCAGCTTAGATGCATCTTTAGGTTTTGACCTTAAACATATTTCTGATGGGAGTACTATTTTTAGTATCAATCCTATTAATAATTTAATTCAGACTTTAAACAAGGGTAAATAAAAGAAAATTTTAAATCCCACATAACAAAATACTTCACCAACCAACCAAGAAAAGCCCACAACAAACCAAATATTCAATAGAGCCAACAGATGTAACTTGTTTATCATCAATCACTAAATGAAAATAATTTAGTTGTACTAAGAATGGAGCTTACACTAAAGAAATATTAATAACTATGCTCTATTAGGATAGCTCTTTATTTTTATTTACTATTAATTGTTATAGGCAGAACATAGAAGCATTAAGAAGGTTCTAGTTGAGACTGAGATTTTCCTTTTACCACTCTTTAAGAATTGTCTGAAGGCTGTCAGTTAACTGAAAACTTTCTGAGGGAATCCTTTCTTACTTGGCCTTTTAGGCATCACTAAAGGCATCATTTGGGCTTTTAGGGCACCTGGATAAAGGCAAAGACAGCTCAGGTGTGTCCTTTGGACTCATTCTGCAAAGTGCTGCACTGTATCAGCTAGCACATGATGTTAGCTTCATGCCTCCAAATAAGAAGTTTCTATCCCTGCAGGAAAGGAAGGAGAAAATTGGATTCAGTGGCTCCTAAACTGTCACACTGGAAGTCATACTGCAAAGGTATTAATCCCAAGTATTGTCTGCAAATTAAGCTCTTCAGCTATCCTTAGTTCTTAGCGAGTTGTTTGCTCTCTCCCTCTCCACAAAGGGGAAACAGCTGAACTGGTAACTTCTCTCTGATTTTTTTTTTTTTTTTTTAATTTCTGCCTCTTTTGCAAAGAAAGCCAAATTCCTGAAAGCCAAACATCACAGAGGAGTGTGGAGGGAAAGAGTGAAATGTGACTGCATGAAGCATGGGAAGGAGGAGGCTGAGGTATGTACAGACTCTTGGCAGGAGGTTTTGATGGCACCAGGGTCTTTCAGCTTTTTGGTATGAAACAAATTCATGTCAGGATTCACTGTGAACGTTATAATCTCCTAAAAGTAAAGAAGTAATCATCCTTCTGTCTAATGAGTGCTGTTTGTTTAGTTCTGCTGGACTTTTTAACCTGAAGCAAACCTGTGATGTGCCACATTGTGGGACAGAAGTGAGGGTTTCCTGGAGATGGACCTAGACACTGTGATTCTGCAGCACCTTAGTGTCCCTGACAAAATCCACCTCAGGTTTGGACAAGAAAAGCCAGGAGCCCAAGAGGCAGCTTGCTCCAGGTAAAAGGTGGCAAAACTGCCTGCCAAGTAATACAAAAATAGATGTTCTGCCTTTAATGGGAGAGTTACTCAGAGCTATGGGGTTGTACAATCATACAGTTAGTTATACAGAACTGTGATGCTGTGGTGTTAAACCATTCAGCCAGCTTACTGCAGAGGAAGCAGGACTTGTGGAAACTCCTTCCATTGCACTGGATCTCCTCAGCATGGTACACTGTCTTTTCACAGGCCCCACACTTGGCTCCTCCTCCCCAGTTTGGCATCCTTATCTGAGGGGTTAACCTAGGAAAGCAAATTACATAAATAAATACAGCAGAAAGATGTGAATTTCTTAGAATGGAACAGCTTGATTAAAAAAAAAATACATTTTTCCTCCCTCTTCAGTCAACTGCTACTGCATGCTTGCAATACAATTCATACATCTGTGGTAGCAGAAGTGAGGGTGCTGCCCTGGTGCTTTGGGGACAGGGACAGTCTAAATCCCTGTGATTCTCTCTTGTAAAAAATTCCTTAGCTTGGTATATTGTGATGATAATATGTGAATGTCTGTGAGGTGTTTCAGTGAAAAAGTACTAGGATCACTCAACCCTCTTCTGGAAAACAAGATCTAGGGTTTGTTTTCCATCAAATCATCATTTTCTTTCAACACTGCCCTCTCCTCTACGCCAGCATAGCCTTTTCTGTGCTGCTCATGAGACAGCCACAGGCTCACTGTGCTGCACAGCCATTGTAAAGTAATGATGGAGAGGTTTCTGAGGTGCTTAAGGTGTGGGTTTTTTCCTTTGTCAATTGTATTTAAAATCTGAACATCATAGGAGAAGAAGAGCGGTGGTTGCTGTTGCAGTTCTTGCTGTTCCAGTCAGCCTTGCCCAAGGTCACACAGGAGGGCAGGAGCCCAGCCCAGGTCTCCTGATGTCAGGCTCAGTGCCCTTCCCTGTGATTGTGCTGTCACACACCTGGAACAGCCCCAGCTCTCAGCCTGCCCTTCATTTTCTTGTTTGAGTCATCATTTCTGGAAAGACTGGGACGTCATCTTGTCATCTGCACACTGTATTATCGGGTTGTTCCAAGCTCCTGGCACAGGCCTTCCTCCTCCTTCTTGGAAAACCAGTCACCTTCTTATTATAGTTATTTTGAAGCCTGCTTGTGCTATTTGTGTTTGATTAAATTCACCAAAAGGTACTTCTAACTTAGAGGAGGATTTTGAAGGCTGAATCAGGCCTGCTACCTGAGAATCTTCTTCTGAGGTCAGGTGATAGAGACAGGGAAATTATAGCAGTGATGTATCAGAGCTGGTATTTTCAGTTAGTTGCATTTTAGACTAACATTTTACTATATATTTACATTGGACTAATGTCCTGTGCTTATCATCTCAGCGATTTCTGCACTTTAATCTTCTGAATCTCAGAATGAAATGAACAATGTCTACATGCCAGCTCTGCACCCTGATGGGAATCCTTTCTGACAACTGAGACCAAAAATCCTGCAGTGGTGCAAAGGAGTTGTGTGTCCAGCAAAAGGAAGGGAAGGTGCACACACTGGAGCCATAGCGCTGGAGACACAGCAGTGGGCAGGTTTCAGAGTCTGTGTTTGATAACAGTGCACACACCAGCATATCCAAACATCTCTGCCTCACCACAGCAGTTATTAGCATATCCTTAACCCTGTGTAATTAAACAGTCACTGTTGTGACTGCTGCCTTCACTAGACAGCCTTCCTGTCATCCTCGTGCAAGATGCAAGCTCTCCTCCTCTTGGTGAGGCTGATTTATGCTCAGCTGAGCCCCTGCCCGGCTCAGTCAGCCCAGCCCTCTGCTGTCAAACAGCAGCAGCAGCGTTAATCTCTTCCAGACCCTCCCAGCTCTCTTGGGAGGCTGCTCAGGAGCAGAACTACTCCGACAGTTCCAAAACAGTAATGGTGCAGAAAGGAAATGAAAACTCAGCTTTCTTCGAACGCTGTTTAGCTGTTATGTAACAAGTGAGAAGAAAAAACTGATGTAGCTGAAATAAGAAACAAAACTAACTGTGTACAATGAACAGATGATGAATTTGATCTCTCTCACTCAGTGAAGCCTTTACTCAACAGCACTGTTAAATTGGTTTTTCCATTTCTTTTGAATGTGAGATAAAGGAACAGAAAGGAATCTTTTATGTAGATAAAATCTTATTCTCACTCTGCCATTCTATATTTTTGAAGTATTTTTAAGTACTTTTTGTATTGGAGCCATTTTTTCTTTCTCTTATGAAAACAGTTCAAGCAATGCTTAAAACATTTTAAAAGAAGGAAGAGAAACTGTGGATACAAATCAGTTTTGTGACTTCCTTGAAAATTAAAATGAGATTTTTGTTTCTACAGTGTTCCCCTTCAAACCAGGTTTCCAGTGGAATCCCTTCCCAGCTGAGGCAGCACTGATAGCTGCCTGGGAGGAGAGTGGTTTGCACCTCTGGTCTCTGTAAAGCTGCTTCTTCTCTCCTAGCTCTCCTCAAAGGCACCAAGCCTCCATGCCTGTGGCAGCAAGGAAAGTAGCTCCAATTACATCATCAGCTGAAGGGGAAAAAATAATCTCTGAAAAAGTCTGATAAAGTGTGCTAGTGACCCTTGTGCTGTCAAGAGCTGTGGTTAAAGCTCTTAGAAGGACCATTGTTCCTGAGTCTAATTATAGTAACGTGATTGGGCATGCATACACATTTTCCATGTTTTTTTGGCATCACCTGATTGGAAGCCATAGGAGAAAGAAGAAAGGCAGGGCAGGAATATTCCCATAAGGAATTGGTGTAAGAGCAGCAGTGCATGCCATGCTGTCTGTGCTGGCTGGAGGTACCAGGGCACATCTGCTCTTCCTTCCCAGGCTTTGCTCATCCCTCTGGAGATGAGTGGCCATCCCTGTGGATGCTGCCTGTGCAGCAGGGTTACCATGAGAAAGTCAGCTCCACAGGGGGTGTGGCACTCACAGTTTTGTAGTCATCTAAATTATAACGGTGGATGAAGCTCCCTCCTTTCAATGTGCAAATAGAACTCAGACTCCCATTTATCACCAGAAAAAAAATAGACCCAAGGTCTCCACTTCTCATAATTTCCTTGGGTGTCAGTGTCTAAATCCCCATGAATTTCCCTGAACTTTGTTGTCTTAATCTGGTTAACTTTTCATATTGCTCCTCACCTGGTACTTGTTATATTTTGGTGATCTGGTGGGAAGTGGAGCAGACTCATCCTAAAGGTAAGGAATGTGTGACACAGAAGTTTCTGAGTGTTGGTGTTGCCTCGTGTGGGCACTCAGGGTGCTGTGAAGCTGGGGGAGTGTTCTTGGGCTGGCTCAGTTGCTGCTCAGCAGCTTGTGTCGTTCTACAGAATGCAGTTTCTATATGGAGCAGCATTTATACACGAGATGTGCAGCCAAGGATTCATGCCTCCCATTATTTAGAGCTTATATCACTGCTTTGTAGGCTGGGCTCAGAGCAAGGAAGCCTTTGAAGTGTTGGTGTGCTCTGCACAGGCATGAAAGCCTTGTGAGCCATCTTCTTTTGGGCTGTTAGTCATACTGTCCAAATCTGGGTGTCACATCACTGCCACAGAGTCTCTCTCTAATCAAAGTGCTATTGATAAGGCTATAATCCAAAAATGTGTTTTCATCCATTGATCTAAACGGGTGGTGGATGCCCTACTGGCCTGATGAAATGTGGAGGAGTCAAAGGCAGCACTGACGCCTTACTGTGCTGCAGGTGAAAAATTTAATTAATTCATTGATTAATTGGAATTAACTCTGGTGCTTCCTTGCTAAAGACAAGTTCTTCCCTTCTATGTGCTCCTGCATTCGACAGTCTGGAGCTCAGGTCTTATCTGAATGGCCTGCAGAGCTGTGGATTGTGTGCCTGGCAGGGTTATCTCGGAGCCCATGTGCTGCAGGCTGGCTTTGGAGGGGATAAACACAATGGGGAATATTGGTCTTTGTGACCACTGGTAACAGAAATGCTGAGTGGGGAGTGCTGGGCAGGGTGTGCCTTGGGTCACTCTGCATTTTAGTCCCAGCTAAGCTGCTTGGTCTAGACCCAGAGGATAAAGAATACCAATTCCTTGATTCCTTACCTAACAAACAAGCAATAATAATACAAAATTCAAAGGTTGCTGTCTCCATTGAAATGCAAAGTATCAAGCCATATTTGAAATTCTTTTCCCAGCTGAAGTCTGAGGGAGATGCCAATGCAGCCAGGACTTCACTCTGGTATCTAATCACAGCTCTGCTGTGACCTGTCCTGTGACCACCATGACTCATTTGACTGTCCTTAGTGGTACCACCCCACCAGCACCGTGGGGTAACAAGATATGGCTTCCTTTATACGACAGCAATAAAACGCTGCTGTGGTTTTTCTCTGCAGCTGGCACTCACGGTGAGTGATTTTATTTTGATGTGGCTGTGTTTGAGATGCCACTGCATCTCAAACAGCCTGGAGGTGCTTCTATCAAAATCCAGCCCCTTGTGGAAAAGCTTCTCCCTCAGCAGGAGAGATTCACAGCAGAGGAAATGTTTGTGTGTGAAGACTGAGCTCATTTGATAGAGATATGATCTTGTTTCTAATCATATTTCTGATGTTCCAATGCAGTCAGCAGACTGTGGCTACAGGTAAATTTTATTAGTTAGTGTCCTACATTGAGCTTCCACCACGACCTCGTAATAACCAGCATTTTCCCCTTACTTCTGCAGTAAAGCAACACAGAGAGGTCAAGGGATGGGAATTCCAACCCTGGCAAGTAAATATTGATTTTTAATTGACATTGGTCACGCTAAGTTACACGTGGTGCTTTGAAACAAAAGATTTTAACTGACTTGATGTGAAGCACACGATGTGCACTGCTGAGAGCTTATAGTGCCCCCTTCCCTTGCTCTCATCTCTGTTCCTCCACTTTTTCTATTTTCTAGCTTAGTGATGCCGCATTTCCTTTGAAATTTCTTTGATGCACACTTTTGCAGAAATGTAAGATTGCATCTCAAAAAATACGGTATCCTGACACTAGAACAGGGTACTTCATTCTGACTCAGAAACCAACCACTCCCCACATGCACATGCTTCTTCGTTCACACTCAGAGTTCACTCTGATCCTTGGGGCTGGGGAAAGCTGCATCCTGCTGTGCAAATGACCCATTCCTTTTTCCAGGCCTAATCCTGGGCTATCAGCTTTCACTATTCCTTCCACAAGATCCTTCTCCAAATCCTTATCCCTGCACTAAGTCATTTAAGTGCCATGCAAAACTATTACAGACTTTGAAATAGCACTGTGATGGCTGAGATAAGACACTGAATTATTTTATCTTTTTATTTTATTTATTATTTTATCACAGCTTTATTCTTTGATATAATTTAGCTTTAGGCAGAAAAGTTTCCATAGTAAAAACACATATGTGTTTATGTATTTATTTATTTGAATTATTGGGGTTTTTTTCTGAAGGCTTGACCAATCATGCTCTCTTGGAATTCTTGAATTATGGATTTAGGAATAATTCTTTCATCCCACATTCTTTCCCAGCCATTTCTTGTCAAGTCTGCATAGAAATGTTCTTGTTTGATATGAAACCATTTGGTCACTGACATTAAATATTTTGAAGATTTGGGGGGGCTTGTTTTGGTTTTTTCCTTCTAGAATGTTGTTATGAAAGCACACAAATTTGTATGCTGTGTACATGCGCTTTCTAAAGAATGACTGCAGAAAAATAATTCTGCAGCTCTGTAACAAGATTTTTAAGCACTAAAGCTTCTATTACCAGTCTTGTCCTAATGAGTGTCTGTAATGAGGATCCCCCAGCCCTGCTCTTGCAGCACCAGTAGCTGCTCGCCTGGCTGAGCCAGAAGAATCTCTCTTTCTACTGGTTACTCCAAACCTAAAACACTGCTCTCTGGGATTCATATTTCTGTACCATACCCACACGGTTTCTCTTTGTCAGGCAACAAATTGTTTCTACCATCTGTTAGGAATAAAGAAATTCCCAAACCCTTTTTGGCAGAACCCGTGAGACTCTACTTACCGGAGCCGCCTGAAGTGTCTCCCTTTCCTTGGGTCTCAGGGGGTTTGAACGGGAGGGGTTCTTGCTCTCTTTAAATGCAGTGACCACCTCTGTCAGCCCTATAAGCTGGGAGGGGAGGGGAGGGAGAGTTTCAGGGATCTGAGCAATGCCATTGCTATCACCAAGCTGAAAATAACCTCTGACAAAAGCCTGGCATTTTGTTCCCTTATGTCTGCTTGTGAGTAGGTGGACAACAATGCAGCCCCTCGGATTACACCTAAAGGACATTCCTGACTGCAGCCTAACAGATCAGAAATAAAGATTAAAGTTTTAGAGTTGCTCTACTACATTGCTTAAATGTGAATCATAAAGTAATGGTCCCTGAAATGATGATCTAGCTATTAATGGTCGCATTGCCAACAGTAATTTGCCAAAATAATTGTTAAAAATACTAAATCAAAACTTGTTCGGAGCACCCCCAGGAAAACAACAGTTTTAAACTAAAGAGCATTTCATTCTGCAGTTCATGGTTTGAGAGATACAACTGGTTTGACTTCTAGGATACAGAGAATTATGCTTTTAACTCAGATCTTTCCTTTTTTACTGTTTTTAGGCATTAAGGTGGGTAGCTAATATGTAGAATATTTAGCCTGTGTAATTATTGCAATTATATTTGCCTGACCGAGCCCCTTGGAAATGGATGAAGCTGCAGATGTGTTAGAGATGTGGGCAGTAAAGTATGAAGCACTTTTTTTACAGGGCTTTATTTTAAGGCCTTTAAAGATTTAGCAGCTAATTCTCATTTTCTGAACAGATGCCTGTATTTAGGAACTCTGTTCAGGGTCATGGACTTGGCTGTGTAGGAAAGGGCCCAACCCAGGGGTTAAACCCCAGAACTCTCAAACTGAGTCTCAACTTGGGAACTTTCATGGCAACATAAGGAAAGTAGATGCCAAGTCCTGGCAGACTTCAGAATTTAGGGGTCTGTTAGCTGAGGCTGCTAAGAAAACTCTTAGGAACCTATAAATCTGTTTGCTGTTGAGCTGACATGGATTTTATAATGCAGAGACAGGTCCTTGGTGTATATTTGAAGGACTATTTCTTTCCTGAGCAGAGGAGCTGGACTCCAGCTCTCTTGGCCATTCTCCCCAGATAGTTAGTGGAACTCTTCTATATCAGAAAAAGCCAGATGCAGAGGGGACAGTGCAGTGTGTGGGGTGAGGCTTCATTGTAAGAGGGCAGTGAGAAGGGGGTTGGGCAGGCCTGAGCTCCCTCTTGGAGTACATGGGAAGCACTGAGAAGCTCCTAAAATCTTTGTGTTTGCACCCTTGGTGACTTATGTTAGGACCCCTGACATTTGAAAGGGATGTTCTCTCATATTTTATAGATCATGTGCTTGGATGGATTTGTACCATAACCAGCTGCAGGAAACTCTGTGTAGAGTTTTTGCCCCAAAATGTATTTTCCCTTTGGTTTCGGCAGAGGATTTAAAGGAGAAAAATGCAGGTGAAGAACTTTTAGTTTTCCTGGTGTTGGGTACTGGCTAATTTCTGTGCTGCTGTGTGCCCCTGTAAGGATTGTTGAAAGGCTCTTAACAGCTCCAAGGAGCAGCTGGATCTGGAAAGGTTAGCTGGGATTACCTGTAATTCCAGGTCAACTGTGGTTGTCAGGACCTGGGATTGGAAGAAAAGCCTTAAGAGATGCAGCTGGAGTTGCACATGCACGAATTGAGAACGCAGAGTTTCCTATAAATCAATGGAGGGATTAAAAGCCCTGCCCGAGCTGAAATGCACTCAACAGCAAAGGCAGCCCAGGGCTCAGAGGGATTGCCCCAGAGCACAGGAGGGACTCAGGGCACGTCCCAGGGGAGGTGAGGCAGGGGGGAAGAGCTGGGGTCAGAGCCAAATGAGGGGCTGCTGGGGTGTGAGACCCTTGGAGCTGAGGCAGCAGCAGCTTTCCAGCCTCAAAACCAGCACACAGGAGGAGAAGTGCTCCTGGAAAAGCAAGGGTGGCAGGAGCCAATGAACACTGGCCAGCAAACCAGGAGATATGCTCAGCTTTCCTAAATATGCTCAGCTTCCTCAGCACCACGTGTGAGACCATTTCACCAAACCTACTTACTGTAGGTTCCTAGTCTGTCAGCTGTGGTGCTCAAAAAATGAAAGGGGTGCACTTTGTTTCCACTAAGTAATGCAAGTTTGTGAAACCTTTGCCTTATAGTTCCAGAATGAAATTGATAGCAGGGGTAAGGAAGATCAGTTATCTTTTTTGAAAAATTTACTCAGTGCTCTAGTAAGAATTCTTCCCTCTTCCAGCTTTTATTCTTCTTTTCCTCTCATTTAATATTTCAATAGTGATCCTATTCTGTCAAGTGTATTTTCTATTAGAACTTTCCACTATTAAAAAGCTTGTTTTACTGTGGTAGATGTTTTAATTATATATATTTTTATGCAGCCCAAGCCTAAAGCTTGGGCTTTGCTCCCATTTTTCCTATCCCAGGTTGGTCTGCCAGGCACATTGCACCTGGGAAGGTGAAGTGTATCACTCTGTATTTTTATTTAAGTTGTTAGCTAGTACTTGTTACCTGAGTGTGAACTGTATGAGGAGTCTTCATCTTTCTTCCTTCAGTGTATATGAGACACTGCTGTCCATATTTAAATTCAAGTGGTTTGACTGAACCTTTTGAAATGTCTGTGACATTTGGAAACACGTTCCTGAATGCTCCAGGGTGATCTCTTACTTCCTAACTGTTTTTTCTAACTTGTTTTTTAGGAGTTGTAATATGCACTGCTAAGAGTGCAGAAGTTACATTAAGCTACTTAATTCACTTTTTCATAAAACACCATTTTTCCCCTTCCTTCAGAACACAGCAACACCTGCTTGACAAAAAAAAAAAAAAGAACGAAGAGATGCCAGTGACTATGCAATGTGTAACTTAGGTAATCTAATCTGATCAAACAGAGAAAGTCAGTGTAGAATTTTATGCAAGTTTAATCTGAACAAATCAATTTAAAAATACAGTATAAATAATTCTTAACTTATATAAAAATTGATTAAGAAAATTTTGGGGGTTTTTTTGTGCTTCTTATTAACTTTACAAAAGAGCATTACTAAACACAGAAGCAAAACATTTTAACTATGGCCTTTTTGCTAAGACATAAAATATTTACACACTCACAGTACTTTTTTTTTTTTTTGGTGCAAAATCTGTACTGACTGATAGACTGTACCTTTCTGTACAAAGACAATTTCAGCTTACTTTGCATAGAAGAAATCAACACACACTCACAAAAAAACCCACTAGTTACATAACTTTGTTGTTAAAATACTTCAGGTAAGCCTTTTAGAAAAATTCACTAGGCATTAACTTTCTCCTTAAGAGTCAGTTTTATTTTCTAAAGCATTAATTAAGGCTATTCCAGCATTGGGGGCTTGGCAATACATGTCCAAACCCTTGGCCATCGTACAATGCCAGACGTGTGCAGTGTGTTAACAGCAATCCTGCCTGCTAACACAGTCAGCAATTCCCTATCCCAAAACTAGTCTTCTGAAACTTCAAGTTTTCGTTGAGGAATATATAGAGTTCCTTGAGAGGTTCTCTGGGTACCCTCTGAGTTGGCAGACAGTGAAGGTTCTGTGTTTGGACCTCCTGGTGTGCGGAAAAAGCTTTCTGTAACTGCCTGAGGCTCCTGAGCTTCCTTTGGAGCAGAAGGCTGAAGAGAAAAGAGAAAGTTACTTCCATTTATAGGGGAACAAAATGTAAATTCTACTTCTAAGTTTCTGCAGGATGTTAGCAAACTCTATATTTTGTTTTTCCCTGAAATTTAAAAATTTAACTTTTTACTGAAAAGGATATACATGCATTCCTTAATATATATATATATATAAGTACATAAACATGGTTTCTCTAATCCCCTTCTTTTTTAACACAGATATTAGGCAATACAATAAAATATACAGGGAAACTTCCTGTGGAAAAAATGTATTTAAAATCCTGTATAGTCCTATTCTATTAAAAAGTAAGCTATTATTAACATGAGGGTAGATCAGGGAAATAACAAGAAAGAAAGATAAAGTAAAAAGGGACAATTTGTTAATAAGCACAATCTCAGATCTATGTAAAATCCTCCCTCTAAAACAGTTGCCTCTTCACATCTTGTCATCCTCCATCTGGCTCCACTTCCACCACAAATAAGTCACTTATCTTCCTTGCTAACCTCTCATTCCTACTGTATTTAGGCTGGCCTTCACTGCTAGATCTTTTTGGGCACTGCTGATTTCTAAAGATCAAAAAGAAACGTTTATTTATAAATTTTATTGCTGTAAGGGAATTACTGCACCACATTTCCCACTCAGCCCCCCACGGTGAAGCAGCAACCCGCTTTAACTCACCTTCCCTTCTTGCACATTTGTGCTCCCTGAGCTATTTTCTGATTGGGAAGAGACTGGCACGTGCTGAAGAACAGGATTTGCAGGAATTTGCACACCAGCAGGTATTAGTCCTATGTGCTGCAGCATAAAGTTCAGAGCTGAAGAGCTTGGGTTTGGGGCAGAACTGGTGCTGCTTGAATTGAGGCGGGAGTTGCTCAGTACAGGTGCAGCAGCTATGGAATTTGGTGACAGCATTATGTTCAAGGGTGTTATATGAAAAGCAGGAATATTGACTGTTTTCAGTTCTGAGGCTGGCATTGGAATGACACCTGGAACAGAAATACCAAGTGTTGGAAGGAATTAGGACAAAGCGGCCCAGGCCCCTTGAGCCAGCCCCGTGTCTGTCCCCTGGACACTCACCAGAGATGGGAGAGCTGTAGGCTGTGTGCTGCAGAGAACACAGCCCAGCCTTCTCCTTACTGGAGCACTCGCCCTTGTTGCCAGGGGTGCTGTGAGTCAGAGGAATAAGATAACCAGACGGGAAAAATGTCTGAGAGAGAGAAGAACACCGTTAGCCCAAACCTGTAATAAACAAACCCCAAATGTTTTCTCCAAAACTGCAGCCCTCCCTTGTTCTTAATCTTTATGCTCCATGGCCCCAGGATGCCATATCCCACGCCTGTACTGCTTTCTGAAATGAGGCACGACAGACTCAAGGACATGCTCTTTCAATTAAAACCACACAGAAGTCAGCTGGCTCCATTTCCAGCTGATACTCTTGGTGGGCAATTGGAAATCCACCTGGGATTAACACTGTGCAATTTGACCAGATGGAAAATAAACCCTGATGCTGAATACTATTTTTCCAGAAGAAACATCCTGGACCAAGTAAATCATCACATCGCCTCCTTCTTGGATTGTGTTTTTCATAAAACAAATATTGGAAGACAAAACTTCTGCATTTACACATTCTGTTTTTATCAGCAGAACTGTTCTATATTCAGGTTCTCCACAGCAATCAGTTTTAACTGCAGAATACTGAATTTTCCTGATGAAGAGAGTTTCATGTGATTCTGTTTCAAAGTATTTGACAGTAAATACATGCCAGCAAAGGATCTCAACATTGCCCTCAGCTCTTTAGTGTGACCTTCATTCCAGTGGAAGCCTGAATGCCTCTTTATGTCCTCTTATTTGTGTACTCAGTGCAGAAACAGAAACCCTACATTCATACAAAATAAGTTTTTAAAAGCACACTAAAATGAACTCAACCAAAGATAAGCTATGCAGGTGTAGTTCATTATAGCTTTGTTTCTTTTGCAAAGACTCCAAGTACTGTTTTCCCAGGGAATGGCAAGACAAATCTTACCTCAGGAGCAGGAAGGGCAAATGCCACAGGTATGTCTTGTTTTGTTTTGAGTTCATCTTCTGGAATATTTTCCTTTGTGCATTTGTCACAGCAACCTGCCATGTTTTGATCTATTGTTCTGGTTTCATTCTGTCTCTCTTCCTGGACACTCTCCATTTCACAATTAGTTTGTGAGCTATTGGAAGGTGGTTTTTCATTCTTAGTGGATTCTCCCTTTGAAAAAAGTACATACAAAAAGAAAGGCAGGTGTTGTAAGGCTTAACAATCTCAATTAGAGCCCTACAATGATATTTATACATTCTTAAAAATCAGAAAACAAATTTTACTTCCTCCCCATTCCCAAGTTTGTGCTATAAAAATCACTGGTCACTAGGATAGCCAGGTCCATGTTATCACCCCTTGTCTCTTCCCAGCCAGTACATGTTTGCTACCATGTGCTGCCATAACACACCCATTACACATGATGACTGTCTCAGCAAGCCAAATTTACTGCAGATTTATCATTTACAGAGATGCTAAAACAATCAGCAGCTGAGGAGTAGAAAGCAATCCAGCCCCAATCTCTCCAGATACATCAAGTTTATCTGAACCTCTTATTCTCTTCATGTGCTGTTCTATTATGCCTGTAACAACCCAACACTGGTGGAACTATTTAGAAGGTATCAGGGTTTGGGATGTTCTCTGTCCAATGACTTTTATACATCTACTTTCCCTCCTAACACCTCTAAAGCCAAGAATGGATGCCAGCAAGTTTACAGAATCCTAGAATTCAAGGGATCTTGAAGAGCATCTGCTTCCAGCCTTGCTCTCAACCTGACCTACTCCAGAATCATTTATAAATAGGTAAGTTTTGACATAGTGTTTCGTGAGTTGTTTTATTTTCACTACACCTGCACACTTTGTCTCCTTAGGTACAAACCCCAGCCCCTCAAACATCAGCAGGCACAGCAAGTGAACACCATCTCTTCAAGCCTGATGTTATTTAAAACGCCTACACTCACTGGCAGGCTCCTACATCACTTTGAAAATGAGTAGGTAGCACCATCACTAAGCCATAAAATGGCATTTTAAAACTAATTTAACTTACCAAAGAAGTATCAAGGCTTTCCTCATCACTTTTACGCCTTTTAATTAAATTATTCTCTGGTAATGCTTGTGGTCTTTTAAGGCACTGATGAGATGAAGTTTCTGATTTCGTTTCAGGTCTTTCTTCAGCTGCCAAGGATTTTGTAGGCTCATCCAGACCTCTCTGAGTGTCCCCTTCCTCAGTGGTTATTTTATTTAATACTTTTGCATTATTACTCCTAATTCCAGTTATGTTAGCACATGGCAGAGGCTGCAACATGAAGCCTGGGCTGTAGGTTGTCACCGTGTGGGCTTGGGAAGGGTGCAGATAGATGGCATATGAAAGCCCAGACTGAGGATGAGGTAGGATGACTGGAGACACGGGGCTGTGGCTTGCAGGGCACACCCCCAGGGGCTGGCTCAGAGCTGGCTGCTGAGGGGGTTCAGGCTTGGGGACAGCCTCAGGAGAGGACAGGGCACACTGCATTTGCATCTCTTCTGTTGTCCTTCAGCAAAAAAACAAACAAGAAAATACCAAATGTGTTTTAATTCCTTCATGTAGAAATGAATGTCCTGACAAATTATCTTCTGTAGCACAAATTAACATGAACTTGTACTTCTAAATCCACTAAAGACAAAATAAATAAAAAACTAGCCTGCAGTACTCAGGGTTACTAGTTTTTGCAGATTATTGCCCCGCTCAAATTGAGCATAACTTTAACTTGTTCTCACATTTAAACTTGTGCAAACTTACTTGGATTGTCCTTCCAGATGATGTGTAGTGATTGCTGGAAACTGAACTATTGTGTTTGGGAAAACTGGTAAACTTTGGTAAGTACCTGGTCGGAGGAGAAGAAAAATCAAAACTGTGAGTACATCAAATTCAGAAGTTAAGATTTAACTTTAACTTGAGGACACTGCATTATGTCATCTAACATATATGTTTCATGAAACAACTTGTCCTCAAACTCAGCCCAGATTTGATTTGATCAGCTGCACATCAGCTTACATCAAACAAATTTTAAAGCCCCAGAGAGGATCCCTAGCAAGAACATAAACACTGACAGGTAATTTCCTGGCCATGTTTTGGAATACAGAACTGCTTAGATAGTATGATCCAAAGCAGAGTTTCCACAACAAAGCAGGTTCAGAAAAGATCAAATATTCAGTGACTCTAGACAAACAGAAGGTTTGTAGCCATTTCTATATTTTTGACAGTTCTTAATATGTATTTTTTAAAAGGAAAAATACCACCCATGCACCTGCATGCCCTGTGAGAAGAGGGACAGTCCAAATATTTAATGCAAGACAACATCTGACTTAAAAACAAAGAAAAAGAAGCCTCTAAAAGAAAAGTTAGGAAAAGATACACACTGCTACTTATTTTAACTGGGCTGGTTGGAGCAGACTGGATCTTCCTTCTGTCGTTCTCTATACTCTTAACTAACTTTATTAGAGATGAATGCCGAGTGAAGTTTTGCTTTCCTTTTGAAGGAAAAAGGGCTTTTGAGCACTGCTCTTTGGAAGGGATGGATTCTGAAACAGGTGGGGAACAGGTTGTAGAAGTTTCTTCAAGTTTTATATCTGAAAAACAGAAGAAAAGAAAATATGTATCATATGCACAGTCAGTAATTAAAAGCAATTATTTGAGCCTGGCTTATAATTCTTGAAGTACCAGCAGCAGCAAACACGGAATTCAAGAAATCTCAATAGCTGAATATCCACTGTGTGCAAATAGATACTGACTGCTGTGCTGTCAAGGACAGTGATGTGACTAATAAAAGATTTTCTGCTTAGTTATTCTGTCTTTTGGTCAAAAAATTCTAGTAGAGAAAGCAAAAAGCAGCCAGTATCATCAGCAAAACAAAAGGAAATGACACATACACCTACCCTGAGTATTTGGCAAGACGTCAGGTCCTGTCCACTTGAATGCTGGCTTTCTACCTCTCTCCTCTGTAACATGAACTTTTTTGATAAGCTTAAGGCTGCTGAGAACATTTGCTATGTCATAAAGTCTTCTAATTTTAGCTGGAATAAAAGAAATAAACGTAAAGTATAGCAAGGGCAATTAACAAGTTATCATGTATCAGATAAAGAAATGTAACACCCTTTAAGCAGCCAAAAGGAAAAAGCTTTTAAAAAACTTACAAGAACAATTGTGTGGAACAGGTGTTTATACAATGAAATAACACTGTGATACAAAATTTACAGGTAAAACAGAATTACACAGACACAGATCCAGAGGGCGCTGCAAAGTTTATTATGCTAAATATGGAAAAAAAGAACATTTTCAAAACAATTTCTGTGCAATGATCAAACCTACATAAATCCCATAGTAAATATAAGAGTAAAAGGCAGGTACACACATGCAATGGCAAACATGGGAACTGGAGGGAAGGGAGACCCTAAAATCCAACAGGATAATCATCCTGCAGGTCTTCCCTGGCTCTAGGTCGAGCTACTAGGGAAAAGTTTCAGGTAGGAGTCAAACTCCTACAAGAAGTCAACTACTACTAGTCAAACTACTAGAGCAAAGTGACTGTGCTCAGGTCAGGGAACTTCTTGGCTTCGTAACCAAGAATGTAGTAAAACATGGGATTGACACTTGAATACAGGTAGATATGGAACACCCTGAAAATGCTTTTGTTGTGAGACAGGCTCTTCTTATGGAGGAATAAAAGCAAGCAAAAATCCCTACTGAGTAGCCACACGCCCTCTGTGGTGCTGTGAGGCAGTGGAAAGGAAATCATGAACTGAAACTAGCAAAGATCAGTATCTGTACAGACACAATTCCAAAAAAGACCCAAACCAAAAACCAACCCAAACAAGCAAAGGAATCTGAGAATCAAGGAAGAGTCTAACTTTCAAGGAACCCCACAACTATCCCTGAAAAGCAGCATATTATTAATTACTGTAAGTCTACTGACCTAGACCTAGAAACACCATTTCATTTGAATGGAGAGGAAGGGCAAGAAGTGTGCAGGGAACTGAGAGAAGGGTAAAAGAAAAACAGAAATAATTGGCAGTTAGAGCACAGGGTTTCACTTCCTCTGACATGCAAGTTGGTCAAAGGACTTTTACAGAATTTCTTTAGATTTCTACCAAGTTATTTATGTGGCCAGCACACAGATTTTGCATGATTCTGGGGTGTCTTTGGTTAAATGATGCTGAAAACTTTGACAGGCTGCTTGAAGAAAGAGAAACTCTTACCATTATGGAGCCTTGTGACAACTTCAGGAGGGAGGATTTAATGGACTTTTCCTCTCAGGTGGACATTATTTATCAATAACCATACAAATATTATCAACTGCAGAAGGTGTTTAGTGAGTTTTTGGAGGCTCAAATAAATATTTGTGGCAGGAAAAATAAGACAGTATTTTTCCATATGTGAAGTAGTACTGGGATAATTTATTTAGCTTACACTTGCTATTGTACTTACTTTTAAACTTGCTTTTATCTAAGTCTTCTAAGTGATCTTCTCCAATCAGGATTTTAGCAGCAACTTCAAGGCTCACTATTTGAGGTGTTGATACAAGAAACAGCATCACAAATTTCTGACTCATCACTCGTAAGGACTTGTATTTCCTGCCATTCACTGATGCTGCAGCAGACAGGAGAAAGGATTAAAGTATTTAGTGACACACCAGCTACAAACATGAAACACTGAAGAAATCTGTCACTAATAATTGTAAGAATAACACAGAGACTAGGTAGGGCCAATGCTGACTCCAGAATCATGTTTCTACATGACAAGAAACAGATGCCTGGGTGGATACCAAGTCTAACTACAAAGAAGAGAGGGTGATATATCCTACATATACATTTCCCATTGTCTGACAACTTGTACTCTTAAAGATGCTTAAACCTTAAGTAAAGTTTCTTCTACAAATCAAAGCTAAATTAATAAAACAAATCGAGTAATTCATGTTTCAAGTTTCTATAACATTCAGTAGTAACTCCTGGTTTCTATAACAATTCAGTGGTAATGGCAATTTGATTATATGTTGGTGCATTTGATAGTTTCACCTGCTGTAGAAACAACTTACAAGAACTATACAAGTAAGGCAAGTGAAAGAGTGCAGAGCACTTTTTCTCACCACAAACAGTTGTGATGCCTTTGGGGTAGCACCACCTCAGGAAAAAAAAAAAAAAAAAAAAAAAAAAAAGGAAGGCTAATAAATGTTTTGTTTTTCCAATTCATAGAAATGTATCATTTTAAGTACAGATTATTCTTGGCATTATAGAGAATTATTACCAGCACGAAATTCCACTCCTGGGAGCTCGACAAAAGACAGTTCTGACTGCTCACTTGAGTCAAGAGAACTTGCCATTTCTTCATTTCTTTCCCGGTCAGGATCGAATTCGTGCTCATACTCCCTTCTCTTGATCAGCTGGATCTGCTGTATGTACTTGTTGTCTTCTCCCACCTTCCTCAGAGCCTGCAGGGTCTGCGGGAGGTTGTGGCGCCCGTGCCAGATGTATCTGTTCCTGGCCAGGCGGCTCACCATGTGCAGGCTCTCCAGCACGTTCACAATGTCATAGATGCGCCGGCGCTCCACGCCTGCAGGGACAGGGCACCTGACACCTCTGCTCCAGAAAGTGCACACCCTGCCTGCTCACAGAGCCCTCACCTTCCTCTTCACGCACTCCTACATCATTTCTTGCCCACTCCACAGCACAAATTGAAAATTGCCCTCGCGGGTCTTGCCAGCAAGGAAAATAAATCTTGTTTCATATATGGAGGGATTTGCTGTTCCAGAGTTATACTTGGCTTTCAGCATTCCTTAAGAAATAAAACTTACTGTAGCCAGGGGAGCCATTACATGGGTTTCAAAAAATGGAGCATTTTTAATTATTCACTGCATCGATTTTAGATTAAATAACCTTGTCCTTAAATAACCTCAGAAACTCATGTTTTATAACTTTTTTTTACACGTTATTTTATTAGCACACTCTTCTCATTTGTCTGATAAACTCTTGGTTTTGACCAGACATTTCCTAAAATATATGTCCCTTCGTACAAAGTGTAAAAAAATGTAGATCACACAGCTTTAGAATTTTTATTACTATTATCTCTATATAAGCTGTAGCTCCATAACCTTTTCATTTAAAAAAGCTTCAGCTTGATGTTAGAAACATGAACTCTGAAGAAACCATTGGTGCAACATAAAAAATAGTGATATAAAATGAGAAAGTTAAGTTATCATCAAGAACAGAAAGCATTTTCTTGCTTTGATGTCATGATTGGACAAGAAGCTGTGGGCTCAGTTTGAGAAATGCTAGTTTCTGCTGCAAAAATCTAACCACTATTCTTAGATACCATCTCTGAATCAAAAAAACTGCAACTGGTTATTTGTGGTATCAGCAATAATTTAGATGTTCAATATGAAACAGAATTCAGAGTTTCTCAGTTCAGTTCACTGAGGAAGCATCAGCATTTTAAAATAATTGCTCAAGGAATGAGAAGTTGAAAACCAGGTTTAAATAAATTTGAGAACAGAATAAGCATCCAAAATTGTATGGAGCAAAAATGTACTAACAAAAATGGCAGGTTATTGGCAAATCTGCATGAAGAAAGATTTAACAGGAAGAACACCAACTTACATAGCTCTTCAGTGACTTCATCAAGGCAAATGTAACTTTTCTGTGAAGGGCTGGGGTAATCAGGATATCGAGCTAAGAATTTATGACACAGTAATCCGAGACTCTTCTCTTTGCGACTTGGCTGGGATTTTTCATATTCATCCCCCAATATGTGCTCCTACACGGGAATAAGGAAAAGAGATTGTGTGGGTTTTGACAATATGTAAGCACAGATATTCAACAGCTTCATAGTGAGCACTGTCAAAGGGCCAGTGCTCTCCCTTGGTCCTCAGCAGCTGTGAAATAAAACCAGAACGTCACCTGTTGCATATAGCTAATCAATATCCTCATTTATATTTGGTAAACACTCCAAAATCAAAACTTAAAGCAAATATGTGCTATGTCAATGTATAATTTTTATACTGAATAAACAACCTTCAGCTTACTTTAAAAAAAAAGATAAAAAGTAAGTACAGACAACTTTACAACATACCTGCAGACAGTTTTTTGTCTGTAGGACCTCACTTGAACTGTCTGACAGTTGCCTTCTCTGTTCTCTGTTCCTAATCTCAGGACTGGCTGCACTAATCAGCATTTTCAGGTTGGAAGTAGGTGTCCATGGATCTGCTGGCGGCGTTTCCTTCGGTTTTGGGGGTGTGGTTAGAGGCTGACAGTCAGGCCGTCTCTCTGTCAGTACCATCTGTGAGGTAGCCGCTTGTTTCAAAGGGGTTTTCAGTACACTTTCGCATGGCTCAGAATGCTCATTTTCCTACGTATCAAGAAAAAGAACAGCGGTGCTATAAAACCCAGGTACACCATGATCCATCATTTATCACTATCAAAGGGGGATAGAGATCCATTGCATTTTTTGGGTAGCTCCAAGTCAAGGGTTCCAGTCCTCTGAATCAATGAGTGCCTTCCCTGAAACCATTTCTGTGCCTGTAGCTTAAGGCTTGGGTCCCATGGCATTTATTCCTCGGGTAATTTTCCTTTTCCTTCGTCTGAGACAAATACAATCAGCACGCATGTTAATGCATAGCAGAAAGCTACAGATGATGGCTGAAACCTGCCAAGACCCGGGAGCGGGTGTGATGCTGCTCATAAATTCTTGTTGGGCTAAATAGACACCAGCCTACATGCCAGGGAACTATTATCCTTTAGCACAAAACCGCCTTGACTCCGGCCACCAGCTCTTCGTCGCAGTAGTATTTAGTAGTCACAGAAGTGTTGGCTGACCAGCTCTTAACTTTTACAGTGCCCTTTAACAAGCTGCCAGCTCGGAGCGGAGTGAGGGGCGGAATGTGACGGCGGGGCTTGCCGAGGTAGAGCAGGAGAGGAGGGATGGAGAGGGGAGGCAGGGGAGAGGCAGGGGAGAGGCAGGGAGAGGCAGGGGAGAGGCAGGGGAGAGGCAGGGAGAGGCAGGGGAGAGGCAGGGGAGAGGCAGGGGAGAGGCAGGAGAGGCAGGGGAGAGGCAGGGGAGAGGCAGGGGAGAGGCAGGGGGAGAGGGAGGGGAGGGCCCGAGCCCCCCGGGCCCCCCGAGCCGCTCCCCTCGGGCCGCTCCCCCCGGGCCCCCCGAGCCGCTCCCCTCGGGTCCCTCGGGTCCCCGGGCCTCTCCCCTCGGGTCCCTCGGGTCCTCCGGGCCTCTCCCCTCGGGTCCCCCGGAGCCCCCCGAGCCGAGTCCCCCGGGCCGCTCCCCCCGGGTCCCTCGGGTCCCCCTCGGGCCGCTCCCCTCGGGTCCCCCGGGCCGCTCCCCCCGGGTCCCTCGGGTCCCCCCTCGGGCCGCTCCCCCCGGGTCCCTCGGGTCCCCCCTCGGGCCGCTCCCCCCGGGTCCCTCGGGTCCCCCCTCGGGCCGCTCCCCCCGGGTCCCTCGGGTCCCCCCTCGGGTCGCTCCCCCCCGGTCCCCACTCGCTTTTGGCGCCGCGGCCCCGCGCATGCGCGGCCCCCAGGAGCGGGGCCGGGGGTCCCGGGCCCGCTCGGTGCGCAGCCCGGCCAGCACGGAACGGCGCGGAACGGGCTCGGCCCAGCGCCGCCACACCTCCCCAGAGGGACCCTCTTCCAATGGCAGCCTCCCTGTCACTGCGCCACAGAACGGCCGAGGCGCGCACGCTTTAAACATCATTATACCTGCCCTCCGCACTCCTCCTGCTAAGGGGGAAAACAAAGACCAAAAAAGAGCCGGGGAGAACTGTTCTTTACGGACTCCGTGGATAAAAGTCGCGAGAGCTAAAGTTTAAGGAACCTTTGCTGAGGACAGAATTTAAAGCGAAGGTAGGGCGCGCTGTTCCTGCCAGCCCGCGGTTTCTACGCGCGATCGTTGCGATGGAAGCGGTTTCACCGCCAGCGGAGCTGAGCGCGGGCAGCGCGGCTGTCACCGCCCCGCGGGAAGCGGCAGCCCCGGGGCTCGGCTGCTCTCGCCCACCGCAGGAGTTACCTTGTCGCCGGCCCCCATCTCCCCGCCCGCCGGCTGCATTCTCCCGCCGCCTCAGGAGGCGACACCCGCCGCTCCCGCCGCGCCGCTCCGCATCGCAGGTCCCGCCGGCTCTGCAGGGCGGGAGGAGGGAGGGAGGCACTAGGATGCGGGGCCCGTGCCGGGCGCTTCCCGCTGCCCTCCGCGGCCGCCGGGACCGTCCCGCCGCCTCCCGGCCCGGCCCGCGCGCGCCCGCCGCCCAACGGCCCCGGCCCCGCCCGCCGCGGCCGGCCCCGCCCAGCGGCTCTGCCGGCGGCGCGTTCAAACACAGCGCAGACCCCAGCCCGGCGCCCCTCCCGCTCCCCGGCGCGCACCCCGCGGTCCGGGAGCGCCGGCGGCCGCAGGAGCGGCGCTGCCAGCACCGCCCGCCCGGGCTCGGCCGAGGCGCGGCGCCGCTGCCGGGGCCGATTTGAATTCAACGCGCGGAGCCGCCGCGGGCGGGGGGGGCGGGCGCGGCAGCCAATCAGCTCCCGGCGCCGCGTCCCCCGGCCAATGGGAGCGCGGCGCTGCGCGGCCTCTCCCTCCGCCTGCCGCGGCCGGGCGAGCGCCGGCGGGGCTCGGGCCGGGGCTTTGGCGGGTTCGGCCCCGCGCTCCCGCCCCAACGGCCGCGGGGGCGCGGGGCGGAGCGGAGCGGGCTCCGGGCGGTTTAGCGGAGCCCATCTTTACCCGCCGCCGCACCGCTTCGCCCCGTCCCGTCCGTCAGGGGCCGCGCGGGCTCCGCGCGCCCCGCGCGCCTTCCGCCTCGCGCGCGTCACGGGCTCCCGCCCGCCGCTCCGGGGCCCGTTCGCGGGGAGCCCGCGGCCGGCGCGCCCCTCGGGACGCACCGCCTTAAAACACCGCGCACACCGCGGTTAAAACACCCTGCACGCTATATTTAAACCCCCCCGCACTCTGTATTTAAACCCCCCGCATTTCGTGCCCGCGCCCCGGGCCGGCAGCTCCAGGCCGAGCTCCGGGCCGGGGCTGGGCAGCGCCGGGAGCGATCCCCGCTCAGCCAGGACAGGATGGGGGTGCAGGGACGGCTGAGCCGGCCGGGGGCTCGCAGCTGGGGGGGAGCGCTTCCATTCCCCCTGGCCAAAGGGTGTTAGTGTCCCTAGACAAGGGTCCCAGCTGTCTGGTGTCACAAAATCACAGAACCAACCAGTGTGGGCAAGACCTCTGAGAGCAGCGAGTCCAATTTATGTCCAACCGGACTATGGCAGTGAGTGCTACGTGCAGTCTTTCCTTAAACACCTTCAGATCAGTGACTCCAACACCTCCCTGGGCAGCCCATCCCAATGTCTGAACACCTTTACTGTGAAAAAATTACTGCTAATGCCCAAAAGACAACTTGTCCCGTCCCTTGTTCCCTGGGAGCAGAGCCCGACCCCCGCCAGGCTGCACCCCGTGTCAGAGCCTCGTAGAGCGGTGAGGTTGGCCCTGACCTTATTGCAGACATGACAGCGCCTTGGTTCTGCAGGCAGGAGTCTGGGATTTAAACCCTCCTGGCCTGGCTTTAGCCTAGAGCCGGGATTTCCAAACCTTTTAAAGTAACTGTTATTCCTTCTGAAAGGGAAGTCTGAAATCTTGTAAACTCAAATGAAAAAATTGACCCCGAAGTGACCTTCGCTCCTTGGTGTCACTAGCCCTGTAGCAGCCAAGGGTTATTCTTTTGCAGTACCTATGTGCCACGCCTTAAGAAGGGGGATTTGGGTGGACATTTGCTTGTTTTCCTTGTTTGTGCTTTGATACAGTTACTCGGTATTGGTCTCTTTATAGAAGGTCTGATTGCTGAGACCCAGAGCTGGTGTATGACTCAAGAAGTACAAATATAAATACTAAAAAAAGAGAAATGCGTGTTTTTTTCTTTCTTTACCTCCACAATGCCAGGCATGACCACATGGGATGCACATGGAATTTGAGCTACTTAAATGAGGAGCACTCAGGTTTTTCAAAAATCAAACTGGGAAAAAAAATCAGGCTTTTACATTCAAGCTGTCATTTGAATATTTATTTAATTTATGTTGAGCTTTGAAAATTACCTTTATCACCTAATCAAGAAGCCATTATCTCTGTTCAAACAGCACATTCTTGTGACCTTTGTTCAGGGGACTTCTTTCCTGGTCTCCAAGTTAGCCTCACAAGCTGCCCATTACGACAGTATGAGACATTTTAAAGTAAAGGTTAAGAGAATTTCCAAGGTTATTACATCTACTGAAATAATTATTCTGCTAATAACTTGTGTGCCTCTTTTACCATGTTCCTTGCCATGCTAGTGCCTTTGAGTTTCTGAGATTATGGAATTATGTGGAGCAGTAAAGGGCGTTCCCACTTGCAGCCATCAATTTTAACTGTTTGTATTTCCCTCTGCTCTTGCTTGACTTGCATAAGAAACTGCAATTACGCTCTCTGCCAGGTACCTCTTAAAAAAAAGAACAAAGATTAAAAATTTGAATGTCCCTGATATTGCAACCGAAGGCACCAGTGGCAAGTTAGTAATGGGTCCTTTAATGTATAACCTTGAAGCCTTTTGTGTGATGATCCTTGTGGGGCATGTTTGCTGTTTTCAGGTATTGTGCTGAACCAAGACACCACCTGATGCCAGAAATCAGAGGTGGAGAGTGATAGGTGATTTTATCTGTGCTGGTTCAGCTAAAGAGTGACTTGCAGCATCGTCATGTGGATTAAAGAGAACATGTGACATATCCTAGTGGTTTGGTCAAATCAAATCACCAATAAAGTGGTAAATAAGCAAAGAATTTGTGAAATTAAGTGCTTCCAGTGCCTCTATTCTAGTTATTAAGTGCTTCCAGTGCCTCTATTCTAGTTAAGCACCCCTCATCATCTGCCTGTAGAAATTTTCCTCTTCCAGCTTCAGCAATGCATTGTGCTAAAGACAGCACTAATCTGGTTTGCTCTGCGTGCTCTGCTCGGGTTGTATTTCTCGTATGAACACATGCTGTCAATAATGGATTTGTTTCAGTGTGATCACAAGGCAGCAAAGTTCAGCATCTTGTGCTGGTGTGCTTCCTAGATGTGATGCTGCACTTCTGTCAAGAGGAATTGTAATTAATGGCTCACATAAAGAGAAAACACACTCTGAGTTTTACTGGAGTCATTCTTATTAGCTAATTCCATGTATAAGACCACTTACAAAACGCCCAGATTGAATCTTCATCCTTGGGGTTACTCAAAAGCTCTCTGAATGTGGTCATGAGCAAGGGGCTTTAGTGATCACATTTCTAAGAATACTCTGTTGTAAAGCTCCAGTTTAAAAAAAAAAAAAAAAAAATTTGAAAATCACTGATAGTATGTGAATTGAAAAGATTTTGTGATCTCTATAACCTTCAATAAGCTGAACTTTCTGTGGCTTTATGCCCTGCTGTTGGAGTGCTCAGGCTATTTTAGGCTGCTTTCCTCAAGGAGCTACTTTGTTATATCTCTTTCTAGGGCTGGAAGGGTGAATTTGAATGTCCTAGCTGCCAGTGGGAGATTTGCAGGGAAGTGCCTCGAGTTCAGCATCCAGTTCCCTCAGAAGCACTGCTTCTGGGAATCCTGGCAAGTGATGCTGTTTATTGCATATGTCTCTTTCAAGTGTCATATTTTCTGGTAATGTTTCTTTTATTGAAGTTAATTTTAAAAGGCAATTGACACCTCTAATTTATTATACCTTAATTTTAATGTCCGATGGGTTTCAAGGAGAAACTGAAGCCTTCTGCAGGTGTATACTTCTAGGCAAGTTGTTCATGATATAAGGAGACTCTCAAATACCTCAAAAACCTCTCAGTAGAGAGTTAGTAGTGGGTTAAATATTTTATATAATTTAAGTATAAATAATGAAATTACTGCCTTCAATAAAAATTAAAAGAAGGCAGAGTAGTTTCAGGAATACAAGGTAGTAGTCAGAAACCATAGTGTTTCCTTGTTCACATGCTGCTGTAATAATCTCTCCAGTCACTTCAAAATTGTTACAAAAACTGGATTATAGCATTTATCTTTTTCTTGACCTTGTCTTTGTTCTGGGCTGTGATGTAACAAAAATATATCTTAATTTCTGAGCTATGAATAAAGTTCTGCAGAGCATGCAGATAACTTCAGGCTGTGCCTCTTGCAGGAGTGGTATAAGCACTTGGGTTCACTAGAGGTCACACTTCTTTTACTCCTCCCTGTCTGCAAGACAGACTGCTGCTCCTCACGGAGATGTGCTGGGGGCTGTGCTCCCATCGTGTTGTTTACCCAGCAAAATGACATCTGGAATTCTGTACAGGGTATAGCAGCACTAAGGGGCTTTAAAGTGATTTACAAGAAAAAAAAATACGAAACAAACAAACAGACAAACCCCCAAATACCCAAACCTTTTAAAGATTAAACGTGGAAATGATGGCAAATAAATTACATGTGGCTGAAATCACAATGTCGATAAAATGCAAGAGATCTCATGGATTTTTGTCAGATGATAGCTCCACAGGCAGCAGCGTGCTGTCACAGAATCCTAAAATGGTTTGGTTTGGAAGGGACCTTACAGCTCAGCCAGTTGCCCCCTCCTGCCATGGGCAGGGACATTTTCCAGTTTGCCCAGTGCCCCATCCAAGTCGGCTGGGAGCACTTCCAGGGATGGGGCACTGGGCTGCTCCGGGCAGCTGCAGGTGCCGGGCGGTCAGTGGGATCAGCCACGGCAGGCAGACACAGCTGCAGCTGCAGACAGGCACCCAGAGGAAGCACTGCTGCCCCGTGCCAGCCTGGCCACTCTGGGGTGCCAGGGAAAGTGGTGGGGAGGAATAACGGGCAGCCCAAATCCGGGCGCAGGAGCAGTGCTCGGTGCACCGGGTCAGGGGGGTGGCAGTGCCTGCTCCACTGGGCACTATGGAGGGCTCTGCTCCAGCCCTCCCTAACTCTGTATTCATTAGGCTGCAGAAAATTAAATCGCATTAAGGCACATTATTGAACAAACTGATTCAATTTAACTGGAGTTTATTTGCTTTCGGTTGTTACATTATCTTTTAAAATTAGGCAAATTAAATCAGCTGGTCAAGCTCTGAGGTGAAGGCTGGGAAGGGAAGAAGCGCAAAACATTATGAAAACCTGGATTCCTAAACAAACAAATGCCTTTTTCAGGCACGCTAATTTCAGGGAATGCTAATTAAAACTTAATGCATGCACCAGAAACTACACTGCAAGAATATTAATAGCATGGTAGGAAGAAAAATAGAGATACAGTGTTTCAGTGCTTCACTTCTATAGGGATATTTTTCCTGCTAGGATGAATTACTACGAAAAGAAGATAACAGCTCAGAAATGTGTGTTTATTTAAGATCAAACACAGGGCACTTTCTTAGCTCTGGAACATCTAGAGCCAAGAGTTTAGAGTACTCAGTAAAGAGCATGTTTGTACTCCAAACGCATTTTACCTTTTGTAGTCAAACATTTCACAGGTAATACCATCTAAGTTATTTTAGTGTACTTTAGATTTTGTTGTTCCAATGTTCCAGAGGTGAGTTATCTCTACTAGGAGTTGAGACTCATGGCCATTTAAATAAGTCAATATTTTTGAGAAATGAAGAGGAATTCTGCTTACCAAAGGGAAACATACAGACAAGTCTTTCACAAGAGTTATTTCCTGAAAGGGTAAGTTGGAGCAAAGGTCTGCTTGCTTCATGTCCTTGAAGTTGAAGATTACATTTTTTAAATTACTTATGTACCCAAGATTTTTATGCGTTAAAAAAAAAAAAAAAATAAAAAAAAATAAAAAAAATAAAAAAAAAATTTGCTATTACATTGTTATTTGTGGGAGCCTTTGGAAGATCTTATTTCCCTAAGTGATGCGCTACTGAAAATGCTTCATTTATTTTGTATTTGTTCTGTCATGTATTTGTAGTGGAATCCAGCATGGATTCCTAAAGCAGCCTATGAAGTATTTTTCTTAAGATCTGATCTCAATTTGTTCTTGTCAACAAGCAGCATCTAAGTTCTTATTTAAGAGGATTCCTACTGCACAGGCGCATCCAAAAGCTAATGTTTGTTTAAAATGCAGACTCTTACACAAATTCCTTCCCCCCTCAGTTCTTGAGCTGAGAAATGACACTTTCAATGGCATGTCAATAGCAGAATACTTTGTATTGTGGGATTAACAAAACAGACTACACTGACATTGCACAGACATACTGCACTCCTCTGGTTCAGCTGAATAGATTCCCAATATTCTCATGTCGAATTGTTTGCTGTAACTCATTGAGTTGGAATAATGTTGCATTCACATCAAGACATTTTCCTCTACTGCAAAATGACTGGTTTCAGAGGATTTACATCAGGAAGGAATTTAGTTTGAGAACATTAATAGTGTTTTCTATTTGAAGATTTTTCTCCATGTCAGTGTAATTCCCCTTTTCCGGAGTTTTTGTACCATATCATATTTGAATGCTGTTTCTTCGAGTTTGCTCTTCACTTAAACCTTCTGTCCAGCTCTGCCTTTCTAACTTGGGCCACCTTTTCATCTCCTAGCTGTGTCGGTTCTCTTGCTCTCACTTCTGATGGCTCCTTGGTTGCTCCTAAGCCTGCCCCCACCCACAAGAGGTGTGCCCTTGCAGGCAGCCTACAGAGAGTGCACCCGCCCCGGGACAGGAGTGTGCACTGTAATTATCTGTAATTTGTGATGTACAGCTGAACACATTGGACAAGGACTCAGCATTCCTCTCTCCTTCCTTCTGCCATCTTCCCAGCTGAAAGGATTGCCACGGAATGACCTTCTGCTTTTCCAAAGGTATTCAGCACCATATGCCCTGTATCCAGTCTCCCTGTAATTAGTAGATATGAAAGGCAGACTCTTAGTTTGTCTGTGCTGTAGATTCCACATCGTGGAATGGGTAATAAAAATTCCTGTCTTCTTGGAAATGGCATGCATTATAATGGCATAAAGGGAATAGGGGATTCTGAGCTTCTTCCATGTGCAATTAAAAGCAAAATTCTGTTATGAGCTGAACACAGACTTTTCCCTCCATTGGCTAGTTTTCCATGTCTTTTGCATGTAAAGAGAGTTGTTCAGCACTGCACACATAACCTTTTGCTTTTTTCCCCTCTGAGAATGCTGCTTGAGTTCAATAAATCCACCACAAAGCCCATAATACCCGAAATAAACTTTACTTGCACCTGCCATCTTCTGTTCCAAATGCCATCTCTATTGAAACACTCCTCTGTATTCTGTATGTAGCATCTCAACCAAGCTGAATTATTTCATCTACCACAAAGGGATTAAACATGTCAACAGTAATTATCTTTGCCTTAATCCCTGGCAGTTACTTTTCCTTAAATATGCTCAGAGGTTCATTATAACTTTCTCTCTTGCTGCATAAATAAAGTGATACCAAGGTATCACTTGCTGGCGTAGCAAGTGCTGTCACATGTGTCCACTCTTGCAAACAGAAGATGGTCAGGAGGGTTTTACTCATAAATTCTAGTCTGTGTTGTTCTAGTTAAAATCCCAGTGGAGCTCACACTGCTTGGAAGCCTGTTAGACTGCTGGAAACCAATTCTAACCTATGAGAATTTTTGCATAGCTTTGTGTTATTAATATGAAATACTTAGTGCTTTGAATTTAATGGCAGTCCAGCTTTACTTTTAACTACAAGAACTGGCAGAGGTGAATGAGGACAAGAGAGCAAGCAAGAATCACAAACTTGATCTTTAAATTTCATAGACTTTTTAAAGATACATGATCCCCAAGCAATGGGCTCCTGAGGGTTTCAGTTTATAAAATAACCGAATAATATTGTATAGACAAAATATTTCAAGTGCTATTTTTCAAAACCTATATGTAAATCTTGCTGTCAAAATCTGTTTAACTTCATGTAGTCATTAATTCACAAGTTTTGATACTTAAAGTGACAGCAAAATATCATTTACCAATGCCTTGAAAGGAAGGTTTTGATAAAGATATCACACAAGTCAAGAGAAATAAAAAATTTTGTGAATATCAAGTTTTAAAGGGTGGTACTTTTTTTTAATATTAAAGCCATGTTTCACTCTTTTGAAATACTTATCCTGGATAAAAAAAAGGTGCATTATCAAGTAAACAATAACCTAAAACAGCATGAAAAGATAACTGAAGTCCTCTGTTATTAAAGGAAACTTGTGTTTATTACCTTTTCACTATATTCCTGCTGAAAGGCTAGCAATTAAAGCTAATAACTAGACAAACACATTTAGGATTCTCTCTGGGCATTACAATACTCCAGATAAGGGTTTTGGCATAGGCAGTACAATGCAGTAATGCTCCTGCTCCAGGAAGGCACAGAGGATGACAAATACACATTGTGTTGTGCCCATCAAAATAAAATCCTGTTTCCTCCGCTTGGCAGCCTCACCAGTTCTTCATAGAAATGATAATTCTCTGAGGATATTTTCTTGGGAAGACACAAAGGAAAAAAAAAACAACCAAACAACAAAAACCCTTAAATGCATTTGAATATTCATTTCTTAGCTATCTTGTTCTGTTTTGTTTCTTCCTCCTCGGAGAATGCAGGAAAATGCGTGGTGCTCTAACAAAGAGCCTTTTTTTCTTTCTGAATAACCTGACGGGGGAAATTGTGCATCCAGCGCCGATTGTGATGAACTGGGGTGTTCAGCGCCAATTCCCTGCCGGCCGCAGCCCGGGGAGCCGCTGTCAGTCAGGTGGGGCCGGGAGCAGCGCTGGCTCCTTTTCCCCCTCAAGGCACTGATGCAGCGTTTAGCCACAATGGAGAGTTGTCCATTAAAATGACAGGAGCCTGGAAGGACACTGGGCAGGCTGAGCCCCGAGATGATGCAAAATAGGCTGATGGCAGGCAGCACCTTTGCCAAGGACCAGCTGCCCTGAGGGAAGCTCACTGAGCATCCTCACCAGCCAGGGATGCTTCTCCGTGTTAGTTTAGGGAAGGGAGGCTCCTCCTCATTTGTGGCATGGAATGATGCTCTGCAGTGTGCAGTTTGTCACCAGGCTGGGACAGCATCCAGCTGCTTTCACACCTATTTCCTCCTGCTGTTTCTGAGTTACAGCAGCGTCCAGGAGCATCAGCTGAAATAAAGACTGTTTTCATATGGTGTTCACCTCCACCACCAAATACACAAGGATGGGCTTTCCAGAAATCAGGTGCTTATTGGAAAGATGGCCTTAGGTTTTCTAGAGTCCTTGCTCTCTTCAGCTGATTGTGGACTTTAGATACTGAGTCTCTTCCCCCTAGCCAAGCTCTCTCTTCAGAGAGCAGAGAGGTGCTCCCAAAGGAAATGCAGCCTGGCCATGGATGGGTATTGGCATGGACAGCTACTCTCAGATCAGAAAAGGCACGATGGAAGTTTTGTGTACCAAAGCCCACACCAGTGACCTTGGTGGCAGTGCTAGTAGTGCCTTTACACTCAGACCAGATTGCTCTTGCAAATTTTGTTTTCCTTCACCTAATGGCTGGAATGAGGCTGAGCAGGTCCCCAGCCAGTTCATGGAGATGTTTGCAGGGTGTCTGACAGGCTGTTGGGCTGGAGATAAGCATGTCTCTGTAGTCATCTGCAGAAAGTCCTGCCTCATGTTGAATCATTTCTCTCTGTAATCAGTGAATCACAGATCAAGATAAACACTCGTACAGAGTCAATAAACGTAATTTTTATTTTTATAATTAAATCTTGAGAGCCACCTGATTCTGCATTGAATCAAGACTATAATTTCAGCAGTAAACATCTGATATTTTATTGTAATGAAGAAGCAAAGTATGAATAGAGCCACATTTTTGATTGATTAGAATTTTGTTGCCAAGGAATTAATCTGTTTTCTCTTCTCTGTGGAAAAAAAACCCAACCCTCTCTAAAATTATTTTCTCAGCAGGGATAATTATAGAAATGTTGAGTGAACTCCAGCAGCAGACATGTTTCAATGTTTCTTTGTTTTCCTGGAGCATGGGGAGTATGGGAGAGAATAGATGACCATTAAATACTGACTATGCCTGTTACCTTTCCTGATCATAAAGTAACAGAAAATCTAGTCCTGGACCTAGGACTTCCTGGCCACTAAGCTATTTCTGGGTGAGCTAAGAGTGAGTTTAGCTCAGGCAGTATTAACTCAGACCCGTGTTCATGTAGAAATAGCTCCAGGCTGGAAGTCTATACTAGTTAGCTGCTGCTGTATCAGCTGAGGAGCTGCTTTAGTAATGCACCACACGACTGTGCTTCCTTGGATGATCCTTTGGACTGATTCCCATCTCCTTCTGAGGCAGTGGGGGGTGATGCTAGCAGAACTGACAAGCCCCCAAAATGAGACAACTGTGCTGCAGTAAACTTTGCTGAATTCCTTGCGATTTATGGATGTGAATCCATTTGTGCACGTGGCAAGCTAATGTGTAATTTCCATGGGTATGAATAAATAGAACGACCACTTAGTATCTTAAAACATTGCTTTCTGTCATTACTTATGGCAGCAGGGGATACATTTCACTTCTCCTAAGGTTAAGGGAATAAATGCTTTTTCTTTGCTAAGGGAAGCTACCACACTTACATGATTTGTAGTAAGAAATGTGTCTGTTGCCGTGTTCCCGCTTTAATATGCCTCTTTAGGATGCAGAAAGCTCTGTTAAAAATAAGGATAACCAGACAGCATTAGAAAATTCAAAAGGATGCTGTCTCCATATCAGAAGTGCAGATTCAAATGCTGCAGTTCAGGCTCATCAATATTGATTCAGATGTGAGTAATTGAAACTTGCTGTCACTGCGTGCTTCTAGCAAAGTGTGAAATTGAGGAACTGGAAGACAATACCCAAAAGCACGGATGCATGACTGCAGCCTTGAGTGCTTTCCTTGTGGGTGACCAAGGGATTTTATTGCCTGGTTACCCACAGAGTAGGGAGCACAGAAACTCTTAGGCATGAGAATACTTTGTGTCCTAAACTTCCCTTCTTCATTTTACTATTAACTAAAGAAAACCCAACTCAAAGCCCTGCGTAAGATTCATTAATGTATAATAAGCAGTTAAGTCTTGCTGTCAACATAGTTGAGACTCCACTGTTGATATTTTTAAATCACTTTCTCTCAGAGAGGTGTGATGTAATTTTTCTTGTGTGAGTGATGATGTATGTGGATTGAAAACTTGAACATGATGATCTGGGCTATTTCTTAAGAAAATGTTTGTGGTTAAATAAGAACTGGGTTACTTCATTCTCCAGCTCATGCTATTCAAAAAGCTCTCCCCATACAGGAGAACTTCTTTTTGAAGATTTTCTGCTGTATTAATGATTTCTCCAGTTGTAGGGAGAGGGATGAAGAAGAAAGAGGCCCTTTTCCCTTTAGGAGCCATGTAAAAGAGCACTAAATAAGTTTGCTCAATTCTTGTCAAATAATTCTTGTGCACGAGGGTCCTAAGGAGGGGATGCAAAATCTAGTATCTGCAGTCAAATATAATAGATTGTTCTGGGTTAGGTCTAACTAAACAAGGTAGAAGACCCTGAATATAGCAGCTTGGTAAGAAGTTACCCCCAAAGACAATTTCTATTTCTGCCTGTTTGAACAAGCAGCATATGGTTTACTTTGAGCTACAATTTTTTGTGTGAACTCAACTTTGTATCCTTCTATGAGAGGGAGAGCTATCTTATTCCCTTCTGGTCAGGTACATTTATATCTTATGGAAACAGTGAACAAATGCTATTTAAATTAAAGTACCTCAATATATATATATTGATCGTTTCCATGCATCCTTTTGAAATAGAATAAAATGTACAAATCCTAGGAATTGCAGCCGAACAGCCTTTTCACTCTAAGAGGAAGTAAATGAATACAGTGAATCCAAATTTCTTCTCTGGTCAGTTCAAAATTCAGGTATCCTACTAAAATCCATAACCTGCCTTAACTCTGAAACCTTGTAAACATCTGGTTACAAAGTGAAATGAACAGTAGGTTGGAATTGACTGCTAACTCATGGATGTATTTTGTTTTCCTTCTTGCTCTGATTAATATTTTATTCCTTAAACAGTGTTTCAAACACCTCTGAGACTGCTGTTACAGGAGCTATATTATGAAAGAATGACAGATGGTGGATGAGGAGAACCTTTTTCATAAATCATTTCCCTTTGCAATGGTTCTATTTTATCTTCTGTGAAATAATTAGGTAAAAATATAATATTCTTTCTGGTACTAATGAGAAAATCTGTAAACAAGGGAATTCTTTGACTGCAGGCAGTTGCATTTTACCTACCAGCCCTCAAAATAAAACATAAAAGGTATCAGAAGCTTGAAGTGTTGTCTCTTCCTGCTTGCTAGCAATTTGCTTCTGCTTCTTCCACAACTTCATCCCAGATATGAGCTTCAACCCTTCCAGTGTTAATATTGAAACTGTTATTTTGGGTTAAGAAAAAAAGTCCTTTCAGTCTTAGAGTGTAACAGTATCATTTAATTTCACATTCTACCTCCTTAAAAGGTTGTCACAGCAGCAGTAAACCCAAGATTAGTTAAAAGCCATGACAAAATTGTAACATTCCTATACATAAGAAAGCAGGCGACGAAAGATTTCCACCCCACTGAAAATTCCTGCTCTCTTACATCTTCTTAACTGACACTTAGTGCTTGGATAATGATGAGAACATAGGAAAAAAAAAGATTATAGCTTTATGTTAGTGACAGTAGAGTTATGGCTGAAGAGCTGCTTTCATTCTAAGCCTTCATTTTCAGCACTTACAGCTTCTGAATATATTACCCTTTGGGCTTCCATTACACATGCTTGCTTTCATCCCAAAAGGTGGTTTGTGGCTTTTTTGTTTAGTCTTTTTTTTTTTTTTTTTTTTTTTTTTTTTTCCATTACATTTTCTTGGCTATTTATTTGATACCTAAACATGGGGAAAAGTATCCTCACTATTTCATCAATGGTTCATATTTTTTTTTTCCCTGCACATTGGTGCTGGTGTTTCTGCACATCTGCCTTTGATACAGTAGAGGAAATTTCTTTTGTAGATAACTATACAAAGTTCTTAAAACCTACCTCCTCTGTTTTGGTTTCCACTTCTTGAAATAAGCCTGGAATTTGTCCTTAGAAAAAGAATCCTGAAGTGTTATATCATAGTTAAAAATGTAAATATGTGCTAACTTATTCACAAAGTTTCTCTGTGTGAGTAGTGGCTACACATGTCTGAGTGAAAAGAATAGATGATTCCTGACAGTTTAGAGCAGGACTCCACTCTCCTTTATGATGGGAAAATAGCATCTGTTTCACCAACAAATACCATAAATAAAAGCCAGACTTCATACACAGCTTCAGTTTTGAATTTTCTAGTGCTCACAAACAATAACCTCCCTTTGTTTATGTACAGTTTAGATTAGTGGGCCTGATCTGGGGAAAGGATCAGGAATCAGGAAAGTCAAACCCGGGGCTACAGGTTCCTGATGGAGGCCCCAACTGTCAGCCCCAACAATAATCATTTCAGTCTCTTGGCTTTCAGTGGAGATGGATTAACTCAAAAGATGAATTAACATCAAGGGTTTTGTGTTTGAGTGAGAAACTATTCCATGTGCCTGTGCACATGCACAAAAAGAATGAAGGATCAGCAAAAAGAACCCAAAGATCATTAAACACAAACAAAACCTCAGTCCTGAGTGGGAAGTTTCTCCCACACAACCAGCATTTACAGTCTTTCTTAAGTTCTTTAAGAATGTAAATGTTGTTTATTTGAGAGCTTATATAGGTACTTTGTTAAGTTTTATCTACTGTTAGGTACAGATTCAACAATGTATCAGTGTTGTCCACTGTAATTCTAAAACAAAAGGGGTTTTGGTAGAGAAAAAAAGCATCTGTAGAAATCAAATTGTTAATATCTGTGCTACCTGTGTTCCTAGGACCAAGGAACAGTAGTGCTTGACCCATCTGGGACTGGCAGTAGCATCTTGAAATCACAAAACATATCTGAGCAAGGTCCTCCTCACCCTCAGGGTCTCTCCAAGGCCATAATTTCACAGGGAACATGGCCCTGGCAACGCTGCTGATCTCATTAGGAGTGGGAATATGGTTTGTTTGCTTGCTTGCTTGCTTGTTCCTATTAGCTATGCCCAATTAATATGCATTTAAATAAACAGGTGAAGATTTCAGAATTCTCCTGTCTCAGGCAGTGGGAATCCATGGAGCTCCCCTGAAGAAGGACACAAACAGATGTCAACCCTGCAGAAATGCTGTCTTGTTTTTCCAAGCTACCAGGGGCGTTGTGAGGAGAGGCAGATCAAGGGAAACCCAAGGCTGTGGAGCACTGCATGCTGTGAGCAAAACTCCTGCACTCAGAAACCCGAGCATGACACCTGACTGCTGCTACAAACTGCATCTCTTTGGAACAAGGGGTAGTTAGGACAGTGATCCCATAAAAGTGATGGCTTTGGAAGTATGTGGGCTTCTTTTAAAGGAAATTAGTCTAAGGCACTGTTTTATCCCATCTCTTCCTTCTTTTCCCTAATTTTTCCCCCTTCCTCAAATCTCTCACAATAGCTTGGTCAACAGCATTTTCTTGCTTCATTGGTTTTGAAAAGGACTTGCTGTTCCCTGCTGTTAGATTATTTCCAGGAGACTGTCTCAGGTCAATAGTCATAACATTCTTTGCTCCACTCCCCCTCTCCCCCACCCAGTCAGAAATATAATAAAATTAAACAAAAAAAAAATGAACAACTTAAGATGGGAAGTGGAAAAAGGCAAGCATGTTTGTATTTACTGGATTGATCCAGTGATTTAGGGTATGGAGTCTTTTTGTGTTCAAGGACCTGGTCTCTGCATGCAATTCCCATAGAGAAAACTCTCCCACAAGGCATAAGCAGTAGGAGTTTAGATTTCAAGTGAAATTACCAAAGAAATATAGGGACTTTTTATTGGTATTAACTTTATTTTAATCTTCTAGAAAGAAAAATATCCCTTCCCTCAAAAAGCTTAGGAGACCTTGACTGTAAAAAGAACTTAGCCAAAATAAACATCATCCAGTTATGGTTACCTTGGGTCTTGAGGTTCTTTAGGGTTTTTTTCTACTCTTCCTCTGCTTTAACAGGGTATAAAAGGGCAGAAAGGTGTTCCCCTGAGGCACATGCTGCCACCCAAGTGACGAGCACTGCAGAGGGCAGGCTCAGCTCACGCTGGTTCGTTCAGCTCTCCTGATAATTCACAGTTTATCCACAGAGCTCTCAGGGCACCCTTCCCAGCTGGGTTCACCTGCACCTGCTCTTCCCTCCCCCTGCATTTCTTCTGCACTTAAAGGTGTCAGGGTTAGGACTGCCAGGGTAAAGTAAATGTATTAGGTTCCTTTGGCACTCCAGTAAACTTTGGTTAATGTTTGGATGGGCTTTAATTTTCTGTAACTGCCTGAACTGATTCAATTAGCATGGGAGCAGGTATTCACCAACAAAGACAGTTCCTGTTAGCTGAAATGAAAATTTGATTATATGCTGTTTAAATAGGACAAGGTGTGACAACGAGCAACCACTGATAGTTTAACAGTTTACAAAAAAAGCAGAGACCATAGCAGGTGAATTTGACAGCAGCAGGAGTGAACAAGAAGACAACTCAATATTCAGACAACCTGTCTTGGGAACAAACATGTTTCCTTTATTCCCTTATTCTTCAAAATCTGATTAAAAATGTCTTTGATGTGCATTTTAGTTGTTGTTATCTGTGCATGCTACTGTGGGGTCACAGAGTTATCCAGCAGCCAAGTTTTTTTGTGGTGAAGCTCAGTTTGGGAGCTTGAATTTTGCAGGCCTCTCAAAAGCTTCCATTTCTTTCCTTCTCTATATATTATTTTGCTCTACTTATAATCTATATACTGCAGGACCAGAGAGATTGTTTTGATCTTGTATTCATCACCACTCATTAAAACTGTCAGTTCAAGTTTTTGCTTGTACTTTTATAGCTGAAAAACTCAGGCTCTGTTGATGACAAACTGCTGGTGCACAAGCATCTGCTACACTAAAGGTTTTTGAAAAAAAAAAGAGAAGCTTTTGCTGGAACAGTCCCTGTTTCAAAGATGCTTGTCTTGCTCATACAAGACAACTGAAGGTAAACATATCAGGTAATTGTCTTATCCACATGTTGGGGGAATGTGTTAATTGTGAAGCTGTGGAGAATGGCTCAGGGTATGTGATTTTCTGAACTAATAGCAGTCATCCCTACAGGGTACAAGAGCCTGGGCTGCAGAAGTTGAAGCTTCAAGTTCTGGTTCAAGCCAGAAAGAATATAAATTCTTTGAGTCTGGACCTTTTGCAACACACAACAATTTGCTACCCAAGGGTATTTCAGGAATATTACTCAGAGTAGCAGAAGGCATCTTTGGAGTTCATCTAGTTAACCCCCTGCTCAAAGAGAGTCAGCCAAATCAGCAACCTGTTCCAGCATTTGAACACACTTAGAATACAAAATAAAAGCAAAACCAACCCAACAAACCCACAAAAACAACAAACAAACAAACAAACAAAAAAACCAAACCAAACACCCCCCCCAGAAAACCAAACCAAGGCTTCAAAAATATTGAACCAGAATTTCCGGTATTTAAGCTCAGGCCCATTTCTTCCTGTCCTTTCACTGGGCAGCAATGAGAAGAGTTTTGCTTTGTCTTCTCCCTGCATCCCTATGGGAATTCATACACAGTTTTACCTTTTTCAGTGGAAAGAGCTGAGGAAGTGGTGTGGGATGCCTGGGTGCCTGTGATGTTTATTTTCAGAAGAAGCCTTGGGAGTATTCACTTACTCTCCTTTCTGATACAAGAACGAGAGGCATTGCCTGGCTCAGGCTTTCAGCCACAAATTGCTGGAAGCTGGGACTGCACAGCACATAAACATAACTGTGCTTGGTTTGCTCCTATATCTCCTCTCAGACTTTGGTTACTGAACTCTGCTACACATAGGACTTTGAACAAAACAGCATTTTGGCATGACTTGGTACATCTGCTTTTACTTTCTAAGACTTTAGAGAAGTTTCAGAGGGATAGATGCCGTCCTACAGGAAATAAAAAATTGCTCCTAGATGTTTATCTTGAAACCTGATTATTATAATTGTAAATAAAGGGCAATATGCATGTATTATAACTCAGGTCTTGCTTGCTTTTTATAGAGTGTGAAATTAGCTTCCACTTGTAATTGCAGGTTTTCTTGAATGATGTGAAGCTATTTTCTCTGTAAGCAGATACTTCTCAGTTTCTAGCTTTGTTCATAGTATGAATAAAAAAAACTATTTTGAAAAAAAAAATCGAATTGCAAAGAGGTTCATTTCCTTATGCCTCAGGACAGCAAGAACTTCTGAGTTAGGAAATTACATGCCCTTAACATGACTGTTGACTCTTGCACTGAATGAATGCTGTACATCAAGAGGGATCTCTCATTACATGATTACAGCACATATTCTCCTTGGAAGATACAAGGCACTTCCCCTTTGGGTTCTGCTTATGAAATTTACAGCTTGGAGAACTGCAAATGTGCTTGAGAGGAAAGTGTATCTGTGACCAATGGAAACATAAAAGGGGAAGAAAAGTTGCAAGACTTCACAGACCTCCTGAAATTTCCTGTCCCTGTGCATCAAAGGCTTTGCCTCCTTTCTGAAAAAGGCTGCTTCCATCATTGCACACGATACTGCAGCCTTTGGGATGAATTCTGCCAGCCATCAATCGAATTATTTATATTTAAAACTTGTCAGGTGAGCAAAGGCACAGGAATGCAGCTGATCATTAAAGAGGTAAGTGCATTTAAATGTACTGTCTATTGTACATTCCAGTGTGAACCAGGACTCCTTTGCTTGCTGTGCCCTCTGCATCGAGAGACTGGGTTTGATTCTGAGCAGGAGAGCACTTCTCCAACTCTACTGTCTTGACTAAGTGACTTCACACAGTCCTGAATGTGGTAATTTGTAAAGCAAATCCATTTCAATATAGAAGTGTTCTGTAAAATCTGTTTCCTCTAAAGGCCGAAATTAAGTTTAACATGTTCAAAACAACACTTTTTTTTTCAGTCTGATATATTCCCTGTTTATTTCTGCAACCATATTGTCATTGCATCCAATCTGTCTGTATATAAACAGTTGTAAACACTTTTTACCAATTTTTCCAGCACTGTGAATTGCCTTGAAGGCACATGGGATAGTAGAAAGAGGAAAACGGGATTTTCCATATGGTCTGAATAGTATATGATATTTTAAGAAGGCTATTTCCCATTTATAACCATTCATCTCTTTCATTTTCAAGCTTTAAATCATTACCTTTTCTCTCAGGACTGCTGTGAGTCTTAATTCATTAATGTCCATAGAGTGCTTTGAAATCCTTAGATAAAAGAGATTATAGAAGTGGAAAATATTAAAGCAAAAATGTGAACTCACAACCTCTCTCTCCCTTACCTCACCTGTTCATGAAGATCTTTATAATCACATAAACTTATCTTAGAATCAAGGCAAATACGTTTTCCTTTGATGTACAGATAACATGAGGTTGCAAATGCCCATTTTTAAAAGAATCTTTTTCATATTAAAAAAGGTAATGTAAAAACTTCTTAGCAATGCTTTTAATCTTCTATTCTGTGCTTCCCCAATTAAAAATGTGGTCCTGGTTATATCCAGCTGAATCCTGTAGGACTGCATCAATGCTGAAAAATTTACACTGCTCTCTCTATAGGCTCACATTAGGAAAACAGAAGTTCCTCTATCAGGTTTATGTCACTTCAGACTGTAAAATAATTGGCCTAATATGATCTTTTCAAAATACATGATTTGTTTCCTAAATGGGAACCATCTTCTCTATCCTAACATCTGCACTTGTTTCTGTAAAGCAGATTTCTCATTTTCATAGGATGATTGGATAATTCAGGTTAAAATGGCCTCAGAAGATCTCTAGTCCACACTTGTGCTCCAAGCGAGGACATCAGGTCAGGTTTCTCAGGGATTTATCCCAGCATAGAATATATTTGCCTACCAACTTCTATCTGGAGCCATGAGATCATCCATTACCTCAGCTGCTTCTGTTTCCATCTCTGAAGCCATAAGATTGTCCCTGGTCATTCTCAGTAACTCCTTTTTCCCTAGGATGAAAATTGGAGAGAGGGGAGAGCAGGGTAAGAACTGTTAATAAGCCTCAGGACCTGTAAGTAAACATTTTTGAGACCTTGGAGTGCACATATTTCAGGACAGTCAGAGCAAAGAAACAAGGGTTACCACCTCAGCTTCTTGGTTTGGATATTGGAAGTTCCACTCTCCAGACCTGCTAAAAGAAAAAATTCCCTCTTGGCTGTAGCCACTAACTAAAATCTGTGGAAAGCTGTTTTTTCCAGGAATTTGTGATCTCCCTCTTGATCCACAGGAGGCATCCCATTCTATCTTTCACTGTCTCCAAGAGGAAGGGCTCAGTTTCCTGTCTTCTGAGTCAGCATGAAAAGACTGACCTGCTGCAGAAGGTTTCAGTTTTCTCTCCAGTTTTCTCTCTTACAGCCCCCAGCTGGGCAATGCTTTGTGGTACTGCAATCTTTACTGACAAATAGGACAGAGAACTCTTTATCAGCAGGGAAAAGCCTCATCCTCCTTAATTCAATGCTCAGTTACAACATTCCAGATACCCAGATTGTCCCAGACAGAGCAACTAGTCATGTTTTCAAAAAGATGCTGTTGCAGTGTCTCTCATCTTCCCACTGGAGTTCATACTCATTTCTGACAAGAGCCAATGTATTTCAGAAATTCCCCTTTCTGCTGCTGCTGTGAGATTATCCTGCTCTTCCAGTTCAGGCATTTAAAGTCAGTAGGAAAGTCTACTGACCTCTTTATTTGCAGACAGAGCAGATATCTACAAGCCAGTGGTGGAGAGCAGCTAGTTTCAACCTATATTTAAATACTCCAATAAGCATATGGTTATTCAGATTTCTCTTTAAACTGCAGGTCTGAAAGTTTCCCCTGTATTACATAGGCATGTGTTGATATAATCTGGAATTTTGAGTTGACTGTATATTGCTACTAGATACTAGGCTAGAGTTGTTTTACCACCACTTCATCCTCAAAGGAGAATTAATCATTGACTTAACTAGAATGCTAATATGAATGATTGTGTTGTTATGCATATGTTGATTTATTTAACTTTTTCAGCCTTCTAGGTCCCTTTTGAAAACAAGCTTAGCCAACCAAACGTAACAAGCTTTTACTTGAGTGTGTATAAATGTTAAGTAAACAAAATATTTTTGCTGCTTATGCTTGCAGTATTCAGCTTCATTAAACATGTTTGTACGCAGTCTACAGCCCTCTGCAGCATACATGACTAACTTGTAGGGCACATTTCATTCAGATAAAAGAAGACACAGAAAATGTGCTCTGGAGAGCTGTTTGAATGTAGCTCTCCCAAGGCACTCTCAAGGTGTCCTGCTCAAGCCAAACAGAGAGCTCAAATCTTGAAAACTGAGGAGAAAAAGGAGTGTTGTGGTTTAACCTCAGCCAGCAGCCCAGCCCCTCACAGACACTCACTCACTCCCCCAGCAGTGGGATCAGGGAGAGAACCAGAGGAGTTCTTTATCTCAACTCCTGGGTTGAGATAAAGACAGTTTCTTGGGGAAAGCAGAACTCTGCACACCAGCAAAGCAAACCAAGAATTAATTCCCTGCTTCCCAAAGGCAGACATGTGTTCAGTGCCCTCCAGGAGAGCAGGGCCCCGTTATGTGCAATAGTTACTTGGGAAGACAAACACCATCACCCCAAACATCTCCCTTCCTCCTCCTTCCCCCCACTGTATACCCTGAGCTCCATTTCACGTGGTCTGCAATGTCCCTTTGGTCAGATGGGGTCACCTGTGCTGGCTGGGGCTCTTCCCCCGCTTCCTCACCAGCGTGGCCATGCACGAAGCTGAAAAGGCATTGTCTCTGGGTCAGCCCTGCTCAGGCATAGCAAAAATATCTCTATATTATCAATATTACTATTAATATCTATATTATTGTGTGTCCAGCACAAATCTAAAACACAGCTCAGCACAGTCCCAATTTAATGCTTGCAAAGGTGCTTCATTACAGTGATGAGTGACCATGGACACAGGCCACGAAGGGAGCCAGTTACTTTGAAGAAATAAACATTCTAACCATGGAAATACAGACTGACAACTCTGAGGATGACAGAGATGTGAGCTAACCACAGCAGCAGTGGATAGAGGGTTGTCCTAGAATATTTACACTGAAATATAGGGCACTGTGAAATAAATTCTTAGTTCTTAGGAGCCATGAGTGAGGAATCCATGTATTTCTTACCAAAGAGGTCCAGGAGCCCACATTTTAACAAGAATAGGGGACATAATTCTTAGAGAACAGCTGTTCTTTTTCTTTCAAAGCTGTCATTTAAATTCAGTGTTTGAACTTTCTCTTTAGTCTTAATGCTTTTCAGATCACAGAAAAGGTAAATGGCTGAAACAGCTTCTAGGATATTATATACCTGTTGATTATGTACCAATTGATCAGCACTTGATTTCTTTTTCCGAACCTAAATGTTATTTAAAGAAACCTTTCATATTTAAAAAGGAAAACCGATACCCCTCATGTCAAAGAATACAACAAAGAATGACAGGATCTGGCTGTCCTGAAGGAAACCTGTCAGCTTCCTAAAGAGTTAATCTTTCAAAGGTTATATTTGGTGTCAGAGAGGTAAAATAGATTCTAAAGATGCATTCTAGCCCCAAAAGCAAAAACTTTTCTTAGTGTTCATACATTGCACAATAACATCTTAAAAATGCAAAATAAGACATTTTAAAGAGTTTATTGCCTTAAGTAGGAACTTATATGAACATTCAAATTGATTAGCTACAGCCAAAAGCTAAAAGGTACATAACAGAGCCTGAAAAATTAATGAAAGCTTTGCTATTTTAGTTTAACATCCCTGTTTTTTTGCTATCTTAACACTCCTACCATTCCAGCCATCAGTTTTGTAACAGAATGTTTTACCAGGCCCTGCAGCAGACACACAGACAAATGAACTCAAGATTGTCCTCAAAAGTCTGTGAAAACACCTCAGGAAATGTTGACTCTTACAGTCTATGGATCAAAGCTGAATTATCTGAAGCTAAATGATTTAAATTCTTCAGATGATGAATTGCATGTAGCTCTTCATGAATGTTTTGTTTTCTAATTATGAAACATTTTTCACTTGCAATAAAAACTAGTTCTTTGAGAGCGTGAATAATATTCGGTATTTTAAGGCATCTTTTAATGTGTTAGAACTGAACTTTCTCTGACATTTAGCAGTGTCAGGAAAAAGGCCCTTGCAGAGGAAGCCTCCTGTTTCTAAGTGCTTATGGCAAAGAGTGGGTTTGTGGCATCACGACTTCCACAGCACTGAAGAAGATGGAGATTCAAAGCACCATTGCAGTGGAGATTAAAAAGCACCAGGCCAGGTCCTGCTGCCCATGCTGAGGTCCCAGCTCCAGAGCATGGCCAGTGCCAGTGTGCACTCAGCCACTGCAGACCTCTGAGTGCCAGCCCAGAGTTCAGGCTGTCCAGCACAGCTCCTATGGAATCTGGGGTAAAAGGCAATCTTGGATTTAACACATTTACAGGGCATGGCTGGCATTTAGACTTCATCCTGTGGGAACCTGGTGTGCTTCCACAGAGCCTGGAGATGACATAGAGCTGGCAAATTCAGGAGTCCCAGGCTGCTGCTCCTACCCCACAACCTTTTCCTTTCTGAGAAAATACTAAATGGCTTTTTTCTTAGCAATTGTACTGGGATTTGATTGACATTATTCCTGGACTAAATGTGTGCATTTAAAGTGCTTTGTTAGTGATTTTTACAGGACTATGACTGTAACCTTGGTTATGTATGGACTCTTAAACAAGAGAATTATTTCTGTGTTAATGTCCAATGAGAACTTGGACTTGGATCATTATCTTTTAGAGTCCAAGGCTGTAACTTTACACGATTACTTTTACCTATCTAACAGGCTGGAATGCACCAAAAGGATAAGAACCAACAAGAGTGGGAACAGCTTGGGGTTAAGATGCCGATTCAGTTGGGAGATGTGGTATTGGCAAATTCTCATCAGCTCTGTGATGATTTAGAAGCTTCCTGCTTCTAAAACAGAGATTAAAATGTTGCTCTTTTTCCCTCTTGCCTTTTGTCTGTCTAAATTGTAAGCATTGAGGAGGGTGCACATGTGCAACACCTTGTACACTAGCGCTTCTTGCTGCAACCATAACATTTAATCAATAAAAATAAACCTGGTGCTTCTTTGATTCCTGAAATGCTGAATGTCTCACTAGTCTGAGCCAGGGAGGAACATGTATTTCAGGTGACCTTTAACTGGAAAGAGTGGGAGATCGCTGTCCTTGCTTTCAGTTGTGGAGTAGTAAGCCAGTAATGCAAATTCTTAGGCTCTTGGCATGCAAATTAACAAAAGAGGTGGCAGTACACACGTCTTTTCAAAGCTCAAAGCATCACATGTGCACAGGAAAAAAATAAAAAAGGTTACACTTCTGTAGTTCTCTACAGTCAAGCATTCTTTCAAAGGGAAAATCCATCACTTTGAAGAATTTACAGAAGAAAACCTCCACAGCAACTAAAGCTGCGGGCAAGTGAGTGAATGCAACTGCTGAGAAAAATAAATAAGGGCCTTTACAGCAGTCCTGTTGAATTGAAATTTTCCTTTATCACAGACTAGGCTGTTCTAATCTTCTTTTCTACCTCTAGCCACATATTTTAAAAGATTTTCTAAACATAAAAACGTTACAGTAGAAGCAGAGTTTCTAAGTAATGTATTATAAACCATCTCTTACCATACTAAAACACCCCTGAATTTGCCAAAGAACCAGTTTGGCTTAATTTCTCATTCCTGTTGTCTAAATGAGAAATATTGGTACAAAAAAAAAAAAAAAAGAAAAGGCAGTTGGGTCACACATTGACAGAAATGTCATCTTCCATGGGAGCTGGCAGTCAGCAAGAACCTCAAAATATTTGAAAAGGCCTTGGGGCACAGGCCAGATGAGAGTCACAGCAAAGGAGCCTTCTGCAAGACACACTGTCCCCAAAGGTCCCAAGAGCCACAGCAGCCCAGGTGTCTGTGACATCTTGCTTTTTCCAGGTAAGCTTAAACAGAACCTCAGGCAACCTAAATTCGTAGGCTACTTTTTACTGAGGCCACATACTTTGACATTTAAAGTACAGAACTAAAGAAATGGTCTAAATGAGACGTAAATTTTATTTACTGATAGATGTACCAAGTTCTGGGCTGAAAGCTCTGCTGAATCAAGCCTTGAGGATAAAGCTAAAAGCAGGGCAAGACTGCAGCTGCAATTTGATTTGGGGTTGAACTGAATTTTCTTTGCTCAGGAATGAGATGCCACAGAAGGAGTCACATACAGGACTAACTAGCAAGTTTAGAGAGAAAATGAGGAAAATGCCTTGAAAAGGTGGGCTAGTGTGGTGAGAAAGGAGGGATTACAGGCACCTTGCCCCTGATAAGTCACTGTTGTACTAATTACCAAAGAAGAGGAACAGCCTTGCTTTTGATGGGTTGCAGCTGTGACTAATAAAGATAGGGGTGATGAAAGGGGTGGGTTGGCTGCTCAAAGGAGCCTTTTGATGAAGAGGACCTGGATGAAGAGAGCCTTGAGAAGGTCAAGGAGCCCTGAGGAAGGAGAACAGGAAAAGGAAGACAGTTACTGCTGCAAAAAGATCAGCTGTGAGGTCAGTCTGGTCTGATGGAGTTGGAGCCTGCAGACACAGCTGAGCTAGGTGAAAGCCTGTGTTGAGAGTCTGCAGTTGGACCCTACAGCAGGAGCTTGCTGTAATCAGTCAGGATGGGTAAGTTATAAGGAATAAACTGGGACCCTTTCCACATTGTTAAATGTCTGTGTCTTGGCTCATTTCTACCCCTAAGGAGAGGTCTACTGTGAGAGGCTGCTGCTAGGATGGGAAAGATGAAAGCTGCTGATTCTCCTGAATACACGTTCCCATGGAACAGGAACCACTCCTCATTGGTCTCTCATGCTGGGAAGGAGGAGGAGCCACCCTTGGTTCCCTGGACTGTAGCCAGAGCAGGTGGTGAAGCATGACCAGCTGAGTGCCATCAGAAATCGACAGTCCCTCAACATTGCCCTACTGCTGTGCCTCCAGCCAGCCTTGACTTTGACAGTAGCATCCTGCTCAGAACACAGTGTGTTACAGTGCTCCCACTACAAAGAGTGCGTTTCAGTTTGGGGCCAAATCTTCTGATATAACCCCCAGCTTGTTTTGCATCTATTTGCTAGCGCTCCCTTTGCTCCCCTGCAGATGTGTGGGCCAGGCAGGGTGACCAAGTGTCTTGGGGTTGCAGTGCTATTACTACATTTTTATTTTAATTTTCCTAATAAAGAACTGTTATCCCTATTCCCATATCTTTGCCTGAGAGACCCTTAATTATAATAGTTCAGAGGGAAGGGGTTTACATTTCCCATTTCAAGAGAGGCTCCTGCCTTCCTTAGCAGATACCTGTCTTTTCAAACCAAGATACCAAGGCTCCTTGAAGTCTACTGGGCCAGAGAGTCATGTTGGACTAGAGACAGCTTCTGCTGAACCTCCTGGAGTGCAGCTACTTGTGATTTCCAGAACTGGTGTTGAGCTTCCTGAGCGGCTCTGCGAGGAGTGAGCTCACACCCGGCCTGGCTTTATTAGCTCTGGCTTGTTAAAGCCTGCGAGGCTCCGGAACGTGCCCAGCTCTAAGCAGTGCAACGATCCACACTAACGAGAGGGTGACACCACGTCCTTATTAACTCTTTTTTGAATACACACCTACTCAAGCCACGTTTGGTACCGACAATATACCGCATGACGAGCGCTGTGCGAGCACCCCAGCCATGCGGCATCCCCGGCCCTGAGCGCCCGCAGTCCCGCAGCGATGCTCGGCATCCCGAGGCATGGGGGCGGGATGCAGGGCTGGGCAGAGGAGGGCCGTGACACGCTCTGCCCAGAAGCCTGGCGGCCGCGGGCCGGGAATGCGGGAGGGCTCTGGGGCAGGTGGCCGCCGCCCTCGGCATCGCTGCGGCCGGGCCAGCGGCTCTTCGCGGCCCCCGCCGGGCGCACCGCGCCTTCCATTGGCGTGGCGGCCCCACGTGGGAGCCCCCGCGCTGGGCGGGCGGGGAGGGAGGGGGCTCGGCGGAGGGCGGGCGCTCGTTGTCCTGGCGACGCCAGAGTGAGTTGTGGCGGCGGCGCGGAGCGGCGGCGCTGGAGCCGGAGCCGGGCGTGCAGGGCGGCCCCTCGCCCTGCCCCGGGCGCATGGGCCGCCGGCCCGCGGGAGCAGCAGCGCCCGGAGCGGCCCTGCCCGCCGCGGCAGCCCCGGCAGGTACCGGCGGGACGCGGCGGCCGCGGGGAGCGCGGCGCGCAGGAGGGATGCGAAAGTTTGTGCCGGCGCGCCCGCTCCGGCGGCGGGAGGGACGCGGCCCCGGGCGGGCGGAGCCCCGCGCCCCGCCGGCAGCCGGCCCTGCCCGCCGGCGAGCGGCCCGGGGCGAGCGGCCGTGCCGGGGGCCGAGCGCCGGGCGGCGGGGCCGGCACCGCCCGCGGCCGCAACTTGTGAGGGGCCGGGCCGGGCGGGCGGGGTCGCGCTGCCGCCGCTGCCCCCCGCGATTGTTTGCGCGTTTGTGGTGTTATTCTATCTGCCGCCGTGTCCCCGGAGCCGCGGGTTTTGTCTGGCACCTCGCGGAGCCGCGGGACTCGCGGGCTTCTGTTGCCCGTGTGGAAAAAAAGAACTCGCGGGTTCGCTCGCTTGCTTGTTGCCGAAGCACGGGCAGTCGCGGGAATTAGAAATTCCTGCAGTTGCGAGATTGCTTAGGTTTTAATGAGAAAAGCCCCGAAAGTTGTGTTAATTTGCGTTACTTTCGACGAAGACTGGCGGCCAGGCGGCGTCCTTGAGGATCTGGGTGCCCAGCGAGCTCTTTCTGAGCGCCGCGCCGTGCAGGTGGGGATCGTTTTGGGACTGGGTGTGGAGCATGGACCCCGGCAGGACAGAGCCAGGTGGAGCCTTCATGGCTTTAATTGAAGAACGGCAGCTCACCTGTGGTTCATCGAGACTGTTAATGTGTTCAAACCACGGCCAGGTGTAGGCTCGGAGCTCTTGGAGCTGTTTATTCAGGGAGGCTGCTCGGTCGTAGCCTTGCTGGGTGTAGAGCCCGACTGGGGGATTTGGATGTTGCTGTGATGGGAGAATGGGGTAACACAGATTTTGGGGTACTTGACTTGTTTGTTAATTTTAGCGTGTCCGGCAATGTGGTGATTTCACCAGCAAACCTCACCTTTTTTTTTTTTTTTTTTTTTCTTGAAGTTTTTGTTTTATACTTAATGCTAATTAATTTGTGTTAAATTAATTTTGTTAACAAATCTATCTCCACAGTCAGATACGCACAGAGATTAAAAAGTGAAGCTTATTTTTACTGTAGATAGTAAGGCTAAAATTCAGTCTAGGTATTCAAGAACGTATTGGTTTGTGTCTGACATGAAATGGTTCTTTAAGCTTCAGGATGCATTTTTTTTCTCCTGTTAATATATTTTTGTTAATATGTGAAGCTTAATGTAGCTAACTTGGGTAGTGACACTAAATACCTCTAACACGTGCTCTTGGGTTGCAGCATGTATTAAGTGTTACGTACAAATAGATCCTCATCTGTTTCCCCAGAGAGGCTGTTTCCATGATGGTTAAAGCCGGATCACTGAATGCACGGGAACTTCCAGAGACTGCACTTTTTCGTCTTCTTTTTTTTTTTTTTTTTTTTTTTTTTTTTCCTAGTTAAGGGGACCTTTCATGTTGTCCTTAGTTGCACTGGTTATGTCATGCTATTCCAGCATGGCATTACACGATGTGACTGATGCAGTCTCATGTGTCACATCACAGTGAAATCACTGGAGGGAAAAAGTTTTCCTCGATGGGACTTAAGGATATTTATAAAATTTGGTGGGTTTTTTTTCTTTTTTTTTGCTGGTGATATTTGTTGCTAAGGTTGGAGGCTGTATATTACCTTCAAGGTACCTGTCTGATTTCTGTGGCTATTGGCAGGTTTGAAACCACAGATCAGGAGGATATTCTGGTTCAAAATAAAATTGGATACCTCCTGTTTCTCTGTAAAATGGGTTAGATGTGTTTTTAGATTGCTTTCAAATGGCAAAGCATTGCTGCAATCAGCTGTATTCTTTCCTGTGCTCTTTAGAAGAAAGAGAACTGGCTTAATGACTTACTGCTTCATGGTGGGGAGCAGTGAGAGCATTTGAAGTGATAGGCAAAAGCAGTATTTCTACCTGTTGTCAAGATTTTTGCCTTGGTATAACAAGGGACCGCAGCATGCAGAACAAGCATTTCCAGTGTGTTGTGAGAAATCCGTTTTTTATGCTGTTTATCCTTCAGTGCTGGGAGGGTGTCTGATGGTGTTCTTATGTGTTAGTTCCTTTGTTACATAGGACACAGGTTTGGATTTTTTTGGTGCTTACCAGGCTTGTAACAACATGCAGCTAAATATGTGCTCTTACACCATGCTCAGCTAAAGTGGCTGAAATTGATTTGATGTTTAGCCTTTCTAATACGGAATTCAGTGTAGTAAATGTGTTTTTCCTGGTGCCTGCATGCTGGTATTGATCCCACCTTACAAATTAACTCAGGAGACTCTTTGTCTCTTGTAGTAAACTTGTGCTTCTCAGTACAAAAAAAATAGCATTTTAAGCTGGTTGACCTGCTAAGCTGTGATTTCAGGTGCTGCTCTGCTTTCTTTCCCGAGTAATAACAGAACCTGTTTGTTCACGCATTGTTGTGCTCAGGATTTTGGGAGGTGGCACTCAGTAACTTTACAGACTGTGGAGAACGATCCCTGGGTAAGAGACCCCAGAAGAATACTGGATTTGGCGTTAGATCTGGGACTCTGAAGGCTGGAAAGCTGAGTTTCGAGTTGACCCTTGCCTGCTTCGGTCAGTGTCGTTGCAGTAGGTTCAGCTCTGATGTACAGTGTTGTCATTCTGGGCTGGTTTCGGGCAAGATGCCCCAAAGGCAAGGCAACACTCTAAGGAGGCATCAGAACCTTTTGAGAAGCTTGGCCGAGGAGTGTAGCATGTTCAAAACACATAATTATTGTTTCAGTTCTGACTTGCGGCTCCTGGTGGTGGGCAAAGAACATCAGTAGCTATGTTTTCTTTCAAGCTGGTAAAAACTACTTTTTTTTCCCCCCTCTTTTAGGTATTTGTTTGAATACATAGAAGAAGATGACAAGTGTGCCTGGATGATTTTACATAATTAACACCTGCTAGATTTGCAAAAGGCAATTATCACTGCGAAGTGTTTACATTGATTTATGGGAGGAAGGTGGCCCATGAGAGGGATGCTGATAATATCAACACAGTGGATTAAATGCACATTTACACCTTTATTGACATATAAATTATCTGTGCCAGGAATGCACTGAAAAGGCTGCTGATGGAGCAATAATGTGGCACAAACTACTGGGTTTGGATTCAGCTCTGTCATCCTTCTCTAAGGCACTTACATGGAAACCTTCATCTGAGCTACTTAGGATACAGAGGCTCACAGAATGGCTGCTTGTTAGGATAATGAGCAGTGATGGCAAACAGGAATTTAGAAGAATGATAAAAGACAATGGACGAGGTTTGAAGGGATTGTCTCGCCTTTTTTTTTAATTATTTTTAGATTTTTGCTGTTTATACTATGGATTTTTAGAGAAAGCTTAAAGAAGCTGGAAGAGTCTTTGTAGCAGGGAAATGGAACCTGGCTCTGAATCCAGCCAACATCAGAAAAGAAAGACTGTGACACATGGACTGGAAGATCAAAAAAGGGTAAGTGACAAAAGGTGGGAACACTTTCTGCTTAAATTACTGAAGGAGATGCAAGTGGCAGAAGAGCTCCACATAATGCTTTTATCACTTGCACTTGCTGCTCGCTATGCTCAGCCAGCTGTAGATCTCTTCTCCTGATTATATGTTTTAGAAAATGTTTGTCATTCCCTTCAGGCTGCTTCCAATGTATGGAGCAAAGAGCTGAGGGAAGGGGAAATTGTGATATGAGTGAAAGAAGGGAAAAATCTCTAGAATCCTGTCTGTTTCTTGTTGAAGAGACATACAGTGCAGATGAAGTATACTGACTCTTACTGAGTCTGGTCAGATTATTGATTTATTGTAAGTTTTGCTTTTTTTTCCCTGTTGATATCATTAGTGGAGTGGTTAGAAAAATGCTTTCTTGGCATTTGGCGTTTTAATTTGCTGAGAATGTTGTGCACTTGTCCATGTCCTCATTATCCTGGTGGTAGTTTGCATTTTGCTGGAGTTGCCAGATACATGCCAAAATTATATCAAAACGTACAGAGGAACATGCTTGATGTCAGATGTTGGCCTTTATTTGGCACAGGTGCTTTGTGGCAGCTCTGTGTGTCAGGGTGGTGTGTTAGCCCATCCTGATGGGCTGCTGCACTAAATTGACAGAAGTGAAGTCGTTGCCCCAGACAAAACTGCAGCTTGTGAACCACTGGGACTCCAAAGTTGTTTTGTTGGCACCAGTCAGGCAAACTAAAGCTTGACATGTTTCTGCTGTATAAATCATTGATGGTGTCCTCCACGCAGAGTTGACAGGGGATAGAAAACGCCGTGTTCAGCTCTGTGTGGAGAGCTCCTTTCCCCTGTATGATTTTTATTTCACTTGAAGACTGAGTTAGAAAAAAATTGAGTGTCAGCTATTATTTTGCTGTTCAACAGCACTGTCTAATTTCAGGGAGAGGGAGGTTTGTTTCACAGTTTCATCAGGTCTGCTGAAGAATAAAAGTGGTTTCCCTGTCACCCCATTAGAAATCTAAGCAGCCTGGAAAACTTTCAGAAATTGGATAAATGCAGCTGCTTGCCTGGAGAGAAATAGCATTTGGGGAACATTTATTTGGGGAACAAAATAAAACTCCTGAATGTATCTTAATTGCACCAAGCATGATCTGTTAACTGACAAGCTGCCAAGGTCTCCCTTCTACTTTCTTCATGGAAGCATTTTGGGACTGAAGTAAATCAATAAGGGTTGAAACAAAATCCTTCTATTGACTTAATATCTGGAGGCTGCTAGAACACTTTTTTTCCCTGCCCACTCCTTAAGTGTACAACATTATACTGCACGTGGGGTGTGATGGGAAAAACATTTGCGACCTGTGACACCGAGGTATGCTGTAATTGTTTTGATGCACCAAAAGTAATATGCAATTATGTCTGCCTCTCCTGGCTGATAGGTATGGGAGCCTACATCTCCCATCTGCTCCTGGCTCTGGCTGTTTGGTGCACATGTAGCATGGGGCCTCTGAATGGATAATATAACCCCAAGTGAGGCTCAGTGGCAGCTGGGATAACATCAATTGGTCATGCTTTGCTGACATTCATTTTAACTTGAACTCTAGCCGTCATGGAGATTATTAAATTTATAATGATATATGTAAGATCCATTTTAATGACTCCGCATGCTTGGGTGATCTCTCTCACTTCTGTTTGCAAAACAAGTCTTAATAGAGTATTACATTTCATTTCCTATAGAATTTTTCAGGGGAAGGTTACCGATGAGAGCTTTGCTTAGACTTGGGCTTACTGGGAAAAATCACTTTGGAATAACAATAATGTTGATGCAACTCAGTTGTTATTATGGAGATGAATAGTAATGTAAACTTTAGTGTTTCTAAGCTTAAAGTTCTTAGATTTCTGATAAGGAAAGGTGTATATGTGATCAAAGGCCATTAAAATGAATCATCAATAGACACTTTTTTGTTATTGGAAATGAAGCTTGTGCTGGAAGATACAAGATCAAGCTCGTTTTTAATCAGGTGAGTGCATTCTCCTTTTTATCACCATGTATTTTATGGACATGAAGTCCACCATTGTTTAATGTTTCTGCAGCAGCAAGAAATCAGTCTGTGTGTGTAGAGCCCTCGATGATGGATCTGGCTTGTCTTTCCCAAGTGAAATACAGAATGCTACGTCTGTGTTTGTGGGGTAGAAATAAAGCTTAGTTTCCTGTTTGTTTTTTTTTTTTTTCCTAAGTGTACTTTTAAATATCAACTTAGTAGCTATATTGATTAAAGCAAGACAAGATTTAGTATTTGTGCTTGTTTTTTAGAGGAATGGGATTTTGCTTTTTATGTGTTGGCTGATGTTCAAGAACTCAAAACTGGGCTGCCTCTGACTTGCTGAAATCAGCCAAAGCAGGTTCTTCTCACTCATCACAGCTTCCCAGACTGAGTTTAAGAGGACTCATATTAATCTTTGGGATAGCAGTGCAGCCATCTACATATCTTAAGTTGGCTCTAGTGGGAATTACATAGCCAAATTCCATGTAACTGGTAACGTACAAGTGAAGAATTTGATCAGGTTTAACAACCGTGTAAGCTGACCATCTGAAGGTAGCAGGATTACCAACATGAATACTAATGTGAATAGTGAGCAGGCTTTATGCCAGGATATGACCTTGGCAGCAGAGTCTTTAAATACAAGAGTAACGCAGGTGATGCTACTCATTTTTTTGTCCTTAGAGTTTGTATGTAGAGTATTGTTTTAGTATAAAATGGATGCTTCCTCATGAGCAGTGAATTCAGACACTCTTTTTTTTCCTTGAAGAGGAGATTTGAGGTAAAAACTGCTGAACTTCTGCTAAAGGAGTCTAGTTAGGTACATTTTCATGTCCTCTGTTATGAAAAAATTAGTGTTGCCCTGTGTTCTGATTAAAAGCATTTTCTTCTGATGATTGAAATATTTCTCCAGTTGATTTCCATCCTTCATTCTGCCTTCTTCTTGACTTTTCATTCAGGTCCATAGCTCTAAGTCAGTGGGACATCCTAAAGAAATGTGTATGTGCAATAGTGACAGAAATGTCTTCTGCTTTGCCTGGCTGAGCCCTCTTTGACTGAATGATGAGTAAAATGTAATTGTGGCATGCATTCTGACTTGGAAGGATCTCTGTAAATGTGTCTTTTATGCTTAGATGTGCTCTATTGTCTAACTAATTTGTCTCTGCTTGAACTTGTGATTTTAATTTTTTAGAGGTTTATTTGCTCTTACCTGGTGTACTGGGCTGGTGGGTTTTAGGAAGAGCTGTGTTTGTTGTCAGCAGCACAGAAAGTAGCATGGTAATAAAGCCTTAGAGATGTTTGACTTTGAACATGGGTTTGTGGGCATTTTTGGTTCTGACTGCAAAGAAATTTTCACCCTGGACTTTGAAATATCAGCTCAAGCTCCCTGGGCATGCTGCCACAGAGGCAGAGTGTGTCTGGCACTGGACCTTGGAAAGCCAAACTGATGGTGGTCTTCCTGTATTTTTTTCTCCTTTTTGCTACTTGATAGTAAACATCCTCAACTTTTTTTTTTTTTTTTCTTTTAATTTCAATTTTGAATGAAGAATGTGTGAGCTGCAGTTTTACAGTGTTACAAACAGAGTAACACTGTTTTCAAGGGGCATCTTCCTCTCTTGACTTGTTTTTGTTGGTGCAGGCGTGGTGATACCCGTGACTGAAGCCATATGCTTTGGCTTTGCTCCTGTGTTTGTGTTTTTCCTGCCTTATTATTGATAAACTTCCCATTTGCTTGAGGATGCTCTGCTGCTACCTTTATATCAAAGTCAGTTTAAAGAGCATAAGTAGTCTCACATGTATTGACCTGCTTATACTGAGGACTTGTGTTGTTTAAAGCAGGGTAATGGTGGCTGAGTACTGTGTTTATTAGCAGAATTTTGTGCTGAGACATTAATGCAGTTGGGTGCTGTGCTGCTGAGCCAGTGTGGAAGCACTCAAGTATAACCACTTATAAATTGCAGCTAGACTTAGCTTATGAAATTACAGCAAGCTGTGTTGTGGTGTTTTGATAATTTAACTAACTGGGTTTTTATGGAAATAGGCGTGCAATAAAAATCCACTGAGCGGGAGCAGTGAAAAAATGTCAGCTTCTCCTTCATTTTTCAGATATTTAAAACCTTCTGTAAGCATAACAATCTCTGTGGAATGTTAGTTCCTGACTGGATTTTATGTTTTTATTGCAGTAATTAAGATTGTTGATAAATTTGCTTTAAAACCTTATGATCACAGAATCAGATTTGGGAGATTTTATTACATGGATGTGCCTTGGTGGCGTGTCCAGGTCTTGGCTTCTGCTTTAAGGTCGTAAGTGAAATAACAAGCTCTTTAAGATGCTTCTGTAACCCTTCTTGAGGGTGTGTTGTCTGTGACAATTTTAAACTGCTCTGCATTGAGAAATCGATTCAAAGAAACAGGTAGTTTTGTTTGTTTTATCGATGCAGATTTTCACCTGATGGTTGCTACAAGGTATTTTGTTGTTCTTTTATCTGGAAGTTCCCTTCTACAGTGGTTTTAATGAGAGACTCCTAGGAGTGTGATTTGGTATTGCCAGCCCTCTCCCAGTCAGACCCTGGTCATGAAGAAAATTTCCATATTTTCAAAAACCTTTATGTAATGTAAACAAAGGATCTTGCTTATTCAGTTAATATCTCTTGTAATATTTGTCCAGTTAAAGGAATTTGTGAACTTTCCAAGATTCAAGGGTGATTTTTCTCCAACTTGTATGAGTTTATGTTAGGATGTGGTACAAAGGATCTGTGGTGATGTCAAGCAATGAGTGTGAACTTCCTGTGCCTGAGGACTCTGTGGATAGTCTCCCCTAGAGCTGACTCGTGTAATTCTGTCAGGCTTTCATCTCTTTGCCCTGACCTTTCCCCACGCCTGTGTTACTGTACAATGAAAAAAGCTCGTGTGTGATTCCTTGAGGCCTTGGGCTTGCCCACGTTTTTGAGCTTTACCTCTCTTTGGTAAAGTGGATAAACTGTATGTGGCACAGGTACACGTGCAGTTTGTCTTCCTCATTCCATGGGAAGTTCATGATCTCCAAAATAACCTGACTAAGGAGTCTCAGCTGAAGTTCCAAGGGTGTGGGAGAATAGCCATGTGCAAGCAGATGGGTTAAACCATGAAGGACAGCTGTGGCTTTCCAGGGATCTGTGGCTGAAAGCCTCTTGGAGAGGGAGGGAATGAAGGTGATCAGGAGATGGAACCCAGTAGCTGGTGAGGTGCAAGAACAACTGCTGCTTATGCTGTGGCTCTGCAGTGATGGGGAAATGCGAATGAAGCATTTCACTACAAGGATAGGACTCTGGGAATCTCTGTGGAAAACATCTGTAACACCTTTTGCAAATTTGCTGATGGCACTCTTTGAGCAGGATGCCCAGTTTTGGATCTTGATCTTAACCAAAAACAGAGCATGGGAGTGAATGAAAATATGCTTGGGGGGAGCCTGACATCCATTTCTCCCACATGAACAAAATGCAGAATGATTGTTCTTGAGGGTTTATTCCAAAATCCTGGCAAGCATCCCTTTGAAAATGCTTGCATGGTAGACAGTTTACACAGCAGGCAAGTGCAGATTTCATTGTAAATGGAACTGTACAAAATCAGGCAGAAATTATTTCTGTTTGCTGAAATTGTCTTGAAGACATGGAAGAGTTGATTATTTCCAGTCTTAAAGAAGAGAGGATCAGTGCTGATGAGGACTTCATATGGCACCCCTGACTCTGCTCATGCCTGGGAGAACTTCCCTGCTTGTTTTTGTGTGTATCTACACAGCATGTAGCTTTAAACTGGCTCTTCCCCCCTCTTCTCTGATGGTAGATTAAGACTACACTGGTGTGATCTGCTTGTTCAAATCCTACAGCAGTGTCTGCTGTGCTGTGCTGCCAGTGGCACTGATCAATAGCTGATCTTTCAGAGCTGGACAGAAACCCAGCAACATGATGCATCAGCTGCTTGCTTGTGTGCAGGGAAGAAATCCAGCCCTTCTTCCAGCTGCTGCTGCTGACAACAGCCTTTAAACCCTCAGGCATTGCATATGATTATTGTTCTTATCTTGGATGACTATGAGTATTAATGGTCATAAATTAGCTGGGATATTTCAAAATTTAGCCAGGCATCTTGATTCTGTAGGAAATCTCCAGTCTGGGGTGGATTATATATTCTGTCTCCTCTAGTTGGCTTTGGGGTTCCTTGTCTGGGGCCCTTGTGAGTGTGGGCTAAAGAGTGGAAGCTGGACATGATGCTGTAGCTGTGGCTCAGTGCATTAGTGAGCCTCTTTACTCCAGTTTTCCACATCCTGTGGTTTAAATGAGGATTTTATAGCTAAGATCCTAATGGCTTCCTCAATCTAATTTCAAAGGTAATGAAACCAAAAGGCTCAAGCAGTAAATACAGGTAAGTGCTATGGAGTATAAAGTGTATTCCTTGGAGTATAAGAACACTTGTTTCAAAATAAAATTAGCTTCTGATATTAAAAAGGGTTGTAGGATGCTAAAGAGAACTCTCTGCTTAGTAAAAAAAATTCTTCTGTTACTGGTTAGGTTGTAAAAAAATTTACCCCTAATACAGAGTATTCCTGGAAAGGCTCCTGCGGCTGTGAAATGCACTTGGTGTCTCATTCCCTTCTTTTACAGTGGTTTAGCAGAAGCTGGTGGATTTCACTCGTTCTTTCTGGGATTAAGATGTAGCAAAGCCTTATTTTCTGTGCCATAGGATGTTTCACCTGATGCACTGCTTCAGGAGCCAGCCCACTTCCCTGCCCTTACACATGGGAAAAGTCCAATGGGAATTACTCAGTGTCAGATGACTCAGTGTTGCAAAAATTAGTTCTATGTCCTGTGCATTTAATAGGACAGGTGTCTCTGTCTGTTACATAAAAGGTACAAGAAGGTAAACACTAGAGGTTGTGTTTTTAATTATTTTTATAAAGCAAGTGTGACTTTCAGATAATACACATTCTAACTCATTAGTGTGTAGTTTCCCCACACACCTCCTTAGAAAAATGTTCATTATTATGCAAATGGCTACCCTCTGGCTTTGAAGTAATTGTCACTTGGAATAATGTGTGGGCCATGGTATAAAATACTTCAAAACCTAAATAGCTGGGAAATTCAAATTGGACAGTCAGACATTGCCTCTCGTTATGTCTGTGCCTGGAAGCAAATTTGGTATCCCTGAGGTCTCCTATCTATTGTGATATTCCTGGTGAAGGGAGTGGTAGGAAAGGGAATGAGGAAAAGGAGGAAGGAGTGTACAGGAAATAGTCTCTGTGATAATTCAGACTTTACTAATTTTGGGGCATACTGCAAAGCTTGGAGTCTTCCAGACTCAAGGGTCTTCCAGAGCGGGAGGCATTAGGGAGAGACAGACATGCATTTGTCAGTATTTATTTTTAGGCACTCAGTGTTAGGGGTTTTTCTGGTTGATTATAGTCTGGTTTGACAGATCTGGTATAGATTTATTTATGCTTGCACACTGCAGCAATTCATAACTTTAAGAAACAAATATTAGTGACATCTTCCAGTAGCAGCAAAGCTCTAGTATATTCTTTAAGAAATTAGGTTTCTCTGTTAAGGTGTAGATCCAGTACAACAGACAACTTTAAGCATATTTACTGGTGTAGTACAGATGAAGAAATTCTTGTAAAGTGTGACAAATGTGTATTTCTTAGGTATTCCTGCTCAAAAAGTATCATATGTCTGTGTTTGCATTCATGTTCACGTGTTACTTTCAAAGGATTGTTAAGAGGAATACTTAAAATGTAACAGAACCTGGCAGTAAAATAGGTGGGTTACAGATGAAAACGGGTATTTTCTTCTAAAATTGTTCAAGGTCACATCGGTCTAACTCTAAAATAACTGGTAGGAGACTGCTGGACTAAGTGACCTCTCCCAGCTGAATTCCCTTTGTAATGCAGTACCTTATTATGTTTTTCGAGATCAAGCTGTAATTTCCCTTTGCAGAGGAAGACTGGAAGGGAAAATACATCTGAGTTCCTTGCCTTTTCTTGCACAAACCCTTTTGCCAGTCAGTCCACTCTGTGTTTCTGCTCTTTATCTGGCAATACCCAGAGGAAGGATGCTCTTTATCACAGCATAACCCAGAGGGAGGATGTGATGGTGACCCGTGGTCTCTGCACAGCTTTATGGGCAGATGGAGCCAGTGTAGAAACCTCAGCCTTTCTCCAGCTGCTCAGGAGTCTACTGCAGCTTCTGATGGGAACCAGACCCTTTTTTGGGAGACTGAGAGACTCCTGCAACATTCCCATGGAAGTAAAAGTCAGTGAGAGGATTGACATGATTTTGTGGTAGAGTGAAAAAAAATCTTGCCCTTTTTGTGGTAGAATTATGAAAATCCCTTCTTTGCAGAAGACTGTCATTCATCCTTTAGAAAGAAGTGATCTGGCTTACAAATTAGCTTGTCCTTGCAGCATTAGGGAAAAAATAGCATGGTATTGAAGACTGATTCCTTTTCTTGCTAACAGATGATGATGCGTGGATGTCTCTTGAGGCTATCTCACATTGATGGTAATAAATATGTACTCAGACTTGCGTAGCTATTTTTCAAGTATTCTGCACTAAAAAAAGGAGTTGTATTCAAGGGAGCTGAGGGGCAAGAGAGTAGCTTCTGAGATCTGATAACAGATGAGAAATCGATAGAGACAAGGTAGGCTTGTTATGAAAAGCCTCACTTATAGGTGGAAAATGAGAATTCTACGTGCTGCAAGCATTTAGCTTGCAGTTTATTTTCTAAAGTCTTTCAGTTCTTCATCGTGATGACAGCAGTGACTATCAGATCCTCAGTAACTCGGAGGATTTGTTTTGGATAAACAACATACATCCGATATGACTACTCCAAAAATGTAACAAGGCAGATGGAATTGCCTGTGTTATTTCACTGTAGCTCTCTGAAGTCTCCTAATTCAGATGCCTTGTTTGCTTCATTGATGTTTGCTGTATCATGTCAGGCAAGGTAATGAATTTTTAAAATGTCGTCAATTTAGTACTGTGATACTCCAAATTTTTAAATAAATCCTGTGAACATGGTAGGAATGATAGTGGTTATAAACTGGAGAGATCACAGACTTGTGAGGCTGAGGGTAAGGAAAGTTGGATTGTAGTTAAATTTTTTGGTGATATGGGCATGAACTGGACCTCAGTTGTTCTCTTATTGTTCCATTGGTTCATAACATGGATGTTAAACTAATCAAACAAAAACTAGATGGTGCTAATTCAATTACTGAAAGTGTGCCCTTCCCGTATCAGTCTTGATCAAAATCAACATAAGATATTAGAAATAAATGAAAGTTGCATCAGCCATCTCTTAATTGCATGATGTTTGAGCTTTAATGTTATTTAGGCTGATAGCTCACATTCTGTGAATGAGAAGACCACCACAAAACACCAGATCTTTACTTCCAACATTTAATTTTCTCCAGTTTTAAATACTGCACTCCATTGATGTGAAACTCATATTAATCTTATGTGCCGGTTTGTTGTTGTCTCTTTAATTTGCCTTCCAAACTGGCATCATTTTGATTAATATGCTGACTGCTGGAGCTCAGGCTTGGCAATAGGAAGAGCCTGTCTTCAAACTCCTTTTCCTTTAAGATGCTTGACTAAATAAAAGGAAGATTAGTTATAGTGTGTATGTGTTAGGACTGGAATAAAATATTCATAAATATTTATGAGGTGGGGAAAATAAATACATGGGTGCATCCTTTTAAAACTCAAATGACATGGCATAATAGACCAGCTGGCAGAGGATGAAAGGTGAGTGTGGGGGAGATTTTTCACCTTGTGTAAACTGTGTAGTAACCTGAAGTGCAGTACAGCATGTTGAAATGCCAAAATAGATGGAGGCATGTACAGGCAAGGGCTTTTCTAGATAGATAGGCAGATGATTGCTTTCCAAAGAGCCTGGAACTTGGAATTGATGGTGGGTGGTCTAATGTCATGCACTGGGTTTGCAGTGGCTGAGTGTGAAGTCAACGTGTTTAATGCTGTGACAGAATCACTGTGAGACAGAAGATATGTACTGAGTGGCATTAGCAGAAAATCCAGGTTTTGTAACATACATTGTGATCAATAATGGCATAAGCACAATGTTTTTAGTCTTTGGTATTCACCTGTCTTTATCTGTAGGTAATATATTTTTGGCTTGTAGATGTAGCTGTTGGATTTTTCCCTGTGTATATCTGTTCATGGAGGAGATTATTAGTTTCCAGTTGCCAGTTGTAAGTAATAGCAGAAACGATGGAGCTCTGTGGTTCAGGTGGGGAGTGTGTGAAGTGCTGAGGTGTGAAAGAAAATCCTCTCTCGTTCTCTAGGTTGTTTTGGCAGGATCTGAGCTGGGAAGTGCTGCAGCTGGGTGGTGATAATTGGCCCAGCCCGAGTATTTTCCAATAGCAAGAAGCATCTCTGGAGCTTCACGAAAAAGTTCAACCAAAAGAACCATTCACAGTCTGGGTGTGTCACATGGGTTGGACTGATCTGTCTGCACTGTCCTGCTGCTGCAGCTTCACATTTCAAGGCTGACTTGTTTGGGTGACCCCTTCAGTGCTGTCCTATGCAGATGAGAATATCTGAGACACAGCTCCAGTATTGGATTCCTCTTGGAAAAGCTAATGTTTTTTTGGGTTTTTTTTTGGTTGTAGTTTTTGTTTTTGCTTCCTTTTAGAGATGGGCATCATTTTCAGATGAATCCAGCGGTCAGCATGGCCCTGTGTGACTTTTGGGCAATGTAGCTCCAAGGTCTTTGGTTGCTCTTTGGGAGAATAGAAGAGTGATGAAGGATGGAAGCTGGAGGAGAACTAGCTTGTTCTTGCAGTGCTGGTTCTCTTTTTTATTTGGGGTTTTTGTTGCTGACAGTGAAATAGAAGTTTGAAATGGATAATCTTGATAAATGATGAGAAATACTTTTTCAAGTCTTGCAGGAAAGAACACAAGACATGGAGAGCAGGTATGATGCAAGCATTCACCTCATATGAGGAAATCTCCTTAAAAATTGAGGTGTCCTTATTTCTGAGCAATAACAAAAACCCCCTAAACAAACAAAAAAATACCTCTTACAAACCACAGCAAAACCACAATACACTGAGGAGCTTTGTCTCATCTCCATCAGTGGTACCTGTTTTTGAAGATGATGAAGCAGTCCCTGCTGTCCTCTCATCCCTGTCATTTCCTCTGCCATAGGGTGATGGATCATGACTGATAACACTGGTAACAGTAAAAGCTGGTCACTGTCAGTTGCAGAAGGATTTAGGATTAGGATTGTTCCAAGATGTTTTGAATTCTCAAGAGGTGAGTGTGTGTGTATAAACAAATGATACATGCTAATTAGTTTGTCCTGCTAGGTATCTTCCAAGTAAACCATTCGTTTATATAATAGCTCTCATGATTCTGGATGAGACCATAGTGTAAAGGTCTCTCATGTCCTGCTTCTTCAGGTTACAGGAGTGGTTCTACCAGCAGCTTCTACAGTAAGCCTTTCCAGCAGTGTATTTCAAATATTCAGGACAGAGAAAAGGGGTTTTTCTTATTTTACAGTGACTCTTGTCTGGGGTGGGTGGAGTCTAAGCTAGGGAAAGGAGAGAGCAGGACAGAGCCTGTGCTGTCTCAGCCCTGGCAGTGCTGGTGGATGTCACTCACCCAGCAGTTCCTCAGGTCCAGCTGTCCTGGGGTCAGGAGGGCAGCCCCATCACTGGCCGCCCTCCACCAGGACCATCAGCAGCCTCACAGTGCCAGGAGTGCCCCAGGGAGCTGTGGCTGCTGCCCCAGCTGGGTTTGGCCTTTTGCAGAGAGGCAGGGTCTGTCAGTGTGCTCCTCAGAGGACGCAGCAGCATCTAATTCTGTTTCCTTCAAGCTTGTACGTGTTTTCAGCCAACTTCAGGGGTGTCCAGTCATGGTGACCACATTCATCTGGGAGTTTGGAATGACTGATTTACTTCTGAAAGAGAACAGTATGCTGAAATGATTCTATTGCAAGTCAATCGCTATGATGAACTTCAAGGATAATATTTTGTTGCCAATTAAGATTAGTAATCTAGAATGCTTTTTATGTTATGAGTTATTTTCCATTCCTATTAAACTAGAAAGTGGATTTCAATTTGAATTTTTTTACGGCCTCTAAATAATGAAAGCATTGAGTCTTGATTTGTGTTTAATGGCTGGATAAAGACTGTTTTTATTTGTAATGTAGTGTTGTCTCCTCTGCAGATAATGTCAGAGATATCATAAAGCAATGTGGTGACTGTTTAATAGCTTTGTTCCATCCTTAATGTCTGAGAGGAAAATATGACTGTGCACTTCAGCAAATGGTTCAAAATTGAGTCTTGGGCTCCAATATCTTAACTTTTTGTGTGTCTGCAGTCCAGGCACGTTGTCAGTCAGCATATGTGGCAGTGCACTGCATGTTCCCAGAGAGCACCGTGCAGTTAAACCCTTCTGAAATCAAGGCCTTTGTGAGGCAGAGCCAGGCAGCATGTCAGATGTTTTGAGTGTTGAACTTTGGAAGCCAAGAACTATTCATAACCATTGATGATAACTTAATATCTGTGTGTGTGTTGGTTTTTTTTGTTTTTTTTTTTTCTTTTTGGCCACGTGCCCAGATTCTATAACGATGAGTAGTTATCTTTGCAACCTTTCACATTGTTGACAGTGATTAATAACGTGTTGTGCACACTTCCATTGCATCAAATACCAATTTTTGGGTAATGGGAAAAGAATATGTAATTAGGGAATTAATATCATTGACTTCACACGTGTATATAATTCAAGTTTTTTGGTTTTTGTTTGTTTGGTTTTTTTTAAACCAAGGGTAGGAGTAGTAGATTGAGGTATGATTTTTATGTAGTCACCAGAGTAGGATATTAGGTTTTAGGTTAATTTCTGTTGGGTTAATTTCTGTCAGTTTTTGTAGTACTACTGAAATGCCAGCATATGAAGACAGAAACATATTTTTAAAGGGTTTTACTGGGAGGAAGAAAATCTTCTTAATCACTAGATGTTGTATATACCCTTTTGAATGTTAAATCCTAAAGCAATAAAGATAGCAGATGCTTGTAAAAATGAGCTGACTGCAGCTTAGAAATCTTGTTTTTCCTGAGCAAAACTGCTTGAAATTGCCAATGTGTGCACTGATAAGCACTCAGTACTAGGAAGTTATCTTTCAGGCAATGTGTAAAAAGTGTAAAACTGATGATTGGAAATTAAGACATGGTTACTATTATCATACTTGGATACCTTTCCTGTGAGTACACATCCTTCAGTTGCTGTATTTTATTTTTTGTTTAGTCAAGAGCATTTAACCTGAAGCGATTTTTTTTTCCCTTTTTGCTAGTATTGAAGTAGTTTTCGTATCACTGTATCTACTCAAGAAAAACTGAACCATAAATTAGGTCATCTATGCTGATTCTCCATGCCTTTTTTTTTTCTTGTTATCCTAAAGTGAGATTTAGCTTTTCTATTGTTTGTTTGTCTGTTAAATATCTTTACCTTTCAGGATTCAAGGTTTTTGTTTGTTTTTTTTTTTTTTTTTTTTTTTTTTTTTTTGTGTTGTTACAGCTGCACTATTTAGCAATGCAGAGCCTGTAGTTGTTTCATGATTTAGATGATATCTGTGTGTATATATTAATTTCTATTCATGTGGCTAAGGACTGACATATTAAACTGGTATTCTTTCTGGTTTGTGTCATGGTTACTTCATTAACGTGTTGAATTATGCTATAAATATTTGCAGGAGCCCAGTCTTTGTAGTCCTCCTCCATGGGGAATTTGCATTGAAATTGATGGGGGATCTGAGTGTAGAAAAGCTGCTTGAGTGGGCATCATCTGCTCTTTCAGGCACACAAGCCTAAGTGGTAGAATATATATATTTTTGACTGCTAATGTACTGTTAGGGCAATCAAGGGGATGATTTCCTCGGTGATGTAAGTGGTTAGGTAGGAGGGAGATATCTGTTCCCTCAGAACCAGAGGAGATTTTTATCCAGAAAAGCTCTGGATGAAAGCAGAGGCCAGCAGGGAAGATGCAGGAATATTTCAGTAAAACCACACTATGAGATGATGATGGGAGGGATGCAAGTTCAGTGGAGCAGGATTGTAAAAGCCTTTCATTTTTTCCTTTCTCTTAAGTATTTTGAGCCTTCTATGAATATTGTACTAAAGGTGATACATTCTAGGAGTTTTTTCTAAAGCTGCTGTGTGCTGGGATATGAGCTCACGCAGAGCTACAGGAGCAGGGAAAATTAGTTTTGAAAATGAATTTAAACAAAATTCACAACTCTGTGGAAATCCTCATACAAAGGAAGAATGATACAAATTTACTTTTTTCACTCTGCAGCCTGGGAAAGGGAAGGTCATTGGGAGCAAATCTTATGTCCCATGGAAGAAAAACACAGTTGGAGCAAGTTACTTTTGCAGATAGACATGAACAGCAGAGAAACAATACAGTGCTCTCACTAAAAAAGCTCAAATTGTTATTTCCTTCTGCATTGACTGTTTGGCTCTGAGCTGCATTTCAAAGTATACACGCAAGGAGAATGAAAAACCTTGTTAAACTGTGGGAAGTTTGCATCTTTGCAAACTCCATCTTGATGTTTGTCTAAACACATGGTGGGGCCTCTGGGATAGGGACTGCACTGTTTCTTTGTGGAAAGGTGCACAAACTAAACCAGAAATAAAAGGGGGTGGTTTTGCCTCGATCTTTCTGTCTATAAAGATGCACTGACCTTTTTGGGACAGTAATTGCCTCAATTCCTTTCTTCTCCACTGAAGGGAGGAAAATGGAGAGCCAAGAAGCTTGGCATTGGAGCAGCTTTTTGTGATGGCTCACCATGTTTCAGCAGATATTCTACTGTGGTTTTTAGCTATAATCTTCCCAATTTTTGGCTGATGTAGATTACTCCATGACCCCAGTGGTTCATCCAAGCCTCAGCAAGAGCACAGTACACTAGTAAAAGAGACAGAAAAAAGCTGAGAAACTGTCAGTTTTGTTGGTTTTCAGAGGAGGGAAGGGGTTTTTATTCTTTTTCACAACCTAATTTCCATTTTTCTGGAGACAGGCGAGGTGATATTAAGGCCTGTGTTACTTCCCAGGGTACTTGGAATTTGTAAGTCTGAGACTCTTCTGAGTCTGCCATGGGTTTCCATCTGTGATCAACAGAAGAATTTTCTGTCCAACAAAAGTAAAGTCTTGTGATTATGCTAATATGCTCTAACAAAAAATGGATTTTCTCATTTGAGCCCTTGCATAAGGGGCTTTATTTTCCTCTTTGTTCTTTTAAAACTTGTCCTTGAAGTATCCTGACCATTTTAGACCAGGGTAAGATCCTAAAATACATCTAGAGAGTCCTGAGAAAGGTGATGCCCAGTGCTCATGCTTGCTGGATCCCTGCTGCTCTGCAACTAGAAAAACACTTTCCATGAAACTCCAGGGTTTTCCAGCCTTGCATTTCCAAAGGTACACTCTCCCTGGCAGCAGAGTCATTTGCAATTAATGGCTTAGAGGCAAGGAGTGAAGCAGAGAATAACATGAGAAGTCCTATGAATATCAGCCACAAAGCAGTGCATATCTTTTCCATCAGAAATAGCTGATTTTTCATTAAAATGCTTGGAGATGAGCTGTGCATGGGAACAAGTCTGGCAGTGGTTTGGAAAGCAGAACTATTACACTGCATTTACAAATTGCACGATGGTCACGTTGCTTTCGATGTGGGGCTGGGAGGCTTTCTGTTCTGAGCCTTTGCAAGTTAATGGCTCAGTCTGAAATCCTCATATTCAGTTGAAAAGATTCCCTGTTGTATAGGGAATTGCTAACTTGTGATATTGATTCTGACAGTTTTGTTTTTTTTTTCCCTAAAGAAATACATTTTGTTTTCTTAGTGAACTCAAGGCGTGGGTGTGATGCCACTGGAAAATGAGCACAGTGTCTATTGCCAATTTAAGTACTCTAATGCTTGCACTAGAGGCAGCTATTCTAGCAGAGAAACTGTTATTGTTCATATTCTTTCACCATAAAGGAATCCATTTTAGTAATACGAGTTGATTTAAAATACGCACCAGTGAGCGAGTAATAAAAAAAGCCAATAGATAAAGAATTGTTTCCTTCTTGCTTAACCTGCGTGGCTGGTAGCTGAAATACCTGTCTTAGGCAAGAGCAATGTGTATGACTTGTCCTTGAACATGCATTTTGAGTTAGCCTTAAAGTTTTATCAATTCGTGCATGTTTTGATCATGTTCCCCAGCAGATTCTTGTGGCTCTTCTCTCCAGCTTTTCCATGCAGTCCTTGCACCTCTGTTGTTTGGTGGTGAGGTCTGGTGTAGGCACAGGTCCAGGAGTTGTGGGCTGCTAAGAGAGAGCCAGAAAAAGTAGTTTCTGGCCAATCTGTTACACTGCTTCAAGTAAATACTGGATATTTTGAGGTTAGACTGAAACCTTTACCCTTTAGTTTCTTTCTTAATTGTGTTTTGGTTTTATTGGATCCTCATTCTAGACATTTTGAAGATTATTATGAATATTTGGCTAAATAGCATTAAAAATACAAGGGTGGTGTATAGAAAGATACAGGCCCATATCTAGAAGCACTTAATCTGTGGTCGTTGTCCTTCAGGTTCCCAGTGTAGCTGTTTTACTGTGAGGTTTGAATGTTTAAGTGGTCTGAAATAAGGCTTTTTGAGGTACCTCTGAATTCCATGGATCAGCTGATATCTGTAATGGCAAGGAATGAACCAGTGAAAACTTAATTAGCACTCCTCTTTCTAGATCTTTTCATTAAAGATTAGATTTTGTTTAGTGGTGGCATCCAAGTCAGTCAAACTTTTTAATGCTCGTCTGAACTGATGGGATAAGACTGGGAGTGTCATTGTGTCATTAGCAATGATGTGTGATACTCCACTGGTGTGACAAGGATGCTGCTGAAGTAGTATTTTGTTTCAATGGACTTCTAAGAGCAGGAAAACATCTTGTTTGTAGCCTTCTGCTGGAGAACAAGTTGCAAACTCTTAGTGATATTCCCTTAGTATGTATTATAATACATATAGACATTTCTAAGTAGAAGCTTACAATTTTGGGTTTTGAAAGTTTAGATAAATTTGCAGTAGTGCAGAAAAAAGAAAAGCTCAGCAGCAAACATCAGTAGAAATGGGGCTGCATCTTTTGGGCTGGAACTCAAAAGTAAACTGGCTGTCTAAGCACTGTCTTGCCAAGCAGCTGCTCACCAGGCTTGGTGTTGTTTGTAAACAACATCATCTCTGTCAGTGAGGCTATTGATACACAGCTCCACTTATCCCATGTTGGCTATGTCACCTCTTGCAGTTGGATTCCAAGCTCAGCCAGGGATTGCAGTAATTCCTCCTGTGTGTGTGTTCTACAAAGTGGCTAATGACTTCTGGTGAATCTTGTGTCATCCTTTCCCTCTTATCACAAAGAGGAACATAATCTCTGTGCACCAGAAATTGTTTGGTCTGTGCAAATTGATATCCCAGATGAATTGTAAATAGTGGCTTTCCAGAAGAAAAAGAAGTGCCGAGTTTCCATGATGGGACTTTATAAAGCATTTCAAACAATGCCAGCAAGTGTTGAAGGCTGTCCTTATCTGTGTGGACATGGGAACATAACAGTCTCATTGGGTGGGATGTGGAATTCAGGGCTTTCTCACGTGAATGTAGGGCACCAGCATGTTTGTTCCTGAGATCTTCAGTTCAGGGTGGTGGGTGATGTGTGGTTCACGTAATATTATTATTTCTTCTTTCTTCTTATTCTGATATACAGAACTGTCTTGCATGTCTGCAGCATTTCAGTGAATCTCTAAGGCTGTGAGGATGGATCTGTGAAAAGAGATAAATAGTGGAGCAGAAAATGGAAGGGATGTGTTCATCTGAACTAATGGGTGTGCTTGCATATTTATTGCACAATTTGGAAGTCTTAAACCCCCTGTTCTTTCATAAATATTTGTATGTTTCAGCCTTTCATTTTGGTTTAAAGTACGTAATCTACCATAGCAAATACATGTGGGCTTTTTTTTTTTATTCCTTGACAGACCTTGCCAAATGATTACTTTTACCAGCTGTTCCAAATACTGGAAGAAATAATGAGCTTAAGAAAAAAACAACCCAACAAATTGTAGCTTGTTGCTTCCTCATTTCAGTGTCACTAGATGATTTGTTCAGTTGCTCTGTCATTAAGTACCTCCTTATTTTAAAAGCTGTGGTTGCAATGAAAATAAAACTTTTGCCATTTAAATTTGTACTTGAAAATCTCTTTTCTCAGGGCAGACAGTCATCTGCAGTCATGTAGGCCAATGAAATGACAAGTGCTATGTCCTAAAAATAGAAAAATGCTCAATTTGCTTCCACTCCCATCCAAAATTTAACAAACATTAGTATCCTTAATGATAGTTTTCATATTATTCTGTGCAGATGGTTTCATGAGGCTTTATTTCTCCACTAATTTTGTGTAACATCTAAGGGTTGGTTCTGTGGAGTAGAGCCCACCTTTGGGAACTGTCACAGTGGGAGGTGTGCAATGACCCCTTGTTGACTTGTACTCATGATTTAGATACTACAGCGGGGTTTTTAGGTTGTGAATTCCCAAAAGTTTGTGCTTTTTTGAAACTTCCCTCCATACAAAATTAGCCCCTTATTTTATAACTCCAGCTGTATTAGTGTTTACTCAGAGTGTGACAGTGTAACGGGAAGCTTGTGGTTAATATTCACTTCATATTCAGCTCAGACATGTTCTTGGTGGTGAAGAGTAAACCCCAAGTGTAAAAGGTCAAAATAAGTCTTATAGTGGTCATAGATGCCTAATCAAATTGTTAATTTATTTATATAAATTCACTTACAGTGACTAAGGTGCAGAAGTGTCTTTAGAGGCAGTTAAAAATAAAGAATATTATTTCAGTAACTTTTTTCCTGTTTTCAGGCAATTACATGTCTCTTCCTGCTGGTACTGGTTTGGTTTTTTTCTCTCGAGGTAGTTCAGGGTTTCCTAGGTCTTTTCCCTAGTATTTTCCTTGCTTGTGATACCAAAAGCACGAAAGCTGGAATCCGTGGCCTCCTGCTTTTGGTGCTAGCCTGTGGTCTGTTGTACACATCATTATGGGCTGTAGAAACAAACTAATGATGTCATTGGTAGTTTTGCTAATGGGGTGTTGTTTGTTCTTCTTGTAAATAGAAAAAATTATGTAGATCCCCATTTGAAAAGATGGGGAAACCTGGAAGAAAATGGCAGCAATCACTGTGTGGGTGACTTGTTCTGGCACACATTTTCTTGTGAAGCTTGTATCTGTAATATTTACTTACTGCTTATGTAAGGGTTTGTCTGGTGTTTAAGGGGAGGTCCAGAGGCTGTTCTGATTTTTTAAAATATTTTTTTTGGTCATGTGCATGAGTCATTTGTTTGATTACCTCTCCAGTTTTGGGTGCATGTGTTTGCCATGTTCCTTGTTTACAGTACCTGTAGTAGCTCTGCACTTCAGCTCCCAGCAAGAACTAACACTTTGTCTTGTCCCTTCTGTGAAGAATTTCCTGTTTTCAGGGGAAAATAAGAAGCCAGTTCCTTCCTGGATGCTCTTTTAGATGAGACTGCTACTTTTCAGATAGCTAACCCTATATATGGGGTTGTGGGACAGGGATTAACCTTGGAGGCAATGGAAAAGTCCAAGTTTTATCTGCAGTGTTTATCTGTGAGTGAATGTCCAGGTCTGAACTAGGCTGGTACATCTGTTGGGTGATTAATGTTCTTTCCAGTATGGGCTGAATGAAGAGTTTGGGAAACCTTTAGCATTACTCTTTGTACAGCAATGATTTCAAGTAGGGTAAGTACTCTACTTTTGTCTCTTCATTCTTACTTCAGAAAAATTGTGCTTCTGTCTGGCATCACTCCAAGTGTGCCCCCCTAGCTCAGGATGCTGAGCATGACACCATATGGTCCCTTGGGTCAGCTGGGATCAGCATCCCACCTGTTCCACTTCCCATCTTTTTGTGTACCCCCAGCCTGCTCTGCTGGTGTGGCAGGAGGAGGAGAAAGAACTTGACTCTGTGCAAGCACTGCTCCAACATCCCTGTGTTATCAGCACTGCTCCCTGCACAAATCCAAACCATACCTCCATGCCAGCTGCTGTGAAGAAAATCAGCTGTACCCCAGAGAAAACCAGCTCAGGCATCCCAAGGTCCTTTATTTAGTGAGCTCTCCCAGCTATGCCTCTGCAGAAAGGCTTATCTGTATGCTAGATCCTGAATGTGAAATGAGGAGGCCTTTGTGTAAACACAAATAGATAAAATTTTATCACTGGGAACAGCTATTGTCATGTAGTGAGTTACATCTTAAAAAGCAGAATGACTGATTAAGGGGAAGATAAGTTGGAAGTGAATAAAAATGTTAACACTATAGGTGTCAGGGAAGGACTATAAATAATTAGTGCTTTTGGAGATTAAGGTAAGAAGGAGCTGGAAACAAGGACTATAATGCTGGAAATACATAGTGCTGCTGCATTCTGCTGTGTAGTCCCTGCTGTGAGATGATCAAGGGGCCGTGATGTTGATATTGCAAAAATCTGGATGAAGATTGCAAAAATATGTTCCCACCACAGAACAGATTCTCCCAGTCTTCTTTCTACACCCTCCCCATCATTCCCAAATAATCTTAAAGCAGTCAGTGTAAATTAGCATTATTTTGGGAAACACATCTCTTAAAGCCATTTCATGCTTTTCGTTTCTGTCTGGGCTGTGATGAGGCAGGCAAATGAATGGCTGCAAGCTCTCCAAATGCTGTGCTTGCCCTTTCCCATAGCCCTGGCCCCCAGTTCTTGACTGGCAACTGAACAATCCTAGAACATCTCAGCATCAAAACACCTCCAGTGTTTTGGGGCTGGAGCCAAGGTTGATGAGGATCTGTGGTCAGAAGGTGGACTCAGCACTGGGGATACTCCAGATGAAGTTAATGCTTACCTGTGTCTGACATGTAATTGTGCAGAGGAGAGGCACAGTGGGTACCTGAGAGAACATTTGAGACAGAGCAGTTCTGGGTAACACGGGGTTTTTTTTTCCTCCTATTTATGTTGCATTAGCTTTGGTATTTCCTGTGTGTACACAGGTATTCCCCACTGAACTGGGTATTTACAGTCCTGCAGAAATATTTATGAAGCACTTGAATTTGTGGCTCTCTTAACAGCTTGGCACAAGCTCTAGGGAAGCACTGCTGCTGGGAGCAGTAGGCTGCCTCCTTTTGTGGGATTTAATGAATTATTAAATGTCTCAAATTTATGTCCATTATATTAATAGAAATGAAAATAGCAATAGTACCTGGCTTCAAAAGTTCTCTTCTTTCCTGTTGGTGTCATAAATAGCATTTCCCTGCTTCCTGTGGGTCAAGCAAAACAGCAATGCTGTACAAGAAATTATTCTCAATTTCCTTTCTCTTATTGCTTAGTGCTTACTGATTTGGTGGAAAGTGTGTGGGTTTTTCTAATTTTTTTGATGAAAATTTGATTGATTTTTTTTTTCCTCCTGTAGGAATTTATTTATTTTAGAAAATAAGGCTTAGCACTTTCAGAGCACTTAAAGGTGTTGTCTTTGGTCTTGTGCCTGATATTTAAAATGTTCTAGTTGTACACTATTATAAAAAGACCAGCCCCCTGCCCTTTTGAGGGAAGAAGTTGATAGTAAAGATAGCAAAGTCCCATGGTACCAATGATAGCTGAGGTTACACGTGGATGGAGGTTAGACCAGTTTGTCTTTGGTTCGTGAACCCTGATTGGTTTGATTTCATTTATGCATATAATAAATAACTCAATTACAATTAACAAGGATATAAGTACTTTTAAAAACCAGCCTCCTCTTTCTTCCCAGGGACGCTTGTAGGTGGCTTCTCTCTTTTCCAGGAGCCTGGAGCAGATTTATCTCAGAGCTCTGTGTCCCTGACCTTTCCTTCCCTGTCGCGTGCGATCCCCTCTCCACTGCCCCTGCTCGGAAGGAAAAGCCCCTCCTGAGCATCTTTGCTGGAGCAGCTGCCTGCACTCTCCTCCTGTGTTCTGCCAGCTTGGATAACTCAGTGTGCTCCTCGGGAGCACGCAGGAACCTCTTGGCTTGAGCAGCAAAGGCTGCAACAAGAGCCCTGTGGTTTTTGAGCCCTGGCACTGCTGCAGGTGAAGCTCAGTCCTGCTCGGAGACCTTGCTGCAGGTGCAAGTGTGCTCTTGTGGCTGGTCTCTGTGCTGTGCAGTCTCTGAGGGGAAATACCTTGTAGGAACTGTGGAGATCCCCTTTGCTTTACTTGGTTCTTTTCAGGGTCAGGATTAAAAGCACGAGAGGCAGAATTCTTGTTCAGACTTGGGTGTTTATTATTTCGTATCTCAGTTACCACCTCACTGACCCTGAGTGCTTCTACATGCTAAATTAACAAGGCAAAAATGGAGTACAGAGAGAGGCTTCAAGGTCCTTTTAAGTCTAATCTATCCAATTGTGAAATGCCAACAAATTTTTTTTAACTTCTATCCCAATAACCGGTCACTCATGTCCCGTACTGCAGACCTTTGAAACCAATCACACAAAATCACCTGAACTTGTGAAAGAGAAGGAGAAGAAGACTACACCCTACCCCTCCATCTTGTCACATATATTTTATTTTAACCAGCCACCCTAAATTCTAAATTTCTCACCCTGTGATATAACACCCTTCTATTCCAATACACACATACAGATTCACTGCTGTCACTCAGTTCTGGAAGCCTTTCCCAGGCCTCAGGTCAAATGCAGTGTATCTTCATGGATCATTTTCAGACAACACAGAAAGCCTAAAATGTCCAGGGTTCCAATGGGAAAAACACCTTGCAGGGAAGAGAGCTTTGAATTTGTTATTCAATATCCATTAAATGCCCTTTAAAATCTCCCTTTCAAAGTGATTTCTCAAGATGGCTTTTTTGCAACGTTTTTACAGGGAGTAATAGCTCAATTTGTTCTTTTTTGTTTTCCTGTCAAACACTCCTAACTTGGAGCAGATTGGCTTGTGCTGTGATTTCTTCTGAGCCAGCTGGTCCTGTTAGGGCTTGGGGGGGAAACCTGGGAGAAGAAAATGAGGGCTGGGACATCAGGGCTGCCTTCTGCTCAGGTGAAGTGAAGATTTTCTGATTAGGCAGGACTTTGGAAGAGATGGGCACTAGGAGCTGAAGTCAAATGCCCTTCAGGGACTTGCAGAAGGGATTGTACATCATAGGAGAACATCAAATACAAATCTTGTGTGTTGAGCACCTGCAGCTGAGATGTAGTGGGGCAACATTTTCAGCAGATTTTGTGCTTAAAACTTCAATAAACATAGTTGGTGTCAACTCTACGCCTTTATTCCACCTTAAGCCCAGCCAGAAAAAAAAAACTTTACATGTCCTTGTTTTTAACCTTATAAACTATAGGCTTCCTGAGTAGTTTTTTGCATTAATTAACTGAATTTTTTAATGATAAGTCCGAATCAAAAGGCGGCTCAGGGTCATTGTCAGGGTCACAGTGCAGTGTGATCAATGAGATCGATGAGCTGTGAGCAGGACACAGACAAGCAGTTGTTCTGACAGGTAATTGTAAAACAAGAATTGAGACATTTTATGTGTACAGGTGGAGCAGCTGTAAATAGTGCTTTGTTAATATTCCCAGTAGAATCTGGGGCAGCTCAGAACTGGGTGAGGAAAAAGAAAAATGCAGTTCCTCCTTGTCATGGAGGCAACTGCTGGACTGCTGTGTTTTTTTTCACCAGTAAACATATTATCTGTTTTTTTTGAGGGTTAAGGTTTTGAATTTCATGTCATCAATCACTTTCCAAACGTGTTTATAATACACATTGTGCTGTGATTAAGCCAGTCCTGAACTCTGGAGGGACAGGGTAATATTGCTACTGAAGTACATCACCTACAGAAAATCAAGGTCTTTTTGTAAGCTGGCATGGAAATAGGTGACGTTATTCTGCTGTAGTAATACACTGCTTTTCCTTGCTTTACTCTGATAAATGGTGACTATGAATTTGAAGTGACCTGGTTTTGTACTTTTTGAATACTGATCTTGCTGAGATATATGCTGCTTACTACATCAGTTCACTGTGTTGCATAAAATAAAACAAATCCAGTTGTGGCAGAATCAGTAATCAGGAACAAGCAATTTTCTGTCTGGTTTTGGTTTGTTTTTTTAGATTTATTTTTTTAAGGTGTTGTGGGGTTAGCTCCTCTTGCACCACATTGCAGAGTGTTCTCCTCTGCCTCTCAGTGGGACAAATTCAGCCAGCTTGAGAGGAGAGCTTTCACACTGAAGCTTTTATAACACATTTTTTGTGTTCTGGGTTTTTTCCAGTCCTAAGCTGATCTCACTATTAATGTCTTTTTTAGGATGCTTTTTATTTGTTTGTTGGTAAGATTGGTTGGTTGTTTTTGTTGGTTTTTGTTTTTTTGGTAGGGAAATTGCTTCTTCCCATTTCCTGTGCTGATAAAAATATATGTGAGATTGCACATTCTCTTGTGTAGCAGCCAGGAATCAGCTGTGGGTCAGATACAGAGCAATAAGGCTGTTCAAAATAATGTGAGTTTTCTTTTTTTTTTCCTAATTTCTTTGTAGTCCTTTACCTTCAGAATAATTCTTGTCTATAGACGAAAGGTTTGTTTGTTGTGGTTTTTTTTTTTACTTCTATGTGTTTTCACTCAGATTGGTTTTTTCCCTTCAAAGAATGATTTTTGTGAAGTACACACTCCTAAGTCCACCTACAATATACAATCCTCTGTGGAAAACAGAAAAGATGTTTATAGAAAAAATCCAAAATACAGCTCTTGAGCTACAAGTGCTTACCTTGGCATCACTGAAGGCTCCAGGAGATGAACACTGAGGACTTCACGTGGCTCCCACTAAGGCAGGGGGCAAACTTTCTGTTCTTTCAGAGGAATTGAGTGTGCACTCCTGGTTTAAATAAAAACCAAACCACACAACCCTCAAACAAACCAAAACCCTCAAGCACCAAACCTGTGCAAATCTCTCTTAACTCTTTAAGCACTTCATTTTGGGAATTTTTCATCTATTAAGAGTTTTTTTATCTATTAACTGCATATATTATCATATTAACTATGGACTAAATATTTACCAGGTCAAAGCATGGACAGCAGTTGCTGCCTTCATTTTCTCAAAGGAGTAGAAATATTTGCATTCAGTTCCATGCATGTACTGTATTTCTTTCTGAATTTACCATTGGCATGTATATGAAAATGAAGATGTAAATTACAGCTATTCAGTGTATTCGTTGGATTAATGCTATTTTAATTTTTTAGATGATTCTTTGTTCACTAGGTGAAATGCATTCATTGTTTCTTTCTTTTCAAAGTAAGTATTGAAGAATTGGTAGACAAAATATAGTTAAGTAAGTTACTGCGTCTTCCTTCATCCCAGTTGTGCTGTGATCTGTTTTTGCTGTTGAAAGCAAACTTAAAGTTTTATCTCCAGCTCTTTCTAGAAGTGTAAGCAGAAATGACACAGTTAGAAAACTCATGCCATAAGTTTTATGGTTGTCATTTGGTCTGCGCTCCTAGTAAGAGCTGGACTCAAACATGTTTGAATCAGGGAAAAAAAAAAAAAGGATGAAGTATTTTGGACAGAACTGACTTAATAGATATTGTTTACTGATTGTTTAGTGGCTTCTAAAGTGAAAACTTCATTATCAGTAACGATAGCTGCCAAAAAACTGCTTGTTCTCAAAATAGCCATTACCGCTTAGCTTGAATCTCTTTGCAGATATCTCCAGCTATTTAAGATCAAAATAACACTTAATGGGTTTAAGTAATCAATAGCCCCAAAGACTTCTGAAGATCTTGGCACATAAAATATTAATAGTTTATATTTGTCTTTTTAAGAATCTACTAAGCACTGTTAACACATTACGAAATGCTAAGATTGCAAAGTGCCTCTATTAAATGATGTTAAAATGCCTCCAACAAGCCTGAGATGCTTGTTTTATGTATCAATGTAAATAAATGCTATTTCTATTCTGTTGAAGCACACAGTTACTTTGAAGTTCAGTGTTGAGTTTGATTTGCTGGCAGATTCATTTTGCTGCAGGATGGCAAGGTAGTCCTAAAAAATGTCATTTTTCTGCACAGTGTTTAAAACTGCAGAGTGTTTCTCGGGTAAGAGAAATCCTTTAACACCCTTTCCTGTAAGTAAATAGTAAATATCTGCTCAGCCCAATTCTGTTTAATCTGGGGGCATAATTAAGGTAATTGTGGTAAATGTCCATAGCTGGTTCCAGGCACTGCAGAGCAGGAAGAGAAGTGCTGAGTGGGGTGCAGGTTGATGGATGTCAGGGTGCACTTCTAAAATCCTACAGCAACTCAGAATTAATAACCTGTTGTAGCTATCAAGCATTATAAGAGGAATGGTAATTTCTAGTGGAACTTGGAAGATGAGAATGAGTCTCAGCCTATTTGTCTTGTTCATCTTAGCTCTTACTACAACCAGCCTTCAAATTCCCTTTTAGCTTCCTATGTCTAGTAAATGAGATTTATTTACACTTTACTAAAATTAAATACACTCTTTTCTCTACTGGAGACTGAACATCTTAAAGGAGAGTCTTTTTCATTAAAAACATCGATGCATAAACATACAAGGGGAAATTGCTATTGATCAAAATAGCAAGATGGTTCCATCTGGTCAGTTTTCTGCATTACTTAAAATAGCTATTTTAGTCATATTGGCAATTTTTATTTAATGGCCCCACAATCTTCATGATGTCTATGGAAAATGGAAGGGATTATGGTATTTTTATTTCATTGATATTCAGCTGCTTTCAAGGTGAAACGGGGGATGAAGAAAACAACAAAGAAAACTCACAACTCCTGCCAGACTTGGCTTGGCTGTGGGAGTACTTGAAGACCTTTACTTGGAGCATATGGTATGAAATTGCTGCTGATTTGTGTCTCGAGTTTAAGCATAGAAACAGTTGGATACTGTCAGTCAGTAGCTGCCAAAAATTGAAATTTAATGAGGCGAGCTTTAACCTGCATACCTAGTGGTACCTGTCTCTCAAATGTCACCTGCATACAAGATGAAAAGCTTTTTTTTCTAGTGGCAGATTTGTACTGAAACCTGATAGACCTTTTAAGCTTTGCCTTTTCTTTCCTCTTAAGCAGTTGCCTGGTGTTATTTATATGGAATTGCACTTATGGGAGGAGAGGGAGGCTGAGACTGTCCTGTCCATCTTCCAAGGGCACGTTTTTAAAACATCACTGTTCTATCCATATTTGAAGGGCATGTTTTTGAAACATCATTACAATTGCTTCTGAAGAGCTGTTTCTAGGAAACTTTAAGGCCACCAGTCAATTTTTGTTTAATCTTTCCTCTCTCCTCTTAATAAGGCAGAAGAGGTGGTGGGTCTGGCAGCTGAATATCTCTCTGCTCCAGTGCTTCCCTTGCTGCTCTGGATTGTAAACACCTGAGTTCTTGTTATCTCCCTCCTGCTGGCAGTGCCATTAGGGAGGTTTTAAATAGTACCAGCACGATGCTGGCTGCTGTCGAGATTCAAAATCCTGTTATGACTGTAAACTGTGAACCGTGAAATATTGGAGGACAGAGGTTGAGTGAGTATTCTGCTTATCTACCTAAGATTTGGCTTTCCTTTTGCTTTGAAAGAAAAAAAAAAAAAAAAAAGGTTGACTCTCCTAGTTAGAAAGGAAAAAAATAAGTAGAAGAAAAACCTGTATGTGTGAAACTGCAGTGGATTGAACAAAGGCCCTGACAAATGTCCTTTTTTCTGTATGTTCTTACTCCTGACTGACAAGCAGAGAAAGCATCATGTTTGAGCACAGTAATAAGCACTGCAGTCTGTTCTGCTGGTGTCCAAGATGAGTGATATAAGCCCCCCTATCTTCCCATTTTATGTTATCAGAGGAGGTCCCTTCCTTCCTGGCTGTTGCTGTAGTCTGCCTATCTGAACTTGTAAGGGAATGCTAAATCACACTTGGTGGAGGCCATAGCTCTTCTTTCTGCTGAGAAAATCCTCTGTTCTTTTAGGAGGGTCTATGCAAAAGGCTTATGTTTGTTTTATTGGATGTTTTTATTTGTAAACTGTTTGGTTTCTCTGGATAGCCGTGCATCCCCAGTTCTGTAATTTTTGGTTAACTGCTTGAGCTTTTCTTGGGAATGCTGTGTGTTTTGCTTCTGCCACTTTCCTTGTATTTTCTGATGCAGAGACAGAAGCTTGAGCCTCTGCTGTCAAGTCTTGCTGCCAGCCTGTCTGGCTGATGGTCTCCTTCAGACCAGTTTAGTGTTTGTAAATAGGCTTGATGCAAGTCATGTCACAGCAAAAATAATGAAACCCCCTGTATTAAGTGCTGTGCTAGTTCACTGATTCTGATAAGATCGGTTCATCCCTACATCAGTGTAATTTAGAGAAATTGCTGTGTTGTGAATGGAATTTTAACAAGAAGTCCCCATGGAAAAAAAGGGTAGTTAAATTAAAATGATGTTTAAATCAGAACAGCACAGAGAAGACATTGAATATAAATCAACTATGTTAATGGCAAACAAAGCTAATTCTGGAAAGTGTGGTGTGAGAAGGCTCTGCCTTGGTTTTGTTATTTACACCTATGTATTTATAATATGTTGATGTTTTAATTTTTTTCCATCATGTAGATTTAATGTTAAGATAAATATTATAGCTTTTTCAATGTCGAAAGTCAGCTTGACCACAAAACTTAAAACTTAAGAACTGCTATAGTACAAGCAGGGGAGAAAAAAAGACATGCATACAAAGAGTTAGTAGGCAATAATGAATTGCAAGATCTTTAATTGTGTAATATTTATGTCTCGGATTTAAAAAAAAATATTTCAAATATTCTTATCTAAATAGAGAGATGCCATGAATTGCTTGCTTGTGAAATAAACCTGTAATGCTTCTTGGCCATCATTTAAATGCCCCCACCTCCCCACTCCAGATTAAAAAATAGGGAAATCAGATTTGTCTTGGTTACTCTGAAGCAAAGTGAGACAGAGGCAGTAAGACAGATATGTGGAAACTATCTGCAGCAAGAGCAAGTATCCCTCGTGTGTGCTGTGACAGAGAGCTTGCAGCTGGCCCTTGTGCACAGGAGCTGTCACTGGTGCAGGGGGCTGTGCCTGAGGTCCCTCTTGGTGCAGTGCCCCACCCAGGCAGCTCTGCCTGTCCCTCCAAAGTCCTGCTTGAAGCTTCTAATTTTGTCAGTGAGCTCACTGTCACTGCTTATCAATCCCTGCCTCTCCTAGACCCCTGGAAAGCTTCCTCTCCACTGGCTGGTTGAAATGGCTTGAGCTGAAAAATGCACATTAACCCCAAGAAATTGAGACTGATGGGTTTTTTTGCCTTCTTTTAAAGCAGTGTTCGTGCCAAGCAGTTTGAGCTCCAGCTCATTCCTGTTCAAGACTGGCTTTGGAAGAGTCTAGAAAAGCTGGTCTGGGGTTACTGTTGTGCTGGAGGAAGGGACTTGCTTGGCACAGCTGGCAGGTCCCCAGGGTGCCACAGGGACTCTTGGCTTGCCTCATGAACCATTATTATGCCGACTTGAAAAAAAAAATCACTAGGACTAGACATTTTCTTCAAGTAACAGGGGATCAGCAGCTTTATCAGTGCTCGGGATAGACATGACAGACTGTACTCAGAGGGAGCAGGGTGTTTTGTTCCTTTGTTCCTTTCCCTGCACAGTTTTTACTCTGAGGATGAGTTATTGGGTTACAATATTCCATCGACTGGGAGGAGGGAGAGGAAGGATGATCATGATGATAATGTAATAGAACATTATAATGATAAGTGGTAAAATAATAATCTACATGTAATCAATACCTAACTCTCTCATGGTTGATCAGATATGCAGATGCTGGGTTTGAATTTTACACCTACCTTATCTACTATAGAAGCACAATGTGACTGGCTCCAAAATGTAGTTGCAGCTGAAGAGCTCAGAATTTGGAGATGGACTGTAATGTGTCTTGAGTCTTTTTCCATGAGGTGGGAGTTGGATGTTTCTGTATTTACCAGTCAGGTGACACTTTGCTTTGTAAACCTTGGTATGACCTGGACTCAGCTCTATTCACAGCTTGTTGTCCTTGCTTTGGTTCCACTTCAGTCCCCTGGTCCCATTGCAGTGTCCCTCCTGTCTCTCTGGTCCCATTGCAGTGTCCTCCTGTCTTCTCTGTCCCCCATTGCAGTGTTCCTCCCTGTGTCTCTGGTCCCATTGCAGTGTCCCTCCTGTCTCTCTGGTCCCATTGCAGTGTCCCTCCTGTCTCTCTGGTCCCATTGCAGTGTCCCTCCTGTCTCTCTGGTCCCATTGCAGTGTCCCTCCTGTCTCTCTGGTCCCATTGCAGTGTCCCCTCCTGGTCTCTCTGGTCCCATTGCAGTGTCCCTCCTGTCTCTCTGGTCCCATTCAGTCCCCATCTTCACCATCTCAGGTCCCTCCACTGGTCTAGGGAAGCTTGCTGGGCTGGTGCTGATCTCCAGCTGGTGGGAGAGGCCATTGTTGACCCACAGCTTCCCAAGGATTCCAGTTCTCTCACTTGAACCTCTGTGTGCTGGAGCCTTCCCATGAGGTTACACTGGGAAGACTCTAGGAAGTTTGGATTCTCTTAGAGGGGAAATTAAGGAATAAATTACCCATCAGTAAATGTAATCTGAAGCTAGTAAAGAGGAGACAACCTGATACCAGACAGAGCAGCAGAATGATCTCAACTGGCCAGTAGGAGGCTCTGATGGATCTCACTGCAGCATTTTTATCAAAAGCAATTCAGAAATCCAAATTTGCCTCTTTTTGGTCTGAGTTTAAATGGGCTCTTAATTGCCAACAGGAAGAGCAGGGCCTGAGGCTGAGAAGCTGACAGCACCTGGCAACTTTCAGAAGGATCTTGGCAACTTGCAGTATCTGTCTCAGTTTCTCTTTGGGCGCTCTTCCTGCATCTCTGGGGAAAAAGAGAGATGTAGCTGCAGAGAATATTTATAATCATCAGCTTGTCAGAATTCTTTGTACTTCCCTGGGCAGAGGAGCAATGCCTGAAGTTCTTATCTTGCTGTGATGTACGCACTTACTACAAAGTTGTGTTAGCTTTTCCTGATCATTTTTGTGGTTAGTGGGATATGAATTTGAAAAAAAAACATGGACTGAACTCTCTAGGAGCTGCCACATGAACTTGGTGTCCTGGGTAAGCTGATGCAAGAAGTATGAGAGGTAGGAAACTAAGTATGGGAATGTGGGAATATTTTTGCTCATATCTTGTAGATCCTTACTGCAATGATTTGTTTTTCATCTTTTGAAATTAATCATTGCTTACAAACAGTGTTGGGTCTATTTTGTTCTGGAGAGTAGGAACTGATGTTGGCAGAGATCTGCTGTTGGTGTGCACACTATTTGAGCCTGAAGATCCCTGATTTATTCTAACCAGGCTTTTCCAAAGCAATCCATCAGGATTTTTGCTTTGTCTCCACAGTGCATGTTGAAGGAGGACTTGGGAGCACAATTTGGGGAAAATAAAATTTATTAAAAGCACTGAGTGTGCTTCAGTTTAAATGTAATTTGATCACGGTTCCTCTTGCCGTTTTCTCCTTCTAATTTCTGCAAATTTGAAGGAGTAAAGTTCAGTTAGTCAGGAGTATAACTTATTAAATGGTCCAAGGCTTTTAGACTTGGCTTTATTGAATTTGAGGTATTTGAGCTTAGGTCAAATATTTTTTTCTTCTGACTATGACATAGCAGGAGAATCTTCCTTATTTTACTTTGTTCCACTCTAAAGGAAATATTAAATTCCTCTTACAGTCACAATGGCTTTGAGACAGGAGAAAAGACAAATACTTCCTTAAACAAAAGTGAGATTTTGTGGGGGATCTATGCAGACTACATTTGATAAAGTCGTTTTTAGGTGGTTACAATACAGGTGCAATTAATATCATCCAGATACTAATTTGAACCTTTTTTGGGGAGTATTTGTAGTTTTTTGGGGCAAAATTTCTGTTTCAGGAGCAAGGTGGGGCTGACATGGCAGTAGTGAGAGATCATGCTGGATAAGAGCAGTGTAGGAGGGGATGCAGGCAGCTAACATAACTTATGGCCATCGAGGTTCTCTGGGGATCAATCCTCAGCTGGTGTCAATTATCACAGCTTCATTAATGCAAGGGAGTGATGTCAGGCTGTCCCCAGCTGATGTTCCAGCCTCGTGGCTGTAAAACCTTGGGTGGACAGCATGGCTCAGTGTTTGCCTGTGTGTTCATGTGTGCACACAATTGTTTAATGTGTTAAAATGTATTTAATGCATTAAAAACAGGAATTCAGACTTGACATGACTGTGTCACCACAGAAGGGCATTCCAAGGATTTCTGTGAGCGGGACATTATGGCAGAGCAGAAAAGATGCTACATTCTGTTGGAATCCCTTCCAAGTTGAGGTGTTTGGTGCTTCTGCATGCCTGTTTGAAGTTCCAGTCCGGCTGGTGCACTCCCACTCCCTGCCCTTCCCTTTTGAAGGAGAGCCTGATGCTGTAGTGCTCCCTGAAGCCCACATTTTGGGCTGAATGCTACAGGAACTGGATTGCTGGGTATGCCAGCCCTCTGCCAGCACCTTTCTACTTGGGGTTGTAATGAACTGCTGCTGGCTTTTGACTCCCAAAAAATTCAGGCTCCAGCTGTGGGGTGACTTCAGCTGTCCCAGATGGGACATCCCTTCTGTGTGTGTGTGTGCTGCTGGGTTCTGCTGGAGGAGAAGCAGACTGAGATCTAATCTGTCTGGAGCCAAAACGCTTTGATGAACCATCTCCCCAGAGATGACAAGCTAATGGTTTGTCCATAAAGCCATGCAGCTTTTGCCATTTCTTTGGGAAATGAATAGAGCCGGAACAGAATCATATGCTGCATTGTGATAGCCTAATGCTCTTACAGAGCTGGCTGTTATTACCCAAGCTGCTTTAGTGGACAAATTAGACATGCAGAATTTCCAGATTTTACTTTATTCAGATTTTAATTAACTCAGTGTAATAAGCTGTAAGCGCATTATTATCAACAAAATACTTTGTACTGTATCTGCTAATGTTTAGATGAAAAAGCCAAGAGCACTGTTTTCAAACAAAGACCGGTGAGGTTAGAAATAATGGTGGTCTTTTTTAAGAATTTGGAAAGTGCTTTTGAAATAATCTTGAGTTTTCAGTGGCAGATTTCAAATAATAGCTGTGCAGTGGAAAGTGCTTGTATGGGATTTTTACTATCACATGCTTTTTTTTTTTTTTTTTTTAAGCTTATACTTGAAAAATTGATGGAGTCATTTGCATTCACTAGCTTGGACAGATGGTGTGATCCATAACAAAATACTCAACAGCATACTAAAAAGGATCATTTCAGCACCTATCCCCTGCAAAAGGCTTTCATCCAGACAGCAGGGAAAGGCTTCTGAAAGCCAGCATCCTCACACAGGCCTTTGCAAGGTGGCAGCACTACCTGAGCAGGTGCCTGCCTGCAGTGGCTCTGCTGGAGCTCAGGCTGCAGCCACCCACCCCGGGGGGAGCTGCACTGGGCAAGGCTGGAAAACACCAGCTGGAAAAGGAGCCAGCTCCTGCGTTGGCTGAAGAATCCTTCCTTGGCAGGTGGGAGTTCCTCACCTGCTGGCTGCTCCTGGCTGCAGTTAACTCAGTGGCAGGAGATGCTCAGGGCACTGCTGTGCGAGGAGATCAGTGACCCAGGGGCTCAGGGCTTCCCACATTGCTTCAAGGCACTGGGAGCAAAAAAGAGACTGTGCTCTGTCTCCTGTCCCAACAGGAGTGGAGATGTCCTTTGATGAGCTATTTAAGCTGTGTGTACAAGACTAATTGTATGGAAATGCTTTAGAAGTCCAGGGTAATTTTATTTAAAAAACCCCCAAATGTCACTTTATCTTTGGATCAAGAGAGAAGCAAAACACCCCCAACTATTGTGTTTTCCACCATCTGCTTACTCTAGCATGGTTTAGTGGTTTTTATCATGTTTTTACCTTGGAAAATTTGGAACTGATTTCAGTAACCTCTGTTCTGTGTCACTTGAGTCTTCATCTTGCATGGAGACCAAGGAATGCCTGATCAGAGTATTTTTTAAGAAAATTAATTGGAAAGGAGAATTTTTTTAGTAATAGTTGGAAATTATTTTAGTTAAAATAACCACTGGAATTCTATTAAAGAACACATTTGTGGTTACAAATTAGGAAAAAAGAAAAATGTGTTAGATACTGCCAACTGAGCAAAGCTGCAATATGTTCTTAAAGTCAAGCTGTGTTTTCTCATTTTTGTGCATCATAATCACTAGTAAAGTCTTTGGGCCTAAATTAGATACTGTTTTACTTCTGAAACCTCAATTTCTATTCTATTGTCAGCAGCAGCCATGGTGCAAAACAACTTACAGAAAATAAGATTTCAGCAAGGTTCAGTACAGGGATAATTACAGAACCACTTGGGAAAGTCCCCACTGGTACAGCAGCATTTCTTGGGGATAATTTTACTCCCCTACAAACTGTTTCATACTGCACTGCTAGCAACAGAGGCAAGACCTTTAAAGACTCAAAATGTTGTTTTATAGAGAAGGTTGGTATTTTTAAGAAAGAAGTCAGCCCTGGAACGCTTCCTGTTCACACAAAGGTGTAATTTTTATTTTTCTTTTCCCTTGTGGGGAATGGGGCTAATCACTAAATATTTATTTTGTGCCACTGTTTTGGGGGAGATTTGGCAGCTGTTGCTCATGATCCAGGTCAGCCCAGCATTTATGCTGCTAAACAAGGCATGTTATTGCATACATCTTAAAAGTTTTGTGTGGTGCCAGATGCAATTGCAGTGAGGGTTATAGAGGTGGGGGTTATCCCAGTGTTTTTGGACACCATCCTTTCTCTGTTTTTTTTTTTTTTTTTTTTTTTTGCTGAGAAAGGATGGGTTTGTTAATTCTAAAGGTTGTCTCTTGACTCATCACTGGCTGACCCTGGTGCATAAGGGGCCATTGCAAAGTCTCAGCCACGTGTGGATTTGTTTTTAGGGTTCCTATACTTTGTCAAGTTGCTTTTTGCATAGGGAAAATATGGTTTTGGGATGTGCAGGTACTTTCATGTGAGAATAAATTTCAGATTCTGAAGTGATGCAGGTTTTTACTGTTTTCTGAGCCTTTGTTTTCAGTTTGGCTGCTCTGGTTTCTGTAAACACTCGTGATCCCCATGAGTGGTGTCAAGTGCTTTGGGCTCTTAGTTTGGGACCAAAACCCAGAGCAGGTATTACACCTAAAAATAAACTTGGTTTGGAAACATCATGTAGCCTCAAATTCTGGATGACAGCTGTATTAATGATATTCCATAAGGATAAAAAATGGACATTAGTCATGCTCTCTAAACTAGCTTATATTAAACATTTGGACCGTTCAGTTCATTAATCTTTTGGTCCATAAATCCTTTGATTAATCCCTCAGTTGCTGAGGGAATCACTTCAGCTACCTAAACTGTATGTGTGTTTGCTTTAAATAAAAATATCTAATGTTTCCTTTTCAAAGCTTTCCTTACCTGTTGTTTTCAATTTACTATAAGAACCTGGAGAGCCCTGCATCTGTCCCAGGATGCTTTCTCAGGGTTAGGGCTAGGCCAGTAGACCGGGTTAATTTCTTGTTTCTGTCACAGATTTCTCGTGTGATGAGTAAAGTGCTTTATCCTTCTGCACCTGGATTCCCAATTAGCAGCTGACATCCTGCAGCACCAGGCTGCCCATGCCTGTATATGCTGTGAGGTGTTTGGCCAGGGTAAGTTTGTCACTGTTTGGTCCTCAGAGCCTGATCCCTTCTGGCCTCAGTCTCAGACTCCCTTGGCCTTCAGTACAGCCAGCAGTAGGAAACAAACACCAACAACACGAGCCTGGAATCTTCACTTGCTTTTAGGACTGTCTAAAAGGACATTGGCTATTCCTGGTGCTTACATGCCATATTCTCGGGGAGGTGCATTGCTTTTTCTTTCTTTTTTTTTTTTTTTCTTGATGTTGCTGATATGCACTTTGTGTTTGGACAAAATTCTGGCTCACCCTGTAAACCAGTCTATTAAATAATTGCTTTTTCAGAGTATCTTCTTGGTAATAAAGATGTGGTAATCATTGGGTGGTACATTTCCAGATGAACATATTGAACAGCCCTTAATTTGAAAGCCCATCTAGGTCATCTGTCATCTACTGCTGACACCCACATCAATTTTTTTTTGTTTTGTTTTGTTTGTTCCTTTTGATTTTGCTCCTTTGCAGCTCCTGAGAAGTGTAATGGTTTAAAGGTTTTGGTGTTTCCTTATGCTGCCCAAGAGAAATTACTTCAAATAGGTACAGCCAGGTGTAAGAAGAGTCTCCCTGCTAGGGAAACAGAGGCTTGAAATTGAAGTTCATCTCATGTAAAGGCAGAACAACTTGTCAGCTTTTAAAACAGTGCCTCTGCAGATGGAAGGATGAAGTTTCTGAATGTTGCTGTGTTCTTTAGTAGCTCCACCCTCCCAGTGCCAAAGTTGGTGACAAGGCTACTGCTGAGCTATAATTTCATTTACTGTTATTACAGCAGAAATATCCTGGTGGTTTTGCCACTGAACACTGTGGGGTTAGTCCTTTATGGGAAGAGGACTGTCATGTTTAACACAGTGTTACAAAGTCATGCTTGGGCTTAAAATGTTCTCTCCTCAAGGGAAGGGGGCAGCTGAGTCTGGAAGGATGTGCAAACCTGTAACTCCCTCCCAGTGTAGATTAATTATGCTGTCCTATTAATATTTGGAAATAAGAATCCTGTATGCATGGACTAAACAACCTGTCAAAGACAGGAGTGGCTCCTTGCCTTTTCAGGCTTTAAGTTGCTGAGGTAGCTCTTCTATATTCCCTGGTTTCTGTGTCAAATTTCCCCTGTGCAAGCACTTGGCATGGTGGGGCTGTTGTGTGTGTCAACTTTATTCCTGGCATCTTTCAGATGCATTGTGAGAAGTAAGAGAGGCTCAGTGCCCTGGGTCCACAATCAATGTTAATAAATTATCAATTGATTTAACAGATCTACCAGTCAGGCAAATCAGGATCTTTAACTTCTAATTAGTGACCTTGATCTGAAGGGGAACATTTAGGTTAAAATAAAACAAATCACTCCTGTCTCAGCCAGATAGAGGCTGAGCTTTTTCCTTTCTTAAGGTAGGCAGAGCTTGTTCCTGCCCTCGTTCAGCAATACAGAAAATGTGCATGTCAGCCTGAAATGCCTTCAAAGGACCTGGGATGAATGCAGTATTTAACTTGCTAGCAGCAGCTGAGCATAAAGACTGATTAGAGCAGTTACTCAAGATGGATTCAGATTATTAGGTAATACAGAACAAACGTCAACAAAAATAAGATGAATAACTGTAGGCATATCCTGACAGTGATTTATTGGGCCTTCAGTGTAGTGGACTGCTAATAATCTCCCAGGGGATGGTGGAGTGATCCCCTTTAGAGCATTTACAGGTGGGTCAGTGACAGAGTCAGCAGATGCACTGGAGACCTCGTGTCCCTTGTGTCTGCCTGCCACCATTCCCGAACTCTAAGTATCATCTCCACTCTAAACAGGGTAATAATAATATATTTAAAATATTTTTCATACGTTTTGTCAACAACCTGGAAGTAGCAGATAGCACAGGTTTAATATCCACGGTACTTAGTTGGTTTCTTGAAGAGAAATCTAAAGTATCTCTGAAACAGGCTCTCTGAACCTTACAGTAAAAATTAAGCGTGACTTGAATAACTCAAGATCAAACCTAGTTATTTTAATGCTCACTGGCCTTCTATTCAAGACTTTAAAAATTATAGTTGGAATAGCTGAATAGAGTTGATACAGTTGAAAATAATGATATATATTGAAATCTTCAAGAACAAGACCTATGAGTAAATAATGTCTCTGAATCATAACTCTGATTCTCAAAAAAATAATTTGCATTAATATTTTCTATTTAAAAAATAATGGAAGATGGGAATGGTGTTTTCACGTTGGTCCATTTCCTAAGTGTCACAGTCTGTGCAGTGTGAGAGCACCTTGTATTGTTTTTCCATGGTTGTTAGCTCTTTGTGGACTACACCTTCCAAGTTCTCAGTGTTCATGCAGCACTGAGTTGTCAGAAGAAAAGTCAGAAATGCATCCTATTCTTGATAAAACAGCAAGATACCCAAATCGCACAAATTGATACCTGGAAGGCCCTTGTGTGATTTGAAGCCCTTGTAGCTCGAATTTGTGTTCCTTCTGTAGAGAGTGGCTTGGGAATCTAAAAGCACCTGTTTGGAGAGAACAGGACCCCTGCTAAACCTGCACCACTGCTGCATCTCGTATTAGTGAGGAGCAAGGGTGAGATGAACTCAAAAATGGACTCTCAAAGCTGGACATGAGCGTTATTAGCAAATTAAAGTCTCTGTTGTGGTGCTGTAGGTGTTTTTAGCGAGCTGCCTGTGAGTTTAGGAAAATGAGCATCTCTAAATGGGAGGTTTGGATGCATGATCTAGGTCTGTGTGAGGGCCTTGAAAATATTGAGGTGTGGGAGACCTCTGTCATGACTGTCCCTGAGGAGATGGTCCCAAGAGGCTGGAGGGTTTCTTGTTCAGATCTTTCTTGTCTCATCAGTGCTCTCTGGATGCTTTGTTCATCTGACTCGGCTGCAGCCATGGGGAAAGTGTGGCTTTGACTTTTCCCAGGAGGAGCTTTGTGGTTTGAGGCTTGGGTTCTTGCAAAAAAGAATTGGTAAAAGAGAGTTAACAAATGTTGAATCATGGAATATAATGTAGTTTTGCTTGTGCTGCTGCTTCTGTGGAAGTGACCTGCTATTAGTGAGTATAAAGTTTGGTTCCATCTGACATAGCTGCCATTCTTTTGTTTAAAATTTTCTAATTGTAGCAGTTTTCTAGTGGTTGTTCTTATATTTGTTTCTCTATTTATTTGGAGCTTTTTGTGGTTTGTCTTTTGTTTGTTTGTTTTTACCCCACCTGCAATGTATGCAATAGAATCAGGCAGAATTTCCCAATCTAGCCTGTATCTTTCTGGGTGCTGCCTTTGAACCTGCTTTCGCTGGATTCTAATGTAGTCTTGGGGTTTCACAGTCTTCTGTAGCTACTAGTGAGGGAAATACCATAATTTTCAGTAACATGGTGGTTTATATGTAGTTTTTCTGACTCTTGACACTATCTATAAACAAGATTACAGTTAGTTATTGTATTTGAAATACGTCAGTTTTCAGTAATTTAAAACCCTCCCAGAACAACAACAAAAGAACAAAACATCCAAACACAAAAAACTTAAAATTATTTCCTTCATGAGATATTATGGCTTAATACAGAGGCAGAGGCTTGCTGTCTTGCATGCTGTATTTATTTTTGATCCACCCCATCCAGGAAACTGGGTCCAATTCTGGCTAGTGAGATTTTAATGTCATCCTTGGGGATGTGGTTACTTCTGTGGCTAAATATAACCCATCAGAAAACAAAATGTCCACCTTGTTTCTGGCTGCTCTGTGGGGGAAGCAGCAAAAGCTGTGCTTTGGTCTGGCCGTAATTAATGAGGGGGTGAGCGAGTTCCCGAAGTAAATAATTCTTCATTTTCATTTCCTGCCAAAGAAGTCATTTGTCTTGTACAGATGAGACTGGCCCATGGAGCCAGGGAGAACCTGGGCCCTCTGATGTTCTCTATTTCCTCTCACCTTTTATTCCCCCCATCTCCTGTAGTGTGCCTTTTCCCTATTCCTGCTGGCAGTGTAAACTTCTTATTTTTTTTATTATCTGTCTTGCAAAACATGATGGTTGGGTAAGATGCAATTTTGCTTTAATTATGATTAAATTACTTTATGAATTAACCAGAGGATCTCATGGGACTGGAATCTTCTGACACATGAGAAAATTGCCTTTCTTTAACAAGCTGCTTCAAGCATGCAAGGTAATATTAGCATTTTTCAGTTATAGCTTCAGGGGATTAAATAATAAGGGAAGTATTGTACCTACAATTACATGATGTGCATGTGTGTTAAAATCTTAAAGACACGGAAGGAATTAGTTGAACTGCTGAACCTGTGACATTGTGCAGTAAGTGTGAGTATGGAATTTTTTTTTTCTTTATAATTTTTTTTTTTTTTTTAAGAAAACGTGTGGGTATCTGAAAGATTTTTATGTTGTAGACTTGCAAAGGTTGGTTGAGCTTTGAGTATATTCAGCCAAAGAGCATGCTGAAGATACACCTGTTTCACCTCAAGGGTAATGAACTCGGTGCAACTTTAAAGGGCGTGCACGGTAATTTTCATGTGTGTTACTTTGTTTTACTTGATTTAGTGGAGGTAGCAAATAGCCTAAACCCAGGAATTGGATGTTGAAAATAGATTGTACAATTAACCTTTTTGTGAAGTACGTGTGAAAAAGAGTGCATGCTATCCATGCATATCTATGAATAACATGTGATGCATGTGATATCTCCAAACTCATAATCTTCTGTTTTAATACCTCTAAATGCACACTTAAAAACATTTATTTAGATACACTATGTCCGATGAGTTGCAATTGTTCAAGGTGCTGCAGAAATTGAAGGTGATAATTTATTTTTTTTAAATGAAACAGTACAACAGCTTGTGCCAAATTGGGAAGGAATGGGACAAGCTAAGTTGGATGACCTCTGCATATGCTGTATTCAGTGTGGACTTGCACCTGCATGACCCTGCTTGGTTTCAGAGGATTGCCACTGCCTTGTGGTATGAAATCCAATGAAGTGGAAAATTGACAATAAGGGACTTAAGCTATTGTTGTCATTGCCCCAGCTGTTTGGTTGTTGTTTTGATGACAGGATTCATTCATGTTCTACACAAATCCATAAGGTAACAGTAATTAGTGGGACTCAGAAGATGGGGGGTTTCTACAGGGATAGGAAACCATATGACAAAGAAAAATTGTTTAACCATTGTGGCCGTTTGGTTCTAAAAGGGAGGTGTGTGCATAATACATGATAGGTTAATTAATGTGATCCACTAGAAAAGGCAAATTACTTGACTTGAAAACAGTCAGTGACAGAAACCCAGCACCTTCATCTCAAGTTGTATGTGAGGCAAAACTGCATGTGCAATAACAACCACAAGCCATGCTGGTGTGCAAATGCTCTCAGTAGGGCAGGAACTTTTTCACCTGTATTTGTCATGTCTTGCTTTAATCTAAAATTAAATGCATATTAGCCATTACAACTACTATTACTGCTGTTGTACTGTGATATAACTAGCCTGTCTACATTTACAGCCCAGACTTAAATGAGGTTGGTAATTTTAAACCTAAAGCTGTTCTGTGCTGACGGTAGGTAATACCCAGAAGATAAACAGCACAAATTACAACCTTGTGCAGGCAAGATCAGATCAGTGTTGATAGTCTCTTGATTGCATGTGGCTGAATGTTATCAGGGAATTTGAGAAGTCATTCAGAAGAATGCCTTGTTGTCTGATTATTATTTTTTTTATGATAACCGTGGAGATTATTGACAGGATTCATATGGAGGAAGAACAAAGCCCTCTACTCTATGGTTGTGTGCTTCTTGTTCAAATCTTTTTCTTTATGGTTTTGAATTTCCTTCCATTTGTTAGTTGCCACTGAAGATTCTCTTGATGCTGAAGGGAGGTTTGTGCTGTGTACAGATTGAACCCAAGGCTCCAGAAGTTTGCAATCAACCAAGTAAATTATTTGTCACCTTGGATAAATATTAGCTCTGACAAATTAAAACCGCATTTTTCTGGTGTGCATTGCACTCTGTCTCACAAAATGGTAATTGTTCGTACAGTTATTGCTCTTGCTTGTAGTGAGGCATCTGTTTCTTGTCTAATTGTTAGCATTTGAATCCCAGTCAGTTTAAAGTAATTTTTTGAGGCTTTGAGATAGCAGATCTGAGGCCTGATTCCTGATTCATACCTTTGGCATTTTGCCTTTTGTGCAAATACATAAAAAACCAAACCAAATGAAAAACCCTCACAAACAAAAAGGAGTGGCTGAGCACGGGTTGGTTGTGCCTTGTGCTGTAATCAAAGGCACTAAGAAGAAATCCTGGTGTTGGATCTGCTTTTCACCATCAGTGTCTGTCCATCCTCTGAGCCTGGCTGTAAAGCATGGAGCCTGGAATCCACCACTGCCTCTTGCACAGTCACTTGAAGCTCAAAATGTACTAAATGACTTTTACACTCTGACGTGGCCTTGCATGAGTTAAGAGTGACTATTCGTATTTTTTCTCCTTTGACAGTTAATCTCTTTATTTTTTTCGAGCTGGAATAATAATCTTTCTTCGTACTTGTCCCCTGCAGCAGGTCCTGCTGCTTTGCTTCTCCATGTCCCTTGGCTGTTGTTTTAAAAATCCTCTTTAGGGTTTTAAGACTCTGTACAACCAGTTGGGAGCTGTATCTTTTCACAGTCCTCCTTGAAGAGTGAATTCTCTCACCTACTGAGAGGATAATGATGATAAAAACACAGAGGCTCCAATTTTCCTGGATTCTCTGGAACTGGCGTGGGGATTTTTAAACTTTCATTACTGCTATCATCTTTCCCCTCATCTCCCATCAATGAAACGAGAAAATGCAAAACATAAATAATAAAAAAAAAAAAATCCCCATCAGGACAGCTGAAAAAATGTCAGATACCTAGATGAGAAACATGAGAGCTGCAGGGGGTGGGGATATCCAGAATGGGTTTGTTCCTGTCTTTATCTGGAGATTTTCCAGTGATAGTGCACCAGCTGTAGTGAAACTACAAAAGCCCATCAGGATTATCTCCAGGGACAGAGGATCCTGTTTAGAGGTACTTCCTACACAGCTTTTGGGGGACGTGCTGTAGTCTCTGCACCCTGGCTGCAGCCTTGCTTGCTGTGAGCCCTTTGGGTTGCTGTTTATCTGCAGCAGTGCTGATGCTCTGGCTTTATCCTCATGCCTGCCCTGGGCTGCTGTTCACACTCCCCTGCTTCCTTTGTGTGGGGACAAGGCCAGTTCTGATCCCTGATGCTCTTGTGTTTCTTCATTACGTGCCCCAGATCAGTCGTGGTCCAGCTCTGGCTGTTTCCCTGGAAGGGGCAGGCAGAGCTGCAAGCTCTCAGTTAAAAGGAAAATGCTTTCACAACACCCCATAGAGCAGAGGTGCTCTCTGTATGGGCGCCTTTGAGTGATACACACTCAGAACTTTTAGCTTTTACAGACCTTTTACCCTCCCTGAACTGTCCTTATTAATGTTTTTGTGCTATTTCACAATGCCCTTTGTTTTCAATAGTAGTTTCACAATTGGGGGGAAAAAAGAAATCGAGGGCTGAGACTTGAGGTGCATGTTAAAAAAGTCGAGCATCTCTCATTTGGAGTTATTTAAGGAAATCTGAAAGAGCTCTTTACATTTTCGTGTGCAACATCCAACAACACCTGGGGTGTTACCTAATGGGGGTCTCTGCAGCTGCCATGACCCCTGGTAGTGGCCAACAAGAAACTTCAACAGATTTTGTTCCTCCCTTCCCTCTCCACTGCTTTATCCAGGGTGCTGATGCACCTCGGCAGAGAGGTCTCAAGAACGTGGTGAGCGAATTCCTGAATGAAGAGCTGATGGAGATGTGATTTAATTGTAGCAGGAGCAGTACTTGGTTTTGATCTGAATAAAATGAGGAGTGTTCTCTCTTCAGCTGCATCCTTTGTAATAATAGCTTATGTAAGAGTTTCACTGTTTGTGTCTGCCCTAAAGGAAGTTAAGAAATAAAAATGAGATGTGACGGATATTAGAGCACCACAGATGAAACAGAAGATGTCTTATTGCCACCAGGAAAGCCACGAGCCAGTGATAGCTGTAAATACTTCTATCCAAAGTTTGCTGGTTGCTGCTGCTGAGCTCCATTGACTTCTTACCAGGTCAAAAGGGATAAATCACTGCTCGTGAGTCAATTATTTCTGTGGCTGGTAAGTGTACAGGCAGGCTGCTAAGTCTGGATGGCGTGGTGTTGTGAGGAAGCACTAAGGAGCCTTTCCCTGCTAACGTGTGTTTCCAAATGCCACAACTATTGCCTCACTTGGCAAACAGCCACTTGAAATCAGGGCTGGACAGCTCTCAGGTGTCAGATGTGACATGTCTTACCTTTTTTTTTTTTCCTTTTCTTCTTCTAACAGTTTCTCATTTTCCTGGAATGAACTGTGAAATTTCATATATACTCTAAATGCGCATAAACTATAAAGTAACCTTCCTTATCCTCAAAATGTTTTTTTCCCTGGGTCAAGTCATCTAATTTGCTGTTTCAGCCACATGGTGCAGAAAACAGAAAGATGTGAGGGTAGCAACAAATACACCACTGTGTTTGCAAGGGCAGGCTGCTTCTTTTGGTGGCTGTGCCAACTTTTGCTGCCTTAAACTTTTAGGAATAGATGGCAAAACTTGAACAGCTCGTTGGTGATGTTGTGCTGAAACTGGACTGTATTCTAGGAGATGCAGCATGAGTTGCATGAGGGATTTCTGAAACTTCTGTATGCAGAAACCAGGAGCACTGCTTAGGGTAATTCAGACACTTCTGAAATGGGTCCTGGCACTGTGAAAGACATTTTTTGTGCGGATATTAATGTACTTAATTTTTATATGTTTTTATATTTTTATAGTAATTCCATGTGGGAGATCAATGATAAAAAAGGCTCGAACTGTAGTGTGATGTATAAAACTGCCTGCAGAGTCGTTGCCCATAGTGCTTGGAACAGAATTGGCCTGTGTCAGAGCAGTGTTTGGTTATTGTGTCCCCAGAACACTTACTAGTATTTCACAAATTGGCAGAGCTTTTAGTGACACTGGTGTCCTGGTTTCTGGTGGTTAGGGAAAGACTGCTTCAAGTTTCTGTCCTAGCACTTGATGATCTGTGTGTTTCCTCTGTAGACTGAGTCTGAACCTTCCAACAAAGCACAACTTGCATTTTAAACTCTCTGCTGTCACTGCCAAGTAATGACTCATGTGCTATTTTACCTGTGCCTAAAGGATCTCTTTCCTCTTTGGGTTAATCACTGGATGAGATTAATTATGCTGATTAGACACCAACCCTGATTCACGTAACTCATCACTGCCATCATAAATGTTCGGAATGGGATGATTAAAGCCTTTCCAAACTCGGATCTTGCAGCACCAGTGACTATCCCAGTTAAAAACTGCCTGGAACAAAACATAGGGTATAGAAAAGTGTGATAGGCATAAGCCTCATGTATTTCTTGTCCAAGTTGTGTGTGTCCTATCACAACTTCTCTTACTTAAACCAGCTTAATCAAATTACTTTTTTCCTACTGGGCTGTGGTTATGGTGATTGGTCCTGGTCAGGTGTTGATGTTTCTGCCTCTGTGCTTAGTTTTGAATCCCTCTGCAAGAATTGACACCCACATGCCCACCTGGGCAAACAAGATTTTAATTTTTTTTTTCCACCAGCCTACGCATGGAAGTCTTTTTCAGTGTAGATGGAGCCTCTTGAAAACCAGTCCCTGAATTTCCAAGGGGAATCTCCAAGGCATGGCAGAGCATGTGCTGCTGTTGTGGCTGGCACTGGTGCAGTGTCCAGCTGCTGGGCTGGCTGCCTGCCCCTGCTGTGGGCACAAGCCACCCTTTGGGGACAGATGGAGAACTGGTCTTTGTTCTCAGCCTGTCTGCTTGAATGCTGATGTTCAAAGGATGGGAGGAGCAGGAATGAGCAGCTGAGGGTTTCTCCAGCACCCTTGGTGTACTTTGTGCCAGAAAAAGCATTGCTGATGCCAGATTTTCGAAAACGTTTCATAGCATGTGTGTATCTGAGTATTTAACTATTTTCAAGGCTACCACATGACACTGTAATGTCATTTAAATAAAAAAAAGGCAACAAAGCCAACAACAACCAAACAAAAAGACCTCCACTTGCACACCCATGAAGCATCCAGAGGTCTTTCTGTTTGCATTTCAAAATTGTGAATCACAGGAGTCTGAGTGCACGTTCAGGGTAGGAGCTTGGTAACAGCAGGCTCCTAGCTCTGCCCTGGGGTGAAATCTGGTGTGTTCTTAGGGTTTATAAAAGAAAAAAAAATTTCAAGGTTCTAAATATGGCAGGAGATGCATCTAAAATGAGGAGACTCAACGCTAAAGTAACCAAATAGGAAATCAGGCATATTCCTTAAGGTTTTGAGTGGATTCTCTCCCTGTCCTTGGAAAAGTTTCTTCTTTACTTGAAAGGAAAACCAATATGTTTCAAAAACTGTCTTTATTTATATAATATCTAATCCAGATTCAGGTTATGTTATAAAGCCTCAGGATGTAGACCACTTTAGGAAGAAAGCAGGGAGAAGCTGTGAAATAGCCATACTTGTACAGATGAACAGATTTCCAAAGTGCAGTTTGGTATTTGCTTTGTTTGATTTTCTTTAGCTTCTGTGGAGACTTTATTTACTCCAATTCCTACCCATTCATCTGTTTCAGCCTCTTGCTCAATTACATTTTGATGGTCTCATATCTTGTCATCTTACCCTCGTTTTAAAAGTCTGCAGGAATGGAGCTGTAACAAAAGCTACCTTGAAATACGAGAGTTCTGTGTGTTTCTCCTAATTATTCACAGTAAAGCATATGCCAGATTTCTGTGGGTAAATGTGCCAGACAGGCACAGACTGTTGTTATTTGTGCACAGGATCGTATCGGGGTGCAGCAGGCTCTGTGACTGCTGATGTGCTGCTTGTCCAAGAGAGGTTACTCTGCCCTTTGTGTCCGTGCCTGCATGCACCAGGCAGGGTAACAAATCCAGCTTGAATTGAATGCATTTCTATAAATTAATATCCTTTAAATCCAGGTAACAAACCCTAGTTGGAAATGGGTGAAGTAGATCTGGGGGGATGGTTTGAGCTTGGAGTGTGGACATAAAAACTGGATAGTGGGAAGAAGTGGGAGACTTTTCTGTTGAGAAGATAACACCTGTTTGTGCAACCACCTTAGGAACTGCTGGGAAGACAGATGTCACAGCTCTTCTTGGAGGTTTTGGGTAGTTATTTCCCAGCTCTGAAAAAAGATGCTAAACCTGCAAGGCCTCACTCTGTTCCACAAATGTGAGATGTAAGTCATGCTTGTGTTCTTTAAGACACACAGCAGTGTGTGTCTCCATTTACTTCAAGTGTGTGATTTGGGTGGTAAGTTACATTTATTTCTCTAGTTTTGTATTTTTTATTTCCTTTTCCCTTCCCCTCATGTTCCTCTCACTAAGGTCTTCTAAAACTGAGGCTCTTTCACTGCTGTGAGGTGGACCAGTGTTTTTTTACTTCAGTAAACAATATTGTGGTTTTGCAGTTCGTAGTCTCTTGCAATTCAAGCCCATAAAGCAGAGAACAGCAAAAAGCATCCATCTGGGCTGGTGCCAAAGGCTGGTGTCCAAAGATTGGCATCCTGGCTTGGGAACACATGGAGCAGGATGTGTTTGTTCCCCTGCCATGGGAAACACAGCCAGGAGAGCAGCAGCACCGTGGCTGGCAAAAGCCAATTTACCAGTGGAGGGCAGCTACAAGGGCTGAGCAGAGGTGGTGTTGGGAGCAGAATATCAATATCCACGTGCACCATATGCTGTGGTTCAGCTGAAAGGAGAAGGAGTGAGAGAAAGTATTGATTAGGAGGTGTTACCTTTGGCGGGGATATCCTTGGATGCAGTGGAGTCTGTAGCTCTTGAAGACCGATGGATGCAAAATATTTGGGGTCTTGGAAAAAAAAAACCACAAAACCCAGCAATGTGTTGTATTCTCAGTGTTGCTTTCAGTATGAGCATGGTTTTAAAAGCTGGTAGTTTCCCTTAATATTTGTAGGGAATTTATTACCTGGCAACTTACATGCTGGTCAGATACAGTTTATTATTACTTTCTGGTGGTTTATCTGTTAAGAGGAAAAAGAATAAAGGAAGTAGTCAGTTGCAGTCCTTCAAAAAACACCAACTTTGTAGCAGTAATTACTAATGTCTTGTAAAGCTGCTGTGCAATAATCCAAAGCATCCCATTCAACAGTCACTGCTGGTACTTAGAGTAACAATTGTGAGCCCTTGCCTGTCAGGGGGTGGTTGCTCATTGTCACATATGAATGATGTAGACCTTGGAGCTGCAGTGATCCAAAATGGGTTTGTTTGTGGGTTTTTTCCTCCCGAGTTGGAGGCAGCAATGTATTCCCTATTGAATTGTTTTGTTTTGTGATCAGGATGCTTTCAGTAGAGTTCAAAAAGTAGAAACAGATGATGAGTCACTGAAGACAAGTTTGTACAAGATTGATTGATCAAGACTCAGCAGTGTAGAAGAGCACAAAGAACGAGTGTTAATATTATATATAACAAAAGGAAGGGCAAATAAGATGATTGCTCCTAACAGTAAACAGGGTTTCTGCATATTCATTATGTCCTTTTTGCCTTCTGCTGTGCTTTGGAAATGATGCAGCTGTGTACGTGGATCACGCCTAATTCTGTGATAAGCTAATCCTTGTAGTTTGAGATTAATCCAAGAATGAGGCACGTTTGTTTTTAAGACACCAAAGCATTTTTTAAAATGGAAAATAGGTATTTTAGATTCCTAAGATAAGGAATTATCTCTTAGGGTCAGTGCTTATAGGTATGAAAGATAGTCCTGCAGCTCAAGAACTGAGTATTTCTGTTATTTCTCCATCCCCTAATTATTTTGCTTTTTTTCTTCCGCTCTTAACTCCCTCCTCCTCTCATTTACTTTGCTATAAATCAAGAGCAGGTCTTTTGAATTTGGCAAACTGAGGCTGATATAAGACTTGTGCAGGCAATGTTTTAATCAGGGCAGGACGTGTTGCCTCTAAAGGGAGCCCTGATAGCAATAGGGGAGGAGCAGCTGGGACCTGGGGGAGTCTGGTGGCCTGTTCTCCTGCCAGCAGAGAAATTTATCTGGCAGCTCCAAATCTGCTTATTGGAAATGACTGTGAAAGAGGGTAAAGGAGGCTGATGAGCAGGCTGGCTATGTTTCCAAAAGTCTGTGTTGAATTTTTCCTCTTTCATGTTAAATAATTCCTTTTTTTCCCTTTAACACCTAAAATACTGGGGTTTGCAAGAGTACTGAGCCATACTTGAGATGTACAATAACTGATGATTTGAAACAAGGACTGGTAGTCAGGGCTGAGACTTCAGGGTCCTTGGAGCTGGGCACTGAGTGACACTACTGTGGCTGGTCAGGAGAAGTGCTGCCCTGACTGAAACACTGAGAAGGCACAGAGGGGACCAGCTCCTCCTTCTGTTTGTGATACAAAGGCCAAAGAAGAAATGTTCTGTAATATTCTGTTAAACTCCCTAAAAATAATGGCTGTGTTTATTCTCCATTTTCTCTCTAACCCCAGCTCTAAATCCCACCTGTGCACATATTCCTGCTGCTTCAGCACCTGATTTCATACATGAATAATTCAGTGCTTTCTCCCTTCTCTTCCACTCCATTTCTGCAGTAGCTGGATGTCTGTCCTAGAGCACATCTTGCCCTTACTCTGTCACTGCCCTTGTTTTCTCATCCTTACACCCCAGGTTCCTGCAGTTAGAGCTCCTTTTCCCACACGTCCTTACTTCACCCTGTGCTCTCCTGCTTCCCTTCTCCCTTTGGCAGAAGTGGCATCTCCTACCCCTGTAACTTCAGGAAAGTTATGAGAGGGCTGTTCTGGAAATTACATTTTTTGTCTTCATTGTATTGTAGTCTGGAGGATGCAAACTTCCACTTTGGCTGTGGAGGAAACCATTTCCAGTCCTTTTGCTTGGAGCTGCACAGCAGAAGGTTTGTGTCAATGGCCAGGAGCAGACCAGGGGCTGGATGGAGCCCTGGCTGGCAGCATCACCTGTCTTGGGTGCTCCAGCCCTCAAGAGTGAGAGCTGCTGCCTTTAGCAAGAGAAAGGCAACACTGCAGTTGCTTCTTTCAACCTGAGTCTCTATGTTATAGCTGAAATAATGAAGGACACCTTGTATGTGCTTTGTCTGACTTGATGAAAAGGCAACTGATCTTGCATGTTTACTGCTGTGGTTTTTCTTCCCAGTGATCTTGTGTTCAACTTTGAACTTGCAAAGCATGGGCAATGCCTTTGGTTTTCTAACTGCATGCTTAGGGGCACACTTTGCAAATATGGATTGCTCTGTCTCTCGTTTTGGAACTCTGACACCCAAGGCTGTTTCTGCTGGTTTAGAAAATAGTTAGGCCTCTTCTAAAAAACTCTCTATTAATGGCTTAGTTAGGTGCTTTCTTGTAGCCCACTTCCACTCAGCCTTGTGAGCTTTGTATGGAGCTTGCTGCTCTGGTGGTGTGAGATCCACGTGTCCAGGGTGTCTCAAACCCAGCTGGTCTTTAGGTGAAGCAATAAAGATACTGGGTACAAGACCCCTCTAATAGCAAAGAGGACAGTTGAGCCTTCTCCCCGTCAGCTACTTGATCCCATAGTTTTCCTTGCCCCACAGCTAGAACCCACAGGCTGTTAAAATCCTTGTGTGAAACCTTCAGTTATGTAAGACTCAACTCTTAGTTGTTTTTTAAAATGCAGCTGAACTGACCTGATGACAGAAATGCTGGAATTGATCCTTTTCCCCATGGTTAGAGACTCCTCCATGAGGGTTTTTTCCTCTAGAGTGAAAACCTGAACCCTGGTTTAGTTTCTTAAGCTTGTCTACTTTGATGTCAGGTGAAAGCCCATGATGGCAGAGGGGAGGGTGTGGAGCTGTGGCAGGGTTATGGGAACAGCATCACCTCCTCTGTTTGTGGATATGGGAGTTTGGGTTCCTGTGTCTTTAGCCAGCTGCCTGAATTTGACAGTGCAGGACAGTTTATAAGAAGTGGCTGGCTTGTTTGTTTTCCTCTTTGAGATCTGGCCCCTTCCATGGAGCTGCCTTGCAGGAGCATTAAGGTTAGGGGCTTTTGTCCACCCAGGGCAGGGGATAGATGTGGGGATTTTTCATTCTGTGGTTGCCTTGCTGTTCTTTGAGGCATTTGTGACAGGCCATGTGCGTGAAATCAGGAAGAATTCAGAAACTGTGCATATGCAAATTCCCTCAATCACTTATGTGTGATTTTATTGTTTTAGCCTTGTGATCTCATGGCTAAAAATCCCATTCTCTCCAGTCAGTATAATTTGTTTTCTCTGTGTCAAATGCCACTTATGTGTGGCAGAAGGCCACTAATGCAAGTTAGATGTACTGAACCTGTGAAGAGATAGTATTTCAGGCAAAGCAGCTTACAATTTAGTGGCATTGTTCTTTCTAGAAACCTTATTATTATATCTCTCCAGAGCTGTCGAGGAGAAGGTGAAAGATTCTGTGCAGCTTCCAGGAGCGTGGTCATGCTGAGAGCAGATGGTCCATTCTTGGAAGCCATCCCAAACGATGGATTACTCATCTGATGCAGAATGATGCACTAGAAAATTGCAGATTCACCGGGACCGCTCTTTGACTCCGTTAAAGCTTTGATTCTCTTAACTTTCTGCTTTTACTTGTCTGCCTGGTTTGTTGCTCAAAAATCCTTCAGTAAAACAGGCTCCGCCAGTACCATGAAGAAGCTTAGAATTTAAAAGGGGAACTAGTGTAATGCATCTGAGTTGAGGGAAGACTTTGGAAGTGTGGTTTCTCGTATTGTGAAGCTTAAAACAAAACCAAAACAAATCATTAGTTTTCATTAGAGTTTGCAGTGAGAAAGGAGCCCAGTAGTATAATAGAATACTTTTGCACTTGTCAGTAGTATCAGTTACTAATATTTCACCTACTCAAACCTGCCATCAGGATCACTTCTTAGAGCTGCGTTGTTTCGTGTTTGCATGTGATCCTCGCTTTTAAGCCACTTTAACAGTAAAAATGTGTTTGAATTCATGTGATACAGGATTAAAGCATAAAAAACCAAGTCATAAGAAGCTGAGAAGTTGATTATTATTCATTGTAAATGTATTCAGTGAACCAACCATATTGGAAGCTGGTGGCTCAGGGTGTTGCAGTAACTAATCTGGCAGGAGTATTTCTAGGTAAGTCCCTGACTGATGCTGAAGGAGAGCTATAAAGGGTCGCTATTATTTTTTCCTTCCTGTCTATTGCTCTGATTTTTCATATTTTTTCTCAGTATTTTCTTTCCTGCAGACAGCCCCAGTCTGTGGCTCACTGCACCTGCAGTAAAACATCCACTTGTCCACCTAGAGAGCTCCCTTGGTCAGCTGTTCCAGTGCCACTAAATGATGTAAACGGATTTTTTTAGCTGGGTCAGAATTATTTCTCCAGCATACATTGAGTTTCCCCTGGCTAGCATGGCAGGAATCTGGAGCAGGTTTTTATGAAAATCTGAAGAAGTCACCTAAGCAGTGGGAGAAGCAGCAGCATAACTCCCTGTTCTCCCAAGTCGAGCCTTTGCTGTGCTGTTGTTGATTGTGCTACGCAGAGCTCTCTGGAGTTGTTGAACAAGGGCGATGCTCTCCTCAGTGGATGGGAGAAGGGTCCTGGACTCTCTTTAAATGCCCTGGGCTCTCACAGCCCCTGCCTCTCAGTGGCCCATGGTGTGAGGGGAATAGCTGTCAGGCAGGTTTTGGTCCCTCCTTCACAGCTGTCTCCTAAAAATGTTTTAATTTTCCAAATGAAAGGTGTGAAAGGAGTCATGGTGGTCTGGAATTACTCGGCATCGGTTTTCTTTCCTTGTTTCCCCATCCATTTAATGGCTGTAATCTTCTTTGTCTTTGGAAACTGATTTACAGGAGATTTCCCTGACTTTTGTGAAAACATCTAATTTTATCAGGAGCAAGGCACTGGAATATTTTCTGGGGTGATGGAGACTTTGTTGTACCTGCACAAACACAAGAAAATGGGCTTCATTTTGCTTTCATTTACCCCAGTTTAACTCCATTAGCTACAAGGGAATTGACACTTTCTTCCCTCTTCTGCTGTCAGAAAGAGATTTAACTGCAGAGTTTAATCTAATTTTGTGTTTAATTTAACTCTTTGTGGCAATATAGTAATACCACTGTTATATTTAAGACCCTAGAGCAGAACTGATTGAATTAGTTATTTATCTCTAGATTTTCACAAACACTTTTTAAAATGAGCTGTAATATGTTACTTGAAACTTCATGTTAATCTGAACTATTCTTTTTTATATACTTCTTGAGAGGTTGAGGCGTGCATGTTAACATGTCATATGCATATATTTTGAAATTCTATATGTGAAGAAATTTTCCAGTTTCTCATGGTTCTTGCTATTAGTATCTTGGTTGATCACAATAGAAAGGAATTATTTAATTGAGTTCCTTAGTACCAGTTTTTGAAATCATAAAGATGATTTTTTGGAAGAAAGGTTGGCTGCTAACAGACCAGTAATAAAATAAATCATGACAACAAAGCGTTCTGCAAGCCATGGGATTGATGTTGCAGTGCCTCCACTAATTTAAACCTAAAATAATTTGAAGTTGTGCTAATTCAGAGGAGGTAGGGTGCTACAGAAGTAATCTGGAATGTACCTTCATAGTCAGTCTTGAGTCATCTGTTCAAGTGTCATGAACAGAAAAATATATTTGAACAAACATTAAAATTATATAGATTTTTAAAAATTTTGATTTAATTAGGAATCTTCCTTTATTTGCACCTTTGTTATGTGCCTTCTTAATTACTTATCCAGAAATCATCATATTTTAATCAATCCCATGCTTATGCCTTTGGTAAGAGTGAAGGATGGTAAGGGCATGAATATTCTTCAGGAGCAGGGTTTGAGGGAATTTCATCACTTCTGTTTGGATCTGTACCATATGAAATTATACATATTGCTTGAGGTTATGTTACACTGTGTTCATACCCTGCTAGATGCAGAGTGAAAAAAGCTGCAGGAGGATCAGAGGAAAGCAAAGCTGTGCTGAGACCTAGGAGTGCAGTTTACTCACCGGTGTGAGTTACTAAAGCCCTGTCTGCCAGAACAGTCCTGCCCCTTTGGCAAGCCTGATCAAAGAGGTTCACCTTTCCCTCTTTGATCTTTAGTGACTTTAAAGTAAGGCAGATCGATTATATAGCCATTTTTCTCCAGTTAATTTCCAGTTCTTTCATTAGTTGAGTGAGAAGGGTGAGCTGACTCGGGGACTGGGCTGCATTTGATCCATACAGAGGGAGTGGTAATGGTGCAGCTAACTTTGAGGAAAGGCAGAAGTGGTGCTGGCACAGTGTTAAGTTGTCTTAAGCTCTTTTCAGCAACTTCTGCAAGTAAAATGCCTTTCCCTGCTGCCCCAGTGAAGAAAAGGAAGAGAAAATAATACAGTGTTCTTCTCTCTGAGGATGGGCACAAGCTGCAGAGTGTGTAAAGGGACTGACTGGGTGAGGTTTAGGATGGGTGTGAGAGGGAAGTGCAGCTGGATTCTGCAGATGATGAAGAGATGGGGGGCATTTCTGAGATGGCCTCAGAGCAAGGTGCTAAATAACACCAGGGATGTGGGTTTGACCCTTGGATGTGTCACTCATTCAGGATTGGACTCAATGATCCTGCTGGGCCCCTTCCAACTCTGAATATTTTGTGATTCTCTACACTGAAAGTTGAGGTCATCCATCAGATGGATGGGGAAGAACCCCCTGTGGTGTTCCAGCTGGATTAAGAAATTTGGTTAAATTTTTGTCACTCGTAATAATAAATACTTTTAATTTAGGAACTCCTAATAGTTCAGATAGGATCTGTGCTGGTGTTATCTCCAAACTATGGATAAAGTAAAATCCATTTTTGGTAACTCAGAAATTCTCCCTATAAATTATTCATCCAGATTGTGTGCACACAAAAAGTCGTCCAAATAATTAATTCCCTTTGTTCAGGTTGGTTTACTCATCACCATATTTTAATGACATTAGAAGTGTTGTTTTTTCATGTTTTTCATTTATTCCAACTGATGTAAGTGCAAAGAAAATTACGAGTATTTTGTTTTTCCTCTTATGGATTCGTACTTGTTTGGTGGAGATGTGGTGGAGTGCTCCTGTCCTGTACAGCACAGTGCTAGGCTTTTAGTTAAAAAAAAGAAAAAATCAGCAACCAAGTCCAAAAGAGCAGAAATATCAGACTTCATGAAATCTATATTCCAAGCTGCTTTTGAATGAATGTAGATATGAGGTGGCAGAATTACATTAGAATATTACCCAAATTTAGGCCTTCTATTTTTCAATTGCAAAACAAACAAAAAAGATAAAATCTTTGTATATTACCACCCGTTTTCCTGCAGGATAACTTAGTGAAGGATTGAGGAGCTATCAAAAGCAAACTGGAAAAGCACAATCCATTTTGTGCAAAACAGTCTTGTGCCTGGACTTTTTGATCCATAAACTGGGCTCAGTGCCCTGCTCCTGACATGGCTTGTTCTTGGGTTGGGTTTTTTTTCCCCTTCTCATTGTTAAACCCAGAAGAATCTGTTTCCTTTCATTCCAGAGTGAAAGAGAGAATGTAACAGCTGAACTGTTGTGAAAAAATGAGATGAGGAAAACAGATAGGTTGTATATAAATGTATAATTTCACTTCAGGGAGCAAATGTCACTTACATCTCTACTCGACTTAGTTACAGAAACTAATATATATTAATGTGAGGCTGCTGCCCGTTGAAAGAAATGTTATTATGGGGCAGGTTTGGACATGTGTGTGTCTGGAATCCTTAATGCACACACAGCAGATAGCAAACCCAGCGTTCCCCAGGACACATTTGGAGGATGTGCAAGGGCAGGGTGGTGCCTGACTGTTCCCCTGCTCCTCTGCTAAGGCAGCCCAGAGCCCCCCAGCTTCTCCAGTGTCCCTGCAGCCCCCCTTAGGACTCCTCAGCCCCAGGAGCTGCAGCATCTGCCTTTTCTGGCGCATCCCTGTGCCCCATCCCTGTCCTGGGGTCCAAGGGCAGGAGCTGTGCCTAGACCAGTGCAGTGGTTGGTATTCAGGGAGGCACTAAGTGAAGCTCCTGGCTCTTTTCTGTATTTCAGGGAAACACCTTTCAATCTGCAGTGGGGAAGGTGGGACTGAGGGGGTGTCTCTTTTAGATGGTAATAAAGTCAAAAGTTTTGGTATTGACAAGATTCAGCTGTGTTTACTGTCCTTTTCAAGTGCTGTGCAGAACAGATCAGTGACATCAGCAATGCTGGCTGAGATTTTTTTGTCAGTCTTTGATGACATGCACTGCAGTCAAAAACACACACACACACAGAGATACTTAGTTTTTCTAAATCTGAAAATAAGTTTTATAGCAGATTCTTCAGTCAAGAGTAATGTGGACTTTTCAGCATACAAATTTGTGGGTTCCTTTTTCATTTTGCTTTGATGCAAGCAGCAGCATCACTAGGAGCTACTTCCTTTTTTTTTCACATATTGAATGTGCTTCTCTTGTCAGACCAGCAATTCTCATTCAGCTATAATAGCATCTTTAAAAATTAGATTATTAACTGAGATAATGACACTGGTGACCAAGAAAGGGGGAAGGAGGATTTTGTTCAAGTTAAAACGAATTGGCTTTAACTATAGACAAATGTACATTGTCAGGAAATTTTTGTATTCAAACCAGTAGTGATTGTGAAGGTCATTTTAAATTCAAAAGCAAGTCAGCACTGATAGTCGATTCTCTAAATAAGTTGGAAGGAAGTCAGAGATATTGTGCTTGCTGATTATTTTAAACTCATCCATAAATAAAACCTTATGCTTCCTTTCAGCAATGCTATCTACATCTCTCCTGTTGTGTATAAATTAAAGTCACCAAATCCCTTCTTTAACCTAAGTGAGCTTGTATCTTTGTAAATTGCTAAAATAGCCAGCCCTAGTATTTTTTAGGGCTGTTACTCCTAATGGATGTGGACTTTACATTATTTTCTTCCGTGGCCAAGTGTGTTTCCATTTGTGTAAAACAACTGCATTGTTATAGGGCTCAGTTGTTTCTGTGTCCTAAGTGGAAGAGGAATAATAATAATAAAAAAGTGTCAGTTTTAATCAATACCATCAGACATGATGGGAATTGAATTCCACCTTGCTGCTAATATATTAGGTATATTCTGCTTTATCTCCTTTCGCAGAATTGATTTGCCACTATTCAGTTCCCTTGGCTGTTGTCATGCAAATTGCGCCATTTCTCCCCCGTTGACTGCACAAACTGAGATTAGACTTGAAAATCGAGTCTCACTGACCAGCTGCTGCGATATTTTTCATGTGATTTCTCCCTCCTTGCCTTCCCAGTGCCCTGCCTGGTGCTGCCCACCTTGGCCGTCTCCGGGGAGCGCGCTGGGAATCGCTCGCCTGCAGCTGGGGCTGCAGCCTGGCAGCCAGCCTGGGCTGGGCTGCTCTTTTCAAGCAGCTCTTTCTCGTGGCCCTCAGAAGTTTGAGGGCAGAAGGGGAGAGAAAGCAGGAATTTTTTCGCTCTGCAGATGCGACAGTGCAGGCAGCGAGCAGCGCGTTTTGTCTGGCTCTGCCTGTGTGTGTGGAATGAGGGCAAGGGGAAGAGCTTGGTCTTCTTCCCTGTGTGACCTGGCGTGTCAGGAGGGTTGTTTGAGATCAGATAGAAACTGCAGTGTGGATATTCCCTCCCTGGAGCTGTTCACTGCAGGGGCTTGGAGCAGCCTGGTCTGGTGGGAGGGGTCCCCTTCTGGAATGAGATGATCTCCAAGGTGCCTTCCAACCCAAACCACTCGGAGTCCATTTGAAGACAGGGATAGCAGAATGCAAAATAAGTATCAGAATGGGCTCTGTGCTTATAAACTTTGTATTTTGTCTGCTTTGTCAGAGAGCTGATGGCAGTGGTTAATATCAGGGTTCTTGCCTTGTGCTTGCTGGTTTTGAGGATAAATGGTAGATAAAATATTTGGCCTAGGAGCAGATATTACCACAGACAGAGTTTGCCATGATCTAAGCTTTCATTAGCTCCAAAAGGCAGAGGTCAGTGATTTAGTGGCATGTGATATTAGATCTTGTTTCCACTGCTGGAGGCGAGAGAAGGGAGCAAAATCAGATGGGTTTCTTTAGTTACATGCAAGGTATTGAGTCTGTTGTATCAATAGAAATGTTAGAATGAAGTAACTTGTGGAAAGGAAGGAGAAAGAGAAATTTCAAAAGAAAGAAATCCCCAACAAGCAGATGAGCAGGCAGGATGGAACTTCTTGTGCTGATGGAGGTTTTCACCTTAGATGTGTTTTAGTCTGCTCTAATATCTGAATACTGCAGTAGCCTTTGTGTATTTATCTTTAGTGTTTCTGCAAGATGGATTAAAAAAAACCCCAAAACAAGAGAGGGACACAAGAGCTATGTGAAATGAGGCTGATTATTTGCTTTCCTCCGAAAAAATTTCAAATATTATGGGTCTGTAGTGATTCTAGACTTAAATATATTTAAGATCCACTTCACCTGCAATTGCTGGATGCAAGGGCTGGAAATGGGCCTTTGCTTCCCTTCTTGTCTCTCTCCTTCTGCTTCCCAGGTGAACTGGGATTCCTGTGGCAACACACTGTCCCACATTTGATGGGGGACTGCAGTCAGACCTGGTACTTTGATGATGCCTCATGCCACAGATTTTGGCAGTAGCTGCTTGAGTAGTTTGAGTCTCACCTTGAATGCTCTTCATCAACGTGGTCCCTTGTAACTTTGCTCTCTTGTGTACTTATTTTTAGCCTTTAATATTTGTAGCCTCAAAATTCAGCTAAAATTCAAAACAATATTTTTGGCATTATTAACTTCTATTGCATAGCTGTCAGCATGGGCAGTGTAGAAGTTTGGATTAATTTACAGGAATATCTCAAAGATTTTATTTTCACTAATGAAAACATTTCAGATGGGAACACATTTGAGATCTAATACTAAATTTCATAGAAAGTTTTCCTGAAAGGCTCTTCATCATGGGTTCCTTTGTAAATTAAGATGAAATATATTCAGTAATGGTAAATACTGTTATACAGGTAAGATGAGAGTATTTATGTTTTGTATTAGAAATAAGTTGGATCTCTGCATAAAGTACAGTGTAGTTAATTCTCACTGAAGGCAGACAAACACACGTGTGTTTCAAAATAGATAATACTGTATGTAATGAATTATTATTGTGTATCCACTTCCAGGTAAGTGTTGTGTCCTTTGGCTCATTTTTGTGTTCTCTCCCAGGAAATGGGAGGCACCTGTGGTGACACACCCAGATTAAATGAATGAGCTGCTCTTTGTGGATGTGGGCTGTGCAAATCCCTATGGCCCAGGAGGGAGGAGAGGCCTTGACCTGGAGAGACTGATGCCCTGCTTGCAGCATCTGCAGCTACTTGGTTTAAAAAGCCCTGGGCTCTTGTCAGTCTTAGAGCAGTGTTTATTCACCTGTCCTTCTCCTCGGGGAAGGGTCACCCTGTGGGTGTTGAGAGCTAAGTGACCAGCCTCTTGCCTGGACTCTCTGCTCCCACATTAACAGTCCAGAAGTTGCTTTTCACTTAGAAGATGCTCTTTCAGGTTTCCAGGCAACCGAGCCCATTTTCACTTCCCCCCACTGAGAGATAAGAGCTGACTCCTCATGCAGGGAGGCGAGACCATGACGGATTTCGGCAGCCTTTAATTGGAGCTGAAGAATAAAGTGTAGCCCTTCAATGTCAGGGCAAGTCAGCTCTTAAGAAAAACATAAGGGGAAAAAAAAGCCCCAAACTGATGAAAAACAGAAAAACCAACCCAGCACAGGTCTGGGAGCGATAAAGAGCAAACTGCTACTGTTAATTAAGGAGTGATAAGAGGTATCTGCAGGATTGGTGGCTGCAAGCAGGAGCCACGTTCAGCCTGACTGAGAAGGGCTGTCATGTCTTAGTCCAGGTGTCCAAGGCAGGTTGGAAGAGAGGGATTTTTTCCAGCTTGGCTTTTCTCAGCTGATCCCTGGATCAAACAAAGGTGGCTTTCCTCCCTGTCCCCAAAGTCCTGTGGCCAACTGCTGGTGCTCCCTCATTTCTTATCCACCCATGCAGAAGATGCTAAGACATGGCCTGCCACAGCATCACAAATCAAACTAAAACTTGATTGTGGCAGCATGAAAGAAGGTCTTGAGAAGACCTGGGCATCTCACAGCAGCATTTGGGCAGAGGCGTGATAGATGTTTAAGCAGCTTCAGATAGTCATGTTTGGAAGAAGAGATTTGGCACTGTCCCTTCCTTGGGGAGTTTTGCAGGCCAAATGGTTGCAGTAATGGATGTTAGCAAATGTACTCTTGGGGATGGTAAGGCAGTTCAACACTTAACTGAAGTTTTTTACTCTGTTGGACTCTGTTCTGTGTATTGATTCTGCACCCCTAATTCGCATTAACCTGAGAATTCTATTCTGATATTATGGTCTTTGTACTTGTCTCAAATCAAGCAAATTCTGCACAAAGTGCAGGCAAACAGGACTGGTTCTCTGGCCTTCCTTCTACCCAGTGATTGTGTCTAGGTTAATGGATTTATAATCTCAAGTAGTAGCTGTGTGTGTTCAGTTAATGTCCTGCATATTTTATAAATCCTTCCTTAACAAGGAATTATTTTATCCGTGCCAGCTGCTGTGTAATGCAGCTGCGGTGGTGACAGATACTGGCTAGCAGACAGATTTTTCTTTTGAGTTTGTTTTTTTTTTTGGAAGTGCAGTGACCTGCAGGGCTGCTGCGTGGGGAGAGCAGATGAGCTGCTGCCGCAGGTGCAGGTGGCTCTGCTGCTTTAACTCTTCCCCAGCAGCTCTGGCTGGTGGATTAAAGACTTGTGATTCTCTGGCTTCTCCTGTAATCTGGGAGACAAAGAGGGATGGATGCTGTTAGGGGCAGGGGTTTTGTTGTTCTCTCTGGGCTTGTGTTTGTCCTGCCTTATTGACATATTGGTATTCATTTAATGTCTTAGAGAGCCTAAATTGAGGGCAGAGGGTTAAATGTTATCACAAATTGTAGCTGTGTTCCAGTATTCATCACCCTTCTGAGGTCCTCCTCCACCCTCCCTCTGCAGCTCCTGCCTCCCTTTGCTAGTGCTCCTATGGATAGTGGGTTTTTTCCCTGGACTGGAAGTACTTCCCTCTAATTAGGCACCTGTATTTTGGATGTTGCCTGAAATATATGCTTTAAATTCATTTTGGCACTGTGAGAAGCAAGACACAAATAGCTGGAAATAGTATGAAATAGTCTTGCACCTGCAGTCTTGAGTAATAGATATTTTATTGACAGGTCAGCTGTCTTTTTTTGTGTATCCTCATATAGTTGTGTTTGATGATGTGTTGCCAGTTTATTGCAGAACATTCCCAGGAATGTAAGCTCTGTTAGAAAGTTGTTTGTTGATGTTTTTTCTTGACTGTAATGTGAACTGTATCAAACTATATAATATTTTTTTAATCTAAACAAAGCCTTTTTTCCCTCTGTCAGTCAATATTTCATTGTGATTCTGTTTAAAAGATATCTTCTTGTTTCAGCCTTAGCCCCTAACCTTTATTTAAACTTGAAACACCTACATAACATTTTTACAAAGGACACATTGAATAACCTAGTGAAAAGCACTGACTCTGATACAGTAATTGTATTTAAATAAGATCTTAAATACCAAATTCTCTTGTTAGCAGAGACAGAGAAGCCTATTAGTCTATTTGAATTTTCACAGCAGGAAAGCAAATGGAGTTAGGAAGAGGATTGTGTAGGACTAGAAGACAAAATTGGTCAATTAAATGCTACATGTGGGAATTTTTTTACTTACAAGTTTTGTGGATAAGTTGTTTCATTTCACTATAAAAATGGAAAAAAAGCAATGCAGGGGGAACCAGTTTGAGGTAGCTCAATGATATTTAAAATGCCACATCTGACATGCAAGATCAGACTCCATGAATAAATGATTTTTCTTGTATTTCAGTACAGTGTTATACTGTTGTCAGTGTTTTTGGTATTAGATGTTAAATGAACTTGAAATTGTCTTTTTGGTGGCAGGTGAAGTGATTTGTCAGATTTGTCTTTCAGATTGGTGAGTTTAATTATTTATACTTCCATTTAGTACAGTGTGTGTACTAAATCATTATGACGATGGAACTCTTGCCTTCCAATATAATTTTATCAATCTTACAGTAAGAACTCATGGAGTGTGACTAATTGAGATGCAAAACTTTAATAAATAGCCCTAATGGCTTGTGTCTGGAGTTTTGGGTGGATGTCAGCCCATGATCCTCCACTGAATGCAAAGTTTGCAGGAAAAGGCAAGGCTGCTGGGGTTTGTAGCAGATATGTGGAAAGGAGGATTAAAAAATACACACCCATAACTCTGTGACACAAATTATTGATTTCTCAGCACTGCAGTGTTCTTGTTGATGCTGTTTGCTTGCGGTAAAGATCTATAAAATGAAAGAGGGTGGATTGAGATTGGAAATTAGGAAGAAATTCTTTACTGCAAAGGTGGTGAGGCCCTGACACAAGTTGCCCAGAGAAGCTCCATCCCTGAAGTGTTCAAAGCCAGATTAAATGGGGCTTGGATAAACCTGGTCTAGTGGCACTAGATGATCTTTAAAGTCCCCTCCAACCCAAACCAGTCTGTGATCTAGTGACCCCCAGCCAAAGGCTGGAAAGGTTTCAGCTTCCCCTCAGTGCCTGGACCAACCAGCTGGCTTCTCTTCTCCCCAACACTCACATCTTGGTAGCTTGATTGACTTCTGCAGGAGTTTTCCACTTTTGCAAGTTGAACAAGACCCAACAGTTGTGCTACAAAATGTCTGTGAAATGGAATTGCAATTTTATGCCAGTCCAACACACGTGTATAGTCATGGCTAAAACTGCTTATTGTTTCAGTTTCTCTCCTCTGCAAGAGATGCAGCTCTCCCAGTGGTTGTTTTGTTGTGTAAACTCAGCATAAATCAGGCTGCTGACCGTGCTGTGATGAGTGGGAGTATGTAGGCGTTTTGCCTGGTCATTTACACACGTGTGTATGTGCATGGCTGAGTAGGGACCTGCTGGTCAAACTAAAGGGAAAGGAGCAAATTCACAGTGGAAACCAGGACAGGTGACCTGGCAAGAGCACAAAGTGTGCTTGTGTAAGGGGGGTGTGAAGGCCGAGGTGGAGCTGGAACTGAACCTGGAAAATGATGCCAGGAATAACAGGAAGGGCTTCTACAGGTTTGTTAATCAGAAAAGGAAGGTCAAAGAAGGTGAACCCCCCTTGATAAGCAGTGCTGGAAAACTGGTGACAACCCCTGCATCCGTTTGTACCTTCTATTTGAACCTTTTCACATTGCTTGGTCACAGCTATTAAATTAAGTAAATTGGAAGTAATTTCCTTATTCTTCCCCTTTTAAAGTAAAGGGAGTGGAATGAAACTGTGACAGGGTTTTTGTGTTTTATCCCCTTCCTGAAGGTTTCTTTTTTTCCTCGAGTTGTGATAAATATACATTGGTGCTTTGCTGTTTCAGATCTCAGATCCACTTTTCAAAGCTTGGCCTGAAGGTAAGCACCAAGTACAATTCTCATACGATTGCTACTGCTAGTGACAAGATTGGCAACAAGCCTTCAGCAAATCACTCATTTTTATTTACACCTACAACTACCTGCCATTGTGGGGAAAAAAAAATTATGCTGTGTTTCTTTCTTGTGGGACTGATGTCACTTTCCTAAGAGTGCAGTCTCAAAGACAGTGACCAAAAAATGAAAGATTCTACTTTATCCTGCCATTTTATTATTATTGGGGAAATTTTGCTTTCAGCATCTGTTATTCCTCAGTTTTCTCTGCCTTTACTAGGTAGGGGTTGGTAACTTGAGGCTTTTCTTCTTTCAATGAAAAGCAGGGCTGTAGTCTCTGCTCACATGATGCAAATGCCCTTTTTATTTTCTTTCTTTGGGCAGGGAAAAGCGAGTGGGTTGGTAACACAATGCATTCAGCAAAGAGACTGCAAATCCTATCTGCACACAATGATAAAACATATCCCTAAAAATGTAAATTAGCCCGCTTAGTCTCTAAGCTAATTTTCATGTGTATAGTGGAAACAAAAACATAAGAAGGAAAGATGTAGCTGTTTAACCAGATTATCTTTAAAAAGTGACAGAGATATATGCTGGCTAATAGCCATCTCCTGGTGAAATGTCTGCCTTACAAAGCAGTTAAGGCCTTTCCTGCCCAGAACCGCACGGTGCTTTGTAATCGGGGGAAGGCAGAGAGTTGAATTCTGTTTTGTTGTGTGGTGATAAACTGGACTGCCTCCCTCAGCCCCCTGTGATCACTGCCCTCCAGGGGCCCTGCTGGAATAGGAGCTGCAAGAGGTGTCTCAGACAGGACCTCCAGTTCCAGTCCTGCTGACCAAGGTCACCACGGACCGCTCTTCTTCTGGGCACTGAGTTGTGTTCATTCGCTGCTAGTCAGAGTATTCCTGGATATTTTGAATCTGAGAAGGAGCTAAGGGTTCATTTTGGCTGCAGGCTTTGGGATGGTCTGGTCTGGTCTGGACTGACTCCAGGGAGGGTTTGGCACTGCTGTAGTGGGGAGCAGCTTTCCTCTAACTTAGCTGCCTCCTTACAGAGCCTTCGCTGTCCGGACGGAGCAGGCTTCATTCCTAACTTTTTAACACAACTGAAGCTTTACCCAGGGTTTTTAGGTAATCAGATAGTTAAAATGTGGTTTCAGTATTGCATTTGTTCAGATTAATCACAGAAGCATTTGCTGATTTGGTAGTTTCTGGATATTTTTGGACTGGTCTAATCTTTGGTCATTCCTAGTTTGGGTGTCTTCATGTAGTACTGCATGCTAGAATGATAAAGCCAGTTAAATTGAAGAAAGGGGTGGAAAATCCCCCAGAAATTCATACTTACAGTCCTCTCAATATGACATTTCTGTATCTTGCTAAGTTTTTCTTGAACATCCATCCTTGCATTGATTTCTATTTTTCCAAGTCAAATTGACCCACTTTACATGTATTTTTCTGTGTTGTAGCTGATTTTTGAGCTTAAAGTGGGATGAAGGTGTTGGAGAAGTATTCAGAGCAACATTCATAATTATTCTCTGTAATAATGTGAAAGTACTATTAATGTGAACCTAAATGCAAAATATTTTCAACGTTTGTTACATTTTTTCAGTTTTTCTACTGTCTACCAATTCTGCTCCTTTCTAGCTATGCATTGTTACACCTTTCTTGTAAAGCAGGCCCTGCCTGACTCTAACAATTTCTGTAGATCATGAATTAATGACTCAATACTGCTTCCAAAAAAAAAGTCTAAGCTGTGGATGTACATGTATATTACCCACATTATAAACTGGGAACTGTAATTCTTTTAGCACTTGATAGGCTCTGCTTATAGATTTGCTTAAAAGTAGAAAAATTAATGTACTGGAACAATTTTGAAAGGCCCATAAATAATGAGCTGAGGACCAAAAGCTTGAAACATGTCTAAGGTTATGTTAATTATGATGAATTACTGTGAGAGGTTTGTTAGAAGCCTTTTAGCAACTATTAACCATAATTATTGCACGTCAATAAAAGCACGGAGACAATGACTGAAATTTCTCACCCTGACTGAAGGTTTATCCCTGCAACTTTCATTGTAACTGTGCCTTAAAGAAGTACATATAAGCTTAGTTCCTGGCTGTGATTTGGCTAATGAACTCTAATGAGGGATTTCTTAATTGACTCTGAAGCTGATCCAGCTGTGTCTTGGGTGTAGTGGTACAGAGGATTGCAGTGACCTTGCAGCCCCAGCACCAAGTCCTGGTGATGTTTCACTCTGATCCATTGCTGTCTGCTGACTGGGAACTGGAAGTAGTTGTGTTGTTTTGTTGTTTGGGTTTTCTTAAAGCAGTTCATGTGCATCTTTCCCTGTGTTTGTGGATGAACAGGACACAGACCCTCTGATCCCAGGGCAAAGCTGTGGGATACCAAACCCCAGACCTGGTGCCCATGACTGGGGATGTTTGGGTTTCTCTCTTGGGAAGGGAGTAAGAGAAATCTGTCTTTTGACAGCTGTTTGGTTCCTGGTGCTGCCAGCACACCCTGCAGCCTTTGGAGAGTTCATCCTCATTCAGATTGAGGAAAGGCAGCTTTTCATGGCCAGCTTCATCTTTGCAGTGACTTCCCCTCCCTAAGCTGCTCTATTCTCTCCTTAACTGAAGACAAGGCATCTGGCCAGAGACTGTCAGGAAGAAATGGAAGAAAAAGGATTCAGAGCTCATTCTCTTAGTTCATTAATGAACCATAATGCAGTATTCCTGAAACACTTTGCCCTCTTCCAGATGAAAAATATATCCTAGCAGAAAACAGTGAGGAAAAAAAAAAATAAATGCAGTGTTTTGTGTTGAGAAGTAAAGACCAAAAAAGCCAGATGTTTGATTTTCAGAATTTACCTTTTGGGCTTTTGTTTCTATAAAAATTGATTAGCTGGCTTATCTGAGTTGTGATCCAACCTTTCTACCACAGAAAATAATGGCAAACTTTTAATTTTTGCTTATAACAGTTTTGCTGGATTTGCTCTTACAAGCTTTTTTTTTTTTTTTTCACTCAAATGTCTTCATACTCTGCACATAATTTCCCATTGATGTTAATGGGACTTAAATGGGCAAATCCCTTGGGAACCCCAGGTTCCAGTGTGTGACTAGATCACCTATTTGCTCTCCTGTGATATGATGGCATTTCTGACAGTATTTGGCAGGAGTTTTTTTTTAAATGAATGCACCACAGGACAGCTGCATCCCTGGTGACACGGGATGAACTGACCTTTAATGAGTTATTTTGGCCAAAGGAGGGAAAAGCATGTTGTCATTGAAATGAGAATTTCCTCAACTGTGTTATGAGTCCCTTATTATCATCACCTCTGCATGTACATGTGTGTATATATATAATTATTTTTTCTCTCCTGTTGAACCAAATCCAATGTAGTTACAGTAGTGTTGCTATGGTGACCCAAAGTGACAGCTGTTATTTTGTGCTCCTAGGAGGACTCTGTGATAATGATGGTCATTTTCCCAAGGGGAATGGTTTGATATCAAAAATAAATCTGAAAGTAAATGAACAGGTAGCATGTAAATTAAGAAAAGAAATTCATTCTCATTAGCAGTAATTAATCAAGCCCTGTAGGATTCTACTGGGGGAAAAAGCCAATTTTAGATGGCACTATCTTGTACTGCATGAATGTAAATGAGCACTGTGTTTGCTGCAAGGAGGATGCAAAACCCTTCCTGTTTCATTATGGTATTTTTCTGCTTACACTTGACTGCCCCAGTCCCAGTCTAAGAAATGTTTCTCCTTGGGTCAAATCCTGAGGAATTCAAAAAACCCCACTGTCCTGCTTTCACATGAAGTTGATAGGAAGAAAGATGTAAAAATAAAATAAAATATAAACCACTTTTGACCCGTAAATGCACAAATACACACTTGCAATCTTTCCTCACCCTTTGAATATCTCCAGCACTGGGATTTAAATATAGAAACCCCCAAACATCACAAGAGGGATGGTGGAAAGCACAGAGTTATCCTTCCCTGTCCTACTGCTGCATGCCCCAGGATGCCCAGACACACACAGGTGCCTGGTTCCTTGGCTCTGCCCTCATCTGGGGCTGTGTCCAGCTACAGCCTTGCCTCCAGGCTTTAACTTCTTCCCTGCTGCGTGGCTCTGCCACGAGGGACTTGGCAGAACCCTTCTTTCCTTCTCTAGGCACAAGCTGCTCCTGGCTGTCACCCTGGTCACTGTTCTGCTGGGGCAGGGGAGGCAGATGGAAGGTAAATAGAAGCTGAAAATACACTTTGATGGAGCCAAAGAGTGACTTGTGGTGGAAGGGACTTTAAAGATCATCTGGTTCCATCCCCCTGCCATGGGTAGGGACACCTCCCACTCTCCCAGGTTGCTCCAGGCTCCATCCAACCTGGCCTGGGACACTCCCAGGGATGCAGGGGCAGCCACAGCTGCTCTGGGCACCCTGTGCCAGCTCACAGGGAAGGATTTCTTCCTGATATCTAATCTTTCTCTCCCTTCTTTCAGTTTAAAGCCATTCTCCCTTTTCCTGTCCCTTCATGCCACAGTCCAGTCCTTCCCTGGCTCTCTTGTCTCTCCCTGGACCCTTCTCTCCTGACCATCCCCATCTCCCTCAGCCTGTCCCCAGAGCAGAGGTGCTCCAGCCCTGTGATGATTTTTGTGGCCAGCTCTGGATTCAGTCCAGCAAGTCCAGATTTGTTCTGTGCTGATCTCATCACCTTTGCTCCTTTTCCTGCTGTTAGGGTGAAATTTTAGTCTCCCACACTGCTGTGTGAATGGCAGCATTCCGTGTCCTGCTGTGATCCCACCATCAGCATTTCCAGTGCTCTCCAGGTGTGCCCCAACTGGGACACAGAAATGTTTCCACGAGGGTGGTCCTCATAGCTCCATCTGATTCTTTGGAGTCCAAGACATTTTTTATGTCACCCTGTATAAATGGGCAATAAAAAGGCCAGGTTTGAGATTTATATTTATCCTAATTGGAGCTGGGAGGCTTACAAGTGTAATAAAACATTGCTGTTTCTAGTTCTTGTCCCACACAGCTTGTATTCCTTTGTGTTCCAAGGTGTGAATGTACATTTATATGGTCATAATCAGTTTACCCCCATTTATGAGTACTGGTAAACATTTTATGTAAATGTCAAGGTTTATAAAAGAGGTGGTAAAAGCGTCACTGCGATCACAAAAGAAAAAAAAAGGCATTTTATACCAAAACATTTAGATTTGAGGTGTGCATCTACCATGGTGGTTCTCTCTATTGTGTGACAAAGAGATAAAAATCTCTTCTTCTCTATCTAACCTGTTCAGTTTTCAGTCAATGTTGGGGATGAAGTGATGGTTGTGGATTGTTTTGACATACAGATTTTATGTTCTGCCTATCAAAAGGAATAAATACAGGTGGCTTGATTATAGTGTATTACTAACTTCAGAGTGAGAAAATACTGAATGGCAGGAAAGCTATAACAGAAATCAACCCCTGAAGCTGAAGTCTGGTAATCTAAATGTGAAATCAAGAATGTTTTCAGAAGGGAAGGTGTTAACATTACAAAAGTCTCATCAAAAGTTGGAGTACCTCCCTTGGTGCTTTTAATTCAATACTTGGATGGTGGTGAGACCATTAGATTTAATCCATTACAAGTTATTTGGCTCAGCTTGAAACTTTAATGGCCAGAGTTTGGGAGGGAAATTGGAGGGACAGGGATTCCTTCTGCCCTTCTCCTCTGAGCAGCTCCCTCTCCTGCCTTGCATTTTGTGCACCATCCTCAGGGTCCTGGCGTGGGTTTGAGCTCCAGAGTTTTTCTCAGTGCTGTGTGCACGCTTTCTGTCAGAAATGAGTGTTTTCTACATCCTCTGGCATCCTGTTTCCAAACAATGGAGGGACCCTCTGTGTGAGATTGGCTCCATTCAGAAAGGGGAGCAGCTGCCCAGGGGAGGCTGTTGCTCAAATGAAATGTTGTGAAGAATGCCTTCACTGTGTGCTTTTGAAACGGAATTACTTTTGTGTTATTTAAAAAAGGCAGGCAAATGAAAAACCAAACCCCCAGACCCTGTATTTAAGCCTGTGAAAATAATCATGCTACAAACATTTAGGCCAAAATCCAGTGGGAGAAGTTACTGCTGTCTCATGGGGTGCAACTGCTTGCAGTTAGTGAAGCTCTTGATATTTACATCCTGACTAGTGTTTATGAGGCTGGAGAGGGTTTTTTGCTTTCAAGTATATTTGTTTGGTTGTAGCTTCTTGATATCTGTTATGGCAGTAAAGAAATCTTGAGGTAACGCTGCTGTTCAAGGAGCAGGTTTGAGACACAAGATGTAATGCAGAACTTGATTTTGGTAAGGTAGATGAGAGGTTGAAATGATGGGGTTGGGGTTTATTGCTGTTAGTTTGATTTTTTGTTGGGATTGCTGAACAAGTTTTGATATTAAACACATTATTATTTACATTAATTTCTGAACAAGAAGTTGCCAAATGCGCTGCTTAACTATTTACCAGCACCTCTGGAAAACGCTTTATTCTTGGTACTAAGATGAACTACGACCAGTATCAAACCAAACACTAAAAAGTCAATTATTTGGCCTTTTGAAAGAAATAAAACATGGACATAGTAGTTCTTAAGCAGCACTGCTTCTCTTGGGGTCTCTGTGTGTATTAAGGCTTGGTTCCATGAATTATTGCCATTTGACTTGGAACAATATTTGTCCCTTCACAGCATTTGCAGCTCCACTGTGATCTTAATTAGATGTTGTTCCCGTTGCTTTTCAGTTAACCAAGGGCACCTGTTTCTCTGCTGGGAGATGATTTACACAGGCAGCCAAAAACCTTTTTAAACATGTAAAATTTGCTTGTTAAGCGTTGGCTGCCTGCAAGTAGCTACCCTGAAGTCTGTAGGTGGCAATTTCATATAGAGCATAAAATGCTCACAAACAATTCAACTTTATTGAGCAATTTAGACTAACTACATAGAATTTGGTTTGTTTTTGCACCAAAGGGTTTGCATCTAATGGGCAGAGCAAAAATATAAAAGAAAAATAAAATTTCACCTTTGTCTCAATGTCCCTAACTGGTCACTGGAAACATAAGAGAGTTTCTCTCACAGAGCGTGGATAAATAGTTCATATTTTAATTTCAAAAAGCCTTTGTGATGTTTTTTTTTTCTTTTTTTAATACTGACTGATTAGGCACTTTGGGAATGAATATGTACAGAATTTTCTTGCAGTGTTGAAAAAGGCTGAATTACAGTGAACAGCTTTTGTTCTAAGGACTAAATGGTTCCTCAGTGATAAAGAAGGGTTTTGTATGTTTTATAATGTGCAGTAGTGAAAAAGCTTAACATGAAAATATGAGGAACTGCAGATCTCATGAGATCCACCAAGGGTTGCAAGTTTATCATTGCAATGTTACACATTCAAGAATTTATGGGAATATTCTATGTTGTGAGATGTATTGCATGAGACATAAAATAGGCATCATTAAAGTTCCTCTAGGAGCTGCATAATTCTAATATTTTAACTTCTCTGTGCCTGATTTCCTGAATTTTTCCATGTTAATATTGACTAGTGTCCATTTTCTGTAAGTATCTGTGACTGTGGGTTTGCATCAATCGTTATCTTTAATTACCTTGAAGTATTATGCTCAGTAAAACCTGTGTTGTATATCCTGGAGTTGTTTATAATGCTTTACTGATTTACAATTATTAAATTATATTGCCAGAGGGTGGTGGTGGGTAGATTTTTATTCTTCCAAGCATCTGACTTTAGTAAATGCATAATTGTGTATGGAGCAAAGCACTTTCATTTCCCAGGCAGTACCTTGAATTTTTAGAGATTTAAAGGGACTGTGTAGTATTTAGGTTGTTGAATATTTCAGGATGTGAGTGAAAGCATTTTCTGGCAACACACAAAACAGCTGTTGCTGCTAATGTCCTCAGATCTAATTTGATGTGTTGTTCGGGTTTTTTTAACAGCCCCTAAACCTCCTTCCACATCACTCCTAACTGAAGCCTTTGTCAGCATGTTTTGGCTTTCACTGCTTGGCCATGGACAGTATGAAAATTATTATTTTTTAAAATGTGCTAGGTTTTCTTGGTGATATGAGAAACATAGATCTTCAAACAGTGAATAATGATTTAATTTTTTTAGAGTCGTAATATATGGTAAGCATAAGGAACCTACTGTTCCTCATAGGGTTTAATTCTACCAAGGGTAATATTATGATGCTGCACTCTGCTTATTTTAATAAGGCAATTCCTCAGGAGAGGGGGGAAAGAGCAAATTGCCCCAGATGGGAAGAGTGTTCCTGGCCCATGGGGGGCTGCTCAGCTCAGGGCTGGGTGGCTGACATGGCAGTGCCTGTCGAGCTCCTGTCTGGTTGCTCAGCTAGTAATTGTGGCAAATGACAATTTTATGGGTCCCAGGGTTCCAGGTTCCCAGGCCAAGCCGTGCTGTATTCCCCTCTGAAGAGAGGGAAGGAAAGGGGCTGTGAGCTGCTGCCCTGGTTTGAGATGAACACGGGATTTTTCATTTCAGCTGGGGTTGTGACAGTGTTGTGGAGAGAGCAAATAAGGCTCCGTTCTCTTTTTTTAAAATATAATAGGCAGAAAATGTCCACGGGAACATCCATGTTTCTATGGTTACAGGATTGTGTTCTCTTTTGGACTGTAAAGATGATAAATGGATATGATCATCCTGTACTAAACCTGAAGGGAAGCTGAGCACTAGACCTAAGGGGAGCAGGAACATGTCACAGGTTTACAAAATCCTTCAGGTCTTGGACCAGGGAGCACCTTTGGACCTCTCTGCTGCTCTTGGACTGCCCTGAAGTAGGAGCTTGCCATAAAGAATATTAATAGCTGGGAAAAGAGCATATAAATAATAAAAGCTAATAAATGCAGAGGGTCATATTTCTAGTAACTAAATTAAAGAATAGAGGCAATTTTACAGTTGAATTCATCTTAAAACTCTTCTCCATCCTAAATGATTCTGTGATTCTCTTTAGTTTGCAGTGAAGTCAAATTAAGGAAAAAAACCCAAGAAATTATGAAGCCTTGATAAAAATATTGTAAAGCTTCAGTTTCTTTCCTTTAGTAAATATAGATTCTTACTAAAGGAAGTAAACTGAAGCTTTACAATACTTAGTATCTTACAGTGGTTTCTTAACCCTACTACAAAAATAGGGTGTAAAGTGAGCCAGTCTACTTGCCTGAATTATGTTTTGTTTCCTTAGAAATAGCTGGAGAAGCTTAATTTTTCTTTTTGCCCCACATAAAATAAAGATATTTGGAAGATCCAGTCCATTTTTCTAATGAGGTTGTGCTAAACGGAGATGAATCCAGAACAAAGCTGGGTCAAGGGTAGGAACTATGGTTTTTCTGGAAATGGAAAGTTGTGCTGTGCTTTCCCCCAATGAAATATGACAGGGTTACAGTGTTGACAGAGGGATCTGACATGATGCTGCCGAGGTTGATTGGATTATGAAGGGTTTAAGTAGTAATGGGATTGGAAAGTACTTCTTGAATGAAGAGACAGCTGTAGAGGATTTCGAGAGGGAGGTTTATAGGGTTGAGTCAGTTCAGCCTCGGGGTCGTAGCCTTGCCCAGAGTTTGGGGGCTGTAGGGAGGCAGGCAGCTCAGTGCTGGGAAAGCCTGAGCCCTTCATTCAGAGAGTTATACAAACTCTAACAGAAACTGATATAAATGCCTACTTAAATAAAATAAAATAAATAAATAAATAAAAAGTCTGCTCTATGAAATTCTGCTTTCTGATCAAGGGTGAAAATGTTAAATGTCCAAAATGTTAAATGTAGCATGTTGGAGAAGGTGGTTTTAACGAGATATTACCCCACTTTCACCTATGTCATAATCAAAGACTTGTAGTAATAAAAAAAGTTTGTTCTGTAACTAGACTATAGCTAAAAGGAGTTAACAGAAAAATAATTTTCTGGAATACACATGTGTACAATGTGCTCTTTGAAAATGTTCGTGTGGAGCAGAAATATCCTTGAAACTTGAAGGTAAGACCCCTTTTAGTCTTCTCCTGTACTTGCAGTAATTCCAAATATATTTGGCAAGACTGGTTTTAAAAGAAGGGGAGGAAAGTGGTGTAGGAGCGGCTCCTCAAGCATTTCATTCCTTAAGGAAATTAAGAGTTCACGATTTCCAAACACAGCCCAATTGGGGGGATGTGGAAAAAGTGGTGGATTTTATTTTATTATAAAATAAATTTTAATAATTTATTATAAATTTAGGCAGTTTAATTGTGCCTGGAACTTAGCAGCATCACCGAGATGGTTCAAACACGTGTAAGATGAGACCTCTTGGCCAGAAGAAAGATGAGCAGCTACAGTGGGGAAGAGACCTTGCAAATGGAAAGAGATGTCTTCTGGCCTGTGCCCAGTTTTATGGCCAGTAAGAGGGAAAATATTTGAATACTTTTAGCTGTTTGAGGCCACAGAGTCTACTGACAATGTCAACATTTAGCAGACAGGGTACAAGCCTTATTGCCCTTAATGGCTGTTAGCTTTGCTCTCTGTTTTCTTCTTCAGAGCAGCAATTGTCTTGGGTCAGCTAAGTTTGTAATTGGCCAGTACCCTTGCTGGTCTATACTGTCAGCTTAGGAGATACTAAAATACCACAAGTATCCTCATCCAGGGAAGTGCATGCTTGGTTTGGAAGGAAACTGTCACTATCAGTTCACTTTTGGCAACCAGCAAATTGAGGGTCAATTTTTCAAGCCATTTATTGCATTCAGCTCGAATCATAGCTTGAAATGATGCGTGATTTATCCACTGGAGACAAGATCTCTGCTTTCCAAGGTTAGTGCTGCTCTTTTAAAAATTGCTCCAGATATGATCGATTTTTATTTATTTTATTTTTTTTTTAATATCAAATAGGATTTCACACTAGAATGGGTAAGGTGCTCATCTTCCATGTTATTTGGAGACTGTTGTAACCACATTAACCCCCTGTAAAGAAACTGATGAACAGGCACACAGATTACTGCAGGAGCAGTCTCTGAAATCCTGTGCTTACTTACTGATTTGCTTCCTTATATCCATGTTACTGAGGTGCTTCCTTATATCCATGTTTCCAGAACTTTTGATAGTCCAAAATAATTGACATACCTAGTTTTCCGTGATAAATGTCCTGCTAAGCCCAGTTCAAGGAATTTTGTCATATAATTTCTGCTATTTATAAGCAATAAGCCAATTGCTTATTGACTATAAATGCTTATCTCTTCTCTTCCTTTTTTTCTTACGGGAGGTAAATCAACTGAATCCAGCCAGGGAGGTGGTAAAATTTAGCACTGCATATCAGGTCTGTGATTTCTGTGACCTGGTGTGGAGATGAGTACTGTAGGTGGGGTTTGTTGTTTAACATTTCAGGTCACTATTACAGTCTTTGAACATCTAGAAATGCCCCTCAGAGAGTACATTAGGAGAGAGTGAGCAGTGGCACTGTCTGTTGGACCCCAGCTTTTCTGTTTGGCATGGGGAAGCTCATTCTTTGGGAAATACTTACTGGAAAATTAACTTTACCTATACAATGAGAAGTCAGAAGTGAAAACAGAAAAAATCTTCTTGAGAGTGGGCTCCTGAATGTGCGCTTTTTTTTTTTTTTTTTTTTTTTTTTTTTAACCAGGCTTTAGGGGCAATGAGGACTGCAGCTCCTACCACTGAGCCACAGCCATAGCTCAGACATCATCTGTGAATTATTTTTTTTGGCTCTGGCGTGGCAATGTTTTGAAAAATAAAAATACTTGGGCCACATCCATTAGTAATTCTTTAGTGATGTGCCTTTATACTGCAGAACAAAAGGTCATGGTGCTGTGATTTAGGACTTCCTAAGCACAGCAGGGGAGTGTGTACCTGAGAGTCACCACTGCTGTGAGTCTGAGGAGACAGAACGATTGCCCTGTGCTTGCTAGGTGACAGCTGAGTCTGCCAGTGCTGGTAGAATGGCAGTGAAAGAAAAGGCAAGAATATCTAGAGCCCACTGATAATGCAAGGTTTAAATAATACAGTTGGTAAATCAAATGTGGTTGAATCAGTGTTCCTGTTCTCTTAGTATTTCTTTAAACATATCATTACTTCTAATCAGCCTTTTCTGTTTTTTTTTTCTTTTAATTAAAAAACCCCTCTGTAGCCCTTAAATGTTACGTAAAAAATAACATTTAAGAGTCTTTTGCTTGTCTTGCCCTTTTCCCCCATATGCATGTTGTAGGGGTTTTGGTTTTGGGCTTTTTTTTTTTAATGAATGTATTCAGTATATTTCAGACAGAGGGTTGCAGGCTAATTATGATTTAACTAAAGGCTTTGAAATGATCATTATTCTTGTACAAATATGAGAGTGTGTGGATAGAAGAGGGATGAAATAATGTTTGCCACCTTTCTGACAGATTGATGCACGTCTCATGTAACCTTTAGGCCAGACAGCTTGGAAGTCTAATGAGCCTGAATTATTCAGAAGTCAGTGAAGATTAGTTTGATAGTGAGAGTATATATTGATCTGCCAGCATTCTTTCTGCAGTGCTGAGCTTCCAAAATACTTAATAACTTTAAAAATACGTTTTTATTTGGACCATAAAAAGAATTGTCCGGCTTTTTTTTTTTTTTTTTTGAAAAAATTAGGGGCTTTTTGTCAATCTTTGCTGAAAGTTAATCTAAAAAAAACCCCAAAACAACCAATCCACACAATACCCCACAAAAGTAACATGCTTTTTTTTTTTTTTTTTTTTTTTTTTTAATAATGTGACTACATCTGACACTGTCTTATATCCTTCCGCAAAAAGATCCATTTCTTTCAGGCAATTACCGGCCTCTCTCTCAGATAAGATACAGGTTTATTGAGTTTCCCACTGTGCAATTACACTTCTCAAGAACAGATTACTACGTCTGAGCAGCCTGGATGATGGAGTGGATTGCAGTGGAAAGGAGGTGAATGATATTGCAGCATTCGGGGATTTTTGGTGGTGATCTGAAATACTCAGGGAGGAACTTTGGTGTTGCTAAGATTGATTTTACTTCATGGCCAGACAGAAGCAACCTAATTCTTGCACAAACTAGTGATGTGAGGAGTTGCAAAATGGAGTTCTTTCTTTGATACGGAAAATACTAGGACCCACCATTAGCTTAAAACACACTTTCAAATTTTCAGTCTGTAATGAGGGAGACAAATAATATTCCTATGTATAAACTGCTTAGATGGGAGGAAACGTTTCTGATTTTAGCAGTGTTGGGTAAAATGCTCCTGTTTATGGCATTTACCAAAAATTATTAAATGTTAGAGCCAAAGAGGGACTCATTCATATGCAGACACTGTGCTTCCAGGATTAACATTCCAACCAACTGCACCAGGATTGCCTTGTGGGACTGTGGCTTTTGGAAGGTGAGGACAATTATTTTAAAACATGTAGGAGGTGTATGTATTTTTTTCCTAAACTCTGTTGTCTTAAATGACTTCTCAAGCCATGTGTCTTCTTTTTAAAATTAGTGAGGAGCTTTGTGTTTCAGAATAACTACATCTTGGTGAAAACTGCTTTGTGTTCCCGTGCTTCACCTACATTATGCTTGCTCAAGTTACAAGCTTATGCAAATACTTTTCATTCCGTCACTTCTCAGCAAGGCTAAAGATTTTAGTCAAGGTTTGGAAGCCCAGCTTAGCTGTTAGTGCAGGAATTATGCCTCTGCTGTAGGAAGCTGCAGATTTCAGGGCACAACATCATTTTGCATACAGCATTTTTTTTCTAATTTCAGTTTATGCTCCTTGTCTTAATTATTTACTTGATGGAGTGTAGTTCTAGGGCTGTTGTTTTAAAAAGGAAGGATACAGTGCCTCTCCCAGCAGAAGGTGCTGCAAAAGGAATCTATTGCCATTACACTATCTGAGATGAATCTGTTTGAGTCAAGAGGCCCTAAATTAATGGGAATTTTTGGTAGTAAAATAAGCGAGTCTGTGCAGTTGTGGAAGGTGGATATTGTTCCACAGAAGTCAGCTGCACTGTGCTTTAATTAAAAATAAGGCAGCTGAACCATTTTATCATATGTTGGTGCCCTTATTATTTCTGTGTCATTGAAGCATTAAATAGGTACAAAAATCCCTTCTTACCTCTACTACAGGCTAGACAGTATTGCCATTAATGTAAATGTGACTCTACTCAGTCACAGATGTCAAATGTAATGCCAATTATGGTATTGCAGGCGTTTCAAAAGTGAAGCATAAATGTTAATGTTATATAGCTTGTCCAATTTTAATAAAGCAGGTTGTTTTCCACCCATCACATTTTGATGCCTGCAGTTGTGGTGGAGTCTGGAGGGATGCTGGTGCCTGTGGAAGGGAATGTGTGCTCCTGCCTCAGAGTATTTTTTCTCTGCAAGGCAGAACTTGTAGACATGGCCATGGCAAGTGGCATCAATGCAGTTGTAAATAGTGACTGGGTGTGGGACCTCCGGTCTTGGCTTTTTCCTGCTGTGAAAAATGTCTTCATTCCCAACACTTGAGAACCTTCAGCTGCCATGGGATCTTGGCCATCAGCAGTGATCACAGTGCAGGTCTCTTCCAGCTGCACTTCACAGGAACCCCATGGTCCCAACTCCATTTCCCAGTCCCCCCCTGGATCCTTATCGGGTGTATATGGGTACATTGCCCATCCATGGTTTTCCTTTATTTTGGCTCTCAGGAGGGTGCCTTTGCTGGCCTCTCTCCTGCACACCCTCACTGCTGTTTGTCCTTTTCCCTCCTCACCCTCCAGCCCAATAGCTCTACTCAATAAGAGCTTTTATCAATTCTCTAAGTCTGGATCTCAGTATAATTCAGCTCAATTTAAACACTAATCAGTCAATTTATCATCTTGTTAACATCAAGGCTGGCACTTTCTATAGAGACAGCTGTTGTGTGCTGTAACCCTGAAGATCCCCATCATGTCTTTGTAAATAAGAATTCAGTGAACAGTTTTAAAAGATGGTAAATACTGTTTGTGTTTTCCCTTAAATTAATCTGTTTAAAGATTTAATTTTATTTTTTTGCATGTATCCTTTGTATATAGTATAACATTTGCAATCTGGCAAATAATTCTGTACCTCTAAAGTAGGAAATGGTATAATTTACCTAAACTGTGTGGTTTTCAGTGTATGCTCCTGTAGGTGTTGCTAAGCCTGACTGGATGAGCCAGTGTCTTTCTGAAATAGCAGTGTTTAAAATGAAAATGTAGGGCTTAATATCTCATTTGGTCAACACCTGGTCGGTGGAGTTCAAATCAATTAGGCAGCATATGTGGCTGGACTTGTTTTCCCTCAAAATACTGTGCTGTGGTGAATATTGAGAGTGATTGCTGGTGTTCTAAATGCATCTCATGCCTGGCTAACTGCTGACAAATGCTGTTGGAATTGGAGGGATTTAACCTGTAAAACTTGGTGTTCGACATATTTATTTAAAAATAATTATTATTACTTACTAATTATATTTACTAAATATTTTATTATTATTAAATATTTACTGAACTGGTGCTATGGATGCCATCAAAATTAAGAAGATACTTCAGAAGTCAACAAGTGTGCAGCATTTAAAGAGCTGGCTTAGTGAACCTTTCTGCTTACAGATGGAAAAATTAAAAGTTGTTGAAATCTCTAGTGTAAATCACCTCTGCATTGCTCCTGGAGCTAAACTTTTGTTCTGCACAGAGCACAGCTAGATGGTCTTCTGACCATTTAGTACAGCTGGCATCTCCTCAGAGTACAGCTGCATCAGCTTCTGAGACGTTTCCATTTTCTGTAAGGATAAAACATAATTATTTTAAATGACTTTGCTGCTTCTGGAAGCAGATTCTTTCATGACTTCATGCATTTTTGAGTGTAAGTAAAATGTGTGAGGGCAGAGTGTGCCGTCCGATCCATCCAGAAGGATATGAGCTGAGAAATGGACTTTATCCCCATCCTGTGGGATCCAGGAGGGGACACTGGAGAGTGCAAGGGCAGTGTGTCCACTGGGCTCTGTTGGGCTTCTCTGTGGATAGTATGGAATTGTCTGAACTGCTCCAGATGCTTTTTAGTTTTAGGCTGAGCACATGCCACCTGACTCCTGCCCTGCTGCCATTCCACGTGTACTGAAGTTGGCTATCAGGCTGCTGGTGCTTGGCTGTGTGTTCCTAATTAGATGGATAATCACTTGAACACTGCCTAAAGTTTTACTTTGGGAATTTGGCTCTTATAAACCCCGTTTTTATAATTAGTTTATTTGCATTCTCTTTATTCCTTATTAATAAATCATGGTTCAGATTGAGCCGACTCCTTTGATCGCGGGGTCTGGTGGTGCACAGAGAGTTTCCTCCCCTGTTGGCATTTGGAATGCAGCGCTGTGGCAGTGCAAGGAAGCATGCCTGGACACAGTTTGAGGAATTGGTGATTCTGGGTGTCCTAGCATCCTCAGGAACAGCTCTCTCCTGTTCATACATGGCTTGTTCGTGAAGTGAGCGAGGCGAGGTCATCGGTCGGTGAATCCCTGGGGGCATGACCTCCCCGTGGAACTCTGGCAGTGGCATATCCGTGCTCTATGGCATCTGTTACCATTGATTTTCATTCGCTTATTTATTTATTAAACTCCAGGAAATGCATTTCAACCGAGGGAGAAGCGAAAAAACATTTTGCTTCAGGTTTGGGGAGTATTCCTCTAATGAGGGATAATGACAGGGGAAAAAAAAAAATCACCAAACCAACAAATAAACAGGGAATTCGTGGGAATCAAAGAACTTAATGAGAAATAATGATTGTTGTGGGATACTTTGACATATGCTTTGACTTGTTTTGGGTGGCTGTGTATCAGAGAGCTGAAATTTCATGCTCTTCTTTTGGACCCATCTCTTTTCTCTAAGGCTAGCTGACCTAAGGGGTGTCTCCAGTACATAAGTCTGAAACCTCCTCTGAAGAAAATTGTTTGCAGTAGAAATAGGGTGCTTTATAGTGCTGCTAGTTTATTTTCTATCCCTTTTGCTGCCCCAGAGCTGCCAGGGTACCTGGTTGAAACATCTTCCCTTTTGCTGTAGGCAGGGTCGCCCATCTTTGCACGTGTTCTGTGACAATAGAAGTAGAAATTAATTCTGCTCTTTTCCATAAATTCAAATACCACTGCTTTGAGTGCAAGAAATCACTCCAGCCAAAAGGTCTCTGCGGCTTGAAATAGTTTAAGGTCTGTAAAATCCTTCAGGATCAGGTTCATTTACCTGAATATACGCCGTGCTTAATAAGAATTGCTTCATAACACTTCTGCACTTGAGGCAAGAGGGACACGTAGGAAGGACTCTTTCAGCTACATCAGTGAACTTCTGCCTGACCTTTGATGTAATCCTGCTCTGCTATAGCTTCATTGTATATGGAACGGGGGAAAATATCAAGAGCTGCATCTCATTCACAGAGCGCTTTGAAGTTAAATTCCCCATTATAAAACATTTTTAGATCCCTGGAGGGAAAACAGCAGAACTGCAAGCTGCTAGTCACTTATATATTGCATACATGAAGCAGGAGGAAAGTTACATATACATTGTATTATGATATACTTTATCCAAAGGGTTGAGTCGAAATATAATAGCTGAACAAGAATGCGTGGGCTCATTATGGTTCAGTGGTGTAAAATTTAGTTGGAAGAAAAATTTTTTTGATAGAGTTTGAAATAATAATTCTGAAAGAGATGCTGATCAAAGAAAAGATTTGAAACAAGGGCAGGATGGTTTTTATGTATGGACCCAAGGGTCATGTCTTTCTTCCTACGAGCTCTCTGTTACACCTATTTCCTACACACAAGGCTACAAACACAGTAACTGCATCTGGGTGCCTGAAACCCTGGGTACAAATATTCTCGTTGTGCAGAGGGTACATTTCACATTTTCAGTGAATATTTATCAGGAGATTATGGCAGTAAGCAGTCATGAAGCCAGACTTTCTTATCCTGCATGATGCCTGATATGTGTGCAAATTGGGTAACCTGGGAGCCAAGAGAGTGATCTGTGATGTCTCCCATACAGCTGGGTACAGAGTTCTGCAGTAAAATGTAGGGAATTGTGCTTTCTGTCCATCTTAACCTCTGCATCCCCATTACCCCACCATTGCTGTAACTGGATGGGCAGGAGAAAATGCAAAATTCAGGGAAGTGTATGCAAGCTTTCTGTATTAGTGGCTTAGTAAAAGAAACAGACCCAAACCAGCCCCTGTATCTGAGCAGGAAGAAACGAAACAGCCCAGCCTTGTTTTCATCTCCCTCTGTCTTATTACTGCCTGTGGTTTAATGGCTTTGAGCAGCTCCATGTGTCAGTGCTAAAATGAGCAATGGAACAGTATTCACAACTTAAGTCACTTAAATGGTTAAAGTTTAATTTGTTCTTGCAATTAATTCATTCCCAGTGGCAGTGGCAATGGTGCTGAGATAAGGCTTGTTTGTATCATTGAACTGCTGGTGTTTGTTGCCATAAAATGCAGTAAGAGCTGATGTTTTCTTGAGTCAAAAAAGATTAGCTTGATTCTGCACACTGAGAAAGTATATCAGTGTAATTGCAACATTGCTTTCTAAAGAGGAACTGGTTCACAGAACTTCTGTTAGCCATTTAATGGATTTATTTGTTGTCAGAGAATAAAAGTATTAAGGTACTAACGAGCATGGGTAATCTCTAAATAATATTTTTTAGAATTTCTTTTTAATAGCAATCAGTTCAGGTTGTCTCTTTGCTCAGTCTGATTTCAGTGGAACTCCTTAAGGAATTAAATTGCCCCTTTGGACACAGTAAGAGTAGAATTGGTAAAATTAAAATACTGAAATTTGCTATAAACTAGACTTTGCTGCTGTGCCATTTGGCAAGAGGAACCTCCTTCTGTACTGATCTAATAATTGCATTAACTTGAGGAGTGGTAAACTCTATTTTTTTCCCTCCTCTTCATACTGCATTTTAAACCTGTTCTTTCCAGTCTGTATCAGGAAAATCCTCCTAGTGCCAGCCAGCTGTTAGCTGCACCAGTGGCAAGCTGACTTGACTCAGAACAGATGTGATATCCCAATCCTTAGCTCTGGATATTGCTACAAACTCAAATTGTGGCCTGTGGTATTTTTTTTCACTCACCTGATTCACAGTCAGCCTCTGGCTAACCTTAAAATTCCTGCCAAAGTTTTAGGGCCCTCTCCATTTAATTTGTGTTGTACCTTGGCATGAATTTGTCTATTTGTAGATAAGCATGAAACTTTCCAGGCTATTTGAGGAGCTCTGTAGAGCATAGACTTACAAAACTGCACCAGCAAAGAAATGTGCCTGTACCATGCAGGTATCCTGGGAATTTAAGCACACAATGTATATATTGTAACTTAGAAAACTTCAGCTGGTTCAGAGAAATATAGGGGAGTTGTCAGCCTTTCTCATGTTTGTAAATGGAAATAAAAAGCAAACGTGCTGTAATACTGAAAGTAATTTATTAAACCTGCCATTTGGTCATCTCTTTGGAGATGGCAAAGGGAAATCACAGAGAATATGCATAATATGCTTACTCATGAATTCGTGGGGGCCTTCAGCAGGTATCATCTATTTTCGTGCAGGATGGCAGGTTATTAGTAACATTTGTAGGGACTTAAAATGCAGAACATGCCAGAAGAAAACATGTCCCTCTGATTTGCGGTGCCCATGGGAGCCATTTTCTTCAGAGGGTCATTTTATTTTGTAATAATTGGATGCTATCATTGATTTGAGCTCCAAGCCACCTGGTATCTTACTTAAGGCTGATGTTTACTGTCTAAGATGACACAATCTTTCCCTTTTGGGCTGACTCCTGGAAAGTCATCTGGGGAGCTTAGAGGGGAAAGCACTGCTTTATATAAAATGCCTGTGCAGCTTAGCATTCTTCCAAGAAATTTGTCTTTATATAAAAAAAATAAATTTTATGGCATTAGTAATTCTCCAAATGTTTTCCCTCTATATAGAAATGCTACTCTTGCTCTAATATAATTTAAGGAAATATTAACTTTATCCTAATGTTGGAGCTTCATGTGAAATCTAAATGTTACCTTGATTGAACAGTGTCTCCACTGACTTCAGGCCTCTATGGTTTGTCCTTGCAAAATATTCATTTTTCGAAAAGGGCAGAAAACAATGTTTTAAAAAATGCTGTAATCAGTGGACTTTGTCTTGACATCAAATGAACCTTTTCTTACTTAATTTTGTCTGTAGTCCAATAAATGCCTTGCTCTTTGGAACGATGATGAAAGATGTGGAAAGTGATTAGCCAACTAATTAACAAGCCATCATACTTATTAATTACAGAAGGACATGGTATGTCACCAAAAGGGTGGCTTCATGCTGCTTATGAAAAACATCAAGATACATTTCTTTTTTTTAAAACATCTTTTCAGTTGATGGAGAATAGGATTAATGTCTGTAGGCTGAAGTCACAGCCAGCCCACTGGTCTCTCACACAAATGGGTAGTTAGAGAGCTGTAGTGGCAATCAAGTGCCCAGATTTATGTGGATCTAAACAATTTTAGATATGGCCAAATGAAAAGTTAATAATAAAAAGGAATTCAGCTGTGAAATGAACTTCCAGGAATGAGCTAAACCAGTTTCCTTGCCATGCGGCGGCAATCACCTCTCTCTTTGTGTTTTATGTCCTTATTTATGGATGTAAAAGATGGAGGCAAGAGGAGATGATCTAAATGTGCACTGGGATTAGAAGATTTTTTTTTTTTTATTATTATTATTTCTCCTCCTGCAATAATTTCAGGAAATGCAAAGAAATAACCTTTAAAAGGCAATAAACAGGAATATATTCCTTTTACAGGTATTCTCTCTTAATGTACTCTTAATAGCATGAAGCAGCATTCAGTCATTGAAAAAGAAACCCCTGTGAGTAAAAGTAGAAGGAATTATTGCTTTTGTCTTGAATCATAGAATCACAGAATCGTTTAGTTTGGAAAATACCTCTAAGGTCACGGAGTCCGACTGTTAGCGCAGACCAAAAGCTTTGCCATTTATGGTGTGCTACAAAGTAAAAGAAATATAATTATAAAATTGTCCAGGCCTTTTTCTGAGCTGAAACACAGCACTTTACCCAGTCTCATGCCCAAAGTGACTCCTTCCTGTGACTCCTGCAGGCTCTCAAGGTCAGCTGCATTCATTTGATGCTAATGTGCTTTGGAAAACCAATGCAATCAATATTAGCTCCTGTGCTTATCTCCTGCCAAGGAGTTCCCTGTGCAATTTCTATTCCATTTTACTTCTCTTGAGCTAGTTTATTGCAAAACCAATACATCTTGTGGAAGAACAGATGCACACAGAAACATTCACTGACTAATTTTGTAGCGGTTACCTGTCTATTAATAACCATTCTGATAGTAATTATCTGTAGAATAATATACACAGATTCATTGTGTACAAAGAACAAAACCAGGCCACTGATGCTGCCAGACTAATTTATATTGCTAGTGTCGATTTTTCAAGTTACCTGGAAACTGCTGAAGACAGATTTAATTAAAAGTACGGCGCATCTTTTTAAACATGAATATTTAATGACCTCAAATATTCAATGCCAAGACCATTCTCTTGGCCCAATGTTCTGCCAGCCAGGAGAGGGATAACCTGTTTAAAACCTCCCAGGGAGAGTTTTACCTGGTTCTTTAGAGCCACTCTTCAGGAACAAGAAATGATCAGAGGGATGATCTCTCGTATGAGGACAGATTGAGAGATTGGGGTTGATCACCTGCAGAAGTAAAGGCTTCAGGAGAACTTATTGCAGCTTTTCAGTACTTTAAGGGGGCTTATAAGAAAGATAGGGACAGACTTTTGAATGGGGCCTGTAGCAATAGGACAAGAGGTAATATTGTTTTGAACTGAAAGAGGGGAGATCAGAGTAGATAAAAGAACGTTCCTCTGCAGTGGAGATGGAAAAATACCAGCCAGAGAGGTGGCAGATGCCCCATCCCTGGAAACACTCAGGGTTGGGCTGGTCAGGGCCCTGAGCAGCCTGCTCTTAGTCCCTGCTCATTGCAGGGGGCTGGACAAGATGACCTTTCAAGGTCCCTTCCAGCCCAAACCCTTGTATAAAATTGCTGTGTGACTGAAGACTGACAGTGTGTGTGTCTGGCAGGAGTCACTTGGCTGGAGAAGAGTTTGGTGTTTCTACCAAGGGCACTTCAGATTGAAGCACTCCACTGAATGTTTTATTGCAGGACAGCTTTTAAGTACTAAATCCATTAAAATCCTAAAGGGCAGGTATTTACTACTTAGCTGCTTTGAGAGTGTTCTGAGGAAGATCTCGATGCAGTCCTGTGCTGACTGTCTCCCACAACGGGCTGGTTCAGAGAGCTGACTAACCTCTTGCAAGACCTTGTCAGGAAGCAATCTGAAGGGATATCTTTTTCCATCCATGCCACCAATGAACAGGCAATTTAGAGGGTATTACATTCTTACATGCTGGGGACTGATTTTGCCGTTATCAAATAAAATCAAGCTGAATCTCTGACTTGGTTGTCTGCCAGTTTCACACAATGTTGCTCTTTTGCAGTGAGCCATGGAAAACGGCTTATTGACAAAATACTGTATCTGCAAGAGCTGGATGATCTGATGCTGTAGAGACTAGAGGATAATTTAATTTTCTTGGAGGGTTTGCCAGTACGTCTGTGTGAATATAGAAATGTAAGAGCTTTCTTACAGTTCTTCAGAATTGTATCTTAAAGACCCCCTGGCTTGAGGATGCCAGACATGCTAACACCATGTGTGGACATCTGGTCACTGCTCTGGGGGAAATGGGGCCATCTGCTGAAGCAAAACCAATTCCTCCAGGTTCTCTTGATGGCCCCTCATGCACACAATAGTTGAGTCCAACTCTGCTTAGTATAGTAGATCTAATGGAATCTGCAGGTCGTAGCCTGTAGCAATCTCCCAAACCCGTGTAATTAAAAACTACACATTTGTGTTGTCTGTAGTTTCCAGTCACAGCTGAGGTGTCACATTTTCCCTTCCCCAGGTCTGTCATCTCTGGCAGTCTCTAAGACCCTCATAGTCAGCCTAATTAAATGATCAAAACTACTGCTTCCATCTCCATAGCTTGTTCTCTTTCCTTTACCCAATATTTTCCAGAACTTAACAAAGCAGTAAAAACAGTAATTAGTGCTCTAATTGGTTATAAATAATAATATAACAGACTTTCTGTCAAAATAACAACCACGAGGCAATATGCTCATTGAGAATCTTTTACATTCCCAGCACTAAGGCGGTTCAAAGTAGTAAATTATATTACAGCAATTTGCTTCAAAGAAGTATAACCTGTAAATTTATTTTATCCTGACAGCTGTGACAGGCTGCACTCCTAAGTGTGTATTTGTTTCAGGTCTGGCTGCTCATTTCTTCTGATCCACACTGCCGATTAAAATGTTGTGTCTGTGCCTAATTTTGAATTTTCGCTCTTCGCCGTGTACCAATTCATAAGCTCCGTGCTTTGGGTATTTCCCTCAGCTTCACAACCCTGGTGAAATCTCGGCAGCCCCAAGGTGGTGTCACCAGTGTTTTCTTTGTCTCTGGCAGCTGGTAAATTATTAATGATGCTGCTAAAGGGGAGCGGGTGGGGGTGCTGGGAGGGCAGGGGGAACTTGGGGGAGCCCTGAGCAGCTGAAGGGGGTGCAGATGGCAGGGAGGCACAGATCACTGACCACCAGCTTTCCACATCTTGATTTTTTTTTTTTTTTTTTTTTTTTTTGCCTGAGGGCAGGACAAAAGGGTACTTTGCAGCAGCAACGCTGCAAAGGAAGCAGATGGATGGAATATGTGAGAAGAGCTTGTGGCAGTGAGAATTTGTACTTTATAGCTGTTGATAGTTTAGCATTCTTAATCTTTTTATTCTTATGTAAACCTCTGACAATTGACTGCTATGTTGCCTGGCATTTCCCCTTCCAAAATTAGCAGAGGTGCAGTGGGGGAAGGAGCCCTGATGTTTACCACTTGCCTGCTGGTTGAGATGCTGCAGTGCTGATGTCTTTTATTGACACACGGTGCTCTCTGCCATTCACGAGGAGCGATGAGGTAATCTGGAGACAGGTCTCTCTCCACCCACCCAAAAGTGATAAATACAACCTTTGGCAGAATCCTCAGCTTGCTCATTTGCCATAAAACCCTTGAGAAATCTCTCGTGTATATGAGACACAGCTGCAACCAACAGCAACGTTTGCTGCATATATATTTTTTCTTTTTTTACAGGGAAACCATGAGAGTGCTAACTGAATTATTTAATGTTGTAGGGTTCTTATAAATTTATAGACTTTCTTGATAGCTGTTAACACTTGATAATGCATATGAAGGCTGGTTTTAGTATAAAAGTATCATAGTTTACAGTGTGATCCCTAAGAAAGGGGAGGGGAGAGGCTTTTTTTCCCCCTCCCTTATCTCTCTTGTAGGTGCTCACAGTGAATCTCTCATTTTGGCTATTGCAAGGGTAGGGGAGTAAAGGAGTCAGCAGTACATCCCAGCTGAAAGGCATAATCTCAGATTAGGGCTGTTGCTTTTTCCAAAATACACTGATTCAGGACAAAATGTGCCCAGGAAGGTTGACTCAGCTCTTTCTTCTTCCAAGGCAACATGCCCCAGAGGCTATCCCACCTCAATAGGGTTGTGTTCTCAGTATTGAAACCAAGGGGTTTGTTTGCTCAAAATAATTATTGTGACTATCCTGGCGTGCTTCCCAAGGCTTCTGGAAGCAGAACTCAGACTGCTCTGACTTGTCTGCTGAAGCACAGTCTGTCACTTTCTCCCCCAGCCCTGGTCATGGCTGTGTTTCAATAAAACTGCAGATATTTGCAGATACTTAACACTTTTAATTTATTTCAAATGGAAGTTATTTCTTAGTGGAATTTGTGTTGTAATACTTGCTAAAACATGTTAACAAAGCTTTTTTTCTAAAGTAATTATGAATCTATTTGAAATTGCAGAAGAAATACTAACCCAGGTGCCCAAAGAAGAAGCATCTAGACTGGCAATTTTCTTCCAGTGGATTTTTAGAACACGTTTGTATTTTCTACAGGGTGATTTTTTTTTCCCTCAGTAGCACTATTCTTGAGATGTTCAGTGTACAAATGGGTTGATAAAGACAAAGCCTGGTCAAAGGGAAGGTGTGAGACAGGTGACTTGAACAAGCTGGATGGAGTTGCCCTGTCGGTGTAGTTGCTTTCCTCGTGTTGTAGTACTTATAGCATATAAAATGTTCCTAAAATATTGTAAATACCTCCTTGATAGACCCTTAAAGGTGACTGTGAGCAGAGGTGTATCCTCTTCAAATATTAATTCTCTTTGCCCTCACCCATGCACATCCTATGAGCATCTAACTGGACGTTGTCTTTCCTTATAAAATATATCAGTTGCTAATAAAAATGCTTTAACTGTGATGGCACATGGCAAAAATGATCCCTTCTTGCTAAAGGTTACAGGGCAGGGAAGTTAAGGATATCCTTCATCCTGCCCCCAGAATTCTCGATGGGAAGGATCTGTGGTGAATGTATGTGTAATTAACGTTTGGATTATAATTTGCCTGTATATCAGAGATGAATCAGGTAATTTTGCTTGTGGCTCTTGCTGGGTTTGACTCACAAGCCCGTTGAAGTGGGTCTGAGTTCAGCAGTTTGTCTTGTAAATCGGTTGGAATGTAGCTCCAGGTGGGTATTGAGCTGTAAAAGGAAATCTTAAATTATAATTTTTTCCCCAGTGCCTGTTGAGGTGGATCTGTTAAGGTGAGGGCATTTTCCAAGGGAATGGCAGCAGACTGTCCTCGATAGGATTTTGTCTGTTTAGAAGGGTAGAACCTGCCCTCTGCTGGGTTCTGCAAGTACTGAGACACTGATGATTTACAGAGATTCACATTAACACTAATAAAATGATATTTTGCCATAATCCACTTTTGCTAGTCTGCCCCAAATTTGCTAAGTTATTCTTCTGTGTTTCAGTATGCTGGCTTTTAAAAAATACATTAAACTAACTCACTGAAAATGAGCATGCAGAAAAGAGCACTGTTGGTGCCTCAGAGATGACTTCCAAGTTATAAATGGCAGATTAAACCTGGATATTTGAGTTTTAACTAGAATGTGTAGATACGGTCTTGGAACAGCAATCAGAGGTGAGTTTTTAATGTGGCTTTGGATCGAAAGGTGTTGTATAATTCTGGAGTTAAAAGTCTTGTAAAAATGTATAGGTACCCAAACCAACTCAGAGGAGTGGCTGTGCAGAGCCTGACTTGCAGGTGAAGTGTTAGGGGCAAAATGCTGGTTGGAAATGGCTCTGGGCTGTCGTTGTCTTGCAGTGGTCATGGTCTGAGGGTGGTGAAACACTGGCACAGGTTGCCCAGAGTGGTGGTGGATTCCCCATCACACTGAGCAACCTGATCTAGCTGAAGATGTCCCTGCTGTTGGGAATGACCTCTAAAAGTCCTTCAAACCCAAACCATCCTGTGTTTCTATGATTGTCCCATCCTGAGGTCTTACCTGTCTGGTAAGTCCTTTGTGTGAGCAGGTTTGTGGTTTTTTATGTGAAAAGTTGTGTTAAACTCACAGCTGGATGCAACAGAGGCGACTGAAAACTGAAAAGAGGTTAAAAGAGGAAGAATAGCCAAAGGCTTGAAGCTGTTCTTCATGGGAAAGAGGTTTTTCCTTCAGGAAAACCTGTGGTGGATGGTGCCTTCATCTTTTGCAGGTGCTTCTTTCCCAGAGATGTCTGAATCACATTGCTCACTTGTAACCAGAAATCGCCTTTTGAAATCAAACCCAAGGAACAGATCTTGACAGCTAAATTCAGTGTGGTTTGATATTTAAGGATTGCCGTTGAACTTTGGATTTGGTTTTGGTTATTTTTACTTTTCCCCCTCCTAAATTACTGGAGAGAAAACAGCCAAGCAAGCAGTGCAGAACTGATGGCTAACCAGCTGATTTATGGTGTTACATCTTAAAACTTGGTTTTACATAGAAGAAGGGAAGAATTCAGGGCTTTCCTGAATTAAAGATTTTTTTTCTGCTCACTGAAAGATGTTGTTTGTATTTAGTTTTAGTTTAGTTGACCTCTGAAGAGGATCTTTTAACGAGCTCTTTAACTCGGGGTCTCTTCGGAGCACCGTGATAATTTCTCTGAACTGCTGTGTGCTGTTTTTGTACTTCTGGTCCCTCATCTCTGCAGTGGTCCATGCAGACGTGGGCTGGTGATGCCTCTTTGGGACCAGCCCTTGTCTCTGCAGGGCTGAGCCAGCGTTTGCTAAGAGCAGCACAAATGTTTCTGGCCCCTGCTGTGGGGAGGGATAATAACGAGGCATCATTTCCTCCTCTGCCTTCTGTGTTATTCCCAGGACAGGAGTTAATGACAAGCAAATAGCATCGCAGGGGAAAGGCAGTGTAGAAGTCCTGGCTGTGTGTGTCTGTTGGGAATCCCATATAAAGCTATTCTGTTGAGTTAATTTGATAAATGCTGTAGAAAATTGCAGTTGGGAAATTAGAGTGTGCTGAAAGGCCTCTCTGCAACACACTGCGAGCTGGGTTTGACTCTGCCTCTGCCTTTGGCAGCTCCAGGAACAAAAACACACCCTGAGCCCAGTTTTCCACGCTGAAGTGGCTCAGAAATGAAGTTGAAGGGCCCACCGGGCAAGCTAATGCTAGAAAATTTAAATAAAAGTATCAAAATATAGATGAAACATTGAGGAAAGGTTTTAAACAAGTAAATAAATACATATATTGGGTTAAAATGCTTCTATTGGGAAACAAAGCTTTCCACAGGAAATACCTGAATTTTAGGCTTCTCAAATGATTATAATTTGTCTTGGACGTGTGATACCCTTAAGTCACGAAATGTAATAGTAGGTAGTTTTGAATCAGCATTAAAGTCAGCTTTTATTTTAGTTTATTTCTTTCTCAAAAACTCTTCCCATATTTTGAGTTGTGGTTCCTGTGCGTTCCCTGTCCTGGAACAGGGTTTCCCTTTCTGGGGAGGCAGGAGGGGATGGAGCTATCCATGAAGGAGACAGTAGCTCTTGGCACTCCTTGTGATGATTTTGTTGTCCAAGCCAGTTATGAGCCTGCACAAGAGGTTAAAACAGCAGAAAGGGAACTATGAAATGCTGGGAAACTGCTGCTCACCTTCTTTTTTATATTTTTTTAACTTTTTATTACTTTACCTGCTGCAGAAAGATTTCTTGTTCAAGTCCTGATCTGTGTATTTTAGCAGTGTTATGTTAAATTAAGTTAAAGAAGTGGTAGTGGTAGTCTTAATACAAGTGTGTGTAAAACAAAATCTGAGAAGCCATATAGCAACCCAACCACACGGTTTTAAAACCTAATTTCCCCCCCCACAAATGTGGGCAATTAATTGGTTTACAGCAGCGAAATTAGAGGTGTCCCTTTCTCATTCCTTGCTTGGGGGTCTCATTCAAGCTTGTAGTCCAAGTGTCCAAATGAGGAAAAGCCAGACAAAGACCTGTGCAATGCTTTTTTTTTTTTTTTTTTTCCAGATTTATCATGCAGATTTTAAGGTAATTCCAATGTTTTGCAATGAAAGCTGAGGATTGCATGTAATCAGGAATATCTGCTAAATCATCCCCCTTCAGGAACCCTCCTCATCCTCTCCAAAAATCAGGTTTATATAGAAAGACTGATGTATTAAGCACAGTTTGCTGTAAGTGTATTTTAAACCAGACAAATTAACTGTGTGACAGAGCAGGATTACAGAAGAACTCTTGCCTGTTATGCTGTGGATGTTTTCTAAATACACACTTCAAAAACATATAAAGGAGAAAAAAAATCCTTAATTCTTATTCAAACAGTGGACACACATTAATTTAAATTTTAAAAAAATAAATTGTCCCATCTTTAAAAAATAATAGTTCAGCAAAATTTAGAAGTGTTCATAGAAAATGAAGCCTGATTACTGAAAGTAAAAAACTTGCAACTGCTTTCCAAAGGAAGGAATGGTCCTTGAGGGGGAAAAAGGACCACAACTGGAAAATGAATTCTGGGGCAACAGACAAATGTTGACTTTTAGGATAGCTGTAACTGATTCCTAGTTGCTCTGGTGGGCTATAAAAATCCCTCTTTCCATTTGCACCACCTGGAAGCCACAGCTATCCCTGAGCTACATTCTTCTGTTCTGTCCTGGAAAGGAGAAAAGTGAGTGACCCCACTGGCATTTAAACCTGTGGATTTAAGGAGTATTTCACTTGAGATTAGCCCACTAAGCCATTCCTTCTGCCTAGTTAAACAATTTTATTCCAAGAAGGACACGGGAGTGCAAATATTATTGTTAACTGTACTTGGAGGTAGGAAATGTGTATTTCTGTCGCTGGTGAGTTTGTTTTATCAGCCCCTTTATTTTTGAAGGGATAGCAACGTGTTCATTAGGAATGCTGTGATCTAAGATTTTGGTTATTCCTCTTCTGTTGGATCATATTTGAATACCCAAAAGTCCTTTCCCCCTTACTTATCCTCATCTCCCCCAGGTACCAGGGGAGGTCTGAGTAGCTCAGAAGCTCTGCAGGCAAGAGAAGTCTGGGGAGCTTCCCAAGTTCTCCTGATGGGTGCAGATCTGGTTTTGATCTCCTCACTGCAGGCTGGCCACAGCGAGTTTGCATGATTTTGTGAGATGGAAAAACATCAGTGATAAATCAGTGCACTCATTTTGCCTATCAAAACTGCTCTGTAAACTCACTTTGCAGCTAAGAAGAGCAATTGCAGCTAAGTGGCTAAACTCAAAGCACTGATCTTTCCTTAGTATAAGGATGCAGAGGTAAAGTAACAGAACTCATCTTTTATTTCCTCAAGCATTTTTTTTTTTTCTTTCTAGAGCAGCTAATGTTTTTTAACATTCAAAAAACACCAGCCAGTTCTGGACACTTGATATTCATGGTAGTATTTTTCCAAGAATAATAAAATACCCAGCAGAGAAAACAAACTGCCTCAAGCACACAAATAATGATTTAGAGACATTTTTCACAATGCAGAAATGTATTCCTAAAATACTTTTGGGGCATGCTGCCTTTTGCTTTCGCTAATTCTGGGTATTTCTGGCACTGGGGACCTGTCATTGGCCTCTTGCTGCTAGGACTGAGGTGGAATTTGCTGACAACAGGGGGCAGAGCGAGTTTGTGTTTTAAAGGAAGAGAAATCCCTGTCAGAGCAGTCAGTGGTTATTTTTTTTATTCCAAATGTAAGCCTTGTCTTATGAAAGAGATAATAGCAAGTACTCCTCTGTTTAAATCTGCTGTCCAGAACTTGTGGATGTCAAAGCATTTCAAAGGCTTGCTTGCTGTCTTGGATCCTCTTTTATAAAGCAGATAAGGCCGTTAAGCTATAAGTTTGTATTTATTTAGGTTGATTCAAAATCTTTTTATTAACTGTTTATTTAATTTTAGCCACCCAATATGGCTCTGGCAAGTTCTCAGCATACTTCTGGCTGCCTTGACTGTCTAAAGAGACTTTTGGCAGGGTCCTAGGTCTGGGATTTGCACGCTTTTTCCATCCTAACAGGCATGCTTGAGGCGCCTAACCATACTTAGAAAATAAAAAAGGAGCAAACTTCACTTAACCATGAAAGGAGTAGGAAGGGGATCTGTTGCTGCCGTTATTACCTCCACAGTCCTTGATCTAATTTGGACTTTGATGCTGATGAAGTGGCAACCTGGTTTCTATTGCACTTAAAGAAATGCATTAAAGCATCTGAAATGGTGTTTGTAAATTTTTTGCTTTATTTTATTTAAAGGGGTAAAGCATAGATTTGAGAGTGTACTTGTATTATTTATCAAATATTCATAATTGTCTGATAAGGTAAAGAAAGCATTGATTCTGGGACAGACTAACAAAAGTTGAAGGCTTTGTCTTAAACTATTAATTCTTTACTGTGGATCCAGTGCTCCTGGCCTGAATTTCATATTCATATGTGTCTGAACAATCACCTATGGCAGGCATTGGCAGGTATCAGAGCTGCAACAGCCCACAGGTAACACAGTGCTCCATAGTCCAGAATCTTGGATTTTCCCTCCCTTTATGTTGGGATTGGATTTCCCAGCACATCTCTTGTACAGTCAGAACATGGACTTCTTTGTTTTTAGCTGAGCCCAGCTGAATTATTAGGGGCATTGTTAAGGCAATGGCTAAGGGCAGTCTTCATTTAGAATAAGACATTGGAAATTCCATGTATGTTCTTTATATGGAAATGTTTATACAATATAAACTTCTGCTTAGGAAAGCAACTCTTTTTCATCTGGACAGTCTCTCCATACAATGCATCATGCCAGACAATAGATGAAGTGTTTTAATGGTGGTAAACAGTGTGTGTGTGTATGTATATACATATTAAAAATATATATTTATATATATATTCAACCACATGTGAAATGTCCTTTCATTTCCTGCCTTTTAAGGGGAGATTGTATCGCAGAGCTACCTACCCTCAGTAGGATGTGGAGCTCCCACACTTGAATGCCTCAGAGCTCATTTTTCTGAAATGGGAGGGAGACAAATTACCTACATGTTATGATGGACAAATCAATCCCTTAGAAGTTGTAATTAAAATTCTGCCACATCTTGCAAAAATTACAGGGAAATCGCTTTGAAATTATAATAGCATGTGTAGTAGCTGTTTAAAATACAGCTACTATTCATAAATTCCTGAAGACAATATTCATCTAACGTCTAAACTTTTGCATGGTCTCTGTGTAGCAGAAGAGACACAGTGTTTCCCAAAATAATTTTTACTAGTTCAAATGACTGCAAATAAAAATTGCAAACGTTTTTGCTGTTCGTGCTTACACATGTGTGCTCAAAAAAAATCTATTCTAAAACTATCTGTTGTACAGTTGCTTTTAGGGATCAAAGGAAGGCAACAGCAGCACAACCCAGTGCTCCCTCTGTCCTATTTAAAATTGTGATGTAAATAATTTTGTTTAGATTATGTTCCAAGATTTTCTTCTAACTTTAAAGGAGAGATGGTAGCAGCATATCCCCTTACCTACCACATGCACTGTCTAAATATGGCTTCTCTTTATTAAAAAGTCAGGTATCTAACTCTCTGTTTCCCAATTACTGCCTTTCTGCACTTCATATATATCACTGATGGACCCAGCTACTTCAGATATCATGCAAACCTTCATTAATTCAATGCACTGACTTGAGCAGTTGGACCAGTTCCTACAGCTCAGGTATGGATGAAGAAACCACTCTGAAGTTATTTGGAATGAGTAAGTGCCAAAGTATCACTGACTTTGGCTGGAATTGGTACCTGCCTAAGGCTTTCCCTCAAATAGAAACACTTTTCCCAAACAATAAAAATTGTCAATTAAGGAGCAACAGTATCTTATCCCATAATGGTTTGGGTTGGAAGGCGCCCCAAAGCCCATCCAGTTCCAACACCTCCCACTATCCCAGGTGCTCCAAGCCCTGTCCAGCCTGGCCTTGGACACTTCCAGGGATCCAGGGGCAGCCACAGCTTCTGGGAGCAACCTGTGCCAGAGCCTCCCCACCCTGACAGGGAAGAATTTCTTCCCAATATCCAGTCTAAACCTGCCCTCTTTTCACAGTCAGTAGTTGCTGTATTCTGTGCTGCTTTCCCTTGGAAGAGGAAGGCACCCTGCTATTTCCATCCTGCAGCAATAGATGGATCTTGCTGTTGCTCCTGGAAGGTACTGAACCTTTAAAAAGTCAATATTCAAAGAAACGAGAGACAAAAATCACGTTTTGATTGCCTGATAGGGGCATGGGTATTATTTAATAGGCAAAATAAGGCACAATTTCAGACGAGGCACCTGTTTCTCTCTTTTTGCACTGTGGGGGTTTGGGTGGCTTTGTTTTGGTTTTGTCCCTTCCCCTGCACAGGGAAGGCCCTGAATGCCAACTAAACTGGTTTCAAGGGTCGTTTATGTCCTTCCTCGGGAGCTGTCAGATCCACAAACACATTCCCTGGGAACACACGGGTTCCCTAGCGCGGCTCCCTAGCCCGGAGCGCGCCCGGGGCTTTCCCTGCGCATCCCGGGGCTTTCCCTGCGCATCCCGGGGCACCGCTCACCGTGACCTGCCGGCTCTGGGCCGGGCTGCCTCGGCAGAGCTGTGTGAGGCCATGTCCTCAGGGCATGCCTTGTGTGCAGGGCAGCTCTCCTGCCTTGGAGCCGGCCCGGCCGGCGCTGCGCCGGGCAGGAGCGCCGGGCAGCCGCGCTGCCCCCTCCGCTCCGCCTGCCTAACAGCTTCGTTTCCTCTCTTTTCGGCGTGTCCATCAACAAAACGCTTTCCATCACTTCGGGCTATTTTTGTCGCCTTATCACGGCTCTTTCCTTGGGTAAATAGCTGTGCCCGCGGAGCGCTAGGTGCGGGATGCGTGGGAGGCGAGCGGCTGCGCTGCTGAATCCCTGCGCTATTCCCAACGCTCCCGTGTCAGCAGCATCCTTCACGAAGGAGAAAGAGGGAGGGGAAAGAAAAGGAAAACAAACAAACAAACAAAACCCAGAAAAATTTTATAAATTTTATGAATGAAAAATATATTCAAGGAATTAAAAAGCAGAGTCACTCTGTTTTCCGGTTTGGCTGGCTGTGCAAGCACCTGTATGCTCATTGTTGATTTTTAGGTATATCCCCCTCTAGTTGTTTTAGAGTAGCAGTTCCTCTTATCTTATCTATGCAATCACCTGTATGCTCGTTGTTGATTTTTAGATATATTCTTCACTAGTTGTTTTAGAGTAGCAATGCCTCTTATCTAAGTACCTGCTGGAAAAGGTTGCCGGGAAAGAGTGGAAGCTGAGGCATGGACCTGTCATTATTGTGTTTGAAGATTCTGATAATTTGTCTTTAAAAAAGTTAAAAATCATTGTAAACAAGTGGGGACCAAAAAATCTCCAGTCTGCAGAGAAGATTCCTGTTGCTCTAGCAAACATGTGATCTTAGAATCACAAGCTATTCCAGGTTGGAAGGGACCCACAAGGGTCATCAAGTGTGGCTCTTCAGCGGATGATCCATACTGGGATCAAGCCCATAAGCTTGGTGTTACCAGCACCATGCTCTGACCAGCTGAGCCTGTACGTGCTTCTTTATGTGCTCTTTGCTATGGTCTGTTATAGCTTAATATTTTCAATAATTTTGAAGGGTTTTCCATGCTGCTCCACCAATTAGAAAAGTAATTGTTCCGCTTCATACCTTTTTCAGGAGATTTTTGTCAAGATTCCCAGTGAGCTTTTGTTCTTTTTACTGAGGTTTACTGAATTTATAATAGCTTAAAATTTAATAGGGATGTGGAGGAGGGAATTACATAGGTGCACATTGATGGAATGAGCACTTGTCTGAATCTTGAAAGCTTTTTCCAGAAAATACCATCCTTTTCCCCTGATTTTATATAAACTCAATACATTAGTAGCAGAGCAGGTACTGATTTAGAAGAATGTGTATCATATGTCAAACTGTTTTGTAAAGGGAAGAAGAATATATGAGCACTTTTTAATCTCTTAAACACCCTCACTTTGTTAGGGCTTAAGTTAATGTTGGCATGCATTAGCTGTAGGACTTCTTAGCATTAAATTGGAGTAAGGATGTTTTATCTGTTACTGGGTCATTTGTTTCACACATTGCATTAAAACAAATTAAATTGAACATATTAAAAACACTCCTGCCTTCCTTAAACACACAGAAGTTGACCCAAGGAAATGCTAACTGATAAACTTCCTTAAGATGGAAGCAAAGTTTTCGGGTGCTCTGTTGTTGAAAAGGATTGCCTTGAAGAGAATAAAGAAGTGTCTGTAACACAAGTTCTAAAATAGTTGAGTTAGAAACCCAACCTTTGTTGGTTTTTTAGCGTGTCTTGGGGTTGAGGCCAATGCTTTTCAGAACTTGCCTGGTAACTTCCTTGAAACTGTAAGATGGATCATATTTGGCTGACTGTAAAAAATGGCTTTCCAAACTAAAAGATGGGAATCCAAGGGAGCTCACAGGAGCTAGGAATGCAGATGGAGTTGGGAACCTGACAGAAATTGACTGTGGTGGTATTTGAAGGTCATTTGATATAATTTGGCTACAGATTAACTTGGTCTTGAGAAAAATTACAAATTAGATGTCTAACATATGTTAGCCTTACTGAGAATCTTGTTATTCAGCAAAATATTACTGCATTGGTGGTGTAGTGATGATGCTGTGAGGATAGCCATTCTAAAACCAAACTTAAATTGCAACTTCCATTACATTACTACCTTAATTTGTAACTGGATGTTAACTTAGGAAATAGAGCATCATTAACCAAAGGAGCTGGTGTGATGTCACTGCAGTTCCCCTGTTCTCAGTGTTCAGCCTCATCTATTCCCACAGTACAATGAATTCTGTTGCTGTTTTTCATTTCTTCCCTGAGATTCACGACTTTGAGTTATGCCATGCTCTTACTACTCTCCTCTGTCTTGGATCACAGCACTCCCATATGCATTTTGTGCCTTTTTAAAAACTGAATCTCTAACAATGGGTTTCACTTACTAATTTTATCTTCTATTCTTCTAGATATAATAGCATACATTATCTGACTTGATTTAATGAAATAAAGATGGTTACCTGAAAGTAACTCTTCAGTGAAAATGTCGAGGTATCATTTTTTGTCTTTGGGCTCAGTAGCATGGTGCCCTTTTTTTTTTTTTTATACTGTTGTTACATGCATTAATGTGTAAGAAAAACCAGGCCTTGACATTGTCCTTGGATATTTTTGGTTGCAATAGCATTATGGCTTTGAAGGATTAATACTTGTAAAACTAACACTGCTGTAATTGGCACTTGCTGTTAATTAATAGTGAGTGTCAAGAGTAATTTGTCTCTTCCAAGCAGGACAGAGCAGTTTCAGACAACCTTGAATGAGCTTCTATCTGTACCAAGAATTTTGGATCTTCTCATTGCATTGAACACCATATTGCCCCTACATCCTAGCCGAGGGAGAAATCAGAGCAGATTTTGTAGTGCAGTTGTTTAAGCTGCAGCTGAAGAGCTGCCCCTTGTTCAGTTTGACTAACCTTGGAATATCAGTGGGATTTCAGTTGTCAGGCAACTAAAAGCTTTGCTTGTGTTTTTATCTTTTTACTGATACCCGGGTGCTTTGTCATCTAGACTAGTGTGTGTTTCATCCCACAGAGGACTCTCTGTGTCTAATATTTGACCTGAAAGTGTTACTAAGAGGAGCTGTTAAACTTACAAATCTCCTTCCCTCGTGCATCCTAGGACTCACAGTGGTCACTTGCGTTGTCACATAGTGAAACAGGCTGAGCTAAAGGGTGCTAAGGATCAAGTTAATTAGCAAAACAATGGGAAATGTGGATGTTTCTTTATATTTCTCATTGCATTAATCTCACTCTAAAGATCTGTGCCAGTACTTGTAGCTTGTGGAGGCTTACTTACCAGCTTTATCACTGTTTTACACTAGCATGTGTCTCTTATCTAGAGGATGAAAAACAAGTGATACTTGTTTGGAAGAAAGCTGACATAATTTGTGCCATGGGTTGTCAATTAAAGCAGTTTTTTTAAAATCGGCTCTGTCAAGTGGGATAGGGCAAGGGGTGAAGGAAAGAGAAAGCAAGACTTATCTTTGTTTTTAATAAATACATAGATTGCTTTAATTCCTGTTTGGAAATCTGAACAAATGATGGTGCAATCACCATTTTTCTTGAAAAAATGAGAGGTGGAGACTTCCAGTTACTACTGTAGTGGTTTAGATGTTTATTCTCAGTCCCAGAGAGCCTGTTTTGGACTCCAGTCCTCAAAAGGTGAGGTGTGAACCCACACCTGCTAGAGTGGTCCAAGAGCATTTGGATGCAGGATTCAGGATAGGATTTTATTAGCCTCTTCTTTTTTGCAGCCTTGAAAAACAAATAAAAATCTGGGGTTCTGCATGGTGTGAGAACTTGCCACCTTGCCTCCAGGTGTGTGCCATAGCCAGCAGACACTGTAGTCAAGTGAAATCCTGTCAACAGGAGAGGAGCCACTTTGGCTTGCCCTGAGATGCAGTGATTGCAGCACCTGGCAGGCTGGTGCAAGGATTCATTCCAGTAAGAGCTTGGGATGGAGCCAGCAGGGAGTTGGAGTCCTGGTGCTACTGGGGAGTCCAAAACCACCACTGCCACACTTCTTGTTTTCTAGATTTGCCTGTGAAAAACATGTTTTTAAATTTATGCTTTTTTCATGTATTAGTTCAAAGTCATCACCAGGGATGGTTTAACTAAAATTAAGCTTGAATGGATAATATATCTGCTGAAGAGATCGTGCAGCTTTGATAATTGGAATTTTCCAGTGATCATTAGGTAATGTGATTTTGTCAATAAGAAGGCCTGTGCAGTGACTGAATGATCTGGTTTGTCTTTCTGGCACTGAGTTTTATCAGTTATTAGGAAATCGGTGTGTATCACAGCTGTGGGGTGAAAGAGCAGCACTGTGGGTGAGCTCTGCAACTTGTCTCTTTCTATTAAAAATTTGTCATGGATAAATAGGAAATCCTTTTGTGAAGGGTACATCAGGTGTTCTTGACTTCTTAGCACTGCAGGAAACACTACAGAAAATAACATCAGTGTTTAGTAGAAAAATGTCTGCCAGTACCTAAAACGTTAGATTTACTATTTAACATCGCTAAGACACAAAGTTCTGTAGTTCAAGACCAAATTTCTGATTTGTAAGCGAAAGTTGTCTGTACATCCTGAGTGATTTTGTTATTAGCTACAACGTGAACACTGACAGGGTTCTTTGCCTTTGTTTATTAGCAGCAAGTTGGGGAAAATCAAGTTAGTGACAATTCCGCTTCTGGATAATTAGTTAATTTTGAAGTAAGTAGATATTGAATAGTAACTTGGACCAAGTTATCATGAGTGATTTCAACCTGCCTTGTGAATTCCAAGCAAAATCCATGTAAAGGAAGCATTAAAGTAAGGGGGTAGAGATTCCTAAGGTTTCTTACCAGACCATAGTGAGCATTAGAGGACTAATACAAATGTACTGTAATACAAAATTACAAATGATGTTTTCAACACTTTTAATTGATTTGATTTGGCAATGTATTTAGCAGTGTTTAATCCCAGGTACATTTTAACAAGAAAGATGTCAACTAGAGAGTCTGGGCAAACAACTTTTAAAAGTTCCTGGTTGCCATCAGTGTCTTTGTTTCCAGACTAGGTCTCTTAGTCTGTTTCCCATCACAGTGTCCTGAGAGGACCTTGCTCTATCTTTTTTTTTAAAAGCTTTGGTATGTGTTCTTCTCACGATATGTATAAGTATTTCCATTAGAGTTAATCAATCAACACCAAATAACAAATGCTTTTACCATTAATGGAGCACTGGGTGTGCGAGGAGGGCAGGACTGTGCGTGTAAAGGCAGCACATGGAACAGGAGGAAGTGCTGTGGGGTATTTGCTGCTTGTTAATATCCCAGGCAGGTCTCATGTTGGATTTGTGTGCCTTTTTGGGATAGAGCCAGCTTAGGGGGTCATAAAATGCACACTTGTTTTCCAGTTGAATATTTTGCCAGATAATGGAAGTAGGACCATGATATTACTTAAAATATGTACAGATGGGAAGAAGAGAAAAGAATAACTCGTTTAGAAAACATTTAATCTTTTCTCATTTATCAATCATTGTATTGATACCAGATTCACGTTTTCAGCACATCCCACCTGGAGGTTTTCTGCAGCACTCCATAGTTCAAACAACACTTTCTGTTTTTCATGTAGCACCGGTCAGGTCTGGCGTATTTGCATATCTCTAATTAAAGCCTAAGGAGATGTGTAATTAGCTGGTAATGCTACCTGATTGTCTACGTGGAACACAGACCAAGCTGTGTCTGTCTGTAAGTGATGCTCGAGGCCCAAGGAACCCTAACTGTCAGATTTTTAACTTGTTCTGTCTTTCAGCTTCTGAGGCTGGCTCAGCTTAGCTGGAGAGCTTCAGACGAGTGGCAGGGATGGTTGTGCTTTTTTTGTGTTACTCTGGGGTGTGGGTTGTGAGTCAATGATGGGCACTGACATAGCCACTGCCTGGGCAGCAGCTGCACCACGAGGTGCTTGCCCATTGTATATGGCTGTCTGTCCTGGTCTGCTTCCCTCTTGATGGATAAAGGGCTGATGGGTTGAGCCAAATAATGGTTGTATGTAGTATTCTACTCTTGAAAAGTAAAAAGGAAAAAAGGATGAGTCCGCCATAGATGCATCATGTGTCCTCTGTGCCAGGCATGACACAAGGAGGCCAGGAGATGGGACAGGGCTGCCGAGAGCTCAGCAGGGTGGAGGGTGCATGTCAGAACCACAGACTCATGAAGAAGCTGGAAAGGACCCCCAGGATTCCTGAGCCCAGCTGCTGGCCCTGCACAGGACATCCCAAGAGTCACACCTGTGTCAGGGCACTGCCCAGTGCTCCTTGAGCTCTGCCAGCCTTGGGCTGTGCCCGCTGCCCCGGGAGCTGTTCCAGTGCCCAGCCACCCTCTGGGTGAGGAGCCTTTCCCTGATTCCCACCCTCAACCTCCCTGACACAGCTTCAGGCCACTCCCTGGGTGCAGTCAGTGTCCCGGAGCAGGGAGCAGTGCCTGTCCCTCCTCTTCCCCTCGGGAGGAAGGTGTGCACTGCCAGGAGGGCTCTCCTCAGCCTCCTCCAGGCTGAACAGAGCCAGTGCCCTCGGCTCCTCACAGGGCTTCCCCTCCAGCCCTTCCCCATCCCGTGGCCATGGCAGAGAGGGGTGCTGGGGGATCAGTGCCGTGCACAGCCATGGTGCCCATGTCGTGGTGTCCTGCATGCAGCGGGGGATTTTTCCAGACACATAATTATCTTCCATTTTCTTCCAGCTGAGCGGCTGCCTTGGCCATGGTTTGAATTAGCGGGCATTGCAGCGTTCCTTTGACAGCAGCGAGGTGCAGGCTTGAAAGGAGCTAATTACATGTCCTTGGGATTAGAGGATTTGTATATGCAATTAAATTGCCTTTTAGCTCCCTCAGAGTTCAGCCTGTTTTCCTTTCGTTTTGATTCGTAAATGGACATCCCTGACAAAGCTCATGTGCAGTTTTCTTAACCTAATTTGTAGGTGGTTGCTCAGCATCGTTGGGGAACAAAAGAAAAATTAATTGGTGTTCAGGCAGCAAATGTTTTATTTTTTGCAAATGTTTTTTTTTTTTTTGCAATTGTTAGTGCAGCATTCAAACAAGTCCGTTTCATTTTATTTACAACCAAGTGTTTTGTTTTATTAAGTATTCTTTCGAAGATGTAACAAACCTAGTGGGTAAAGAATATGACTATTTTTAAATTATTTGAAGTGAACTTTTTTTTTTTATTAAGAAAATGTGATCTTGAACTGATTGTATATCAGTTGTATTGAGAACGTTTTTTCTGGAGTTTCAGTATATAATACTTTGTCTTGGGGAAGAAAACTATGGGATTAGATCAGATATTTTTACTATATAACCTCCAATCTGAAAAAGTTATAGCAAGTATAGCGTGTTTTCTTTAAAGAAATGGCTATTTTCTCTTTAAATGAGGGGAAATTTAATAATTTCTTTCTCTTCACTGTGAAAATTTTATAATTAAGTCGAGTGACCTGAGGAATATGAGTCTTTTCTTAGTTAAATTATTTAACTCCACTCTCAAGTAAGGGAAAGATTTCCTGTGGAGCTCTTTTGTATTTGCGTTAAGTGGAAACTTCCTCTGGGTTTTAGGTCCTTTCTTATTAAGCAAACACTTGTGCTTTCACTTGCATAGTTTTAGCTTGAAACTCCCTTGATTTGTGTATGACTTGACAGAAATATCACAGGTGATAAATACCCGTTAAAAACTGAGGAAGTCCTTCTGAAACAGCAAATTCTTAAAATTGGCTTTTCCATGCTTCCAGGTGGAGTGAGGGAAGAAGGGATGAAAATATCTTCTTTTTTTCTGTTTTATTCCTTCATCTTGTCTCATGGGCTACATAGATTTCTAAATCAATTTTGCAGATGTTAAGCTTAAAGAAAATTACACATTCCGAGTACTCTTCAGTGTTGTAATTGACAGCAAGCATCATGAGTCATTTATTGTTTGCAAAGGCACTGAGACATTTATTAATGCCACATTTTGCTAATGATTTCAGAAAGGATAAGTTAATAGGTCTGAGTTAAGGCCCATAGATACTATCAACTCATTTAGTATTTTGTAATGTTGAATTAAGTGTACTTGTGCAGTATTAAATGCCCTGATCTGGCTCTGATACAATATTCACACACAAGCTTAATTTGGGAAGTTATGAAGAGGCTAAATCCTGTTCACACATTTGTGATTGCTGCTTTTGCTGTTGGACATCATGCAGTCATAATTGGAAGTATGTTCATTAAGCATATTCCATTAATATATAATGAGCACCATGAATACAGTGACCTTTGAGATAATTCACTTACATGTCTTGATTCATTACTACATTTTCCACTTGTTTATTCCTCAGACATGAAAATGCATGAATTTCTGAGCTTCCCAATACCTCACAATGTATTGTGTGTTTTATGATAACTCATAAGGGATTTTATAAAGAATCTTCTGCTCTGTCAGATTTAAAAGTCAGAAATGACAGAAAGAGAAAATTAAGCTTCTGTTAGCATAGCTGTGACTATCCCTCACTATTTCTTTATGAATTTAAATATAAATATCATAAACATTCCTTACAGACAAGTGAATTCATGAGTCATAGAGTCACTCAGGTCAGAAGGTCCAACCATGAACCCAGCAGTGACAGGTCCACCATTAAAACCACATCCATCCCCCAGCATCCTTGTTGTATGAAATATTCCTGTTTAACTAGGCAGGTACATATATTCTTGTATATATTTAAGGAAAAAAAAAAGTCAAATAAAAACAAATTATATTTTTTTTAAAAATCAGGAATATCTATAATACTTAAATGTATAAAATAACACTTTCAGTTTAAGTCGTCTTCAAAGAATGTACAAAGCTGGTTCAATTTCCTTTGGCTTTCTTCATACACAATGTACAAAATGTAAGGTTGTCTGAAAACTTGGAGGTGAAGTTAATTTTGCTATCTGAAAATAATGTCATTATAATATTATTTTTTGTTTACTGGTGAAGGTTAGCAGTAATGTATAAGAGTTGAAGAACGAAGTCTGTCAAGAAAGTGTTATATGTGTACATTTAGAGTAAACATTCAGTTGTGATAGGAATGTTTTTATCCATGAGCAATACTTAGTTTCCTCCTCTTAAAAATTTAATTATGATGAAATAAACCTGAGGGGAATATTGTTCAGTTTGCTGTTGTAATGACTGGAGTTATAAAACGAATCTTCCATTTTCATTTTCATACCTTTTTTGTGTTATACTTGCCCATACCCAAAGTAGTAAAATATTCCAATCAGAAGACCACGAAGCATTTTTATTTACTCAACACCAACAACTTGAATAATTTCCAAACTATTGATCGATAGTAGATCTCATTTTATTAAGTCTCTATTTTGACTTTTCCTGGTGGAGCAATTTCCCTCCCATTGCTGTGATTCAGCAGCCACTTCTAATGCACACACATTCCTTTAATTCAATTTATCTGGAATGGAGGGGCGGCTCTGTTGGTGAAGGTTTTATGTCTGTCCTTGTCGTTTGTACTGATGAGCTCTGTGGGGAACCTCAGCTCACAGAGTCCTTTGAAATAATCCCTGGAAGTTGTGCTTCCCTCTACATCAAGTGCTTTGGTGAGCAACCAAGTGGTGTTCGACCTATTTTTATCTGAAATGCACCCATAAAACCTATCTAGAGGAGCAGCATCAAGAGAGCTGGAGAGGGACTTCTGACAATGGCATGGAGTGACAGGACAAGGGGGAATGGCTTCAAACTGACAGAGGGCAGGCTTGGAGTAGAGATTTGGAAGGAATTCCTCCCTGTGAGGAGAAAAGCAGGCACAGGTTGGCCAGTGAAGCTGTGGCTGCCCCTGGATCCCTGGAAGTGTGCAAGGCCAGGTTGGAAGGGCTCTGGGCAACCTGGGATAGTGGGAGGTGTCCCTGCCCGTGGCAGGGGGGTTGGAAGGGGATGATCTTTGTGGGTGCCTTCCAGCCCAAAGCATTCTGTGATTCTGAATTGTTAAGGATGCCTTCAGTCTGTTCACTGCTTCACTGAGAGGAGTCGTGGGGCTGTAAATGTGTGTAGCTTCTGGATAGCTTTTGGAGTTGAACCTGTGGGGTCTCCATCCCTGGCTGTGGCACTGGGTGCCATGGTCTGGTTGGGGAGTTAGGGCATGGGTTGGACTCTGATCCTGGAGGTCTCTTCCAACCCAGTGATTCTGTGCTACCAAGGAGGCAATCACAGGAACAAGAATTAAGATCATGTGGTTGCTGCCTATCTGGGCAGGGGTGTGTGTGTGTTTGTCTGTTTTAATAGAGTTTATGGCTAAAATGTTGAGACTGCAATCTCATATACCATGCATGAGAAAAGCCCAGGATGACAAAAAAGGGATGTAGAAGCACAGGACCCATGTATGAGTTGGATCCTCCAGTGCTGTTTCACAAGTCTCCAGTATTGTTTTAGGTAGAAATACAGTTAAAAACAAGCGATTGCATCTCATGAACTTTCATTCCTCTCTCTGTTTTCCCTCAAAAAATGGAAAATCTCAGTCAATCACTGAAACACAGAGCTTTCTTGCTTGTAGTTCTCCCAGTAGAGCAGCCTTGCCCTTCTTTCATTGTTTCTTCCTGCATGAAAAAATATCATTACTTTGAGCCCTTGGAGGCTTCTTTTGGCCGCATGGAGAAGAGGAGTCCTTAGCAGGTTTATGATAAGATGTTCCAGTGTTAGTAACTTGCACTGCAAGAAATGCAGGTGAAATTTTGACTAGCAGGATCAAATTTTGACACACAAATGGGTTTGGATTGGCCTTTAACCTGAATGCAGTTGTCTGGCCAAGGCTGGTGACTAAGACAGTGACTCCACTTGTAGGGGAATAGCGACCTTTTCTCATCAGCAGTGCCTTCAGAGATATTCCAGTAATAGCATTTCATTGGAGGTGGTTTGGCTTTTTTTATGCAAAAATCTGAATTTTCAGTAAATCATTAAAATGATGTTCCTTCTGTCTTTCCTTAAACTGCTGATTCATACCCATATTTGATAAGAGTCTGGGTATGAATCACATATTAAATGGCCATCAGACTCTGGGAGCTGTGACTGACCGAGAAGTGCTACCCTAGCTTAGAGTTTCCTCAGGCAAGAAGAGAATTTTCCATCCCAATCAAGGGGGAAGAGAAATAGAGTGAGTTGATAATTTGTATCCTTTGTAGAGAAAGACTGGAAAGCAAATACCATTTCCAAAAATCAGTTTCTTTCACACTGTTGGGCTACATCGTGTCTTTTCTAGGATTTTGTACCTTGTGAAGGAAAACGTTGACTTTTTCTTTGTTTTCTGAAGTCCGTATTCTTGGATCAGCTTGGTTACGTGTTCTCTGACAATAGCAGGTTTTAGTGCCTCAGAACAAAGCCTCATGGTATCTTTGTACTGCTGGTAACAGTGTTTACCAGCTGCAAGTGATTTAGAAGTCTGGAGCAGATACGAATTGTTTTCAATTTGAATTCTTTCCATCAGAAATTTTTATCCCTCAAACCTATTCCTATGCTAATATATAATCTATCAACAGACAAATAATATGATATTTTCTGCATGCCATAATTATTTAAGTTTCTATCTGTGTTTTATGGTTGATGGAAAACTGGCACAGTTGGCTCTGGCGTAGCAAGACCAGTTCAAACGATTATCAGTTTGCATGTTTGACATTCTTGGCCTGTAAAGTGTTGTATTTTACACTTAATGCTTCAAGATTAGCATGATAGATTAGCTTACTTAGATGAATGTTTTTATAATTTATGCTCTTATTAACTGTTCTGTTGATCCTAGAAAATATGTCTTTTTTTTTTTTTCCTTGATGGATGTCACGTCACAGGAATACAGCTTGTAAATCAAGTGCTGCTTTATGCTGTGGTGATGTTGTGTTAGAATCTATTTCAGATGAAAAATACTGAGATATACAGATACAAAAACCATCAGGAAATGCAGAATGTCCTTCTGCTGTCTCGTGATGTAAATTGAGAGCCTCTGTCACCTGCCTTGCAAGCTTTGTTACTCTGCTGTTATCCATAAACGTGATTAAATTTCCTGAAGATGAAACGAAGGAGCCTGGCAAGACCGGGAGGTGTCAGAGTTCAAGAGCCACCAAGAGCTCCCACATCCTTGTGCTGAACACCAGGATGGGTGAAAGTCAAGACAGGAGCAAGCCAGGCTGTACAAGAGAGTACAGAACTTCAGTTTGACTCCATTTAAAGGCTCTCTGTGATCACACACATCTGTGCTTTTATACTTATGTGCATATAGTGTCTGGGACTTGGGATGCTATTTAGGGTACTACATGCAGGAACAAATTCTGAAGTATTTATACACAGACATTATGCAGCATCTGTGTTTCTTTTTCAGTCCAGATTCTGGACTACAGTGTCCCTTGAAAAGCAGCAGGAGATGTGAAAGAATTTTGGATGATTTCCTTCAGATTTTTCTCCTGGATACTCTGGATTCCTCAGTTTCTTCTTGTGCCAATGGTTTCTCTCATTACAGTCAAGTTATTTAATCATAGCATGGAGACATATATATAATAACTGCATGTATGCTTTTTTATAGTTTGGGAACCTAAAGGCTGTGCTCAAATGTAGTAATTTAATATGGTCACTAAAATTTCAGTTCTCCTCCACTGAAAAAGGTCACCAGATCTTCTTTATAACCATCTGTATAAATAACTCAGTTCTGTATTGATTTTTCAGAGATAACCTTTGGCTTGTTTTGCACCTGCTCTGAGCTGGTTAAGCATGAGGCAGATCCAATTTAGAACAAATATATGGCTGTATTAGCACGTTTTTGTACCTTGAGATTGTAAGCCAAGGCTCTCAGCTTTGAACTTCAGCTGGCTCAGGCAGATGTGGCTCTGAGCATCAGCTGAATATGGAACACAAACACTGATAGCATTAATCCCACCCTGTGGGGCCTCGGATCATTCCGTACTCTTTTGAGTGCCAAACACATCAAATTTTTATGTTCTTCAAATAACTATTTTTTCCCAGGCCTGATTCCAACCTTCACCTCAAAGAGAATATTGCTCAATACAAGTTAACTAGCAATTCTGAGGGTGGAATGGAGTAGGAAACATTGGCTGCTGTGGGGATCTTTCGAAATGGACTTAGTGAGTGATTGAGTAATTACTGTTCTGCACTAATAATTACTGAGCTATTAATACACTTAGAAAAAAGACAACTCCACAGATTCCAGCTTCTTCATGTGAAAACCTCTAGCATGTAGCTCATGGTTAGAAGATTGTGATAGGAGTCTGTGGCTCCCTTTGTTACGTGCATTAAATACCTTTTCATTACATGTCTAAAAATTGTCACTTGCACCTGGAGTGGCTACATTAGAAACTCATTAATACCCAGGCTAATTTTAATTATTCTCTCTTGTGTAGAAATAGATCTTAATTTAGATTAATAGCAGACCTCTCTGGGGCATTTTCAAAATAACCCAGGCAGATAGTTTCCTGTAAATATATACATATATATGTAATAGTTTAGCTGTGATTTTTTTTTGTTGTGGTTGTTAACTAAGAACAGATTTTGCTGCCTATATCTTCTTTAGACTGAGCAACTAAAGATCATTATTACAAGGTTAGGTCCTTAAAAGGAGCAGATAAATCCTCCAGCAAGCACTCTGTGGGTAGGTGTTTGTAAGCTGCTTTTTCAAATATCACCATGAGGTGTTCTGTGGAGATGTGTTGTTTTCTTTGCTCTCTCCATTCCCTTTGCCCTCCTCCTTTCCATTCTCCTAAACAGTAATTAATGCCTAGGATCAGCATGGTTGCTGCTGCCATGAGAATATACTGCAGGAAGAACAAAAGAATGACGTGCGCTTTGAAAAGGAGCCAGATAGTGAAAAATTATTACAGCCTGCTTAATTACAGGCTTTTTCAGAGCAGCGTGTTTAGTTTTGCATCACCTCAAAAACTAATAACTTCATGGCTTTTTAAAACCAAGCTAGCAAAAAGAAGTCTGATGTCCATTATAAAATGAACATTTATCGGGTTTTTGTTTTTAGTGTAGTATGTGGAAAAGTTTAGACTGAAGAACAGCTTTAAATAAATCATTGAACAAAAAGAAACAAATATCAGCTGAAAATACAGAAAATGTGATTCACTACATTTTCTCAGTTGGAGATGTTTGCTGCAGACCAGGTCCCTGCTGCAGCTCAGTTGGTACCTTGGGTTTTGGTGGTACCCAGTCCTCAGCACCCTACTGAGCAAAGCTGTCTGTCCTCCCCAGAGCTCTGTGCCCAGGGTGGCCAACCCCCCCCCGGTGCTCAGCTCTGGGTGGGGTTTGCACCCTTGCCATTGCTACCCAAGCAGGGCTGTCAGAGGGGGCTGCCAGGGCATCCCAGCTGATGGAAGTTTTCCCACCTGCCCTGCCTTTCCGGGGATGCTCAGCTGCCCTGTGACCTGTGCACAGAGAGCCTGTCTGGAGTGTGACCAGCCAGGGCTCCAGGAGACCCTGCTCAGGCTTTCTGCTCCTTTCCTGGTCGTGCCTGTGTTGGGAGCAGCTTCCATCCCTCCCCTGCTGCCAGTGCCTCTCAGCTCACATTGCATTGTCTCCCCAGAAATAACTTACCCTTCAGACTTGGAGGTGGAGCAGGGGATTACTTCTCAGTTGTCTGTCAGACACTCTTTCTAAGAGCTTCGTCTTCATCCCACCCAAGAGATAGCCAGTACATGGATTAAACTTGGTAGGAGAATTGCTTTCCAGATTAGAAATGCAAAAGGGGCAAAAAAGTGCAATATTTGGAGTATAATAGTTCCGAGGTAGAGATGTTTTGCTCTGCCAGACTGGGGATTTTAACTGATGATTGTTGAACTTGTATATGTTGAAGTGATACTTTTGGGGTGGGCTCTTGGACATTCATACAGCCCCCTGGCTCTGAGTCCACCATCAAAGCCATGAGCTGGAAACTTCTGCATTTCCCTGATGGGGCAGATGTCAGCCTGATGATTGTGAACCCACATATACACGTGGTGTGAACACACAAACCCCAATGGATCTGCATTTGATTTATCGTGGTTTAGACAGAACTGATCAACCTAAACATGTCTTTGGAAATATCCTGGGGTTTATTTTTAAAACCAGTTGTTGATCTGGAACATTCCTCTCCTTTTAATAGGAAATGTTCAGCTTTATCCTTATCTGTTTGTTAATACCTGAAACCTAAGGTAACATTCATCTTCTATTAAAAAAAAAAAAAAAAAAAAAAAAAAAAGTTATCTGAGAGTTGATAGGGTCTTTATTTGGATATCTGTTTTAATGGAGGGATTTTCTCCTATTTAGTATTAGCATCTGATGAACAATTTACTGAAAGACGGATGAGTATGGAGGCAGCTCAGTTTGAACATCATCAATTCTCTCAAGGCTTTTCGGGAAAAGTTTTTGTTAAGAAGTTTTCTAGGAAAAAAGAGAGTATATTGACTTAAAATTTCTGGTATTTTATGATAAAGGATGAGAGGGGGAAAAACCTAACCAAGCATCTCAGTGTTGCTCCTTAAACATCATAATGAAAAGAATGCAATTGCAGCATTTGTCCTGTGTCTCTGAGGCGTTTTTTTCAATCTAAACATTGTTTCTAATAGCTCTGCACGTTGTTACCTACTTTTGTCAGCATCATACGTGTTTTCATGAGCCCTTGTACTGAATGTGCAAAATCTCTTATTTACCTTGAGTCTGCTTTAGGTGAATGTCATTATAGTGGTAAGGCACATTCTCACGAGTTCTAAAATAGTAGGTTGATTTACATGCTTATTTTTATAATATTGAGAGGAAAAAGTAGTTAAATAGCACTGTTTTGTATGCAAGAAGGGAATACTTCCTATGCTTCACTGCTGTCATGTGAAAGTCCCTAAATTGCTTTTGGCAAGTAGATAACTTAGAAATTGCTTTAGTGACAGAAGTGTTTTGAAAATAAACCTTGAAAGTGAGAATATGAAACCTGTAATTATCTAATGGAAGACTGAAATGGTTTTTAAAAGCAAGCTGAAAGGTAAACACTGGAGTTGCTGCAGTTATCAGACCTCTCCACATGCTGTGCCATATCTGTGTACTGTGGATACACAGGACATGATTTTCCAGATGCCCATTAGTCACAGAATGTTCAGGTGAGGCACTGGGATCACAAAAACATGGAAAATATGTTTGCTCTGCAGGCAGTAGCATTTGTGGAGGCAGACAATTTCTTGAAGAATTTAGTAATTTTCTTCCTGAATTTTTTTTTTTTTTTTTTTTTTTTGTCTCTATATTTTTCAGGTTATTGGGCTCCCCACTGTCTTTCTGCCCGGGACAGAGGGGTGTATTTCATGTGAGAGCCCAGTGCCTTGTTGTGCACAAGTGTTTTACTGGGGCTAAAAACCCACTGAGTGCTTGGCCTTGGACTGGGACGAGCATTGGCTGCTGGTACACTCGTGTCAGCCCCGTGTTCTTCTCAGGGGTTTGCTGATGGGAGAGTTTGATTAGGTCACAGAAGACCCAAGGTCTGCCAAACTTAAATGCTTCTTCATTTTTTGTGACTGGTACACAATACTGTCACTGCAAGAGATGAGTATTTGCCACTTTATTAATGAGAAACGTTTCTTACTCTGCACAAATAATTTGTCACCTCTGAGAACTAGAATCCTTGGGAAACTTTGGCAAGTTTTGGCCTTGAGACATGGTTTCATGCTTCCTACAATGTGAACCCTCCCTTTTGGTATTGAAGTAACTTCTGCAGCTTAAAAAGCAGCTGGAAAGATTGGCTGTTCTTTCTCAGGGTGTCCTACCAAGGAAGCTGGTGGTGGCTGAAAGAACAAGGTCTGATTTTAAAGTATCTCAAAGGAAGGATTCCAGTGGGTTATTTTTTTTACTAAAATTTGACTTTTCTTTTTGGCTAAAACAAAAGTAGGAAACCAAACAGATCTCAGAAGATAGTTCATCTTGCAATTATTGTGGCCTTAAATAATAGTTGCTCTTAACTGGTATAAGCTGATGTTGTTGCCAAGAGAAACAGTCCCACCTTCCCTGGCAGCCTGTTCACATTCCTGTTGCCTCCTCCACTGTGCCAGCGTGAGGGTATCGGCAGCTGAGCATCACCATGGGCTGAGGAACTGACACAAGGTAACAGCAATCCCAGAGAAATTGCTGGATTTTTGTGTTTTGGAATTTCCTCAGCTGAGTTAGCCACTCTCATTGGCCACCTGGCTCTGCATGTGCTGGTGTGATGGGGGGAATGACACAGGGCAGGAGCAGGGGGCTGAGGAAACAGGGTCTGTTCCCTGGGTGATGGTTGTGCTGGCCCAGGTGAGGGGAGAATAAAGAATTAAAGGTGTGGTTGCTGGTTAAACACACAACCTTTGAAGTCTTGTGTTCTGCAGGACAGTGAAGGGTGGCAGTGACCATGTGCAAACTGCTGTGCTGCAAGTGTTTCTGTTTTTCCAGATTTGAGTCATCAGCTCTCTGACTTTATAATGCTCCACAAATGCACATTATCATTGGATGAAATAAGCTTTAATGTCGCATTTCTCTCTTGGTGGTGTAGATCCCCTCATACTGCAGACACAGTGAAGCAACTTTGTTTTATAGAAGTCTTTTTTCCAGTGGTTTTCCTCTGGTTTTATTTTGGTGTATAAATCTCTGTAAAATTACTGTGTTTAATGCTTCTCCAGAGGAATTGGTGTGCTAGTTTTAACTGCAAGAGTGTACAAAGGTCATCTACGGATCTGGAATTAGTAAAGCAAAGATAAATGCTATCTCTGTAGCTTGCTTAAAAAGAAAACAAAGTTAATTGCACATGAGTGGGTGTAGAAAAGCAAAGGAAAATTTTCTAATAGGCCTCTGTACGTGTGTTGGATGATGTTTGCTTCCTTGTGCAATTCTGCTGATTTGTCCAATATTTTTTTATCATGAAATGAACTTGTACAGGCACATAGTTATTTATCATAAACAATTTAGAAGCTTTAAAGACTCTTTTCTATCTGTTGTCCATTTGAATTAAGAATCCTTTTCATTAAAAACTGTGGTTTCCAATACACTGTGGCACAATTTGCTTGTGTAGCTGAAATGAGGACAAAAATGTTTTGTTACACATTTGGGATAAATAGAAGATGAAGCTTTACTGTCCTTGTTACAGGAGCTGGAGTTTTCTGTTATTTGCAGAAATAAGCCACTGCCAGTCAACTCTTAAAGCCCATTTTAACCTCACTGCCCAGGTGAGAATCAGGGGCTGCTACAACTTCCACCCAGCACAAGCAGAGCACTTCGCAGTGCTCCACACACTTTGTGGAACCTTGGAAGGTTTGGAAGCCTGCAAACTGGTTTGTGATGTTGGGAAAAGAGAATGCCAAGTGGGGTTATGTGGGGGCTAAAGAGATGCTGCTGGTCTCCTCACAGCCATAATCCTCCCTGGAATGGAGGTGACTCCATGAATGCAGACTCCTGTGTCTGCACAGCTACTTACATGATACATTTTTGAAAACATGTGTGAGGATGAATGCAGCAAAAATCAAAACATGGAATAAGCCTTACTCAAGCTTTAGACCTCCTGAGTTTTGTGGTCTTTTAATTAAAAATCGACTTCTAAAAATTTATCTTAATTGTGCTGTAAGAACATCTTTCACAGCAGATGTTCAATAAAATGTAAGCTGGGCTTTCAGCATCTCTGTTTCTAGTTGTGATGTCTTTGTTGTGAAAAGTTGTCAGCGGTCTGAATACATCATTTTTTGAGCCACCTGCTGTTCCTTTCCTCTTCTCTCCTCTTCTTCACTTGTTTCCTTTTGAGGTTGATACTGAAAAGCATTAAACCTGAGGGCAACCTCCTTTCTACCAAACTTGCTTCTCACACTGTGCTCTCCTGCTAATGCTTATTTTATTAGCCCCCTTCTTACCCTGGCAGCAGAGGCAGTGACGTGGCAGCCAGGGCACTTTTCCAAACCCTGAAATTTTACAAGCAGTACACAGTGGAAACATTTACAAATCTGTTCCAATATACATATACACTGGGTGTATATATCCAAATGCAAATATTCAGATCTGTTTGTTGAGTTTTCAATTCTCTACCCAGTTAAAAGTTTTATATTTGGGTGTCCATGGAGAACCTTTTGCTTTCTGTGGTCAAGATGACAGAAGGTTTTCTAGGGAGGAAGAGAGCTATTTTCTTATCTTGATGTTCCCTGAGGCTTATCTGGAATCCTGGAGCATCCACATGCTCGGTGTTGGTAAGGAGAGAGCTGGCAGCTCCACCAGGTCTGTGCTGCTGACTCCTTGCTGCTTAGTCCTCTGTATGAAGGGATGGGCTGCTGCAGGTTTGAGGGTCTGATGTGGGTACTGGGCTTTTTTCCTCTCTGAACGAGACTGTTTTCTGGTTTTTTGGTAAATCATAACTTTATTTGAGGGTTGGGGTTCTCTGAAGCCCATCACTTGCTAGGTGGAAAGCTGTAGCAGCTCTTACATTGTTCAGAACAGGAGGCAGAACAGTGACAGTCATTAGGATAAGTGAAGCTTTGACCTCCCCAGGTGGAAAATTACTTTGTGTTTCCCTCTGCAAGTTGAAGAAACCTGAATAGTTTCTCATCTACCTGAACATTTCTCATCTATAACTTGGGTAGTTTGACACAAAGGAGGAAAGTATTTTGGCTTTTATCAAATTAAATTCTCAGCTGATTTCCTTAGCTGGTTTCTGTTCTTCCTGTTAGGCTGTGGTGCCTAACACTAAAATTGGTGCCTCTGATGGGGAAGTCAGTCAAGTCTTATGAGTGTGTCATGTCCACCAGAGCATCTTCCTTCCATGAAGGGATGCCAGGACATCCTGTCCCCAACATCCTCTGGTTTGTGGCAGGTGGGGTAGGAAGATCTGAGGAGGTACAGGGTCTGCACAGTGGGAATACCCATCAAAAGGAGCCCTCGTGTGAGCAGCCGAGCAACACAAGCCTGGTTCTCTCTGGATTCCTCCCATCTTTGGATTTTTTGGTGCCAAATGAGGTAATGGTTTCTTCTTGGCTCTTTTTGAAGTCTTCACAACTAAATTCTGGTGCCTGGTATGGGTGGCTCCAGCTGCAGCCATGTCTTTGGTGGGAGTTTTACTCCCATTTATGAGCCCTGTTGGACCTTGATGTTTGGGGCTGTGCTAGCACAGCTGCTAAGCCTGTCTGGCAAGCCTCCTTTTTTTGTCTTTAATTCAAGCAAAAATTTCAGGCAGGAGCTGGTAAACTGTTTAGGAAAATTGGTCCCATCCAGGAATGGTTGTAAGTGTTTTCAGAAGTTACAGCAAGTTTTGGTTTTATGCAAATTTTTAAAAAAAGGTTGAAATTTAGATAGACACCCCTTGGGGTTAGGCTATCAAAACAAAGAGCAGAGTGTGCTATCACACAGTGACAGGTAACAGGAGATTCATCTACTGGAAACAACGCTAACAAAAACATGACTAATAAAACTAGAAACCACAATATTTTTTTAATAATTCACCTGCTCTTGAAGCTCATCTATTCAAAAGAAAAGCAAATTGCCACTTGTAAATAAAGTGAGTCTTCAAATGTCTTTTTCAGATCTTCATCTTTTAATAGTTTCTAAACATAGCAACACATCAAATTCTTGAACAGAGCATTTGTGTTTCCACAGCAGTGCTTCAAACTTCAGTCTCTTGTGCTTTCATGCAACTTGTATCTTTGGTCTGTGCCAAACCATTCTGATTGTTCCTGGTGCTGTTTCAAGGTGGTTTTTACCCAATTCCTTAGGGAATTTTTAATCTAATAGAAAGACAGGCTAAATTATGCTTTGGCCGTTCTTAAATCTCCTGAGATTTTCTTTTGTTTTCCTCTCTTTCTGATGCTGAGTCATCATGTTTATGAAAATCGTACATCACTTTCTGGAAATCGTATAATTTATTTAGAAATGCTGACTGCCACACTTTATCTGCTAAACTAAGCAAGTACTAAACTGGCCTTGATCAATGTGCTTCAGTCAAGGGTGCTGGCAATTTACTGCCTCTGACCTTCCCTGCAGTTTAAGAGCCTTAAATGACAGGGAAGGTCAATGGCAATTACAGCATTTAAGAAAGTCATGGAGAGTGAGGCAGCTAAATTACTTCAAGGATTTAGAGCAAGCTTGATTTTTTTTTTTGATTTTTTTTTTTTTTTTTTTTTTTTTTTTTTAATGTCCATATCATCACTTAGCAAAGATTCCCTCTATTGTGGTGAATGAATAAGGTAGATCTAGAAGCAGTGAGTTCAAATAGATAAAATCTGCCTTCATTCTTCTAAAAATAGGCTTTTGGGCCGTCTACAGAATGTTAATAAAGAATTAAAGAATGTTGTTAATAATTACTGAGTCATCCCAAAACTGTTACAAGATCCACACAACAGTAACACAGGTTGTTAAACCAGTCTCCATGTGTTGGATCAGCCTAATAAAATCTAATCCTGTTTTCTCAATCTCAAACTCTCCATTTTGGCCAGTGGGAGATGTTTAAAAATGCAGTACATGCACACAGATCTATAAACATTCTGCAATATCTAACGTGTTGGATAATTTTTTTTCTGTGTCTAATCTGAGGTGCTTTTAAGAGTCCTAATGATAGAGAGTGTGCCCTTTGTGTGGCCTGGACCTGCACTCTCAAGGTTTTTCAAGTTGAAAGGCAGGCAAACCCCATCAATTATGTTGTCTCCTAAGGTACTTGAGATGCTCTTAGAATTCAAAAGCCTGGTGGTTTTCAGCATGGAGCAAAGTGATCCTGCTTTGCTCATTGGTGTGTGTTGTTCTGGGGGATTCCTCAAGGACACAATATGGAGAAGAATTGATGGGACAAAATTATTCCCAGTTTTGTAACTAACACCTTCAAAGCCTCAAACTGTTTGAATTTTAACCTTATAATGTGAACACTTCCAAGCTACTTAATCTAATGCAGCATGGCAGAAATAAAATTAAACCTTGTTTCTACAGCTGGAATCAGTTTGTCTCAAGCTTTTTAATTAAAGATCACTTCCTACTTTTTCCTTCACTCCACTGCATGTCTGCCATGTGCTTCTTGGATGTAAATATTGTGTAGAACTGTGTGTGGTACAGAATTTCAGTGTCTCTGGTCAGACTCTTGTTTAAAAACCATTTTTGTGTGTCCCAGAAAGAATTGGAAAGTATATATGGAGTTGTATTTGGACACACTTGTACAGGATTTCCTGTTTAAGATTGTTATTTTGCTATCAGTTCTAACAATTTTTCTTTTCTGTGCAACATTTCTATGCAGTTTTTAATGCAATAGTATTTGGTCTGTGGGGCACTCTGTGCCTGTGCAGGGGTGTTTAATGCAGTTTTTCATGCAGTGGCAGCTGTGGGGCACTGGCTGTGCCCTGGGCTGGCCCCTGCCCTGGGTGTTGTGTGTTCTCCCCAGTGAGCACACACTGAGGAAATCATTATCTGCCACTCTCTGGCTCCCAAAACGGAGCAGCATTTGCAGGCTGGTGTTCTCTAAGATGCTTTTGTGTCACTTCATCAGCTGAATATTCATTTATGCATCAAATTGCGCATTTGTTGAGAAAAATGGGGGCTTGAAGCTTTTCAGTGCTTAGATTGAGATGCAGAAATGAATCATAAATCGCTTGAAGAATCCTGTCTTTAGATCTCCTTATTGCAGTTGGTGGAAGAACATGTATTTAAGCAACCACCATCAGTGCTTTCTAGCACAGGCTGTGCTTACTGCAGGGAAACTGTGAGCACCTGTATGAAGGAGACTTGTAAGAAAAGATGTTTAACATAATTTGAGATTCACACAAAGTGCTTCCCTTCTCCTTTGCCTAGGTTTTCGCAGTGGCACTTGCAGGAGTGAGGAGTTCATGGCTTGGGTTTATGTTTGTTTTTATGAACTGCAATGTGGACATCAACTTCAGAACATCATGAGAAAGTGATCTGATACCCCCAGTTGTGTGTTTCAGGACTTCCTGCATCTGCTCAGGCTTAGAGATCTAGAAATGCTGTCATTTTCTCTATTTTTTCTGCAATACACTTTCCATTTTTCTCATAACAAATGAGAAACATTAGCATCTGGTCTGGTTGTCTGGGACTAGTTATTCTTCATGCATGTGTTTCATTTCACTAAGCTATGAACGTTATTTAAATTTGCATAGTAATAATTTTACTGGGGAAATAATTAACTATAGTCTGGAATAAGTGTGCATATGTATGAAGAATATGCTGTTACTGGGAGGACACATTCTCTGTATGATGAATGCTCTGGGGTTTTTTTTGAAAGGTGTGATGAAGAGGCAGAAGAATTATTCTGCTCTTATTTGCTTCTCCTATTTGTGCCCCAAATACATCTTTCTTTTACGAAATTGCTGGTAGTGAGTTTTAATAAATCAATTTCATAGATGCAGAATACTTCCCAGAGGATGCTGGTTAATGTATGGAAATGAATGCATTTCATGTGCTTTGGAAAGGTGGGGCTGGGAAGAGGTGCAGAAATGGAACCAGGCCACACAGTTACCTGTGAATGTCAGAAACCTCAGTGAATCCAGAAAGCCACTTTCAGTGATTTTATTCTGATTAGAAATACCTGCAAGGCATCTGAACAAAGGGGTGAGCCTGGTGAACTCTTGATTGGCATGTTCTTGTTTGGTAGGCACAGTGGACAACTGTGCCAAGATAGTTTTTTCTTTAGTCTGTGAGGTTCAGCATCATCCAGGTGATGAGTTTTTACAGAGATTTCATGTGGGGAGAGAAGTGAAAGCAGGAATGCACTGTAGGAAGAAGGTTGTTTGCAGGAAATCAATAATGTGAGTGCGTGCAAAGATGTGCCATTTAAGGAGGAAAAATATAGGAAAGCATCATTAGTATATATTTGGAAAAAAGAAAAGGTGTTCTGGCTGATTTTTTAAAAAATATATTTTTAATTATATATCCTATGAGAAAGACACAACTTTATCCCAAAGTGATTTTCTTCCATTCCACGCCAGTTTGTCTTTTGGCATGCTGGCTGTGTTGAGCTGACTGGTATTCTGGGTTATTTGGTATTTTTGGACTAGGTGTTTATTGCCTTTTGTGTGCACTTGAAATGTTACTGAGGGCATGGGCATTTTGGTGAGGTTCAGGCTGAAGCTTCCCTTGTTGCTCAGTGTTCTGCCTTGAGTAGCTGCATTTTGCTCTTCTGTCCCAGAGGAGCATCATGTTGGTGGGAACAAAAATGAAGCAAAGCCAGCAGATTTTTAAATGAGGTTGATTTCACTTAGAAAAGAAAACTGCTTTGGGAGCTCTGGAGTGAAAAGATTTAACTTCTGTTGCCTTATGCTGTAAGTCACTACCAAGCCACAGCAAGATTGCAGAAATATTGAATCCTCTTCATTTCACATGGAAGAAATCTTCACCACTGAAAGCTTGGAGATTAATATTGAATATGCTTCTCTGTTAATGATGGCCCATTTCAAAAAACCAACATTGCAGCTGACAAATTTTTTGAGACAAATTATTTTTGCCTATTAATAATAATGAATTAAAAAACATTTGTCTGTACTCACCTTGAGTTGCAGTCATCAGCTCTGTGTGGGTTTGGTGTGTCTCCTTTAGCTTTCCTCATTATAACCTTGCATCCCTTCCAAAGTCATCCATTCTAATCTGGGGAAGTGGGACTTACACAATTTAATTCACTCTGCTGGTCTTTTCACCTGCTTGCCTGCCCTTTCCAGCCTCCTTCCCTGAGTCCTTCTCACACCTTCTGAATTTTTTTTTTTATGTATTTTTTTTTTTTTATTCTTTAGGCCTACTTTAACCATTATGTCCCTGGTGAGCTCTATGATTAGTTCTTTTTGCCAAAAAAATATTTGCAGTAGGAGCCCGTTCTCTCTTAAACCTGCCAGTGCATCTACCACATAAAACCAATCAAAATATTAAGCTAAAGGAAGCTCACATTTTACTGAACTCCAGCAATTCCTACAATAAACAAAAAGCCAAAGGAAACCAGCTTCCTTAGTGCTTCATTAACTTTACTGAACAGACTCAAAGGGAAATGAGCACCATACACAGCAGCTGAATACTGTTCCAAATGCTCCAGATTATTTTCTAACTTGTATTTCTCATGAGCTGTGTAAATTGGCCAACATCTGTGAAGATGCTAAAAAATGTTTCTGCTGCTGGAAAATTAGAATATTCTCTCCTGCTGTAACCTGCCTCACTGCTTCTCCCTCTCACTGCTTCTCTCCTTCTCTCCCTGCTGAGCCTGCTTCCAGCTCTGCTTCCATCTGCTTGTAGGTTAGCACAGCTCAGATTCTCCAAAGCTGCTGAACTTTGTCATACATGGCAATTCTTAGAAGCAAGATGTACTTAGGGGATGTTCTGAAGTATTTTTTATATACATATTTATGTGTGCCTGTTCCTTATTCCTTACAGCAGAGCAGTTGCACAGCCCCATGACAAACATGCCTTTTCCCCGAGTGCCGTGTGTGTTTCTGGTTGTTCTCAGCTGTGCTTGCTCTGTGTGATGAGCTCTTTCAGTTTAAACTGTTTGGAAGGGCACTGTTCAGAGGTGAGCCACGGGCTTTGCTCTGGGGTGGCATTTTTGTGCCATGGCACAGCAGAACGGAGGCACTGAGAGGAGACACACTGCACAGGCTCCAGAGGGTATTGGCTCCAGCAGCAGTGCTGCTACTTAACAAATGCCTTTCCTGGAGTTTTGGAGATCACTGTGGAGTTTCTTTGCAAATCCAGAAGAGATGTGATAAGTGCCTCTTTGTCCTAGGCTGAATTTTTATGAAGAAAGAAGCTGTGGCTTTTTCATTGGAGGCCATAATGAATTCTTAATTTTATATTTTTAGATCACAAGGGGTAATTTACTCGCCTTGTTCTTATGGCTCTTGTCAGAATTCATGTTGCTTAATCTCCTTGCTCTGCTATTAAAACTCACCTTTGTATTTACCACGGGCCAGGAGAGACTAATCTTAGCTCCTAGTAATTAGTGCTTTTTTAGTTCTTTGTGCTCCATGAACGGCCAACAAAGGCCTAATATAGAATGTGCATATTTTATCTTCACAGTAAGCTAACAATCCAATAAATGAAAAGCCTTTTTCTTTCTCCATAATTCCTATCTTGCCCTTCCCCCCATCATATAAACCCGTGGAAGTATTTAGCTAACAACACTAAGAATCAATTTAACTGTGCTGCCGTAGCAGTAGCGAGAACAAGGAGTGATAGCAGGGGCATTTCTGAGCCCCAGGCTGGCAGAAATGAGTTTCCAGGGCACAGTGTTTCATCTGCTGCCAGACCATGGCTCTGTCCAGGGCCACCCACATCCTCCTGGAATGCAGGTACAGCTTGGACTGCTGCTGCTGACACCCCACTCTCTCCCATGACCTCAAACACATCAGTACCCCTCTGGCTTTTCAGAAATGCACATTTAAGAAACTCTTCCTACAGAAAGAATACATTCCTTCCTTTAGGCTAGCTCATTAAGCTGGTGGTTGCTCCCAGGTGAAGCCACAGTCTCACAGCTTGTGATACTTTGGAGCTCACATCTCCTTCTGGCTGATAACTGCTCAGTGATCAGAGAAAACACAGCTTGATACAGTCAGCCTAGTAAAGTGTGCTGCTGCTGCTGGGCAATTCAGGGTGCTACAGAAGGGATGTACGTGGTCTACAGGCTCACAACCAAGTTCAGTGCATCCTACTTTCATGCAAAGTATTGAATTACATAGAATCCCAGAATCCCAGAATGGTTTGGGTTGGAAGGTACCTTAAAGATCACCCAGTTCTGCACTCCCTGCCATGGGCAGGGACACCTTCCCTAGACCAGGTTGCTCCAAGTCCTGTCCAGCCTGGCCTTGAACACTTTCAGCTGTCTGGGCAAGGGACTGCCAGGGCCTCACCTACCTCACAGGGAAGAATTTCTTTTTAATATCCAATTAGACTGGCCTTCTGTCAGTTTAAAGCCCTTCCCCCGTGTTCTGTGCATGCCCGTGTTCAAAGCCCCTCTCTGTCTTGCTCTCTTGTAACCTGTCTAGGTACTGGAAGGGGCTCTGAGGTCTCTCCAGACTCTTCCCCACGTGGAACAGCCCCATCCCTCTCAGCCTGTCCCTGCAGCAGAGGGGCTCCAGCCCTCTGAGCATCTTTGTGGCCTCCTCTGGACTCACTCCAAGAGGTCCTGGCTTCGTATCCTGGGGGGCCCATCTCAATAAGGTGGGAACTTTTTAACTTGGATAAATCCTTCTTACTTTAAGCCTATTCTGGGGAACTAAGACAGGGAAAAGTTAAATTAGTTGATGCAATTGAGAATACATTTAAAGTAGGAAGTTTATTATGTTTTAATGCATTATTTTTGAACCTTATAGAAGAGTTTGCTGCTGAAGACTTAGATGTAAATCGAAAACATAAGTAGGTAGTTTCAAGAAAGATGTTCAAGACCCCAGCTCTAATTCAGACAACCACCAGCAATGGCTTTCTGCCATTCACAGGGAAGAATTCCTGCTGTGGTTTTCTGTGCTGGAGATCAAAGTGTGAAGGTCTTGTGCTCTGAAGTTAAACGGATGGGGAAAGTGGTGAGCACTCCAGTGTAAACTCAGTTTCATTTTTGGATTTCACTTCCCTTTACTGCTGTGAACACCCAAAACCGTGCCCATTGTTGTCCTGGGTTTTGGTTTTCAGTGCCAGCAGAGGCTGAATTGTTTCTGGGGTGGCTCCAGCAGTGCCTTTGGATTGTGCACAGAGGCAGCAGCCAGTGCAGAGTCACAGGGGCTGATAAGTCCCAGACAACCCTTTGGGTTTTACTTGCCAGTAGCCAAAGAATAGAAACCTCCTCTTGCCCTTGTCTTATCGTCAGTTCCATTTTGTGAGATGAAACAGGATCAAGAGCTGGGCTTTGTCAAGCTGCACCTTGACAGAGATGTATGTATGGGATTGCTGGTTTGTGGGATGTCACAAGCCATCTCCTCCAGTAAAAATCCTCCTCAGCTGATGAGGAGCTGGACTGAAAGATGATGAAAAGATTCAAGATAGGCTCAGTCCACAGCTTCAGAGCAGATAAGGCTGAATGACAAAAAAAGTTGCTGAACAAGCTGAATATTTTAGAGTAAAAGCAGACAAACCCTGCAAAGTTAGTCATTGCAAATACTCTGTCTCTTGCGTGCCTGAAATACAGCAACACATTGCTAAATCCAGTGGAGCTGGGTAGGAGTCATACTCTTTAGGGCAATGAATGTGGAATCTCAGAAAATCTTGTTTCTGGGATCTTCTCAATTCTGAGTCTTGTGCTCAGGGAGCCTCCCTTCTCCTGATGTGCTTTTGTTTTACTGGGAAATGCTGTGTTACTGATTCATCTTTGCTTCACCTTCTTTTGTGTATTTAAGCTACTTTCGTAAGGAACTTAAATTTGTTTAGGATAATTCTGTTTCTCTTTTTTCCTGCTAGTTCATCTTTTCTCCTCTACCTTCTTCCAGTATCTTTAGAACCCATGTACCAGTTTCAAATCCACCTGAAGGCAGAGCAGATGGATCCAATCTCTAGAAATGGCTCAGTGAGGCTGTCAGGCTGGAGGGAAGGGGTTCAAACTGATCTTCTCCATGAGGGAAATGCAGCCTCAGGCTGTGGTGAGGACCCTGGAGGTTGTTCAAATGGAAGAAATGCTGGATAGTTTAAGGGAAATAAAGATACTTCCAGGGAAAGGGATCTCAACAGGAGTAGTTAGGTAGTAGAGAAGGGGTTTGAGTCTTCAGGGGTTTGGGGGAAATGGGCAATGAGGCAGTGGGAGTGATTACTGGGAATGTCCCTGAGAAGGACAAAGAGCAAGGACTGTTGATGATGGATAGGGGTGTGTGTGTATGGATGTAGGGCACGAATCCACAGGAGATCATTTCTTGTTCCACTGCAGGCAGGAAAACTTTTTTTTTCTGATGGCACCCAATTAATTGTGGTTTGGTTTGATAAATGTTAATGTATTCCTGTGTCATAAGACTGCTGTGTTAGCGTGTGTCTGGCTGCCATTTGTGGATTTGAAGCAGCAGTTTTGCTGTGCAAGTAGGTCTGCTCTTCAAACAGTGGTGCATGAACTCGTGCTGACTTTTCCCTTTGGGTCAGCTTGCAGCTTCATTCCTACAGGAGCATTATGTTGGCAAATCAAGAAATCACTTCTCCCTCTAAGCAGTTTGCTGCCACAGAGCATTGCCCAAAGCTGCTTTTAGGATGCAAAATTTCTTTTCTCCCTGGAATTATTTCAGGTACTGCATCATCCTTGTAGATTGTACAAATTCATTTTTCCATGTTTTCGTGACAGTGGCTGCTTTAGCTGCTAAATATTGATTAAAGCATTTTGATATAAATATGAGCTGCCAGAGAATCTGTATTAACGTGCCTTCCAACCCTAACCATTCTGTAATTCTGTGATCAAAGTCGAGGTGGCTCTGCTCAGTCAATTTATATCTACGGAATAATTGTGCTGCTGTGTGTATTTCTAGAATATGCTAAGAGTTTACATGTTTCACAGTCCAGTAAAAAAAAGCTTTGTTTGGTAAAGACTTAAATAATTCAATTTGCAGATTTCATAAACCTTTATTAATGTTACTACTTTGCAACTTCTTTCTTTGACTGTGCCAGTCAAAACTAAAAATAGGGCAAACAAGGCTTGACGATTTCAAGCTGCAAGTCATTAAGGAGTTAATGCACATAATTGATGAGCAAATGGGAAAAGCATATATCTGATAAGAAATATATGCGTAGAAATTGTAGCTGCCTACAAAGAATCATGAAACAGAACTGAATGAGCAACAAAATTGGAAATATATTCAGTGTTGAGTCAATTATTTTTGCAAGCATCCGAGATCAATAAGGGTATAAACTAGAGATTACAGCATCACATCAGCATTAATAGAAAGCCCTTCACTTTATGTTTAAAAGCAGTTACCATATGGTTACTTCTGAGTCCTGCTGGCACTCTGGTTTTGATGGAGCATATGTTTCTGCTTCCTCTCTCCTTTGGTTGAAGTGTGCAGCAAATCGAGCTGGTTTCCATCCCTGGTATCTCAGCAGGGCAGCCTGCCCAGGGATTATTCTATCACTTGATGGGAACTTCTTAGCTCTGTGCAGTTTACTTTGGAGCGAGCACTCTTCTGAGAGTCTGGGTGTTCCTACATCAGGGGAGAAGACCTCAGAGGTGTTTTTTGCTTGGATACATTGCTCTGTTCCTCAGTTCTTGTGCCCCTCATATGTCTTCCCATTTAATGACCTTTCTCCAGCTTGTCCTGGCCAAGGGATAGGTGAACCAGCTCATTTCAGAGTTCATTATCACTGCTCCAAGCATCAATTAGTAGTGAAGTAAGAGCATGGTGGTAGTAGTGGGATAACAGCACTTTCACACAATGAATCGTTTTTATCTGCCCTCAGGGACACGAGGTATTGTCTCCAAAATGCTTCAGCCATAACTCAGAGAGATGGAAGCACTGCTCTCCATCACTGCAGCATGTGCTGCAGTAAGGAAATCACCTGCTTGGCCCGTGCTGCTGGCTCTGGAGCAGTGAATCAGGAGCGCACTGCTGAGGCCCTGAGTAAGGCAGAACAACAGCAGAAACCCCTCTGCCAAACCCAGCCTCCAAATAGAGCAGGGATACAGAGCTGCAGCTTTATTTTCCAAACGGAAGGGAAGAGCCCTGTAGTTATATTTCTGCATTTGAAGTAGTATTGGATGTGAAAGCTTGTGCGGATGAGTACAGGAGGAGCCGACTGACTGTCAGCTTTCATTTCTCAGTCAAAGGCTGCTCCTGTGTCCGTGTAGTGTGGATCTGTGGCTGCCACCCGGGGGGCACTGCTCGCCGGGCTGGGTGTGTGGCAGTGGGAGGGAGGCAGGGCTGTGCAGGAATCCCTGGCTCTGCACGCGATGTGGGATGGAGCCAGCTGCTCTCATGGGCGCCTCTCGGTCAGGACACAGTCAGAACAGAAGAACTGGAGTGTAAATACCTGCCAGTGCCAGTGCAGCTCTCAGGGAGTGCTGCTGGGTGATGCTGTGGGTCAGGCTTGCTTTGGCAGGCAGCAGCAGGAATGGGTGGTCCCAGGGTGGATGGGTGTCAGGGGCTGTGCTGCACAGCCCAAACCACTGCTCCTCAGGGACTCCTTCCTTCTCTGAACAACAGGGACCTGCTCCTGGCTTCTCCATCCCTTTCCACCTGTGTCTGCCTGCATTGTGTGCTGGTTGGGCTGATGGTGTCTCTTACTAGGTATACAAATCCTACCTGGTCTCCAGGAATACTGATAAAAGGGCTGATCAAAGCCATCTCTGGATGTACAGCTGAGGCTGTGATCACATGGATTATCCTAGGAGAGTCTCTTTTCTGTGGTGCAACTGTCTGAACAAAAACAGGCAAACAAACCCCTGCAAAAAGATGATGTTCAAGAATGTAAATGTGGTTATTTATCAATTTTGGTTCTTTTTCAGCAGACCTTGCAGAGAGTTCCCAAAAGCTGTCAACATAAATATGGTTATGGACCAGCAGCCAACTCCAATTCCCCCCAAACCATAGAATAAATTAATTCTCTTTCAGGCCTTCTGGAACACGGTAAGGTGGTAAACAGAAGGAAACTGGATCCCATTGCTACTCTGTGGGGTTTTGTTTGGCTGGTTTTGTTCTTTTTTACAAAAAAAGACACATCCTAGCTGTATGTACTAACAAGTTTAAAAAAGAAAAAAAAAAAGAATTATCCCCAGTGTACTTCAATCAGATACGAGACCGGGGATTAAGAGGAGCTTTAGTCTCAGCTCATTAATTGTGCAGGCTAAGGATGTACAAGCAGTGTTTTTTTGTATCTTACCTTCCCTGTGCTGAGCAGTGAAAGAGCCCCAAGCTACTGTTTGTAGTGGGTATTGCAGACATTCCTTCATGTTTGTAACATACACAGAAATCTTGGGCAAATTGTGCCTCAGAAATGCCAAGTATCTTAGAATATTTCAATGAAAAATTCAATTGAACCAGTTCTTGTGGCTTTGAAGGTGATGGCCTTGATTATATGGAGAGATGGGTACGGTGTTCACAGAGTGCAGGTTACTAAACTATGTCAGTCCTTTGTTTCTTGCCAAGAATTTAGAACTAGACGTGAGTATAGTTAAAAATTCAAAATCCATCAATTAATCAGAAGTGATAAAATATTCAGCAGGTGCCTTGTGGAGCCGAGGCAGGATCAGCTCTCAGGAATGCAGTGAACGTGCTGCCCAGTTTTGGGTTTCCTGCGCTCCTGAGGATGCTGGCAGGAGCCCGGTGGTGCCAGGCTGGTGCTGCCCCAGCCCCTGTGGGGCAGGAATCCAAGCTGGGCTCTGCTCCCATGTGTGAGGAGCAAGCCCTGCTCCCTTCCTGGTCCCAGTAATGCTCTTTCCCTTTCTGCAGCAGAAAAAGCAGCTCAGGCAATAAACCTCCTGCCATCCCCTGGAGGCAGTGGCCCCTGGTGACCTGCCCGCCCTGGAGCTGCAGCAGGGGCTGCCTGTGCTGCTGAGGGCTGGGAGGAAAGGCAGCCTGCCCCAGAGAAGGGGGTTAATGCAGCTTTCCCAGGCAGGAGCTGAGATGCTCAGAGTGCTCCAGGTGTCACCCTGCCTGGAGCTGCCCCTGGCTGTCTCTTACCCCCAGTGAAGGATCGTGTTCTGCTGCAAGCCAGCATGTAGTTAGCTAATCTATAAAAGGGAGAATCATCTTTGTAATATAGGATGTAGAGTAATAAAACAGTAAATACTGACATAGAAAAAATAGGTGTATTCATAATGTATTCCTGTGTAGCATTAGGAATTTACTTTAATTGCTAGCCTGTTTTGTGACCAGGCAGGAAAATCAAATATCTGATCTCTCTCACTGCCAAGTAATGAGCTTTCTGATTATTAACTGCAGGAAAATTTTGTGATGGGCCACATTCAAAAATTCTTTTGTGTTTTTGCAAGTCACAGTGCAAGTGGGCTTTGATTGCCATGAGCATGTCAATCCTAGCAGTCCTAACAAGTTCCCTGGAAAGCGTTAGCCTTTCCCTAAGACTGGGCTTTGTCTCGTAAGCTCTCTGGGAGTTGTCCTGAGGCTGTCAGGATGCCCCAGTTTACTTGGGCATCAATTGGCTCTATCCAGGCACCATCTGCTTGGAACCTGCTGCTGCAAGGGGAAGTTTGCACTTGAATCGGTGCTAGATCAGACCAACGCATTGCTGTGCACCCTGGTTGTTCTGGGGAATCAGAAGGAAAAGGAGCAGGATATTTTATGTTTGGGTATAAATTTGAAGGTAGATTAACACTAGATTAATAATCTGGAAAAAAAGAAGGGTTAAAATGCTGTACCACTTTTTCTCGGCACCCAAAAATATTTGTCTTTTATAATATGCTATAATATTTAACAAGGACATATCTGAGATTTAAAGACTGTTTTCTAGGATATGCTAACTGATGGGAATTAGCCAAAAGCAGTGAGATGAATCGTGCAGCTAACCCAATTAATCTTCTTTACTTTTTTGCAGCAGTGGTTTAAAATAAAAACCCCCAAACTTTCCCATGATCTTAAAGAAAAATGCTCCCACATCAGGGACTTCAGAAGGAAAGCTCTTATTGTAAGCTCACAGCGGGACATCAACTCCCAGCAAGCCAGGAGGATAATACTATGGGCAAATTGAGCAAATGTCCTTGCCTTTCCAATCAGCCAGTATTTGAAGGGTATTATCCTTGCTAAACTTGTCATCCACTTTAAATGGAAGTTGGACTGCAAATGTACATACTCTGCTTAGCGTGACTTTTGAAGAGTTGCCTCTGCAGTTTAGAGGTTGGGTTTAATTCTTAAAGACCTAACTTTGTTGCAGCTTTATTTAATCTCTGTTTATTTGCTTTGCCATTCTCTGCTTTATAATCTAGGCAGTGTATAAGGAAACTACTAATGAATAACTAAAGTAAACAAGAAACATCATGGAGGGGAAAAAAAGCTGAAAAGCTGAATATCAAATCAGATTCAGGAAATTTCTTTCTTGAAATAATCAGAAAATAACTACTGTTACTGTATTTTGAGGAGCAGAAATAACCTTTTTGACATGGAGTAGAAAGGGTGATGTGCTGGAATATTTAGTGAAATTGTGGGTCATTCTCTCTAGCCAGTACATTCCACATAATTAAAGCTTGAATTGTGAAAGCTTCTGCTTGTTGCTGTCAGTTGCCCATTTGACTCCTCTATTTTGTCCTATTATAGTAATTTCAAAGCTGGATAAGCCCAAGTATTTTTTAGTCTCATAAATACCATTGCTTCCTCATCCAGAGACTTCATTACCTAAATCTCCTTCAACCATTAAATAGGAACTGCAGCCTTCATCAGGCTTAGCCAAGTCAACTGACACAGCATAAGAGGCACATTTCCCCCTTTTAATATGTATATAATAAATCTGTCTCTACATATGTAAATATATACGTCATGTACATGATGTGAGCGGAGGAAGAACGTGTGGGGTGTGTGTGTGTGTGTGTGTGTGTGTGTCAGACTGCTGAGACAGTCTGACCCTTTGATGTAGCTGCTGTGACAAACCAGGAGATTATGTCTTCATTGTCTTTTATTTTTCCAATCTATAGGCATTTCTCTGAAATGCAGGTGGAGATGTCTTCTGAAAAGCACACCCACAGCACACAGCCTGCTGTAGGTGCAGGGGTAGCAGCGGTGGTGGTGGCTCCTTATGGCTCATTTTGCATCTCCAGACTCTCTGCTCCATTTCTCTCCCAGCAAAACACATACATATTTGATGGGTTTGCATCAGGAATTCATCCCTTCTGCTCTGGTATGTGTGAAAGGCTGGCAGCTGGGGATTTCCACTGATGGCAGATCTTCCCACCTAGCCGTGCATCACAGATCAGCAGTTTAGCACATCAGGGTGGTATTATGATTTAAAACTGCGGCTTTATGAACCAGAAAGCCTTCTACATCTGAACCAGAGGTGATTTAGTAAATTACACAGTATACAGTGCTCCTCGGTTTCAAAGGAAGAATGAGATTCTCTGAAAGAACTGACTTAAAACGAGCTAAAGAATTTTTGCTGTTTAATTACTCAGCTTCATACCTAAAAACATGTCACTCTGGCTTTTCAATGTGTTGCCTTTAGCAAGCTGAGTAGGATGAAAGCCCAAAGCTTTCAGAGGCAGCTGTAAGTGGAGCAAGTGGTAAACTGTTCTCCTTAAGATCTAAAGGGAACAGTATCACAGCTTGGAATAGAGATGGTGATATTTTGCCTTCCTGCAGCATCAGGTTTGATTTCTCCTACTTTGTATTCCATGCCATGGAATCCTCAAGAAAGAATGTGTTATTAGACTGCTGTTGAACTTCATTCTGGGCATAGTCCTGTATCGCTCTGGGAATTACCAAGAGTGAATGGAGAGCTAAGAAAAGGGAAAGGAAAGCAAACAATTGCTGGAATTCCTTCTTTAAAATCTGATCTATCAGTTCTATAGGACTGATACACCAGTAGAATGTCTTTGACAATTCTTTCTAGTCAAAAAGTAAAATAAATGTTAAAAACATGAGGATTTTTTCCCTGGTGGGATGTAACTTAGTCTCCTACTGAAAGATCTATGACAGAGCTCATGTATTAGTGAGTTTTTTTGTCCCTCTTTGTACATGAGCTAATTAATAATTTGGATGTTTTCAAACAGAAGCCTGACTAAAATCAGCCCTGACACAAATTACTGCCTGGACTCTGCCTATCAAGAGATGAGCTTTCCTTGAAACCTAGCTCCAGCAAGGTTGTCTCTGGTGGTTTGGGTGATCGTAATGATCCTAATCTCCAAGTATATTTCCATATTTTAAAGGAAGAGGTTCTTCTTCAGCATTTTCAAATCTTTGGATTTATACAGATGAGAAGTAACAAGGGACAGAAAGAAATGAAGGGGAAATGCTTGAAAAATGTCCTGGCTTTTGAGAAACAACCTCTTAGTATTTCCAGGTGTCTCAGCAACAGACATGAAATGTTAATTTTCTTCTCTGGGATTTGGGAATTTGTGCTTTGTGGACAATTTGAAAGATAATGTAAACTGACTGAAGCCTGCTCCTATGCACTGATTGTGATAAATTCCCAAAGCAGCTAAAGGGGAAGTCCAGTTTTGAAAATGTACTAACAGTGAACAAAGGAATCATCTCTACGTGCTGCACAATGTGTGTTTTCCTTCTCTTTGGGAAGGAAGAGTGCAGTGCTACTCTGGGAATCACACTGGACACGATACCTATAATGAGGGTTTTTGCCCATTAGTTTAATCTGATTTAAAAAGAAGAGAAGGGAAAAAACAAAGTCAATATCATAAATGCAGTATTTTTCATATCTCCTGCTGTAAACTGAGCCCTGAGGCTGAATTTGGTGTGAGTTGAAGGCAGTGCTGAGGAGCTGGAGTTCCCACCTCGTTGTACACCAGCTCTGCTGCTGCAGATCTCTCTCAGTCTGGCTCGTGTGCGTGAGGACAGTCGAGCAGATGCCATAGCACGGGTCACTTATTTCTTACTGTCTCATTGTCAGAGCAAGGCAGATGCATTTCAGATTGTGAATTTCCAGACCTCTATCAATATCTGTTAATAAAAGCAGTGATATTTTTATGTGAAACCAATGGCTCCCTAAAGCAACAGACAATAGGAGCTATTTACTGTGGTGTGTCTGACACGTTAACTGTATTGAGCCTTGTGAAAACACAGCCCAAGGGCCGTGCTGGAGTCCTACTGACCTAGAAATTGTAGCAGCTATGCTGTGACAAAGTCAGAAAGTACAGCACTGCACAGCAAAGGGCTTTGGGGTTTTAAAATAAAAAGTAATTGAAACAGACTTGCCCTCGGATGACCTGGCTCACCATGTGTTTAGGAGCCCCCGTTGCTCCCTGAGATAACACTTCCAGCCTCTGACTCTGGGCATGGAGGGAGGGAAGGCTGCAGCTGACACATCTCTGCTCTCTAGGAAACATTTCCAATCGCTCTGCTGTTCATTCCTGTGGCAAAGGGACGCGTTAATCGTGTGACAAAATTTCACACTTGGTGCTGGTCAGAACAGGCTCAGTGTAATACAATTACTGCATTCAGGCAGTCTTAAGGACTTGGTGAAGATAGGAATTCAGCTGTTGCATGTGCTGGCTGCGAGGTGCAGGAGGACACCTGAACCTGCAGGTGTGAGCTGCAGAGGAGGAGAGGAAAGGGTGGCATTGTGAACCCCCACAGGAGAAGGGGATTAGTGTCTATTTGCCTGGTATTTTCCTCACTTACAGCATGGGCGATGAGTTCCTTATATTCTGTGACACCGACAATCAAACCCACAAGGAAAAGCAAAAAGTCTGATAACCCATATAATTATTTCTGAAAACATTCACCACTGTGGAATTTGTTAGGGTGCTTTGGAGAGAATGCAGACCCTCAGACTGTTTTTTCTTAGCTAGGTCTATATAGCTACTACGTGGCTGTTATTATAGCTAGAGCTGTTGCATTTATGATCTCTAAACAAACACCAGAAACACACGGTACCGTGTGGAAAATGAGTTTGTAACACGAAGTGGATTTTGAAAAATCTCAGTTTAAGAAGAGCTTGATCTTTGGAATAAGACTTGAAAAGAGACTTTTCAGGTGAAGTGTTGACACTGGATGGCCTGCTATGAAATTAAAAAGTTGCCTACCTGGCCAGGAATGAACCAACATTGGAGAGAATTATTGTGGGAGGAGCTCTCACTGTCGCAGTGCTTAAGCAGCTGAACAGCAAATGCTAGCTGCTCAATTACAGGGCTCTTAGTGCAGTGCAGTCTTGAGTTGGGTTCTGTAGTTGGTCTTTTACAGCTGGCAAAATTATGCTCACTCCTCTAAAAAACCCTTCTGAATCTGTAAGAGACAGTGCTATGCTTTATGAAGTATGAGAATTATGGGTGGCTGAGGCATTATCTAGATTTCAGGTTTTTTTCATGGGAGTTCCAACCTAATAAAATTTGTATTTCTTTTGGATCATCTTTAATTTTTTTTAAACCAAAGTAACCTTACTTAGATCTATGTAACCTGGATACATGATCCCTCCAAACTCTCTGGATGACATCCCAGAACATTTTATCTTTTACTATTGCAAGAAAATAATTTCTTTCATTGAAGATAATACTTATACTGCAACAGTTTGGGAGTATTTATTTGATGGAGCCTATGTTTACATGAGAGACATTTGTTAATTTAGTTCACAGCAGCTATAAAAGTGAACTGCTTCTGCTTAATGCATAATGCTTTCACTTGGAAAAAAACCCCACTGGGATCCAGGAGCAGCACTTGGTTTATAAAGGCAGGGCATTCCCTCTGAGCATCTCAGGTGCCAAAAGTGGCTGTCAGGCTCCACGCATTCTGGGACAGTTTTCAGGATAAAATTAACTTCCACGTTTCTGTGCATTTGCAATGAGCTCCAGTGACAAATAGCTCCCCTTGACATTTAGGCAGGATTGTTGGCCTTTATAGTTAGATTCTTGGCTGAAGGCAAATAACTCAGTGTGCTGTCATGGGGGTCTGTTGCTTCTAGAGTGTGTGGATTTAAACTATATTAAAAAAAATTAGGGGAATCGGTTAACATTCAAAATTATTGTGTCAGTCTGTTCGCTGCAGACTGATGAAAGCACAGCCTTGACAGCCTTAGGTCTGAGTTTGAAAACTTGCAAATGTTCCTGGGGAGGAAATTGTTATTGCTGGAGGCTTTTTTAATATATCTCTACTGCTTGTGGGTCAACTCCATCCTCCAAAGTCCCAGGATTCAACACTGAGCTGAAAAAACCCAGCTTGCATGCCACCTTGGGATTGCTGAAAGGAAGTGCTGTAGCTCTCTGGCAGTTGTATTTTATAAATATTGCACTGGGGTCAACCGTAGGCAAACACACTGTAAAATATATGGCAAAGATTTAGAGATTTCCTGGCAATAATTTTGACATGTCCTGTTTTATTAGTCTTCATGTGATTGTTTCTCAAGAGGTTGCTCCATTCATGCAGCACGAGTTTTCCGTGGATACAGACTTAATTACGCAAGGGCAGTGTAGGAGAGTTGTGCACAACTTGTTCTTAGGAATTATTTTTCTTCCAAAATCCCTTTATGGTCCTGTTTTCCTGCTCTGAGGCTTTACATACTCCATATAGTTTGTGTACAAAGACTTACTGATGTGGATGGTTAAGAGAATGCATCAGTAGGTTTTATCTTTCTTTCAGTTCATGTTCATCAAGTCCTAGGAGTTCAGCAAAAACATGATTTGCCCTTTTGGATTTATCTGAAATCGAAATAAACTACTTTGCTTCAGAACAGGGGGAGGCACAGTATTTTGCCCCTTCAGTGATATGAAAACTGAGTGAGATGATGGTTTCTTGAAGGAAGGGATGGTTGTCACCTCAGACTTCAGAGGCTGTTCTTGCTGTGTGTTTGAGGGCCTGATGAGACCCTGCCACTGAAATGAAACTGAAGCATTGCACGAGGCAGTGTCTGCAATGGGAGCTACTTAACCCAGTAAACAAAAATTACTTTGGGATTTAGGGGGTGAGATGTTAACTCAGAAGCCAGGTTTTCCCATTACTTGTGGGAGTTTAGGTCCTCATATCCATCAGTCTCATCTTCAGATTTAGAAATGTGGAGTATTCTGATTGGAAGGGACGTGAGAAGATTGAGTCCAGCTTGTAGGACATGGTGGGGGTTTTTGGTGACAGACTCACAGAATATTCTGAGTTGGAAGGGACCTACAAGGATCATTGGTTTGTGCTCGTGCAGGCTGTGTTTGTACTGATAATTAAGTGAATTTAGCCAATTGTCCATTCCCCCTGTTCACCAGGTCTTGGGGTACTTCATCCCTCTCCTGTGCTGCAGCAACATCAACCAAGGACCAATTTTCCTTGGCTCCCTTCATCCTGCTCTATCCTTTAGCACTACCTCAGCATGTCTGGGAGCCTTGGGTGCCCTTTGATGCCCTGTATGCCACATCCCAGGGCACAAAACACATATCCCAATATTTCCTGCCATAAAACTTCCCAGTTGCAATGCAGTCGTCGCCTTATTTCAGGCACTTAACGGCCAGCGAACGATTCCTGCCCCTGTTTTATTTAGCTGTAGTCAAGGAGACTAGAAAGACTGGGATGTGATTCATGAGCAGAGATAAAGCTGGCAGGGTCTGGTTTTTCCTAGTCCCCAGGGAAACAGAAAGCAGCTTTAAGTGAATGGGCAATTTCTGCTCAAGATGGAAATTCATTGGTACTTAAAAATGCAGTGTTGCAGGTGCTGGGTGCTGCCCCTCAATCCCGGGTTGCAGTCGGGGCTTCCCCTGTGGCCCTTTGCAGAGCAGCCATTCTCACAGCTTGTCCCAAGTTGTGATCTGTCATGACAGGCTCACACAGTTTTGGGCTGTTGGCAGTGATTCTACAAGCAGCCCACGACAAGCTGGGATTGGAAGAGCTCAAAATAGAAGTAGGAGCTGATTGTTTTTAGCCTGTGCAAGCAATGTCAGGGAAATCTCACCTCTGTTTCCTTGCCTAGTGTCAGTGTGCTCTCTTGCCAGCTGCCTAAGAATTCCTGGGAGTGTGATGGGACTGAACTTGGCAGGGGCTCCCCAAAGCCTCACTGTCCTTTCTCTGCTGTGTCAAGCTCTGAAATGAGAATGCTGCACTTTCTGTTCATCTGTGTGGAGCATCATTTTTAACTCTGGTAAAACAGAAGATATTCTGGTTGGGTCGCAGTCTATTGTTTTGAGGGGATGAAAGCCTCTTCCACCCTTTCCTTCCTCCTGCAAGTTAGGAAAAGCATCAAACAAACTGCTTGAGGTGAGCCAGGCCTTTGGAAGGCAAAAGTCTTTGCTGATGGCAAAGGTTGGAGCAGATCCCTGGGCTGAGCTGAGCTGGGTTAGTAAGCCTGACTTGGTATCCGTGGGCTGCCTGCCTGGTCAGCTGGTGGCTGTTCATCATTCCAAGGTTCCTGCTTCTGATGTGCAGGGGCTGGGAGCTTTTCCCTCTGCAGCCTGTTGGCCAGGGACTGCCCCGCTGAGTCAGGGTCTGCTGGGGAGCTGAGGGACCCGTGCGTGCTCCTCACATGGTTCCATCTGATCTCTGCCTGAATAGCCTTCCTGAATCATTGTTTACTTTTGAATTGTAGGAACAGGCTCCAGCATCCAAAAAGTAATAGAGAGAAGCAAGGTTTCTGGGAATTGACCAAGCGTGTGCAGTCAAGTGTGTTTTCCTTCCTAATAGTGTTTTTTAGTTATGCTATTACTTGGGAAATTTAATGCTTGTGAGAGCTACCAGGCTTGGAATCTGGAGACTGGATTGAAACATGCAGCATGAGCAGCAGCAGTGTTCTCTTCACATTCACTGACCTTGCTGTAAAGCCTGGGACTTGTAGTTGGCTGCTCCTCACTTCTTACCCTTTTATCTGTATTTATTGTGAGGTACACAGATTTGCATTAAGAACTGAGTTTACCTTGAAGAAACAGTAGTTGTATAGAATATTGTTCTGTTTTCTCCTTTAAAATTCCTGTCATTTATTTGGTGAGAGTGGAAATTTTAGCTTCACTGTGGGAATTTTTCTTCAGTAGAATCAAGTAATCTGGTTTCTTACATATTGGTAATTGCTTTTTTGGTATAGCAGTACTGTGATAATTTAAGTTTTTAAAACATGGACAAAGAGGTCTTATAGCTACTTTTATTATAGCTACTTTATTATTATCAAGAAAGCAGACCCCATTTCCAGTTTCAGGGTAGTAATTTCCTCAGGTATCTCACTGGTGCATAACTTAAAGAACTTTCTGTGATTCTGGATGGAATCACTTTTACTGGGAAAGGAATTAATCTTTCTTCAAACCTTTGCAGCATAGACATATGCAGTTGAACTGACTGCCTTAGGGCTCCTTTTATAGTTAAAGAACAGATATAATCATTTTTAGGATGTGATTCACCTGAACTATTTTAGGTGCACACCGTTGGATGATCTCAGTGTGCTGTAGCAGTGCTGTTTCTCCCCTTTGATGGCAAAGGGAGTTTCAGCAGGTCCTGGCTTTCAGCATAACCATATCTTCTTCAAATAGTCATTCCTTCTGTGCCCACCCTGTGTCCTAGATAGATTTATGTTACATCCAAGGTGATCTTTTTTCTCAGGCTAACTTCTCAACTAATACAGCCTTCAAGCATCCTGGGCATCTACTGTTGTGCTTTCAAGGTACAGGAAGACTTGTGCTATTTTTTCATTTGATACCTTCACTTTTCTGCTTTTTATACTCATAATTCCTTCAGCAGTGGGATTATAGACCAACTCAGCCTGCCTTGTATGACTGAACCCTTTGAGTTCCTTCAAACCATTGAAATTCTAGTGTGGGATTGCCTTGGAAACAGCAACTAGAGAATCGATGTGTAGAAACTGCAGAAGTAGAGAAAAATGTCATGTGGTTGAAAGAAATAATCACATCAATCAAAAATATGGGAAGTAATTAAGCTTATATGCTGTATTTTTAGCTTCAGTGCCAGTTTTGCATAGTAACAGCTGATGGGAGGTGGGATGAAATTGTGTGTTCCCTGGGCTGTTGCACTTTTCCTGTTTCATTAACCTGTCAGGTTCTCCTCAAGGGAACAGTGTAGTTTAAATAGAGCTGCCCAGCTGCTTGCTTGGAGCCTGGGCCATCAGACTCATTCTTTTCTAAATAGACCTGAAGATGCTTCTAGGGGTCTGAAGCACTGTGCTTGATCCAAGGAGGTGGCCCAACAACTGCATTGCAGACTTTAGAGTTTGGGTTTTTAATCCAGGTCTCATGTAGCTCTCTGTGAAAGTGAACAGCAGTGCAGCTAGAAATGATAGGTAGCCTTCAAAATCTGCCCTATAAAGACCAGTGAAGAGGATATGTGGATGGAAAATAACTAAAGTATTTGGTTTGGCTTTAATAATCTGCATATCTTAATGATGATACTGTAAAATGGAATGAATTATGATAGAAAATGTCTTCTATGCATGAATGCACAAGGAAAAAATGGCTTGCTTTTGATCCTGTTGTTTTCCTAGCTGGACTGACAGCTGGCTAGAATTATGGGAGGTGCTGCATTGCCACTCTTCATTTCCTTCATCTGAATACATTGACTTGTTTATACAGGGCCATCTTTCTTCTTCAAGCACAGTGGGTGTTTCTGCTCCATCAAGGGATGGCTCACTGTTACTCCCCAAAGGCTACAAGTGTGCTAAGTCTGCAGCATATTGGCTCAAGCCCTGATTTAGCTGCTAGTGAGTCATCCATAATGTCCACATGAGAGGCTGGAAAATTGGCCCTGATTCTGAAATGGGGAAAGAAATGAAATTGTGATATTAATATGTATATTATGTTTAACACGTGATAGATATTATTAAATCCACTGGCTTAGGTCTGGGCTCAGCTGCCTTTGGTGGAGCAAGGAGAGGCCTTACCTCACACTCCCCAGGTGCCTGTGAGAGCCTGTGCCACTCCTGTGCCACACCTGCTCCTTCCAGCAGCTGCCTGGGCCTGGAACTGCCAAGAGGCTTCTGTTAGTTAGCCAGAGATTTGATCCTTACCTTTTGTTTGGACTGACCTTTGCTGTGGCATATTAGGACTAGAATTAGTTTTAGTCCAGCTGCATCCACTGAGGATGAAAGTCCCACTCTCATTAGCCTGTAATCACACACACATTGCTTCTGTTACCCCTCTGCATTTTAACACGTAGGTGAGCTGATGGAGCTCAGTACATTCAGTGGAGATGTCAGTGCTAAACCAGAAAGCCTGATTTTGTTTTAATTTCCTGGCTCAAGCACAAATCTCAGTGACTTCTGGGTAGCATGGAGCAGTATCCATTTCTCTTCTGTTCTCTATTTAAAATTAACAGCTCCGTGCTAACTGCTTAATATAGTTCAGCTTTTATCACTGCACAATCCCAGAATGTCTTTGGGTGTTGTCAGCCACGAACACAGGAAATAATCCCTCATTAGGCTGAATTATCTAGACACAGCACAGGCTAGGGAGGGCAGTGCAAATAGTTTTGTATTGACAAGGGCTTCCTGTTTAGTACAAGAAAGTCGAGGCACCCGAGGTGAAACGGCAGCAGCAGATTCAAATTTCATCTCAACCAGTGCAGGGAGGCGACATAAAACTCCCAGTCCAATAAAAATAAAACACCAGCTTTTGGCCACTGTCAAGACTTTCTCTTCAGAAGGGATTCCAGTAAGTCACTCTGCACCTGGCACATAATATTTTCAGCCTGTTGTGGTTTTTGAGAGGGAAAAATAACAGGTTTGGGTTGGAAGGAACTTTTAGAGGTCATCTAGTCCAACCTCTGCAATGAGAAGGGACTTCTTCAATTAGACCAGGTTGCTCAGAGCCCCATCCAACTTGGCCTTGAATATTTCCAGGGATGGGGCATTCACCATCTCTCTGGGAAACTTGTGCCAGTGTTTCATCACAAAAAGCATCTTCTTCATATCTAATCTAACCCAGACCCCTTTTAGTTTAAAACCATTAGCCCTTATGATGGGCTTAAAGATTTTTTTCTGCTTTTGCTTCACAACACAGGCTGGACATTGAGCATGCAGTGAAAGTGTGCTAAAAACATCTGCAAGATGCAGGTAAAGAAAGATTGGGGTGTTTTGATCATGCTGCAGTGTTCACTGTTGGCAGAGGAGACAGTGGCACTTCGTGGGCAGTCAGGCTCTGTGTGGTGGGGTCTCTACACCCCTGAGGTTTAGACTTTGACAGGCAGGTGAGAGACACTTCTTGCTGTCTTATTGTGTCACTTCAGGATGATACAGTAAGTGTGTATTTGATGCTCCTGTCTGCATGTTAGAAATTATTTTGTACAATTGTGTGCTGGAAAAATATTCCACATCATCTGTTTATTAAGCCTATATCAATTTTTTTTACCATTAGCTGCTATGTCTCCAACTCCATGTAGTAACCTGAGAAAAGGAGATTCCTTACTTATGCTGGACATAAACCCTGCATGCATGAGTAAAACTATTGTTTTTGAGCATCTAATCCCATACATATCCATGGATATCACTGCTATCCAAGCAATCTTTTTATTTGCTTGACTACTGCATTATTTATATACTGCAGAAGTCTCCTGGACAAAAAAAAAAAAAAAGTAGAAATCCCACATGGCTAGATAGCAGCCCACTTTGACTAAACCACCACGGTTTTGTTTAATATAAATTACTTCTATTTTAAAGCCTGGGATTGTCCACATGTTGTTCTGTTGCTGCTTAGTTCAAATTTATCCGTCCACCAGATCCTTGTGATCCCCCTTAAGGTACTTACAGAGCACAAGAAGATCCCCCCTGTAGCCTTCTCATCTTCAAATACATACGCTTAAGCGCCTCATCCTGTCATCTTAGCAAAGGCCCTCCCTGGGTTTGGCCAGACTCCCATCTCTCTTATGGATATTCTCCAGAATGTGTATGTTGCTCGTGTTAAGATAAGATGTGCCCAACTCCAGCTTATGTCCCAAAATGGCCATTTGTAATGGCATAGTCCTTTTATTTAATGTTTATAAATCTTCCTTTGCTGAGTTGCAGGAACCAGCGTGTTACTCTTCCCCTGCAAGGGGACTGAGGGAGCTGGGGTGCTCAGCCTGGAGCAAAGGAGACTCAGGGGTGACCTTAGCACTCCCTGCAGCTCCTGAGAGGGGCTGTGCTCAGGTGGGGTTGGACTCTCACCAGGCAGCACTGACAGAACCAGAGGGCACAGCCTCAAACTGCACCAAGGGAAATATGGGCTGGAGATGAGGAAGAAGTTTTTATGGAGAGAGTAATAAAGTACTGGAGTTGTCTGCCTGGGGAGGTGGTGCAGTCCCCATCCCTGGGTGTGTTTAAACAAAGACTGGCCGTGGCACTGGGTGCCAGGGTCTGGTTGAGGGGTTAGGGTGTGGGCTGGATGATCCTGGAGGTCTCTTCCAATCCAGTGGTTCTGTGATTCTGTGAAGCTGTGGGTGAGCTCTGGGCTTGGCTCTCGTGGCTGTCAGGGAGGAAGGAGAAAGCTTGCAAAAAGTGATGGTGGTGGCAGTAACTGACTGACAGAGCGACTGCTTTAAAAACAATGCAAGCTCAGCAAACTTTTCAGTAGAGGCTGAGTTATGGCATGGAGCATGCCAGCTGAGAGCCATGGAAATAGCCTGTTCCCAAAATACATGGTTTACACTGAGGATGCTAGAGAGAAGCCACACTTTTTTGCAAAACTCAGGCAATAAGTGTTTTCCATCCTGTTTATTTTTTCAGCTCGAATGCAAAAATTACTGGTATTGAAACATTTCTTTGCTGTATTCACAGCCTAATGTTTGATTTACTTTACTATTCACAAAAATTACTGGTATTGAAGCATTTCTTTGCAATGTTCTCAGCCTGATATTTGATTCATTTCACTATTCATGTCTGCCAGGAAGTGAAACTTTGGGCAAGCCTGGGTAAAGCGCTTTGAAAAATAAATGGGCAAGCAGTGATGGAAAAGCTATAAAGGTGTGATTTGTATAATTGCAGGCCAGAAAGGAAAAGAAATGTTAGCCCAGCCTCATGCCACTTGTTCCTGACAGAATGGCATGAGGATCAGAGATTTATCTGGAGATAAAGGAGCCAGAGCAAAGGGCCTGGAGGTAGGAGAACACAAACCTGAGTGATCTGGTATACAGAACTGTGGGGCTGAGCTGAATATAGAAAAGAGAGTTCTATGTGTTTCAGTTGTGCCATTTTTAGTCCTTTCAGTGTCACAAGGCTACTCCTTAGCATAACATCCAGTTTAAAAGCATAGTCTTTTTTTAAAAAAATAGGTTATAACCTGGATTATTTTGTCCTTTGGTTCTTGAGCCTTTTTAAAAATACTTTTTGCCTTTGAGGGAAAGAAGAATTGGTCCTGCACAATATCTCCTCTCCTTTGATGCCTCTCAGTCGTGTTGATCCTGCACTTACCTGATGTTATAGCTAGATGTCAGCCTCAGATGTGAATCTGTCACTCACATTTATTTTTGCTCCTTGTCTGTGTGTACCATGGGACTGCTGAGATAGCATGAGAACTGGGACTTGCCTCCTTCTCAAAGGCCTGACCTAGGGGTTTAATTATTAAAGTTAACAGAGCCAGTAGAAGTGATTTGCTTTTAACAGGCTTGGAGGAACATCTGTGCTCGTGGTAAAGTTCAGCTTTCTGTTGACTTTTCTGGTGGACTCGTGTTTTGCAGGTAATGCCTCTGCCCATAAAGCTCTGCTCACACCCTTTCTCCCAAAGTCTTCTCTCAGTAATCCAGCCTTAATAGGTTCCAGTAGCTTCAACAGCAGCTGCACACAGGCCAGTGTGGTGAGACACCGGGCAAGGACAGAGTCAGACTGGGGACAGTGACAGCAGCAGTGCTGCACAAGAATGATTCAGCCGTGACCTGTCAAACAGCAGGGCAGTTCTGGCAGCTGGGAGGATGCATCACTAACCGAGAGTTGTGAGTCACGGGGTGACTGATGCTGGGAGCAGCACAGGTCACCTCTGCAGGACTGGTTTGGGGTGGGGTGCTGAGGTGAGTGGGGAGAGGCTGGGCCCCTGCAGTTCGGATGGGCTGTTTTGGTTTAGGGCACACAGATGTTTCCTTTGCCTGTGCATAGCTCTCTCTGAACTGCAGCAGCTCAAGGCCAGGCTGAGGGGAAGCTGGAATCACGTGTGCACTGGGAATGGGGCACACAGCTGGTCCTGGTGACATTTTCAGTTCTGTCTGAGTCAGCGTCATGGGATGGGATGGACAAGGCAGATTGTTACTGAAGTTTCAATAACAATTTTCAAGACTTCAATGAGAAAATTGTAAATTTTATAATGTAAGGGTTGTATATCCACTATTCAAAGCAAGCAGGCAAGCATAAAAGCCCTTGTCTTTCTGTGCTAGGGTTCAGAAATGTCTGTTTAATGTTTATGTTGCCAGGAGCTTACTGCTAACAGGCATTTAAAATGCAAGTGGTTACCTGAGGGCTTACTGAGGTCTGGTCCCTATCTCTAACAGAGTTCAGTTTATCTGAATAATCTTTTAGCCCAATTTTCTCTTTCATGGAAGGAGAGAAATTGAGAGAATTCTCTCCTGCAGCTCACTGTGTTTCTTGCCTCACTTCAGTAGGTTTAAAGCAAAACCAGATCCTCAGTACATAGATTTGCAGGGTAGATGTGGTGGTGTGCTCTAATATCAATGTCTTGAAAACAAAGTGTCCTGAATTATAGGTTTTTGAGCTTAAGGGAACTCATCACTAAACTGGGCTGAAGCTCTGTAGCTCCTTTCCCTCTCCACTGAGTTACTGGAGTGCCAGTGCCATAGTCTACATTGTAAGCAACAATAAAAGTTGGGTTTGACATTGCATGTGCCTTTTGTTGCACTGTTCCTTCTCTTGTTCCTCTTAATTCCAGCTACTTGCCTGCACAGAGATGATTTCCATTCCTGCTTTTGTTTCCTGCCAGACTCAGGACAAGGAAAAGCAGCAGGTGTAAACACAGAGCTGTCAGCAGAGCAAACTCATGGGCAGTATTTTGAATGCTTTAGGTGACTTGCTGCAGAAAAGGGAATATTTTCTTATGATTATTTTTGGTTTGGCAGGGACATTTGTCTGTTCAAGGTTTTTTTCCTGTTTTTTTTGTTGTTTTTTTTTTTTTTTAAAGAAAGTTGCACTTCTGACTTCAAGACAAAAATCTGGGCTCTGTGGCTTAATTGCTAAGATCCTAAAATAATTTCTGTTGGAAGGGTTGTGTGGAGGCCATCTGGGAGTGGGAGTGTGTGTGGGAGGGTACTGCACAGTGCCAGGGCTGTGCCCGGGGGGGCTGCAGGCTTCCCCCCTGCCCTGCACAGGCGGCAGGGACACACAGGGACACAGGCACTGCCGGCTGCTGCTGGCATTGCTGCCTCCTGCCCTCCCACCATGACTTTGGGCTCATTGGTGCTGCTCCAGAGTGGCAGCAGCCAGAGCTCTCTGGACCCCATAATTCAGGAATGGCAGCTGAAGTCAACCCTTTCATTACAGGTACAAAGGATGCAAGACTTTTGTCACTCCATCACTCAGTGCTTGCTGTATCTCCCCAAGGTTATCTTGGTGAAGAGCAATTACTTTACAGATACTGAGTCATTCTTGGGAAGTGCTTCCAGAAACTGAGCTCAAAAGACTAATGGAAGCACTAAGGTCTTGATTTAGGTTTTCTGTACATCCTTATTCAGATCTGGAACTTACTGCCCAAGGATGTTGTCTCCCATTACTTGTATTTTAAAATACTTTATACCAGGGGGAATGCATTACCCTTAGCTCTTGAGAGCATCCAGCCAAATTTTGACTGTGAGGTGAGCTAATGTGCCAATGTTTTCTGTTTTTCTTTAGGAAATCGGTGGGCCATACTTTGCCCATCAATAGTACTTTTATGGCCAGTAGTCACATTTTGCAGTGTGTCCTTATGCATCTCTTGCACATTGTAGAAGCTACATGATAGTTGACACCCATTTTGGATCTTCATTTATAGCAAAGACAACTACACACAGTATAAATAGAAATAACCACTGGGTTATCTGGGAAATAGTTCTATTAAGCATGCAACCCAGAGTAATGTAAAAACAAAATGGTTATTTTTCTCTCACTCAATAGCTTCTTTCTTACCGGAAGTAATGAATGCAGACAATTATCTCACAGAATGCCGAGGATTTTTAGTAATATGTAATAAAGTGGCAGGAGTTAAAATTGATAAGTGCCTGTTCTTAGTTTTCAGTGGAAATGTTTCAAATGCCTACTTTTGTAAGATGCTTTTATAATGTTCACATTGCTGCTGCTGAACATTCGCTGGGATGTCACAGGGCCAAACGGGGACAATAAAGAAGCTGTCCTGTTCTGCACAGCTCCCAGGGTGCTTGCACAGTGGCAGGGTGCTTGACTCCATCTCTGATAGCCAAAGTGAAGTCAGGTGAGGGTGAGGGCAGTCCTTGGATAGTGCAAGTGGATGGGAAACACAGGGACATGGCGGGGTTTGGCAATGCCACTCTTGCTTCTGAGTCACTAGTGAGCGAAAAACCTGGGCAGAGTGTGAGGGGGTGTATTGACATGGCAAATTGCTGTCACAACAGCTGCCTCTAATCTTATTTTCACGTATTTATAGTGTGTAAGATAACATTTTCTCTCAAGTAAGCCCTCTGGCAGGCCCCAGGCACAAAGGGACCGTTTTCTATCAGCATGGTGTGGAGCAATACTCTGATTACTCAGAGGGGATCATTATTGCTGCCTTGCCAGGTTTTGCCCAGTGAGTCTTCAGGTTGAATTTGAGAGCTCTAATTGCCTTGATTACAGACTAATAACGAGCTTTGATGCTATGCTTAAACCCGGAGTGGGAAGAATAGCAAACAGAGAGGGAGCTGAAATATGGGACCATTGGGACAGTTTCCAGCTTCGACTTGTGATCTTTCTTTGTGCTCCCAGGCTTTGCCCTGTCCGTGACTCAATTACTTATTTTATACAAGTATGAAAGATTGCTCTAATGTGGCTGGTTCTTTGTTTCTGAGGGCTGTTTTCAGCCAATGTCCCTAGCAATTGGATTTGCTTCCACATTGTTATATCCAGAGCTGCCTTTTATTTGCTGTAATTATCTGCTCCCAGCACAGCTCTGCCATACAAAGGTTTGTGCCTGTGCACACGTGTTGGAAACCGCTGCCCTTTGTGCTCTGGCTCTAGGTGGTAAAGCATAATATGGCGAGGAGGAGGAACATTTTGTGGAATTTTTGGATCAAGGGAACAGAACTAAGTTTTCGAAGTCACAAATAGTTTTAGAGTTCCCTCACCCTCCTGTTTATGGGGCAAGGGAATCAAAATACTGAGAGTAAAAGGAAAGATAAACAGTACCTTCCTTTATTTCTTCCTTCCCTAACAATGTTATCTGCATAACCCTCCCCACTTTTCATCTCATTTGTTTGGGGCTTGGTAGTGCCCTAAACATGAACTCAAAACAGATAGTAACATCAAAAGAGAAAGCTGTTATTTTAGATTGCTTTGCAGATATTTTTATATATAACCTATTTATTATACTTTATTTATTTCTACTCTTCATTAGCTTGCTTACACATCCCAAAACGTTTTTTTCCAGTGGTTTTGTCTTTTCCAGTTGTCAAACTTTGGCTCTCTATCCCCGCTTCCAACTGCTCCCCTGTTGTGATTTATACAGGTTTGGGAATAATTACAGCTGTTTTCTTTAGCTGCTGCTGTATCCATGTGTGTAAGTCCCCAGGATATGTCAAAGAACCCAAGTTTGTAGACTAGCCTGGGGCACTAATGTTAGCTGTACCCTTCAGGAAATATAAAATCAGATATTTGTGCACTGGAGGTTTTAGTTGTGTCTTTCTAAGGAGCTGAAAACACAGATTCACAGAATATTCTGAGTTGGAAGGGACTCAGGGATCACTGAGTCCACTTCTTAAGTGAATGGCCCAAACAGGGATTGAACTCACAACCTTGATGTTATTAACACCGTCTTCTGACCAACTTAGCAAAACAGAGCAAAGCAAAACAATTTAAACTTTTTTTGTTTCATAATTTCAATCAAGGCTGGGAAAAGACAGAACACTTAATAGTCTTTGTTCTTTACTAGAAGTACAGTTACTGCCTTTGCCTTCCTTTTGGGTTTGCCCATCTATCAGCTATGGCATCCCCACATCCCCTTTAGTGCAGAGGAACCTGGCTTTGGGTCACACAAATGTGGATCAGCATTAATTGCATAGGTGGAAAATGCTCCCATGCTTAAATGAAATCTCTGTCTGGTAACATCTCAGTATCTGAGGTGCTTCTGCTAACAGAACTGTTGTGTTGCCCTGGACAGTGTGCAGACATTTCGGTCTGGTTTTGCAGTTCATAAAAAGAAAACGAAGAAATACAGTTCCAAAGCAGCAACTAATTTTACTTGTTTCTATTCTGGGCAGCCTGATTTGAGGCGTTTGCCAAGGCGTCAGGTCAGCTCGCCTGCATTTGCAGGGGAGCTCAGCAGTGGCACCGGGCACTCATCCCGTATCCTTGGCTTCCAGGCTCACAGCTCTCCCGCAGTGCGAGCACTTTTCCTTTTTGCTTGAACTGCTCAGATCTGTCACGCTCCGTTCCTGTCACGAAGTTCAAGTTGAGCAAGTATGGCTTGTGTCCTGACTACACTTCAGACACTTCCTGGCGGGTCACAAGGGCTGCCCTTGGGAAGGAGCAGCGTGCTCACCTTGCAGCGAGGCACGGGACGTGGCCTGGAGCACGTCAGTGGCGGCAGGACCGCCGCGATTAAATTGCTGTGGAGATAGGAACAGCCATCTGCTCTTTGTCCCCCCTGCCTGCTCGCTGCCCGGGGAGCCTCCCTGCCAAGGCTGGCTGCCGGGGTGCCAGGCTGCCCTGCGGAGCGGGCCTGGCTGCGCGTGCAGGGATGCAGGGTGTGCACAGGGATGTGGGTGCAGGGATGCAGGGTGTACACAGGGATGTGAGTGCAGGGATGCAGGGTGTGCACAGGGATGTGAGTGCAGGGATGCAGGGTGTGCACAGGGCTGTGGGTGCAGGGTGTGCACAGGGCTGTGGATGCAGGGTGTGCACAGGGCTGTGGGTGCAGGGTGTGCACAGGGCTGTGGGTGCAGGGATGCAGGGTGTACACAGGGCTGTGGGTGCAGGGTGTGCACAGGGCTGTGGTGGGTGCAGAGCACACCCGGTGCGGCCGCTGCCTGCACAGCACCGAGGGGTGGGTGGGCCTGGCCACGCTCACTGATGCCTTACGGTTCAGCTTTTGTGTTTTTTAGATTTTGTGCTGTTTTGGTGGATAGTTTTAGGCTTCATATTAAGTGCTACTAAGCTCTCTTCACAGAGTAGATAGACAAAACAATTCCTTCTCTGGTTTGATACCAAGGACAAATTCCAGGCCCAAGAATGAAAACAACATTGAAGTGAGAAGAAAAACCAAAGAGGATGGAGCTTCATAACCTGAAGCTGTAATTGCACAATTAACTCCAATATGCCAATGGACCAGAACTTATCAAAGTGTGAGCCCTCATGATCTGTCATCCATTCTGTGCCCATTTTGGGTTCCCCTTGGCTCTGCCCAGCTGGGCTCTGGTGCTGCCCAGGTGTGCCCAGGGAGGCCTTTGAATAAATCCCTGCTTTGTCCTTGTGCTCTGGCTGGGCTCTACTCCAGCTCAGCCCCAGAAGCATCATGAAAACAGGCTCTCATCTCTTCAGGGTCTGTGCCGGCCCTGCAGAGAGAACCCTGCGGGGCCGTGCCCGTGTTGCCGTGCAGGCGGTGGGGCTGTGGGGCCATGGGGCTGTGGGGCCATGGGGCTGTGGGGCCATGGGGCTGTGGGGCCATGGGGCTGTGCTGCCATGGGGCTGTGGGGCCATGGGGCTGTGGGGCCATGGGGCTGTGGGGCCATGGGGCTGTGCTGCCATGGGGCTGTGGGGCCATGGGGCTGTGGGGCCATGGGGCTGTGCTGCCATGGGGCTGTGGGGCCATGGGGCTGTGCTGCCATGGGGCTGTGCTGCCATGGGGCTGTGCTGACATGGGGCTGTGCTGCCATGGGGCTGTGGGGCCATGGGGCTGTGGGGCCATGGGGCTGTGGGGCCATGGGGCTGTGGGGCCATGGGGCTGTGCTGCCATGGGGCTGTGGGGCCATGGGGCTGTGGGGCCATGGGGCTGTGCTGCCATGGGGCTGTGCTGCCATGGGGCTGTGCTGCCATGGGGCTGTGGGGCCATGGGGCTGTGCTGCCATGGGGCTGTGCTGCCATGGGGCTGTGGGGCCATGGGGCTGTGCTGCCATGGGGCTGTGGGGCCATGGGGCTGTGGGGCCATGGGGCTGTGCTGCCATGGGGCTGTGCTGCCATGGGGCTGTGGGGCCATGGGGCTGTGGGGCCATGGGGCTGTGGGGCCATGGGGCTGTGGGGCCATGGGGCTGTGCTGCCATGGGGCTGTGGGGCCATGGGGCTGTGCTGCCATGGGGCTGTGCTGCCATGGGGCTGTGCTGCCATGGGGCTGTGGGGCCATGGGGCTGTGCTGCCATGGGGCTGTGGGGCCATGGGGCTGTGCTGCCATGGGGCTGTGGGGCCATGGGGCTGTGGGGCCATGGGGCTATGGGGCCATGGGGCTGTGGGGCCATGGGGCTGTGGGGCCATGGGGCTGTGGGGCCATGGGGCTGTGCTGCCATGGGGCCATGGGGCCATGGGGCTATGGGGCCATGGGGCTGTGCTGCCATGGGGCTGTGGGGCCATGGGGCTGTGGGGCCATGGGGCTGTGGGGCCATGGGGCTATGGGGCCATGGGGCTGTGCTGCCATGGGGCTGTGGGGCCATGGGGCTGTGGGGCCATGGGGCTGTGGGGCCATGGGGCTGTGGGGCCATGGGGCTGTGCTGCCATGGGGCTGTGGGGCCATGGGGCTGTGCTGCCATGGGGCTGTGGGGCCATGGCGTTGTGGTGAGAAGTCTCTCCATGGGTTTTAAAAAGCTGATAATGATGTTTAGAGGAATGATATGTGCTATTTAATTATTTCCTAATGGAGTTTGAACTTCCTGTGATCAACATGGGTGGTGTAGGTACAGTCCTGTGTGTCCCAGTGTGTTTGGGAGCAAGTGCTCGTGGTGGGCTTATAGTGATAAATTCTCATTGATCTTTGCTAATGCCAGGTTAAAGCTTTGGTATTTGCTAGTGCTCTGATTTTTATATGGCATGCTAATTATTCCTTTGAATTGGAACTGCTCGTTCAGCACAGGGTAAGAGAGTCTGGAATTGGTGAAGCTGTGCTGCAAATAGTGTCGAACTTTTCCTGTTTATGTTCATGTGCTGTACTGGTTTTCCCTGGTCAAATTAGACATCACCACATTTTAATTCAGCTCACAATACATGTGTGTGTGTGCACATGCATATGCATACACAGCTGTAATTTTTTAATTGTACTAAAAGCAGTACTGTCCAGGAGAAATCTTTTTCCTACCATCATGGCGGAAACATGATGATGATTTTGGAAATGGCCGCAGCTGTCTGAAAATGTAAAAGACAAAATAGAAACACAAATATTTTGTGTCTGTGCAGAGAGACTAAGAGCTAATTAGCCAAGGGTAAATAAATGGCTTTGTTTTGAAAGACCCAAAATGGTGACCCAAAATGTTTTGAAAGGTTTTCTGGATGATGGCATTTCTGTGTTCGAAGTTTCAGTCCAGAAATCTCAGACAAAAGTGATAACTCTTGGCAGCGGAGAGCAGTGGAAAGTTATGCCTGCTATAGGAAATCATCTCACTTTTAAAACTGAACATTGCTATTTCGGGTTTTAATTTTGATAATTAGCAGTAGCAGCTCATCCTCAAATTGCTCTTCTAACAGTAGGTGGTCCAGAATTGCATGAGGTAACTTAATATGCCCTTTTTTCCTGAGTCTGTAATTGGAAAAAGACAGGAATAGCTAACTGCTGTTAATTGCATAAGCTATTTACAGCACAGGAAAATTGTTTTCTCATTTGTATACATGCAGGACAGTGTTAGCAGTGCTGCAAAGTGCTGCATGTCACAGGGTTTGCTCTAATAGTGAGTATCAAGTACTAATTCCTGTTACCGAAGGTAACTGCCTTGGCCTGTAGTTCACAAGCCCTTAGCCAGCACACCTCACCTGGTTCCCAGCTGGGTGTTAATGTATTCCCCAGGGCTGCTTTCCTCCTGTGTCCTGGTAAATTCCTCTCACCTCCCAGTGGATGTGACAGCTCCTTGTGTAGGATCTCTCACGGCTCGCTGCTTTCCTGCCAGCCTTTCTGGTGCCCACAGACCTGTGGAAGGAAGATGCATGTCTCTCCTGGGTTGAGTTCCATCAGCTCTGCCTGCGCTCTGCAGATGAAGCTGAGGTGCCTGAAGAGCCTGCTGAGAATGCAGCAAGCAGCCAAGGAACTCACTGAGATGTCCTGGTGCTGCAGGGCACACGTATGTTGTACCTTAGGGTGAAAACATGCACTGTGGTTTGCATCTGGTGTCAAAAATCGTTGTTAATGCAGGCAGGTTAATGTAAATGGCAAATCCTAGATGTAAGCATCTGTTCACATAATTCAAAGTGATAATACATTTGTGTTTCTGGAAGATGTGAGAGAAGAACTGAAAGGAAGATCACACCTAAACATGTGCTAACATTTTCCTCCTAAAATCCAATCTGCTGGTATCTTCTGCTGGCCCTCCTGCCCTAAGCATTTTCTTGTGATGGACCAGGTTATTGTTCATAGCTGGTTTCCAATCTGAGTTCTTCTAGCAGATACTAATGGAATTTTTAATTTTTTCTCTTTTATTCTATTTGGGAATAGTTGGGCTAATTCAGGTTGAAAGGTCCTTCAGGAGATCTTCAGTCTAACCTAATCAGAGCAAGGTCAACTATGAGATGAGACCACAGTGCTCAAGGCTTTATCCAGTCGAGCCTTCCAGGAGCCCCGAAATTAAATAGATGGATATCCAGTGATGTGATCCTGAACAAACTCTAGCAGTGAGATAAGGAGATACAGAGCTGGTTACAGCTAAAGCTTGCTGTGATTCTTCAGAAAGCCAGAGGTGCAAAGCTTGGAGCTATAATTGAAGGTGGAACAGATGTTACACTTGTATAGGAGCTTCACTGTGGATCCCCATCTAAAAAGATTTATAATTTCCCAGTTAATTTCCAGATGATCTTTTTTAACGTGCTGAGGGTAGCAGATGTGTTTGTTGTATCCCACTCTTTAAAGTCATTTTGGGAAGTTAAACAGATGGATGCCTTTTGAAATTCAGCAGCTGTAGCAGTGTTGTTTCATGTGCCAACCAGGATGGAAGGAAGCAGAGCAGCTGAGAAGTGCTTTGCCTGTGACGAGCTGACCCACTTGCCAACAGCCAGTGATGTACTAATGTTGTGACAGGGATGATTGACTACACCTGCTTTTTACAGTGGAATCAGTTGAGTTTCTAGACAGCTGGGCAAGCTTGGTTTTTTTTAAACAGGTTGTTTTACCACTGGAATAAACAAAGCTCATGTTAATTCTCATACAGGAGGTGATTATGTCTCAAATCACAGAAAATGATTCCATCATAGATGTGCCTTTTATTCGAAAAGAGGTGGTGTGTTACAGTGTCCTTGCTACTAAAATTTCAAAAGGAAATACAAAATTCAGAATATTTCTCTCTCAGTGCTGTCTTCAGTGTGTTGTTTGTTGTCCAGTGTTAAACATCAGCCAGCTCTTCAGTATGGCCATGGGGTATTTTGACACTTTTACCTTCCCAAAATATTCCAGACAGCAAGAGCAGTGTTATTAAAAATCATATGATGAGGTGTGTAAAATAAAGGCAAGGTCTTCATACTGTAGCTGTAAACCATTGAGTTCAGTACAGCATCATGGATAAAACACAGAGTGGCAGGTATCATCTTACCTTAGGAAAAATAAAATTGATAAAATGTTGAAATATCAAAGCTGTTTAAAGGAACAAACATGCCACTAATCATTACAGTGGGAACCTCCTTTGATTTGGTAGGAAACAAAATATTAGGACATCATTCATGAGTAGGTTTTTATGTCAGTTTTGAGTGGTGGCTATTAAAAGTGCTTGAAAAAATCAGTGTTAGAACAACACAGGAGGGTTAATTATCAGTTTGCTAATGGGAGAACAGAAGAAATACAAGGAAATTTGAGAAGCTTGACCCTGCCATTCATGAGGCTACACAGTGGCCCTGCAGCACTTTAAATTTGACTATTCTGTGCTAGAGAGATTAAAGAATAACTGTTTCCTGTATATTTCCCTGCAGTGATCCTTTAAGCTTTCCGGTTTAAAACTGAGTGTGATGTTCTGCAGGTGCAAGGAAACATCTCCCTGAAATGGACATGTGGTTTTCAAAAATAAAATGCATTATTACTTTTTGCTGTTTTTCCCCTCCAGTTTATGACTTAGATAATTTAGAATTATGATGATAATTCTCATCAAATTCCCTTTTTAGATCGTCATAGTGGGGATGGAAGTTGCTTCTGGGGATGTTGACTCTCAAGAATGGTCATGGCTGTTGGGTTGATGGTTGACTTATATCTGGGTAAATCTGAAGAAATTTCACCGAACATTTTGACTTAAGGATTTCAATAGAGCCATTACCCCAAAATTTAGCTAGGGTATGCTTTTATTTTCCATAAACATCTAATCAGAACAAACCTTTCTTTAAAGGAGCTCTGGAGGTAGGCAATGCTCATTTCAGTGCATTATATTAAGCACTTTCTGTGTTTCCTTTGATACCACTGTGAACAATCTAGGTTTGTACATTATTTTTTTCTTGGTAGCATGCTTAGAAATAGCTGGTGTTTGTAATATTGCCATTATATGGTGCATTGCAGGTGACTTCCAGCAGAGAACTGCTGCTGAATGGTTGCCCTGGGGAAATGCTCCTTTTTTTTTTCTTGTTTTTTGGATTCTAGGGAAGAGTGGCTGCCTGCAGGCTTGGGTTGTGAAGTGTACTTGGCAAAAACTGGAAGTGTAGGATTATATTCATCATTCCCTGATATCAGCTGGCAGTTGGTGAGCATCACCAGCACTTATTCCATGAACTCCAGAACTGCACTGTGCATCAGCAGCTGAACTGGATGCTTGGGCTCAGGAGGCGAGAGGGTTTTATTAATACAAATTGATAGGAAATGCATACTGAGGGGAATGGAGATAATGTATTGAGATAGGATTGGATCGTTCTGTAAAGAAGATTTTGATAAATACTTCGGATTTGGAAGGCAAATTCTGGTGTCTGTAGAGAAACTACATTGATTTAGGGCAAGTGAAAATCTGGTCCTTGCCACTTAGTTTGAGTAGTGATACTTTGCTCTTTACAAAATAGCTGAAGTTGCTTAATGATAATCTGGCCAATTTGTGCTTGTTCAGAACTGCTGATGTGGGAGAGACTGATGGCAGCTGAAGCTGGGTTGGAATGCTTAAACAGATCCAGTTGTAAAAAGGCTTTGAAAACACAGTCTTTTCTTCCAATCCACTTCTCAGATGGTTTCTACCTTTAGGCTCTGACAACTCTTCCAGATGATGGAGCAGGTGCATTTGAAACAGTGCCAGCAAGGTTACAGAAGGTGACTACCTGATGATGTGAGGTTGTTACTTTGTAAGTGGTGGCTATTTTTAACATGCCACTTCTCCACAGGGTAGAGAGAATAGCAGCAGAGGGAAGAGAGCGTTTTTTTAGGTCCTCTCCTTCATATGTCATCTTAACTTGATGGTTCTTAAAGTCAAGAGTAGTTTGTGGTATTTTATTCATCATCATCACCTCTCTTCTGTGATATGCTCATTAGTCACAGATGTTTACTTTGCTTTTGCAAACACACAAAGCCATAGGCAATGTCAAGTCAGGCATAAAATAGTGTAGGAGCTGTACCATTAACCTTGTGGAAACAAAGGACACATGAATAGATTAAGAATACCCAGATGCACATCTCTGTCGGGAAGATGTGATCTGCAAGTCTCTTTCCAAAATGCAATATTTATGCCAGGTGCTGTTAGTGGCATAGAGAGATGATGTCCATTGTTACAGTCACAGACACAGATGTGCGAGTCGAGGTGAGCTATAGGCTGGCCTGACAGTGCTCCTCTGTTAGGATCATAAAGATTATTCATGTGTATATGCTTTACACAGTGCTCACTGCTGTGACCACGGCATAGACAAACAGTAGGCATCTGAATCTTACACCACCACAGAAAGCACTAATTCAAATAAGCTCTTGCATTCCTCATCCCTTTCAGTCCTGTTCCTGATAAGTCTGAGAAATGAACTTTACATGCAAAGTCAGAGAGATGGACCTTTCCAAAGCCCATCACAGAACCTCTCTCAGTGTGTGTCTCAAGACAGCTGAGCCCAGTTTTTATTAGAAAGTGAGAAACTGATATGGCTACAAATCCAAAAGCAATGGGAGCATAATGAATTCAAAGCTGTGAGTGTGCATTTGCTGTGACAATAGAAACTTATGAAGCTATTGAGTGAAGCACTACTACAGGCTTACATTACAAAGCCATGAAACACTCTGGTACAGAAAAGGGATTAAATGTGAGCATTGTTCAGAAGATGCTAATTTTAAATGGTGCCATTTTCTGTCACCACACAAGAGCATCTGCTTGTATCACTAGTATGGCCAGTGAAATTTCCTGTATATTTTCTGAAAATTAGTGGAGCAGATGTTCTTGTCCAGGTGGAACTTGGCTTGTATATTTTTAAAAATTTTACACCGTTACCCGATGAAGTGGAATTAAACCCAGTGTGAATGAGAAGCGTATCAGGGGATTACAAATGGAATTTTAGATCAGAATTAGTGTAATGCAGACAAGATTTCTGTCAAAGGAACTGGGAACAGAACCAAGGTTTCCTCCTCTTCTCACTGCTCTATATAAAGAACTCACATGTACAGATTATAATTGCTGTGGTGAGAGGATGCCAAATTATATAATGCTTCTGTCCACATTCCTCTTTCTAATCTCTACTGTTCCCCTTGGGGGAACACAAAAAAAACTTCTGGGGTTTATGCCTCTACCCCTCTACACCCTTATGTGTTCTTTCATGGAATGGTAATGTGAAGGTACAGATAGGATCAGACTTTTCTATATCTGCTACTGATCAGGGACAAAAGATGGACATGAATGTGCAAAATGTCTGCAGTACCAAAAATAGATCCACATTTATTCCTGTCGTAACTTCTCTTAAGTTGGTGGAGCTGTGCCAAGGCTGAACATGCCCACAGTCTATAGGACAACTGCCTGGCAGCAGTAAAGCTTGATGAGAATGGCTTTGGGAGAACAGTTAAACCCTCTGACTCTGACACTGTGTGCTGACATTTTAGGGGTATTCTCCTCAGCTTGAAATGATTTTTCTGGGAGATTGCAGATACATCCTAATGCCTAATAGCTGAGGATAGTGTTGATCAAGGTATTTTCAAGCCTTGAGTTCAGTTCAGTCAGCAATTCTGAATCACTAGACCAGCTAATGAGGTGTTCTAATTGATAGCATAATTCTACATGGTTTTTCCATTTAGGCTAATGTAACATTTGGCTTCGTTGAGGATGAATATTAACCACAAGTTGAAAGGAAGGTCTGATTCTCTGATCTTTTGCTACATTTCATGAAGCTTTTAATTTTACTTGCAGTACCCACATGCAATCCATACAGGCATTTTCTTTCCACTTGGGTATAGAGACCCTGTTTTGTTGTTAATTGATAATATGTGAGCTGTGGAGGCAGCTTCAATGGTTTTACTGTTCCAGAAACGTTCATCACATTCATAAAGATCATCTGTTCAAGAGCAGTCAACCCTGGGCTTTTGTTCTGTTTACTGGCTTTGTTTTGGACAATGTGCTGACTTGCCTACAAGCTCTTGAACTACCAGGCATTCAGTTAGTTTCCTCTGGTGTGTTAAGTTTTTGAGTTCACAGAGCCTGCTCACTAAAATTTTGAGAGTATTAAGCCAGTTCTCAACACCAGAGTCTTGGCACTTGAGCTGACACTCCACGGTGCTGAGCAGTCACAGCTTGAGTCCAAAGCAGTGATACTCTCTGAGCTTCAAAACCAGCTGTGTAAGCCAAATCAGTAGGATTTCTTGTGGTTTCATTGTGGGCTTTTTTTTTTTTCTAACAGGGAAATGAAGTGCTTGTTTATAGCATTTTTCCTTCAATGTTCCCCCATCTGGGAGTGGGTGGATGCTCCCTGGACTACAGGCAGATAAGGAGGGGATGTTGTGGTTATTTAGGCAAAGATACTCATCAGACTTAAAGCTTCAAGGGAATTTCTCCTAGTCAGAGGCTTACCCAACATTTCTGGGAAGGAATGAAGCTCTTGCTTTCTGTTTAGATACTTTGCCTCCTTTTAAAGATTACTTACTCATAGCTTAGTTGCAGAAATTTGGGTGATTCAAAAAGGGGGAAGGGAAAATTGGTTGGCCTTTCAAAGAAGATAAGAGACAGGTTTCCAGATCCCTTTGACTGTCGAAGAGAAGTAGTTTCTTTTAAAAATCCTAGCCTTAAAAACAGATAAAAATGTATTTATTAAACAGTAACAACAACAAAAACAACACAAAACCAAAAATCCAGACAACCCAAAAACTAGTCACTTCCAAAGACAGACCAGAATTGATGTTGCCAGTCTTTGTAGATAAAGTCTGTGATGTGATGTAATTTATGATCTCATGGTGTGACTGCACTGCCACTGGATACAGCAGCTTGCATTTCAGTGCCATTATGGTGTGATGTTTAGATTTACAAAGCAGACTATGTATAACATAACAACTCCCCCGGGTTTAGATGACAATGTATTATTAGATGCGAACTGAATCCATGAGAGAAGCAGTAATTCCAGGTCACTCCTCAAATGTCTTATCAGGAATTCACATTGGGCTTTGGTGATGAATGTGTGAGTTTCACTGATTTGGCAGAATAACTGTCAGGATCATAGACTGTGTGTATTCAGAAGAAATCATCTTCAGTAGGCTGCACTGCATGCTGAGAAATCAGTAAAGCTCCTGAGAGTGTCCGAAGGAACTGTGGAGTATTCAATCAATCCACCAGCATCAAAGGCTCAGATTCCATAACTGTTAAAGAAGCAATGAAAGGAATCCTTTTCTTTTGGTCAAATTAACTTTGCGGCTGTTTTGGTATCCTGTACCCTAGCCAGTTTCACAAGACAAAAACAGAACAACAAAAACTGGCAAAACCAGCAGGGATTGGTGGCCTGAACCTCATAAAATGTGAAAGTGAAGAACAGAATGTAAAGCTGTCAATTAGATCTTCTAATAGCTTTTAAACCTTACTATATTTTATTACAGACCTAAAATTAGGCTGGTTTTCAGGCTGGATCTTTGTCAAGATGTTCATACTGGAGCCCTACCTTCTCTTAGCCAGCAGGGCTGAGTTCTCAGCATGGAACGATGGAAATGGTGTTGGAGCATTTGACACATTTCTGCTCCAAGGATTACCAGTCCTCTCAGATAGTAAATTTACATTCTTTATCAAATTGTAGGGGTTTGAAATGTTCTGTATAGCTGTATTTAAGCTGACATTGTGCATGGTTATGACAGAACACTAGAAGATTTGTCTTGGTGGGATCTCAATGAGATGGATGAAGAGGGATGTACACTTCCCCATCTGAAGTTGGTGGATAAGGAGATTGAGGTGGAAGCAGTTACTTGAAAAAACAGCTACCATAACATCTACCCTTTTGTAGTTACTATGAAACAGCCTGCAGAAGTGGTACATGTGAAAGCAGATGTTCTGAAAAATCCCAGCAACAGCCAAAACTCAACATGTGAGTTTTAGGTGTACTCTTGGAACTTGAATTACATTTTACATTGCAATGTTGAGGAAGAATAATACTTCATAATAAGTAGAGCACAGTTTCTGACTTCAGTTTTTATTTCTTCCACTTAGTCACTGTGTAACCTTGGGTAAGTCATTAAAGGTGATATCTGCAGAAGGATCCAGCAATGCTGTCCTCATCCTGGAGACCCCTACAATACAGTCCAAGAAATGCCTCTTTTGTTCTTTTTGCAAGAGTCTCAGATACAAAGATCTGTGGTTTGCACATTTAAAACTTCCTCAAAAGACTGGATGTTAAATAGGCAGGTCTCAGCTCCCCTTGCCATGAGTGACTGAGCAGGATTGAGCCTTCCTTCCCCAGGCACTGCTCACAGCCTGGGTAGGGCAGGGGCAGTGGGGATGGGCTTCCTCTGTCCTGCTGAGTCGCTTCACCCAGTGTGTATTCCAGACAGTTCAAGTGGAGATTCATTTCTTCTCTGGTTGCCCCATCCCAGGAAGGCAGGGTTGGATGGGGCTCTGAGCAGCCCAGACTACTGGAAGGTGTCCCTGCCCATGGCAGGGGGTTGGAACTTTGAATCTTTAAGATCCCTTCCAACCCAAACCACTCTCTCCTTGCTGGGATCACTCTGGTCCTTGCCACTCAGGCAGTGGTTTAGGGATTCAGTATCTGGGGAGTGGATGAGGGTGGGAATAAGGAGCTGAAGGAAGCAGCCCTACTAGGGAAGTAAAGCAATTAACTGGAACTGTGATGAAGATTTGATTTAAATGAACCTTTTGCTTCCATGTCTCATGTTGGTTTTGTGAATATTGTTCTGAGGCACACTCCTGTAGTCACAGAATTGTTTAGGTTGAAAAGATCTCGCAGATCATCAAATCCAACTGTTAACCTAGCACTGCCATGTTACTAGTAAACCGTGTTCACAAGTGCCATATCCACACATTTTGTGAATGTTTCCCTGAGCAGCCTGTTCCAATGCCTGACAATCCTTTGAAGAAATTTTTCCTAATATCTGATCTGAATATCCCTGACACAACTTGAGGCTGTTTCCTCTCCTCCTGTCTGTCACTGTAGAGAGCCATAGGGTGCCCCCTGAGCATCCTTTTCTCCAGGCTGAACCCCCCCCCCCCAGCTCCCTCAGCTGCTTCTCATCAGACTTGTGCTCCATTCCCGGCTTCATTCCCTTCTCTGGTCTCACTCCAGCTCCTCAATATCTCTCTTGTAGTGAGGGGTAAGTCAAAGCCTTTGCCTGCCCTTACAGACCAGCTGAAACCTGGGCACTGTGGCACTGCTTGTCCTGGTGCTGAGCCCCCCGGGCAGTGTGAAGGCATCGCTCGGTGCCTTGATTTGCACACGGATAATCTCCCGCTGTCCGGGATGGTGCAGGTGTGCACACAGGAATATGTGCTGCTCTGAAGTGTGTCCGGATGAACAGGAATGCGGAATCCGGGGTTTGTAACGGATCCTGGCATCCACCGAGCAGCGTGAGGAGGAACCTGCGACACTGAAAGCCTCCCCAAAGCCAAGTGTTGCTATAATAGGGCCGGATTACTCACTGTGCTTATTCAAATTCCTGTTGATGCTGGCAGCGGGAGTTTTTCCCGAACAGCCACGAACAATGAGTCACCTCCAGGTGTTTTGATTTGAATTTTTTTTTTTTTTTTCCTTTCAAAATTTCGAAAAGAAACCGGTCCGCGTCTCTCTCTCCTCGAGCGCCCTGGGAGCATCCCCTCCAGCTCCCGCAGAGCATCCCTCCCTCCACACCCCTCCGCCCCGCGGGGCTCCCTGCCCGCCGCGGGAGCCGAGGCCGCTCCTCCCCTGCGGAGAGAGGGAGCGATTTCTCGGTTATTTATTTATTTATTTATTTTTTTTTTTTGTTCCTGCTCGGAGCGGGCAGGACCAATGCGGGGCCCGCCCTGCGCGCTCGGAGCCGGGCGGCCCCCCGGGCTGCGCCGAGCAGCGCGGCCGGCAGCCCTCCACTGCGGGAGGAACGCCAGCCGCCCGCTGCCCCTGCCCTCTCGCACATCACTCGCTCTCATTTTTAAATTCTGGCTTTGGTTTTTTTTTTTTTTTCCTTTCTCTCACCCCCGCCACTCCAGGGTTTTTATGCTCGGCACTGGGGGAGCCGGGAAATTTTGTGGCCGCTGACATATTTCGATTTAAAAATCGCTGTCAGCGGACGTTTCTCCTTCTGCTCCGGCATCGTTGTCCTGTTCACAGCTATTTAGGCTTAAGAAGCTTGATTCTCTAAGGCTTGTATCCAAGGGCATCAGTCATTAACACACTGAGCTACATCTGCTTCTTGGCTAAGACTGAAGAAAGACATCTTAAGCTGGAAATCCTGCTCGCTCACTCTCTAGTGCGTACGGAAGGGGAAGCATATGCAGCAGCAGGTTCCTTTTTTTTTTTTTTTTTTTTTTTTTCCTTCCATAGGCTGCCTCACTTTGGAGATTCGGTGACAAGATAATGGAGTGAAAGTCTCTCATTTCCAGGCAAGACAATTGCAGGAGTCAGATAGAGAAAGGAAGGAGCAAGTTACAAAGCAGAAATAAGAAAGAGGACAGTCGTAAAGAACTGAAAATAAAATTAGAGGAAACAGGTGGAAGACTGGCATAAAGCTGGGAGATATTTTAGACTGAAAGTGGTGTGGATTTTTTTTTCTTTCTTTTTTTCCTTTACCTTTTTTTTAAAGTTTTTTTTTTAATTGGTTTTGTTGCTGATTTTAAATTCTAAGCTGATTTTGGAGATCTCTGCAGTAACCAGGCTGCTTTAGAGTAGAACGGCTTCCCCAGCGTGTCATTTTCTCTCTCCCTGCCTGCTGTCTCTGCTGTTGCTGCTGCTGACAGAAACGTGTTAGGAAAGCAGAAAGAGAAAATGCCAGCCATCCTGGTAGCCTCCAAAATGAAATCGGGACTACCTAAACCCGTACACAGCGCTGCTCCAATCCTGCATGTCCCAACGGCCAGGACCATCCCACAGCCCTGTTACCTGAAGTTTGGGAACAAGGTGGAGGTGACGAAGCCATTGTATTCCAGCCAGATTCCTCTCAAATCTTCCCATGGACAAGAAAACGCGGGGGATGGCCTCCCAGCAAGGAAGAGTAGCTCGGTAGAAAATGGATTTGACACACAGGTTAGCAGGCACCAAATGCTGGGGAGGTGTATGTGAGAATTTATTTCTGTGTTGAGAGTGTGTGCAGCAGGTTTTCTGGGGTAAATAGTGCGAGAAGGCATGTGCATGTGTGTGTGTGCCAACATCTGCCTGCAGTGGTGGGATGTTTTATATTCCACACAGTGGCATGTGTAATTCTGTCAGCATGATGGAGCTGATGGTGGGGTGCTGAGGGATGGGGCTGTGTGTGCTGCTTGCCTGTGCTGCCTTCTCCCTCACCTCTGCTTGAACTTGGGGGGATTTACAGGAGGGAGATGGTAGAGATGTTGTTTGTGGGGTGTGTTCTTTGTGTGCTTTCTGAAGGTGCTAAGGGTAAGGGCTGGCTCGTGTGCCTGGGCTGCGGGAGGATTGCTGCTTGTCATGAACGTGTTTTGTGTTCGGTCATGTACTGTACCAGAGCACTAGCTGTGTGAACGTTCCGTGTTTGTAGCTGTGTGGGGAGTGAATGAGAGGCAGTGCTTGATGCTAGATTACAATATGCATGTCATTTGGTGCAGCTAAATTAAACAGATTATGTGGGAAATGAACACTTAAGTGGAATTGCCTGTATAATGCTGTACGTGCATGACATCATAGATGCAGCACATCACCAATACACGTATTTTAGGTTTCCCTTTAATCTGTGTCAGTGTTTAATGTATTTCTGTATATGCTGCTTGCTGTGTAGGGAGGAGAGATGCCCGTTGCTCAGCTGGTTTAATTTCTGTGGGCAGGGTGAGGTTTTCAGCGTGGCTGGGCTGCCCTGCACTGCCGTGCCCCGGTGAGCTCCGCAGCAGCGTGGGCACAGCATGTGTGTTACTGGGCTACGGAGAGAGCAGAGCAGATGGGCTGCTGCAGCAAGCACAATTGATTGCTGGGCTACAGAGATGGCTGTACAGCCCTGGGCTGTCTTTTGGCAACAGCCAGGTATACCTTATATACCTTACATGCTGCTTCTGCCAGTACCCGAGCCCGGTAGAAGGTGATACCATTAAGCTGAGAGAGGGAAATGATGACAGAGGCTCACCTGTTTTTTTCCTTCTTCGAAGAATAATGGATCATCCCTACCACCTAGATTCTGAAATCTGTGGCCTGGTAACCCTATTCCCTTTAGATGAGTGTGCCTAGCGATTGGGCGTGTTTGACCGCATGCCCTGATTTCGGGATACGCTGCGCTTTCATTGCTGGTAGACAGGGTGACGTATTGGGCTGCTCAGGCCAGACAGATATGACTGCAACAGTTCCTGAGGGACTGGGAGCAGGAAAAGGAGACAGCCAAGCATCAATGCAGGGTAGTGGCAGCAGACAGACCAACCTGAGCATCGCATCTTGCCCTTATGAGAGAATCAAGTCCTCTCTGTCACTTGCGCCTGAGCCTGTCCTTGTGATTATGAAACATCAGCAAAATCTCATTATCTGCTGCCCTTTCTCTCACACTTGCCATGCTTTCTGCATGCAAGTCCACATTGCTGAAAAAGTGGTTGTTACTCAGAAATACTTTCTCATCTTGTAACAGATTATGCTCACAGAGATCTGCCAGTGGGAGCTGTTTGCAGCAGTAAGGGCAACACTATGGTGGTTTTAACCCTTAAAAGGATGTGGAACAAACCCTGTTTTTTGTAGCCTGATGATGAAAAGGTCTTGATGCTAACTTGAACAGGGGAGTGATTTTGGCTAAAGAAGGGTCAGATGATTTTACATTTTTAATTACTTCAGCAGCAGGAAAAATCTTAAGGTTTGCATTCTCAGTAATCTCCTCTGGCCGACAGTCTGGGCAGATGACCAGCACCTTTTAAGGTGTGAACCAGGGAGGGTTTTTTCACTGTTATCTTGAATAAACACAGTCATTTTTTGTTGTTCCTGTACATCCAGCTTTGATCCTTCTGCCCACAAAAGCATGCAGGGTTTTGCCCTTCAGGGTGGTCATTTGGAAAGGCAGTCTATATCTAGAGGGAGATTTTTCCAGATGTGTTGTATCAAGGGCACTGTTCATTCCTTTTCCTACTGTTCCTCCCTGCCAAGAGGGGAGGAACAGGATGGATGGACAGCTGCCAGCTGATATGTCAGCAGCTGAAGCACTTGTATCTTGGAAGACCTTCAGCTGCATTCAGGTATAAAAGTGCTTTCTGATAATAACCCTGGTAAGGTTCAGTCTTGAACACTGTACCAGTCTGAATATCTTGAATCTGAGGGTCATCTCTTTATTTCTCTGGAGTACCAATGTGATCCTCACCATTTTACTGGGCAGGCACCTGTGAGGGAGCACAGTTATATTCTTACAGCAGAATTTAGAGTTTAGATCCACAAGATGGACCTGTGCCCAGTGTTTTGGCTCCTATCTCTGTAGATCTTGATCCCTGTGCAGAATTTTCAGCCCACAGGGAAGGATATCCTCCTGTGTGGGTGGAGGGAGAATGAGAGAGAGATTGTGTCACTTGAACCAATTCTCTTGGTTCTGGGAGTATTTCAGGCAGGTGTTCTTAATCCCATTGAAGTGGGTCCTTTTTGCACTACATAACACAAAATTTAGTGGCTTATTCCAGTGATTATTCTGGAGAAGAGGCTGTGCCTACACAATGCAGAAGCCACCATGTGAGGATACCAGACCATATTCTCAGGCAGTGGCATGTTTCAAGCCACACACCACTGCAAAGCTTCATGAGTTTTTTTTTGGTGCCTGGTGGTACCTTTCTAGAACCTGATTCTTCAAAGAACATGAGCACTGCAGGTGGTATTCATTAAAGTACCATTTTTTAAAAAAACTGCTCAAAATCAAGGTGTCCCACTCACAAATGTGGTATCAGTGGAAACTTCTAAGTATTTTGCCAATTTTGTTCCTCTTGGTTTTACATGTGTTAGCTGGGTTTTATAGTAACTGGTAGTTTTGTGCCTTAAGGCCTTATAAGGGCAGTGTGTTTTTTCAAATGCTGTGCAATTTATAAAAAGCATACTTCAGAGCATTTCAGAGGCACTTTCCAAAGAAAGGTCTGAGGGTTTTAGCATCAAGCCCATTGTAAATGCTAGTTGGAAATCTTAGGTTGATGAATCATGGCAGTATCATTCCTGTTTTACTGTTACTGATATACACACTCTATTTTTCCAATTAAATCCCCTGTGTTGTGCACAACAGTATGTGACTGTTGCACTGGTGCTTATTTTGTCTAATTTGAAAACACCGCCAATAAATTGTACTACCCATATTTAGAGAGAATTGTTTTGGAAATATTTAACTTTGTTACCAGAGAAACTTCCGTGGAGTAGATAGCAAGATTGTGATCTCTCATCTACAAAATGGTATTTTCTCAGTGATTCTGAAAAAGTTGGCTACTAAATTTGCATTAGTTATTCAAGAAAGAAGTCATTGCCAGTTAGGAGTCTGTGGTCGTGGTGTAATTTTTCATGCAGATGCAAGAAGGAAGATGCCATTGCAGGCAAACAGTCTGCTGCCATGTCATTGTGAATGTCACTGAAGGAGATCGTGGATTTAATTAATGTGTTTATTGCTGCTATGTTGTATTCTCCAGCTTCTTGATTTTCTTTCTCCAGAGAACCTAAAAAATAATCACTGTTCGTACCCTCAGGAACTGAAGCAGCACTAAAGGCACCAGGACCTTGCTAAATGGTTGGTCCTACCCTTCCACTAAAACACTTCAAGAGACATCTGTTTAACCTGGGTTTAAAGTATGTGTGTTCAGCAATTACCTGGAATTGTGCTTAATTTGACTGGGAGGGGAGGGACCAGGAATTGGTATTTCTTTGCAATATTCATTTGCTGAAAACCAGGCAGTTGCCCTCTCCTGATGGACATGGCAAGCAGGTGTTCAGGGAGTGTGACGGTCTCCCTCACTTTTCTCTTTCCCTACACTAGGCAAAGCCTTAGGATTTCTAGAACTCTTGCAGCTCCTTGTGCTATCTACTAACTCTTTTCAGTTTCCCTAGACCCCCTTATTTTTTTAAATAATTCAGTTTAAACCTGGTTAGATATCATTGTCTGAAATCAAGCGACCTTGCTCAGCTAGATTATTCTTCATGTTGCTTTCCCAGTTTGTGAAGGTCTTGTTGAGTTGGGCAGCCTGGATCTGGGGTGGTCTAGTTCTAGGGTGTTCTAGATGTCTCTATTTTCTAGTCTTAACACTAGATTTTTCACCTAGTGATTCTTTCCTAATTTGTCAAGATCATCTATATCTGGTGTGTGCTCCAGAGGCAATTGCCACACCAGTTGAGGTTGAAAACATCTCTGGGTTTGACTCATTGCCCATTCTTTAGTCCAAGTAGTGACAAGGGTATGGAAGCTCCATTGCAGCTCCCTGATACAAACTGAGTGGATAGCCATTCCCAGGTTGGTGGCACATTGCTGGCCAGGGAGTTTTCAGTCAGCTGTGTGCTGCTCTCAAAGTGATTAACTTAATAGGTTCCTCCAGTATTTTTCCACACTTCAAATTTAGGCTCACATCAACTGTTTGATGAGCCACACGTGACCCATGGTCTGTGGGCTACCCCTTTCCTCCTCTGCCTCACTCCCCTTGTGCCCATGCCATTAGCAGTCCAAATGAAGCCACATCGTTCAGATATTAGTAATTACTTTTCTGTATTTTAATTAACTTTACCAGGAGCCGTTTAAACCTCCGTATCACTGTCTTGCTAATGTGAAGCTTCATAGAGAGAAAGATTAATGGAGTATATTGCAGAGAAACGATGCCTTCCCTTCTCATGTGCATTAGCCAGTTTTGTGTGTGATACTGGGTTTCACAGTTCTCATACTGAACCAGCTTGCAGAAGGGATAGGGATCAAGCAAATCTTTATCTGGACCCAGTTTAAAGTCAGATGAACATCGATTGGTTTCAGTGCCATCGCGTGAGCTGCCTCGGTGGTGTGAAATTTGGTCTCACCACGACTGCTGAGCTAATTAGAAATGAAATTATGAGAAATGTGGTCAATCATACTGATAACTTTCACATTAAAAATTGCTTTTTGCAGTTTGAAGAAACCAGAGTCACGTTTAGGATGTGAAAAAAGGATAGATTTTACTGAAATTGGGAGAAGCTAAGAAAAACTATAGATTCAGGCTATCCAAATACAGAAGTGCAAAGTAAATTTGAAATTGGTACTAATGAGCTTGTTCATATGATTTTAGTTATGTACCTAAGTACATTCTTGCAAAAAGCTCTGTCCTGGGTCCTTATGATGGGTTTTTTTTTGCACACTGTAAGCAATTTGAGGCTACTAAATAGCCAAATTCTTCTTCTTGTATATATGATTACAGTTGATATATTTATAGATACATGCTGAAAAATATTTAATTGTTGGGGGGTTGCTCCAGATGAAATGTTCCCACATAGAAAACAAGAAAACAATTCCAGAGTTGTTTTATTGTGATTATTAACATGGACTTTCAGTGATTTGTCTTTTCCTACAAAGAGGTGCCTTTTCTAAAGCCTTGCATTTGAACAATAGGTGTAGCATTGCACGATAAATTCAGGACTTTCTTTAATAATTTGGTTTATCATTTAGATAATGTTAATAATTTAGAATATGCAAAGGGTTACTTTGCACAAAATAACTTTGTTCCATTCTGTTTTTTATCATATTGGAAAATTAATTTTTCCCCCTTCTTTCTTGTGACAGTCTGATCTGTCTGTCTGGCTTGAATATTTGTCTGTCGATCTATCTGGCTTGAAAATTTGAATTAACCTGAGTGCCCCCCTTGGAAGTAGGGATATTATTTTGGTAGGTTCTTATTTTTTGGAGAACATTTGTTAAGTGGATGGCTGATGCACAAAGAAATGTAGCCAAGGTCAGAAAGTCTGCAGCTCTATAGAAAATTACTGGCTAGTCCCTTGATACTAGATTATCTTTCTCCTTTGCTGCTACTTGTTAACAGCTCAAAATGCTCGTGCATATGGTGTCCATGTGTTCTCCTTCTGTCCTTGAAACTGTTAGTTTACTCCATGAAGTTGAGTTTCTTAAGTGAACACTCTCACTTGTTTTTGTCCTTGCTTTAGCAAGTGATTTTTATCACCTTCTGCTGTGACACTTGATGCACAGTGACACCCAAGCAGAAAGGGGTACGAGGATATTGGTAGAGGAGAGCAGCAGATACTGCTTGTGAAATCTGCTGGTGCTGAACCTGAGCTTTAGTTCTCAGAAAGAAAAAATAGCTAATTATAAGGAGGTCTGATAAACTACTCATGAGCCTTTCCCAAGTTTCAAGTATCTAGGAAGTACCAAAAAACCCCCCAAGATTATTAACTTATTTTTGCCTATCCAGAGGGTGTCAGAAAGAAAGCCTTTATTTATTGAGATAGTGTGGATTAAGTTCTGGGTTTTGGCGATTAAAGTTTGGTATTGGCTAGTTTTAATTTGCTTTTAAAAGTCCTTTGAGAAGCATTGTCTACTCTGTAATTTCACTTTCCAGGTCGTCTCACCACTAGATTTAAATCTCTGAACAATTTGTAGAGTATTTCAATGCTTCTAGCCTAAGAGTTCCCCATTCTTACCAAAGTGGAAGAAATTAAGGAGGTGCTTAAATCAATAATTATTTTACTTGAACTTAGCAAGTTTGCAACAGGATAAATATTGTAAGTGTTTCTTAAGAAGATACATTTGTGAATTAAGCAATAGCTGGGCCTTTAATGAAAGGGTATGTGTTCTCCTCTTGACCTTTTTTCCCCATTTGTTTTTTTGCTTCTTGAAGCTTTGGAACTAAATCTTCTTCTTTTTATTTTGGTATAAATCAAAAGATGCTCTTAAAATTTTAACCCATTAATCTATTTTTTCCTTGCAGCAAACTGTAGAATCTTATTCTCCTGAGAAATTCACCTGGCTAAAAATACCCTGCTTTAATATTATTTTTAGAAAAAGCTATATTTGAAGTATATAAATGGTTAGATATTATGTGTATTATTAGACATGAACTGTTGGTACATTTTGTAACAGGAAGCTGCTGGTTTTCCATTCACCAAGAACTGGAATTCAGTCAAACACTTGGCACTTAGTTGTATGCCTCTAATTTTATCTGTAAATTGTTTTTTCTGAAATAGTTTGTGGAAACAATCTCAGTTTCTTCAGTTTTGCAAAGGCATGGAAATAACTGCTAAAACTTAAAACAAATAAACCACCTATTAAAATAAATGAGAAAACAGGTCACTTCATATTTTAAAACAGGCTGAGATCTGAAGTTTTATTCTGAGTCCACCTTTTTTTTTGCCTCTTGAAAGTATTTTTAGGTGTGTTATCCTTGGATTATTTTTCATTTTAATTTTGAGTTATTTTAGAATTGGAAGCAATGTGTGGGAAAACAATGCCTGAAAGGAAAAAATATCCAATTTCTGTATTTGAAAATGCACTTTTACCAGGACTTTTTCCCCTGTGCATGTTGAGTTTTGGACTGTCATATCATCATATTTTGACAGTGTCTTGTTTACTTGCATTTTTTAGCTCGTGTTCATCCCTTGTCTTGGACATTTCTTTAAGTCCTTTTCCTTGTGTGGAATTTGTTTTTGTCTCTACAGCTGTGGCTACAAGTTGCCATTTCACAGTTGGAAGAAGTCTCCCTAGCTGTCTTTATTTTACCTGTCCTGTCACTGATATTGGTCCATTTCTTCTGTCTTGTCCTTTATGCAATGACAGCCATGGCAGAATCCAAAAGTGCCTTAGCTTTGCTGGGCTGTGGAGCCTTGGAGAGACCTGGAGATGTTAGTCTCACCTGCTGAACCAAGCCAGCTAGTTATGCATATCTAGCATAACTATCCAGGCTTTCTCATGAAATACAGAATCCATAAATAAATAGAAAGCCTGAACCAGCCCTTGACAGGCTGACTTACCCTCTGGCTGCAGCAGTAGCTCTTCTCAGTGCTGGGCTCTTGTTGGCTTGGTTACACTTTCTCCAAACAAAAGGACTGACCCAACTTCCTTGGTCACTGCATGTTCTCCCTCATCTCCCAAATAACATTGGAGGAGCTGACAAGGCCTTTTAGCCAAAGGAACTAGATTTTCCAGCGATTTTAGGAAGAATATCTTCTAGAAGAGCTGTCTGAGGACACCTGTGCTTTGCTCTTGGGAGAAGAGGGAGAGGTGTGTGACAGGCTGGAATTGTAATTTTATGTTTTTGACGTCTCATGGAGTGATGTTCTCAGGCCTGAAGGCTCTTGTACCTTTTTGTTTCACGCAGTGAAGGGATATTCCCTGATAGGATTGCTTATCTTCTGGAAATGCTGACCATAAATTATTATATTGTCTTTTTCTGCCATCTCTTAGTTCTATGTACTTGCCTATTGGTAGAACCAAATGAATACCCTGGTGGGATTTCATGTTGCTGATCTAGCTTGTGCAATATTTTATGGTGAATATGGGTACTAAGACTTATTTTGTTATACTTGTATATCTTGAAACCAATATTTAGAAGCAGATTGCTTTTCTCTTTAGCCATCTCCACTTGAGCCATATCCCCTGTTGGAAACTACAGGTAATTTCAGTACTGACATTTTGATCCACAAAGATCAATGGGCAACTTTGATTGCAGCAGGTGGAGACACTAATTAATGGATCACTCTGGTAAGATGAATTTGATTCCATTTTAAATTATTCTCCATTTGCCAGAGACCTATGGATATTTAAGTCTTCAAAACTAATCGAAAAATGTCACGTGTTGTGTCAAGATCAAATGTGCATTGACCGTTTGGTGCAATAGCTTAGAAATGGGTTTTGCTTTCTTGCTCAATAACCCGGGGTCAGTCTGTTTCTCAGGACTGCCACATGTATTCCAGACTTGTCTGGAGCTTAACTGGGATGGATTATTTTGGGAAGGAGTATTTTTGGCATCGCTGCATCTTACTCCTCCGGGATGGGCTCTGGAGCACACAGGAGTCTGGTCCTCTGTGGTAATGTGCCAGATGGGTACTGCCAAAGAAAACTGGCAAAAAGGTGCCAGGTCCTCTAGTGTGGAGCTGGAAAGGGGAGGCAGCAGCATCTTGTTCATCCCTATAGAGCCTCTCCAGGGGAATTGTAATGAATTTGCTTTATTTCACTGAATCAAACCGTTTTCTGCTCTTCAAGAGGAAGAGCAGTGGTTGCCTAGGATCCTGTTTCCAAGCAGTCAGATACCAACTTCCCACGCTGCAGCAATGTAGATTTTCCTTTCCTGCCCATAAGATGCCTTTTGGCCTTCCCCTAGTAGGGTTTGGACCATGTGCAGTGATTAGTGGTGCAGCCTCACCAAAATGCAGTACTGTGTGGTGGGATGTCATGCCCGTGGGTCACCACCACTGGTGGGTTGGTTTATTGGGTTGGACAGAAAGGCAGTTGACCTTATTTTTAACACAAGAATGAATTCCACCTTCTCCTTGTTGAGCAGGTCAACAAGGAACCTGAAATAATAATTTTTAACAAGTCTTTGGAGCTCCTAGATTTCTTAATAGCAGGTCTGTCACTCTCTTTCACCGTTTCAGCTTTGGGCTGAAACAATCTCTTGGCCACAACAGTGTGAACTAAGAAAGATTTAGCCCTCTTTATTGCCTCCTGAGTGATTTCAGATTCAACAGAAGAGGGGGTTGTGTTGAATAAACACAGATTTTCATCTATTCCCTTCAGTCTGAGAAATGTCCACTGGTGTTGGACATGATGGAGGGGACTGATTCCACCCTTGGCTGCTGTGTCAGCATTTCTGAGCCAGTGACCTGTCAGATCCACTCAATGTTTATTGAGCAGCATTAAGCAGAGAGATCTGAAATTTCAGCGTTCCACTGGCAAATAGTTGAATTTTAAATAATTTTTCAGCGGTTCTTAGTAGCGTATATAAATGGATTTTCAACAAATAAAAGCCCCAGGCTTTCCATGCGCATGGCTGCGTTTTGGTCGTGCACACAATCCCTGTGGTGGAAAGGAGACTCTTGCAAACCATCTTGTGAATAGCTGCAGCATCACTCAGAGCCATCCCCGCCCTGCCCCTCCTCTCCTCCCTGACAGCAGAAGAAATGGCAGGGCTTGGTTTGGCCACTACTTTGCATCATTTACAGCAACACTGCTAAACGCAGGGCCGAAATGGATGGGAGCTCAGCTCATTTGCATGATTTAAAATGCCAGCTCGGTTTAATGTAGAGCAGCTGGTTATACTTAACTCCTTCAGGAGAAAACTTAATACCAGCAGATCGCATTATCCAGGGCTACGCCACACGTATTTATTTATTTATTTATGTATCTGTCCCTTCTCCTCGCTGCTTCCTAGAACCTTTGTAAAGATCATTTGTGCCCAGCTGGCAAAGGGCTCTGCTCGCTGCTGATATTTCTGGGTCTTGCAGAGTTCACAGAGCAATCGGTCCCATCGTGTGACAAATACTTGTTACAGCTCCTGAGCATCCACTTACACACTGACCTTAGCAGACAGGACTCTAAATTAAGATGTGTCGTGGTGAAGGGTGGTGAGATTAGTTGGAAAAGGACAGGTGTAGAAGCCTGGATTATGTGGATTACCACATACTCAATTTCTTAGGGTTTAATTTCAAGGTTGAAAATGGCTAATTCCACAATTACAGAACTAGGATATGCTGTGCCGTTCCTCTGGGTGCTGTGCCGGCAGCCAGAGTCACCTTGGGAGGGGAGGAGGACTTGGAGGATCAGAGAATTCCTTTGCTCCCCTGAAATAATTAGCATAACCTCAGTGAGAGGATGGAGGGAGCATAATCTTTTAATACCAACCTTTCTCAAAATTGACCTTGTCACAGGCAGATTCAGCCTCTCACAGAGAGACAGATGTGTGGTAGAGTCACTTTTACTGCATCGGAAATGCTGGCACAGTATCTCATCCTCTGCCAAAATTCCCTTTGCCTTTCCCTGCGTGATCAGCCTCTTATGCCAAAGGCTCTGAGTGTGCCTTTGGATGAGCTGTGGGATATTGATGGACTTTACAGAATCAGGGCTTCCTCGAGGCACGTGGAACGGAGCACTCTCTTCCTCTGGAAGGTCTTTATTCTGTCAAGCTCGAGCTGAATTTTCTCTTGAGACAACAGTTTCAGATGGTCCATTTCAAAGCCCTCATCAGTTTCCAGTACAAGCCATTAAGCTGGAGATGAAACGTGTGTTAGGTTCTTTTGACACGGGTTAAGTCCTTAGGGACTGCATCTCAAATTTGAGCGTTTCTGTTACCCTTTATAAACCTTTCTGGTAGACAATACCATATATTGGTATTACTTGGTTGGTATCAGTGCTACGTTTGGTGGATGGGACAGGAAGATCATGTGGTGCAGGAGAAAGGACAAGTCTTCCCTAATGAAAACTGATTATTGTCTTTTTTTTTTGTTGTGAAAGGGAAACCCCTAAGAAGATGACCTCCCATAATCTTCTTCCAGGAATGCAGGAAAGATAAATTGTCTTTGGTGATGAAATATTTCATTCTTTCTTCTTCTGCTGTGCTGTGTAAGATCATTAGCATGCCTGCATGCTGAGGAGGATTATAGCCCTGCATTATATAGACAAATTATTTATGTTGCAGCGTATGTATCCAACAACTAGGTTGAACATCTGAATGTTTTTTGGTCTTGCAGACCAAAAATACAGTTAAGCAACATGAATCCATTTCTGTTTCCAGACAGAAACCCATTTTGTGAGACAGTTTAGAAGGTTCCTTTCTAGCTGAGGTGGAACAACGTGGTTTAGTAATTGGTTGTCAGGCACCAGGTCAAAACTTGGAACAAACGAGGCTATTTGTGTTTATCAAGCCTGACTCCAGGCTTCTGGAACAGGAGCAAATTAATGCCGACTTTTCATTTATGCTGTGTGTGAGAGCTGTCTGTGAGTTTGTAAATCCTCACCAACCATGTCACTTGGGTCTCTCAAGTATTGTTTTGTTTTCTTTTTATAGCTAATGAATAAGTTTATTTATTATAATGCTTTTCTCTTGGTTAATTCAGACTTTTCAGGGATACAAGATTGACCTCTAGTGCTTATTATTTTTCATTCACAGATATTTTTATTTTGCTGTTTTTAGGACTTTCCCAACTGGTCAGAAGGTTAGGAAAACCAGTTCCGGCAGACTGGACTGCTGTGAAAAAGCTCAAAGAAATGATAAGACTAGTTTTTATGGCACCCTCATTTTGAGCCCTGCCTTTCTGCCAGGAGGGGTTTCAGTCCTAAAGGGCAGGGAGGATGCAGGGTGAGTCTGAGCCACAGACCATGAGCATCATTGTCACCTCCTTGCTGCCTGCTCAGTTTATCACCAGCAGCTCCCTTATCTCACAGGTGTTCTGCAGAGATAAATCCGTTATAATTCCAAGCAGCTCAGGTAAAGTGATACCTGGAGCCATGAATTACCTTAAATAGCTAACCGTGGGACTTCTAAACCTTCATGCATGTGTGATCTGTTATTTTCCTATTGATCTTTCTTCATAAGGTAATACTTGAATCAAAGCAGGAGATACTCATTTTAAAGTCCTTTCCAGTAATGGTTTATGGATTTTAATAAAACTTGCGAAAATAGAAGTCACATTGTTAGGAGAAGGTTCTCAGCTATAAACAGATATCATTACTTTTGGTTGTGCCTTCTGAAAACAGCAGTTTATCCTTCATTGCTGAGAGTAATTTAAAGAGAAGATGAGAATCGAAGAGCTGGTAACGCTATTTCAAATTATAATGAGGAGTTTGTGGGCTGTGGGTTTCCATCTGCACTCCACTTCTATGCCATCTGCCCACGAGGAGAAAATCATCAGCTGAGAAAATAAGAGGATGTCCTGCATTTAGGCAGCCACAGAACCACCAGTTACATAGGAAACCTTGTGAGATTTGTAATGGAACCGGAGCCTGTGATAGTACTGCTCTGAAAAGGAAAAGGGGAGTGTAAAAAAAGGCCGTTGAGATTTTGTAGGTTGGAGAAAGGAGATTTTAAGCCCCATAAAATGCATGATTGACCACGTTAGTAGAAGTGAGGAATCTGCAGAGTGTTAATTTGTAGTATGTAAAACAGCTGAGAACTATCTGTGAAGGCTGAGATTATGCTAATTTATGCAGTCCACATTGCTACTGCAGTTTAAAAATAGCTTCTTTTCCAGAGATCTAGAGCTACTGCAGGTTGGCTTTGCATTTAGCTCTGCAAATTTTAACCAGTTTGAACACAGAACAAAGCCTGATTATGTGGTCTTTTTCTCACAGAATCACAGAATAGTTAAGGTTGGAAGGAACCTCTGGAGATATCTAGTCCAATTTCCCTGCAAAGCAGAGTCACCTACAGAAGATTACACCTGAAGGTGTTCATTTTGGGATTTGGGAATCCATGGTGGATTTTGAATGCTTCCAGAGGGGAACACTCCATGACCTCCCTGGGCAGCCTGTTGCACATTTAACAGAACCACAGAACAGGCTGAGTTGGAAGGGACATGGCAGGATCCCTGAGCCCAGCTGCTGGCCCTGCACAGGACATCCCAAGAGTCACACCTGTGTCAGGGCACTGCCCAGTGCTCCTTGAGCTCTGCCAGCCTTGGGCTGTGCCCGCTGCCCCGGGAGCTGTTCCAGTGCCCAGCCACCCTCTGGGTGAGGAGCCTTTCCCTGATTCCCACCCTCAACCTCCCTGACACAGCTTCAGGCCACTCCCTGGGTGCAGTCAGTGTCCCGGAGCAGGGAGCAGTGCCTGTCCCTCCTCTTCCCTCGGGAGGAAGGTGTGCACTGCCAGGAGGGCTCTCCTCAGCCTCCTCCAGGCTGAACAGAGCCAGTGCCCTCGGCTCCTCACAGGGCTTCCCCTCCAGCCCTTCCCCATCCCGTGGCCTCCTCTGGACACTCTCTAACATCCGAATGTCTCTTTTACGTTGTGGTGCCCAAACTGCCCCAGGGGTGGAGGTGGGGCTGCCCCAGCCCCGAGCAGGACAGTCCCTGCCTTGCCTGGCTGGGATGCTGTGCCTGGTGCCCCCAGGACAGGGCTGAGCCCCTGGCTGAGGGCACTGCTGACCCTCACTGCCCCACCACCAGCAGGACCCAGCTCCCTTCCTGTGGCTCTGCTCTGCAGGGTCCCATCCCCAGGCTGGCTGTGCACCCAGGGCTGCCCATCCCAGCAGCCAGAGCTTGCCCTCGTTGCACTCTGGGTGGTTGGTGACTGCCCAGTCCTCCGGTCTGTCCAGGTCCCTCTGCAGGGCCTCCCTGCAGGCTCCTCCCCGTTTTTATCACTGCAGCCTTGCTCAGTGTTGCTTTGAGTCCTGTGTGCAAGCCAGGAGTGAAGATGCTGAAGAGCACAGGGCAGTCAAAGTCTGAGCCCCATTCACTGCCAGCCCTCGCACCCAGCTGTGAGCCAGCTGCTCACCCATCACATCAGGGCTTTATCCAGCTGTGTGCTGGACTCTGTGTCACTCTGAGAGACAGTACTGAAAGCTTTACTGAAATCCCAAAAGATTACATCAGCTGGCTTCCCTTGAGCCACCAGGCGGGTTACCTTGTGATAAAAGAAAATCAGGTTTGATGAGCAGGGCTTCCCCTTGGGAAGCTCTTGCCATGCTCTCTGGAGTGATGCAGTGTTTGCTACTGTTCCCCTCTATGTGGGGCTCTGGTTGGTTCCACCACGTTGCATCACTTCCATTCCAGAGGCTGAAAGGGAAATGTTGCCCCTCTGAGGAATGGCACACAAGTATAAGTGGGTGCTGTGAGCAGCTGCAGTGATAGGCCTGAGGCCAAATGCCCAAAAGAATTAAATCAGATTAAAGTATGTTTTGGGTTTTTGGTGTCTGTTTTTGTTTTGCAGAGCTCGACACCTGTTGCTCAGGTATGTGGTGCCTCGGAGTACCTTGGAGAGGTATTTGGCTCATCTTCTGCCACTCTCCCTGTCATTGTTTTGGGTGCTCATGGGTTGTATGGAATGAAAAGGTGGGGAGAGGAAACCTCCACGTACTAGTTGTAGTTAAAACCAATTTTCAGGTTGTCATTTGAACTACATTTCCAATGAGTGTGGGTGAAAATGAGAAATAAGAAATGTATTGCAGCTGGAGGCGGTGGCTAATTTCATATTCTGATTTCGTGTTTTAAATTCTGAAGGAGCTAGAATTAATTTTGCAGTTTTAGTCATAATTTAGCTTTATGAATAGAATTACAGACAATACTGGAACTGAAATTAAAGACCAAAGCAATTTGGGACAAAAAGTCCTAGTGTGTAACTTGCATTTGAGCAGCTGTTCCTCTGATAAGAAGATGCTGTGGGTTCTGAGTGCCAGAAGATAAACCCATCCTAAGCATGAACACACTCAGTTTTAGAGGTCTACAGTGATGGGTGGAACCAAGAGAACATAATTCCCCTTCCTCTTTTTCTTCTGCCACCTTCAGTCACATTTACTTTCCCAGTGCAGGAACTTTTGATAAAAAAGCTCTTTTATCAGAAAACCGTAGTAGAGAACAGTGGTTACAATGCAAATTATTCCACCTTCTCTTTTAGGGTCATATAAAATGGTTTTTGACTTAGGCCAGTGAGTGAATCCTTGCAGGCCAGAAGTGTGGCTGTTAGGGAGGGAATGCTGGGCTCTCTGGGGCTGGAGCTGGAAGTTCTGGTGGTCTGAGGTAGTTGAGCACTCAGAACTGTAAGTCTGAAAAGCAGGTGTTGATCAGTGACTTGTTTTTGCTTACCTTATTGTAATTCCAGATAGGATACTGCTGAGGTCAGATCAGAGATGTAACTTTATATATGAATTTACCTAGGATTATATTTTTCCTACAGCTCCATTTAAAAAACCAGCCAAACAAAAACCCTAAAAAAATCCCCAAAGCCCACCACAGATCTGTTTACAAGACAGTTGAGAAGTTTAGGAACTGTAGTATCCTGGGATACTGGATGAAATCAGATTGCTCTTTGATTTAAGCATCATCATTCAGTGTGATGTCTGCAACTTGTGCTTACACTGGCAATTGATTCCCATGCAGCAAGCCACCTCTGCCTTTTGCTTGAACTTAAAATGATTGGTAAAACAAGACCATACAGTCCTTACTCGCTTATATAAAGAACTCACTAAAATTTGAGAAATATAAACCACTTTTTGGATCTGGCTTTCTGTTCAATCCAGGCCTGGTGTACTTCTATCATTTCCAGGCTATCAAAAAGTATTTTTCTTTCTCCTGCTTTTCCGTCTATCATGTGGTTTGGGGCATATATGCAGCATTTGGACAGGGAGTGAGTGGAGTCTTGCATGCTGTTCCCTCTTTGAGCCAAAATACATCGAAGGGGTGTCAGTTTGCAGGAATCAAGTGGATGTGATGGATATCTGCTATGCCTTTAGTGCAAGAACAGCAGGATTTGCCAGATTGGAAGTGTCAGTCATGGGTTCCTGCGAGCTGCTTGGGTTGGACCCAATCTCTGGACCAGCTCATGAAGCAGGAGTAGCTGTGGAGGTTCTTTTTATTATAGATGCCTAGTCTGAGGCTGTTCAAGTTAAAAAGAGCTCGTGGAAGGGCTGAGTGGAAGGAGAAAGGAATGAAGCAGTTGGTGCTGGCGTGCTGCGGTGGGTTAGCCGGGCTGCTATTGCCATCTGGTGGTGCTGGCCAGAACAAAACACGCCTGATTTTCCTTTGCTTTCCCGGATGAGCTGCATGGGACTAAGTAACCATTGGGTATGGATTAGATTTATTGTGGATATGCTTTTATTATAGAAAATTCTTTCAATGTCGAGAAAAAGAAATCTACGGTATTTTATGACTGTCATTTATTTGGGCCATAGATAATGTAAAGAATTTGTAATCGAGCTTTTCTTTGAGCATCATCATATTCTGAATTGCCAGACACCAGTCCTTGTGTGGCTGGCAACTCATGCAGTAAGTGACTGTTGAATCCAGAATCTGCCCTTTCTGGAACTCAAATGGAGCAGGAGGTAATGTGGTGTCCTCCCAGCCTCCATCAGGGACATGCTGTGACCTGGTGGCATCTGGATGCAGAGCTAATGAACATCTCTGAATTGCTTTAGCAGGGTCCAGCCACTGCATTACCAGGGCAAATTTGATTACCATAAGTGATTAGTGTCTTATCTTGCTGAAATTAGCGGATCATTATCAAATGATGACTTTTTGCACGTAATGTGACTTAATTGTCCTTTCATTATAAAGAGTTTTATTGCAATCCTTTTAGCGGGGGAATACAGATTAAGTTGTAGCTACCAAGAAAAAAAGGAGATCACTGTTCAGCCCCTCCTGTTCAGTGACAAAGCCACATTCTGTAGCTTAATCTGTAGATTCTCTGTCTCTATAAAACATCTGCATCTGCTGGAGCATTTCAGAGCTTTATAATGTTTTCCACTGAAGAGCTGGCATAGGTTATTTGCTGTGAATCTTGCAGGCAGCACTTCGGAGCTAAGAGCACTTCAGTTTTGTCATGTATGGAAATTTGATCTGACCTGTGTTTCCCTCTGTTGTAGCTGCTGTGAACTGTGCCACAAAAATCTCTTTTGTTTTGGGGAGAAGATGTAAATCCATTGAAATCACAAGCGTTTGCTTGGAATGACAACTGGAAAATTTCAATTGTGCTGTCAAGTCTGGAAGTTTTCCCTGGAAGTGTTCAAGGCCAGGTTGGATGGGACTTTAAGCAACCCGGTCTGGTGGAAGTTGTCACTGCCCATGGCAGAGGGGTTGGAATTAGATGGTCCTTAAGGTCCCTTCCAAACCAAACCATGATCCTTCATAATGAAAAAAAAAAAAAAATGGAGGAAAAATATTTCTGAAGCAGCTACACTGCCCTTATATCTATCATCTTTGGATTTCCAGTTAATGTGGCAGTGTGAGCCAATTTAACAGGACCTGAAATACAACTAAATGGTGCCCTTGTGTGCAAAGTCCCCTCCCTCAAGAATAGCAAGTGCTAATTTCACTTGGCTTTTTCCAGCCACCTTCACACTGTTTTTGGCTGCAGGAGAACCATTCTGACTACAAAGTGTAGTTATTGTGTAACTTGCTGTTCTGTATTGATATTGAGGCTTATTAGATTTCTAGGCTTATTAGCAGTAATCATAATTTTGCCTAGAAGCAGTTAAACCAGCAGGAAGCAGAACAATTTTTGTCAGTCACTTGTTAACAATTTCAGCTATTAATATTCCTTGAAATGTAAGCCAGACCTTATTTCTCTTGTGTGATGGTTGGTTTGTTTTTTCTTTTTTTCTGGTTCATATGTGCATAATCCTCACAGTCCTTGGATTGGATGATGGTGATAAAAATGCTGCTTATAGTGATCCCTGATTGTAATGTGCAGTGAGAGAGGATGAAAGGAAATATATTGAATTTGAGATGGGGTTTTTTTTGAGGTTTTTTTTTTTGCAAAGACTTTGTAACTGAACATTTCTAGTATTTTCTGTGGTTCTGCCAGCACACCAGAAGGTCTTTGAAGATCATTGTTCTTCCCAATCCTCTCGTGGACACCTTCTTGCTTTCCTTCATCCCAGGTTCTGCTCCCCCTGGGAACAGCAGCTAAAAGGTGACATGAAGGGGGCTGGACCTGGTTCAGGACTGGGCTTTAGGTGGGTTTTACTGCCCAGGTGAGTGTGGGGCTTCTCAGGTGGGCAGTGAGTGGAGTGCAGGCACCCCTGGCACGAGTAAGAGTCACCCTGGTGCTGCTGGGCTGTGCTCAGAGGGTGCTGCAAGGGGAGGGCTTTAGCTGAGCTGGCTCTTAGTGACAGGTACAAGTGGATTGCAATGAACTTATTGAAGGACACTTTTGTTGGGCTTGCCCTTTAGATTTAAAACCACTTCACATAAGGGAACAACATCTGAGTGAATGTTTCAGATGGAGATAAAGCCAGTGTTGCCCAGCTCAGGCAGTCTGGCCTGCTGTTCAGTTTAGCCAGAGAGATCCCCCACTTTTCATTGTCAGGGAATGCTCTGTGTCTGTGGCAGAAGGACAGTGCATTCCCAGACCATGTGAACAGGACACTCAAGTTTTGGAAGGCATCCTCAGGCAGATGTCTCTTTTTTACCTCACTCTCTTGCCTCCTTTCCTTCTCATTCTTGGGACTTGGATGAACCAAACCTCAAAGTTTCCAAGGCAGAGGTCAGTGGAATGCTGCTTCTCTTGGGCCAAGTGCTTGGAGAGTAAAACAAGCAGCATTAATAATATTTATCTGCAAAGGAAAACTAATAACAGCTTGTTCTCAGGTTTGTTTTTTTTTCCTACTCACACTAGTGAAGTGCTGTAACAGTGGCAACAGTCTTCTTTTCTTTTTCTTGGTCTGTGATTTGAACTGTGTAACCAGACTAGAGGTTGGAAACCAATCTTGTTTTCAGAGGCTCCTTGCCTCTGAAAATGACATTGTGCTCACAACTACCACATTTTAGGACATTCAGAGCATAGTTTGACGCTATTTTAAAATCTCTAAATAGCTTAAAAGCAGTATTAGAATATCCTATTTGGGGCATAGCCTGACACCAGTGAAAGAATGCTTAATAAAAATGAGAAATGTTTAATTTCATGTAATCAAACAGGTCTGATTCTTTTATACCTTGCAGCTTAGGTAATTGCTAGATACATGAGTTGAATATTAAGATGAAATGCTAAATTACATTGTCAAACTAAAAGGCAAAGAAGAGTCAGATCCCATAAATCTTAATTGGATTTTTCTTTTTTTTTTTTTTTTCTTTAGTCATCATATTAAGGTACATTGAGAACAAGCCAGCAATAATTTTTAGTACTGAGATATAAGCTGATTACACACACAGGTGATAGGAAATGGTGCAAGTAGGGGGAAATTTGCCTGGTATTCTAATATAACTTTATAACTGAAAACCTGTGAACTGTTTAAGTGAACCCCAGTCAAAATGCTGATGTTATGTTCTTAGACAGGCATCTCCAATTGAGGCTGGTAACTGAATTATCTTAGGAAATGCTAATTATTTTATTCAAGTCAGACTGGGCTGCAGGTCATAGTCTAGACTGGACCAATCTGTGGAGCAGATTAAAGTAACACACTCTTCTTTGTCCCATCATGAAAATACAGTCCAATTCTTAGAGTGATTTGAAGGTGATAAAACCCTTTTTGACACTGATGGGGTGAGGATGTGCTCTGTTCATTAGTGCAATATAAGGTGAGCTCAGTAAAATGCTTCTTGTTGCTTGCAGTGGGGCATGCTGTAGCTTCTTTTTATTTATTCATATTTTCTATTTGTCTCATCTTTTGAGATACAGAAGAATAACAATGTCAGGAAGCCATGGGAGTAATCCTTGATGATGATAATACGTGGGAGAATAATATTAAATTAAAAACCTATATCCATAGCTCTGTGCTATTTTACTAATCCATCAAAAACATAAACCAAGTTTTGTATCAGAATTTTTATGTTTATTTTCAAGCAAGTGATAATCCCTTTAGAATACCAGAAGCATTAATTGGATATCAACTCCAGGGACTAGAAAAGCTTTCTTAGATAAAAATTGTTTTCAGAACCCCTACCTTAGGCTTGTTTACCCTTTGGAGGAATCTCTCTCTTTTAAAGTAGCAGGAATATATTGAGATTTGGCTGTCTATATCCAGCATTGTGAATAAGAATTTGCATTTCTATTTGATACAGCCTAGAGCAATCTTTCATGATAAATAATCAACATCTTCATTTCTTTCTTTGTCATTACTATTTATTTCTGTTTCTGTCCTCAATTTCAGAGTACAGGAAAAAAGCAGCTAAAAGTAGCTAAGTAATATCTTCAGTTGACTTTTAAACTGCTGCAAACTCTTGTGAGCTTGAATGAATCTTGATTTTTTTTCCCCTAACTGATAAAGTTGATGATATGGCAGGATGAAAACCAAAAGAAAAGTTGAAAGCAAGCAGAAAGGATAATATTTGAAATAATAATTAAAAAAAGAGGGGGAGGCAAATTTTTAGGGAAAATTGTTTTCCAGTCAATGGACTTAACAGATGATACATCTTAACTTTTTTGAATGATCTTGAAGAGAAGTGAGAAACATGAAGTAAGTTACCTCTTGTCACTTGTGCTATTCTCAAATGGTACTCGAGTGAGAAAAGTTCCAGCTGCCCACGAGTGCAGTGAGCCAAGGGGAGGCTGGCACAGGAGGAGAGGGGCAAGCAGCTGGAAGAGAGGTACAAAAGAGCAGAAGTAGCCCAGACAATTGGAGAAGCTTTTGCTGTAAAAGGCTGATCTTTTAAGATGTTGAAGTACTATGGAAGGCTGCACCACAATGTGCTCCACTGCTTTGAAACTCTCAGTTATTGCACATCTTGTGTGCACGTTTTGACCCTGCTTTTATCTTTGGAGTTCAAGAGATTATCAAAGGAGACATGCATTGTACTCTGTCATTAAGGCTCTAATTATTTAATTCCTTGTATCTTTGTTTTGCAATGTCAAATTAGTGCTGCTCTGGCTGCACTGTCATTCCTCCATGACATGCACAGTGAGTGTTAATTCTGTGAAAAATTGAAGAATCAGTGCAGACTTTGAGTATGCAGAGGAAGAAGAATTACTTTTTGCTGTGTGTGAGCATATCAAGTAATTGTGTTTTTCACAACTCTGTTCCCTGTATTAAAAACAAACAACAACAAAGGACCTCAAAAGACAATAAACAAACAACAAACAAGTGTTTTTCAATTTCTCACTATAGTTTAATTTCTTAGCTCAGGTAGAAGGTTCACTGAGGGTACAGAACTCTTATGGAACTAAAAACCAATCTTTGTTGGGCTGCTGAATGAAATGTGAATTTATTAAGGAGAGAGAAGAGAGTTGTTGGGAATCCAGCTTGGGTGCTTGAGCATCCCTAGCACAGGACCAGGGTTTTTCCTGTGTTTCCACATGTCCATTAATTTATGATGTGTGGGCTTTGAAAACCAACTGTTTCTTTGCAGCAGCTGGGAATGTGCCTTGCTCTAGTTACAAGCCTGCACTAAGAGCCTTCCTTCATCATGTCCCTGCCATTTTGGGTAAGAGATGAGCTCCACCCCAATGCTGCTGCCCCCAGTGCTGCTGGTCTTTGACCAGCTCTTCCAAAGTAAGAAGCATTTATCATGAAAATACTAGACTGCATTTCATAACCTGTGTTTATGTCTCCAAATTGCTGCCTTCAGGGGGCTGATTATGGCTGGTGACTGCAGGGGAAATGATGCATCCCTGATGTCATCTGTGCCTGAGAGGCTGGGGAAGGGGGCACACAGAAGGTGTGGGGGCTGGCAGCAGCTCCCTCCCATCTCTTGGCTGAGCAGGAAAAGCAAGGGGAGCTGTGCTGGGCTGCCCATGGTGATATCAGCCTCTGACTCTGAGCCATGCCATGAGCAAAGTGTGGAAAGCTGATGCTCTAATAAACAACCAAAAACTAATGGGATGGCCCTGATTAATCCATTAGCATTGTTCCACGCCATTGTCAACAAACTCAGAAGAAGCCTGGGCTTTGTACTGACTTGTTTAGAGTTGAAGGTGCAGGTTCAGAAGGCAGTGCTGGAAACCTCAGTGTGAGGAGAACAGCAGCATCCAGAACCTTCTGTGGACACTGCAAATACTTCTTTGAAATCAAATTAGTTGACAAGACCTCATTATGACACTTCCACCAATAGTTGGTTAACTGCAGCTTTGACAGGCAAACTGCTCGATGGATCCAGCTCTGAACAGAGCCTTAGGATGGCCTGGGTTGGAAGGCACCTTAAAGATCATCTTCTTCCAACCCTCTGCCCTGGGCAGGGACACCTTTCACCAGACCAGATTGCTCAGAGCCCCATCCAACCTGGCCTTGGACACTTCCAGGGATCCAGGGGCAGCCACAGCTGCTCTGGGGAACCCCTCAGAGGGTCTCACCACCCTCTCAGTAAAGAATTTATTCCTTGATATCCAGTCTAAACCTACTCTCACTTTGAAGTCATTCCCCATGTCATGTAAGAAAGTCCCTTTTCCTCTGTCTTTCAGGCTCCCTTCAGGTACTGGAAGGTGACCCCTAATAAAGTCATTATATATTTAGTATTTCTGTATGTGTGTGCATACATAATTTCATAATATAAATTTCAAATCTACCCTATAGGCTCTTTGAATTTTGTCTCTTGAATTAGCAACCACTTCATTTAAGAGTGAAGTATAAAGAGTTTGGCAAAGGATCTGGTGGATACCAGTTGTTATCAAGTGTTCCAGGTGGCTGATCAAGGCTATGAGTAACAGCTATTTTTTAATTAAATCTTGGTATGTGTTCTTTTGTGGGACAGGTTTCAGAAGTTATGGTGAAAGATCCTTTGTTAGCACTGAGCAACTTTGTCTATAGACTAATTGAATCACTTTTTTCATACTATTCTGCATCTGCTTAAGTAGAATTGCTTAGTTAATTTTAAATTCTTGTTCAGGGCAGTTGGCAAAGACTCAGCAGAAACAGAGCAAATAACATTTTCCTGTCTGTATTTTAGTCTGCCTATTAAAATAATATGACTCAAGAATTAGTCTCAAATATAGTAAGTCCATCTATTTTTGTTTGATATCAATATTATTATTTTTTACATGTTGGGAAACTGGGGAAGGGCATGTCAGGTCATAGAGCTGGGAGTGTGGGCTGGGATTATGTTACACTCCAAAGACAACACTGCCCTACGATTTCTGGAGGAGGACCCATAGGTTTCCTTGGCAAAGAGAATCCCTGGATTTCTGTCCTTTCCAGACCTTTGGGCTGTGGGACCAGGGTGGTTGGAAGTGACAATTTGAGCACCTGAGTCCCTCAGACCCCAGAGAGAATTTACTGCTCTCCATCATCTGGCCTTGTTAGTATTGTCAGCATTGCTTAACCAGTTGGTATTTTTGTTACTTTATTTATTAGCTTTTTTCCCCAACATGGTGTGTTCTGAATCAAGAATTCAATATTTTTTAAAAAATCCCCCAGACCCCAGATATTTTTTGGTGCACTGCTGAGCTGTTGAGACTTGGGATGGAGCACAGGAAGGTTTCCATTGCTTGTGTGTTCCTTGGAATCCTTGAAGGCTGCTGACTGTTACATTGGGTTGCTGGCAGGAGTCAGGTGATGGTAAAGATTCAAGGTCGGCAGGAACAGATACTCTCAGGCTGACTGATACACTTTAATGGGGAACTTAGAAATAACCTTTGATGATAAATAAGATGGCAATAAATGTGATAATTCACTCTGACTTCCTCCATAAAACAGTCCACATGACTTCTGCTGGCTTGCTTTCATTTTTTTTTAATTAGTTCATGTTATGATCTCATATGTGCCCTTACTCTCCTCTGACAAATGAAAGGGAGCTGTTTGAATCTTGTCTCGTGACCTGCATTTTTCAGTCCTTAGGTCATTCTCACGGCTCCTCTCTGAAGCCTCTCCAAAGGTTAAACCTGTTGAACTGTTTTACACAACCAGCATTAAAGCCAGCAGGTGATAAAGCCTGTTCTTGTTTGATAACCACCTGTTCTCATGTGCAAGCATTGCATCAGCCCTGCCAGCAGAGCACGAACCCCCCTGGTAATACTGTCACTGTAATATTGGCTCTGATGCTCTCTCCAGGTGCACTGAACTCATGGAGACTCATTTGCTCTGTGGCATTCCTTAGGTTCTCCTCCTTACAAGATTGCAATTGCTGTGTTAACACCTTTTCTGGTGCTTCTAGTCAGTATAGATGAGCTTTTTTTGCTTTGATCTTCCACTTTTTTTGCTATTTACTTCTCCCATTACAAATTTCATAGCCCTTTCTAGGACTTGCTCAGAAAAGTAGGGCTGAAAATGATTCCTGTGAAACACAGTTGAGCTGCTTATTTTCCTGAAGATAATCTCCCAGTTATCCTGTATTTTCAAAGTAGATAACTCCTTTCAGTCCACCAGATGTTTGCCAGGTTGATTTGTTATTATTCTGGTTTTCACCGTGCCAGGTGAAAATGAGGCAAGAGCCTTCTCACAGAGTCACATCTCTGTTATCACTTTCATAAGCTCCTGTGAACTCAGCAGAAAATACCAGTTTAACTAGGCATGTTTTCCAGAGAAAGAATGCTCATTTGCCAGTAACAATGCTCTCTGCTTCAGCTGTTGATTAATTGAGTTTCTGTCTCTTTTTCTACTTCTGTGTGGGACTGGTGGGAGGCTGTGACTATCAAGGCCACCTCACTTTCTTTAATCTGGTACCCAGCACGAGCTGTCTCTGTGTCCTCCAGAGCCTCCCAGCAGCTGAAAATCAAGACTAACCATGTGGGAAGCTCCTTCATTAGGTACTTTAATGGTGCTACTCAATGCAAGGCATCTCATCTGCTGGTTTAGAAAATGTTGAATTCAGAGCTCCTGCTCAACACCATTTTGAGGGCATTTTTAGGATGAAAATTGTTGAGCATCTGTTATGATTCCATGAGCTAGGCTCCTGTTCTCTCCCACATCATGCTTAGCAAAATACTGTTACTGATAGCTTCAAGATTTTTCAAGATGCTGTCAAGATTATGATTTTTAGATATTTCCATTCTGTAACTCATGAAAGAAGACATATGTCATATAGTAAAAACAAATAAAACCTCAGCTTTCAGTGGACAGAAAACTGTAGTCTTTTTGACCAAAATGCATTGAAAAGCGGTAATAAAACTCTCTAATATGCTTTATTTTCCAGATTAAAAACAAACAAACAAACAAAAACTGAACAAAATGTTGATGTGTTTAAAAAGGAAAAGTAATGGGTCAGTACAGGAGCGTGGCTTTGTTTAATGACTGCAGAGCAAGTTGTTAGCACACATATTTTTCACAGGCAAACAATGAATTATTAGTGAACGGATTTCCCCAAGCTTTCTTTATAGTAAATGTTGCACGGACAATGACCATGTGCACTGAGTTCATTCATAATGTCTCCAACACCTGTTTCCTCCTGTTTTTCCAGCAGTTTTATTTGGAAAGCAGTGGAAACTGAAATTATGTCTCGTTAGAGCACGGGGTTTGCTGGGGACATGTGTTTCTGTGTCATTGAAGACTTGCTGGTGAATAATAAATGTATTGTTCAGCACTTTAATAGGGAAGTTTGATGCCCATTAGGGCTGTAAATAATGTCCTTTCCTGACAGTTCAACTTAATATTGACCCCAAGTCATCATGTGTGTGTTGCTGAAGATCATAATAAAGACTTAGAGAGCTTGGATGCTTCATGGTTTTAAAGGATTCAAATACAGGCAAATATCTGGCCCTTGTTCTCTTTTGAAATTGGGCATTGTATGGGAAAGGCACCTCCTGGATCTGTCAGCAAAGCTGGGGCACAGCAATTGGGGAGGAACTCCCGCCGCGATGCTGCCGGGGGGCAAGAGGTCATGCATGGATTTACCAGCTTCAGTCCTAACCTTATCTCTTTCACTGTGTTGTGGGAGCCTAAAAGGGAGATAGGAGGATGAAAGGCAGCTCCAAAGTCTTGCTTTTTAATGGAAGAAATAAATTCCGGTTGCACCTGGCAACGCTATCAGAACTCGAGGGATCGTCATCCCAAATCAAGGCTGGCTTGGGAAAATCCATTAAATAAAAGTGTCTAAAAGCAACACAGATTTTAGTTAAGGATATTAATTAGCTTAAAAAGTGATTGGGAGGCACAGAGCTTACACTTCAACCTCAGGAGCTTTGCTATATTAGTATTTCAGGCCGATTACATGTGAGCGTCTCTGTCCGCATTCAGTGTGCTCAGCTGGCTCAAACAGGGATAAAATGAGAAAATACTGAAGCCTGAGCCACACTTCAGTTAATGTTAAAACAGACAGCAAACTGTGTTCAAAGAAACAAGGCTGGCTAGCTGGAGAGTCCTTCCATCCATATCTGGTCTTTTAATCTGCCTTTTGTAGCTGGGGCAGTTTGGCTCTACTCTGTTGCCTGGGTCCCAAAAATGGAGTTTTCCCTGTGATGGTAGACAAAAATCTGCCATTTTCTGAGGCCTCTCCTTTGTTGCTTACAGCTCCTGATTTTGGCACCAGGTTGAGTGTTGAATGAAAGTATTTGGCTGTTCAAACTGGCAGAGCAGATCATCAAAAACCTTTTAATAGGCTTAGGAAGTGTCTGAGGCAGTGCTGACTTGTACTGTGGGCTGTCTTGGCCCTTTGTATGGGCAGTAATCCTGCAACTGTGAAGCTCCACTTGTCTCGGTTCCCTTGGTTTTTTGCCTGAAGTTGGTGTGTTTTTTGGAAGCAGAACACCATCATGTCACGATATTTAGGCAGATGCCAGCAGCAGGGAAGGGACAAACTTCAGCTCAGCAAGGAGCATGTGCTGCAGGCACTGGCAGCTCCTCCAAGGTGCTGGTGAGATGCTCTTAGAAAATCCTTTTGGCATCACACCCAGGCTTCTCCCTCCCAGTGCACGCATTCATTCCCTCATTCATGAGTCTGTCAGCAGGTTTTTGTCTCAGCCTGTGACCCTCCTGAAGACCATACATCTTATGTTCAAGCCCTCGAATGGGCTGTGACCTTCCCCTCTTCTGAGAGTTGCAGGAATGACCTTTCAGCAGGGTACTTGCTTACGTAGAGGGCTGGCTGGGAAGATTTGGCTGTGCTAGGGCTTTGGTCCACGTTGGCCTGAAGGGAAAGAACAAGAGTTCTTTATTCTCAGAAGAGGATTCAGATTTTACTTCTATGGTTCAAAGGTAACCTGTATGCATAAAGTCTCTGAGTGCTTTCAACAAGAGTGCAGCTCTTTTTCTGTGCATAGCTATTCAAGCTACCAGACTTGGTGGGGCAGTTCTTTTTACAGAGCAGGAAGATGATTGTTTCAATAATTATTCCTTCTTCGTTATCACTTAAACTAGAACAAGAGAACAATTACAGACTGAAAGAATTAAATCTAAGTCGTGGAAGCATAACTGTTAGGGAAAAGTCCAGTAAGAAGGCACATGTTTTTTCTTATGGAAAAAGGTAATTACAGAATTTCAAATGCCAGTTTACTGTATTTTGGCATTAATAATGGCATTATTGTATTTCTTCAGCAATGTACTGAGTGGATACATGAAGCAGACAGCCTTGTCAGTAAAATCATACGAAGGGGGAATTTTCAGATTAGAAGGGGATGGTTTGAGTGCAATTTTGTCCTTTGCTTTTGTTTTTGTCTTTTTTTAAAGTTTTAATATATTTATACTGGATTATTAAATGATCCAACAATTAGAAAATGATGTTGAGCTGCTCGTGGGCTCTGGATCCATTAGCTATGAGTTATGCCTGTGGTCATTTCTTGCTTCCCCTCCTGCAGCCAGCAAAGTTATCTTTATGCCAATCAAAACTTGCATTTGGAGAGAGTACGAAAAGGGTGGCCTGGGCAATTCCTTCAAACGTGTTTTAATTCCCCATATTTCCCTGGCCCGGCCTTTATCAGGTGCAGCACCCTCTGCAGAGCAGAAGGTTGAGGAGCGTGTTTCCCACTGATTTCAGGGTGATTTCTCAGGAGCTTGGGCAAGAGCAGGCATGAATCCTCCCACAGCTGAGTATCTTGTCTGGACTGCTGTGCTGGGCAAGGGACGTATTTCACAGGGGTGCAAGAGAGCACCTGTGCAATAGCCTGGCATTTACAAAGATCTGTAATAGCTGTATCTCAAATACCTTGTGGCAAACTCTGATATTTATTGCCATGAAATACGGCTCTTCTGTATATTAAAAATACTAATTATTCTAAACACTCTCCCTGTTCTGTTTGTGTTTCCGAAGGCAATCTGCGATGCTCCACTTGCTGAATAATTTTTAAGGCAGACTATTCTTTCCTTTCACTCGGGGCAAGCCCGGTCCTTTCCCACCCCAGCAGACTTCAGTATAAACTTCAGTATAAACCCAGTTCTGAGTGGAAACAGCTCCGATCGCGCCAAATGCCGACACAACACAGCTTCACAACCTGTGTTTTTAACAGAGCCAGGCTGTCAAAAACGGGGAGAAACCCCTGTAGTTCGCAGTTTTGCTTTAAAACGCGCCCGCTGCCCTTAAGCATCTTGCTGAGCGCGGCTTGGCGCTCGGTTCTCTCCGGGCTCGGTTTGCCCCGCGGTCCCCGCCTCTGTGCTAAACCCCTCCCCGGGCCGGGCCGGGGTCACCCCCGCCCCGAGGGGAGCCAGGATCCTCCCCCGGCACGGAGGGACCGCCCGGCCCCGCGCCCCGGGCATGGCCGCACCGGCACCGGCACTGGGACCGGGACCGGGACCAGCACCAGGACTGGCACTGGGACCAGGACTGGCACCGGGACCAGCACTGGGACCGGCACTGGGACCGGCAGCGGGACCAGGACTGGCACTGGACCGGCACTGGGACCGGCACTGGGACCGGCACTGGGACCGGCACCGGACCGGCACTGGGACCGGCACTGGGACCGGCAGCGGGACCCGGCCCCCGGCGCGCACTCCCCGGGCGCCGCAGGTGCCGGCCGGATCATGAGCGTGATGCTGTGGCGCTGGGAGCAGAACAACAGCACCATGAAGCTGGTAAGGACCTCGGGAACAGCCCGAGAGTGCCGCTGGTTGAGGAGGAATTAAGATTCCCCTCGCACGGTTCTCGTTAGCGGCGGGGCACCTGGGGTGGCGGGGCTGATGCTGGACCCGCGTGCTCTCCAAGAGGATGCTCTTTGGCCGTGGAGTCGCAGTCGGATTTGTTACTCGTTAATTCATACTTTGGGCTTCTTTAGGTTGGTCTGCTTGTTCCATCTCTGTAGTTAAGCTCGTTTAAAACTAAGAACCGAAGTATCAGTTATGTGTGTAGCCCTCTCCCCTCATCTTCATTTATTTTTGTCTTTCTTACTGTTTTTTTCTTCTTGGAAACAATTTTCTCTCTTTCATATTTTGCTGGAACTATTTTGTCACCTGGGAGCATTTGGGGTTTTGTTTGCTCAATAGTTTTTGTTTTTAAATTCTCCTTCCCTCCAATCCCCTTTCCTTTCTTCTCCTTTCCTGAAAAGTTGAAATCCCCACTGCACCCTGTAAGTATGAAGTGTGTGGCTGCTCCATTCCTGCAGTATAAATGAGCTCAGGAAACGCGCATATCTGCCTGTCTGCTTGAATTACTGTCCGTACCAAGATATAAACTCTGATCAAAACTTAGACAGACTCTCAGCAGCAGCTTTTTTTAAAAAGCTATTTGATGTAAAGAATCTCAAGACAGTGGCTGTCTGAGATAGCTTTAAATGTGTTTTCTCTGTCTCTCTGGCAGATTATTTAAACAAAGAAAATTACATTTCTGTGCAGTTTTTAGAGGAAAGATTTATTTTCCTGAGAAATTTATAATAAAGCCCAAGGATTTGCTGCGGGTCTAATCCTTTAGCCTTTATGTGTGAAAATTCTGTTGAAGTCCACGTGGGAGTTAAAGGTTCCCAGTAATTCTTCCTATCAGGCTCTGCAATCAAAGAAACTTATAGCGCGGCTGGTCATGTAACAATCTCTGTTTTTACATACTTTCCTCGCAAGGAATGAGGTGATAAACACGTGTTAGTGAAGGAGTATTCAGCTCTGGATACAACAGCAGCCCTTCACGTGGGATCAGATAGTTGCGGATATTTCACGCATGAGTAGCCCCTGGAATAATGAATTTGTGAGCTGGCGGTGGAAGTTGGCGGCTTTGTGTGGGGGTTGGCCAAGCCTGGTTCCAGCTGAAGCCAAGTATTTTGGGAGGGAGGTTAAAGTGAGTCTTTTCTCTCGCTTTTCATATGCAAAGAGCTCTTTAGGAAGCAGAAAGAGCTTATGTACACAGGTGTATTGTAAAGGCTTTGCATATACATTGGCCTTTAAACCCACCCCAGTGGGCTGCACAAGCAGCACCTGCGAGAACTGAGCTATGAAATCAAGCAAAGAAAAGGAGATGTGAGAAATCAGATAGTTGGCAGTGTCCAGCAGAATCCAGGTGATGCTCAGAGTGGGAGAAAAGTACTGGATTTACCCACTCCTTGGGCAGGAGGAGAAAAGATAAAATCCTTCACCCCATCCCCTGCTCCTGGCTCACATTCCCTGTCACGCAGCCCCTGCAATTTATTATTTATATTTATTATTTATATATGTCAATTTATTGCCCCTGCAGTTGGGGAATGCCGAGGACGCCCTTGTGGCACTGCTCCTGCAGTGGGTGCTGGGGCAGGGAGAGCCCTGGGTGCTCCTCAGTCTGGCAGGGCTGTGCCAGGGATGAGCTCAGCTCTCTGCAGAGATCTTCCCGGGGCCTTGGCTGCTCTGTCTTGATAAAGTGGATCAAAAAAAGCTTTTATATGTATATGTGTGCATATATGTATTTATATAAATAGGAATCATCACTGAGTGTCACAGTAAATCCTCAGACTATGCCTTTCTCCTTTCTCTCCTCCTCCTCCTTCCTTTGGTCCAGTGAGGTTTCTGTGGAAAATAGAATGAGAAAATGCTTGCCAGTCATTGCTTAGGGTGAGCTTATTATGCCACCAAAAGCCAGATACATTCTGCTGAGAGTTTTGGGTGGTGATGGCAGAAGTCACGTCGTGGTTGAAATTGTAAGATTCAGAGTGTGGAAGCTTAGGGTTTTTTTCAGATTTGTAATAAAGAGCTTTTCAGGCAGCCAGGGATAAATCTATCTGCCTGTTGTATCACAGAGTCCCCAGATACCAGATCCTGCAAGACTTACTCAGATAAGTTTGTAAAAATTGTGATGTTGCCATAAGGTGCAGTGTGGAATAAGTATCTAGCTCTGCTGAAACTTTGTGTTGGTAACTCCTTTTCCATAATATTGTCCTTGAATAATTTGGGAGATGGTGGCCTAATTTTTGTCACACACCACTCTACAATCCATTCAGCTGCCGTCTTGTCATCTTGGATTAGCTGCAAAATACAAGGTTGCTTTCATTGTTGATAGGTTTCCTGGACAATCATGACAGGATTCTTTCCAGTTTCTCTGAAGCATATTGAGGTTATTACTGACCATTCTGAGGAGTGGCCGGACAGTAACCCAGATAATTTTTGTGCTGAATAGACTATGTCCACTTTCTAAGGTATTGCCAACTCTTGTGAGAAAAAGAATGAATTGTGTATCTTGCTCCTATTCATGCTGAGTGACTTGTACACAGCTGATAAAATTATTTTGACCTCAGAGTTCCTTATTCTTGCGTTTCTAAACCCAATGTTTAATTCTGATTTTTTAATTCTGATTTTTTCCCATTTTACATTTGAGACTAACAATATTTCAGCGTAGAGTGTAACACCTTCTCTGCTCTGACTTTTTAACTGTTCTGAGTCAGCTTCACACCTTATGCAAACACCTTTTTTTTTTAATGTAATCAAAACAAGGATCCCTCCCACTCACCCTTTTATGGCTTTGAGAATTCACAAGGCTTAAGGTATTGTTTTTGTGATGATTGAAGGTTGTAAAAAGCATGTGATCCTTTTTCCTTATGCCTAGTTCAAATTGTCTTGTACATATCCTACAAGCCCCCAGCCTTGTAGCGGGTGTATACAACGTATACAAATATGAGAATGTTGCAGCTTTTTACAGGGCTTTTTCTACTATTTTATCAGTAGAAACATGTTACCTAACCTGTCAGTATGTTAGTGGCAGTAGATAACCTTTCCAGGGTGGGTTTTCTTTTGTGGTTTGGTTGGTTTGTGTTAGGTCGGGTTTGGTTTTGTTTTGTTTTGTTTTTTGTGTGTTTGTTCATTTGGTTCCTTAAGCCTGTAAGAAAGTAATGAATGAAAACCCTATGTATGTTTCATCTCAAGATGAAACGTCCTGCGTCTGACATGGTGTAATAAATGACCCTGGGATAAGCCTGCACTGAAAGATTTATTTCTTTGAATGAAGTAAAAGAAACTTGACTGAAGAGCCACGGTAATGTCAGCAAAGGCTGTAAAATTTTATTGTGAAATGTACCATAATGGTGTTTCAAAAATAGGTTTCAGATGCACAAACATCTGAGCATTTTAGGGGTTTATTTAATGTAGTTTATTTGTAACTTTTGTAGCTTTTGTTTTTTTCTCATTAGAGATCAGACTTATGGATTATACTGAGCTGGACAAAACTGAAGGCTGCTCAGCTTCCCCTGTCTCCTTTATTCTTTCTGTTTTCAGTTTAAAAAACATGAATGGCACTTACTGTTAAGCAGATATAGTTCTTTCATGACTTCTCTCCCCATAATTATTTTCTGCTTTGATTTTAAAACGTTGAATAACACCTGAGAAATGAAAGGTGCCTGTGTTTGCATGAGCACTTTACACATGTGGTGTAACCTTTGAGCAGATTCTCATTTCCCCAGCACGACAGGCTCTGGGTATGGGGGTACCTCGGTGTTCCCATCCTTGCCCTGGCTCCATGGGAGACCCTGAGATCCAGGGAGTGGGGAAATGGCTCCTGCTGGAGGTCAGCAGGTGCAGGAGGAGTGGGGCCATGTCCCCGTGGGCTGGGGAAGGAGGAATGTCCCTGCTCTGCACCCCCAGGGCTGAGTGGTGCCAGCTGGATCAGTACCTGGGGTCTGCAGAACTTCACAGGCCCTAAGCTGGGTAAACCATTGGATTTTTAAAGCATGTTCTTGCAAAAAAAAAAAAAAAAAAAAAATGGGGGAAAAAGTTATTCTTGTAAAATTGTGAGCTAATTCAAAATGTTCTCTGTGAAGAGAGTGTTAAAAGGTTTATCTCTATGTATAAAATTTCAATCCTGGTTAACACATGACTTCTCCTTCTATTAAACGTTTCCCTTTAATGCTCTTATCTCTATGTGCCTTCTGGGCTGATGTGGAGCATACAGCAAAGGGAACATACTTATTTGGAAGAAACACTTCATTCTGGAAGAGATTTTCAAGTGCTTAACTTAAAAACTGAGAGAGAAGAATTGACTGGGTTGATAAGAGATTTGCAAAGTTATGATTCGATAGGCCTATTTTTGCTAGCTGACTTAGCAATACTTTTATTAAGTAAGGGAAAAAATTCCTGCAGTTCCCTAAGCTTTTTCCATCTCTATTAGTGCTTATAAGCAGTTTATTGGAATCGTCATAGCATTATCTTGCAGCTGACTATGGACTTGGTGTTGGAATAGGATCACAGCCTTTACCCAGCTTTTTCCAAGCCAAAAAGTGTGGAACTTCAGCCAGTTGTTAGATGTCTAGATCGAAGGCTTAGTTGCTGGCACTCTACAAAGATGAAAATAAATAGCAAAGTATAATTCAGTGTTTTGTAGGTTTGGATATGACTGAAAAAGGCTGTTGCACGTAATCATACACAGTTGTATTTAATCACACAGCTAAGGAAATGCTCTTTGGACACAGAAGCCTGTGAGCTGTGTGTTGTAAGAGCACACACCTCTTTTCTGAGGATCAGTCAGGAGAGGACAGGGCAGCTGTGAACTGCAGCATCATGAGCTGTGCAGAAGGCAGACCTGTTCCTGACAGGTGTCAGCAATGGCGCATTCAGCAGAGATCAGGAGGTGTGAAAGCAGTGAAACTACCTGGAGGCAGGTGAAACCTCACCCAGAATATCATACACAGTTGTGGTAGCATTTACAAAAGATCAATGCAAAGGAAAAAAAGGGCTGTTGGGTTGACCACGAGAAAGAAAATATCTGTGTTCTTGGCACTCCTAGCCAGAAAAAAAAAGAAAATGTTGGCATATGAGTATTCTCTGTAAAGACATCAAAATACAGCAGGGTGCTTCTAATCACCACAGCAGGGATTGACACAGACTCTCTTTCAAAGAGGGAAGCCACCACACACCTTCTAGGAGAGACTTGGATCATTTATGACAGCACTTGTATCACCCAATTAAATTCCCAGATACAGGTACTGTGTGTGTGTGCATGCACAAGCCAGGCATAACCCAGCACAGTGTGTATTTTTCTGTACAACACAGAGGTATCTAAATGTCATAAAAATCGAAATATCTAAAATTGTATTAGTTATTTAAGGAGTTGATGTCATTACGGAAATCAAAGTGAGTAGAAAACGATCACATGAAAATGACCTAATGTGCACATTCAGATGTTTATATCTCAAGATAAATAAACACCATATCATAACTGCTTTGTTACAAACGATACATGTCACATTTCAGTTCAGATAATCATTAAAAATACACAGTTTCAGAATAAATAAGGAGTATTGCTTGGTTCAGGCTTTCTGAAATATTCCAGATGAATCTGTTTGTCTGTCTTGATTTAGAATTCAGGTGTAGAGGCTTGAGCCTCATTTAATTCTGTTCTGTCATTATGGCAGTAAACAGACTGGAAAGGGTTTTAGATAGGTGATCCTTGAAAAATCAATCCTGTTCTGGTACAGGATGCATTTTGGGATTGCAGCTTGATTTTGGTTTATTTACTTCTTTCCCTCATAGGACACTGAGGAATGATTAAAAATTCCATATGCTTTTCTAAAAGCCTTACCCTTTCTTTTACTCCCAGTTGTATGTGGTTTGGTGCTCAGTCTTGCTCTGTCTGTGGAGCACAGAGGGAGAGATGCAGATGGTATTTAATAGCATGTGAGATAGGGGGTTTATTATTTTAATCAGTGTCAGACTCTACTGTTACAGTGTTCTGATTAATGTAACAATTTCTCCATTTCCATGAATATAGAATCTGAAAACCACTTGGCTTGCATTCTCTCATCCTTGGTGGAAAGATGCCCCTGAATTCTCCTCCAGCCTCATCTGCTCTCACTCTCACAGCCTCTTCGTGTGTTTTTGGGGGCTGCTCTGCTCCTCCTCCTCAGTGCTCTGGGCAAAGAATGTCTTACTGTGAAGTTCAAATAAAGCTAATTGTAAGAGTTTTCTTTCACAAGAGTTTCTCCAGGTCAGTTTCTGTTTCTGGTCTGAATTCTTGTTGAACACAGGTGGCAAAAACCATGTGAGATGTTTCAGGTGAAGTCTTACCAGGGCATTGCACACCACACAAGGGTTTTAATACGTTTATAATTTTAAAATTTTGCATGTGAGTAGGCATTAAGTCTCTCATGAAGCCAGTACTTGCCTTCTTTTATTAGCAGGTAGTTCATGATTAGGGCCATCATGGTGGAGCTGGGCTCCTCAAATATTTTCCTTTCTGTCTGAAAAGTCTTTCTTCAAATACGCTTGTTTATTATTGTAGTGGATCTGCTTTTTTATTTTGAAGTGACAAACATAGATTCCTTATAGATTATCTGGGCAGCTACTAATTTTATTATAACGATCCTAATCTTGTTGTCTAAGAATCATGACCCTACAGAACTTTTGTCACGGTGAGTACTGCTAGAGTGAAGGAGAGAGTATGATTTTGGTGTGGAAGGGATTAACGAGGCTTCTGAACTAAGTCTATCTTTATTTATCATCAGTAGCTTTTACAATGAAGCACTGGAGAGCTTAAGGAGCGCTGCTGGTTATCGGGTTTCAAGCAGTGGAGTGGTGTCAGTGCCCTGGCATCTCACCCTCGTGCCCACTCTGGAATGTGACAGTGATCACCTGTGAAACACTTGGGCATTGTAAGGCAAGCTGATTTTCTGCTCTCTGCCCTTACCTGACTGTGGCTTGGGTTTGGCAGAGGCTTCCAAAACCATGCAGGTGCTGCTTTGTTCTCTTGTGATACATGCCTTAATATTAACGTGCCTATATATTTATATTTGTTGTTCGATTTTGGTTTAGGACATTGCAGTGAAAAATTTACATTAGGAGAGGGTCCACAATACAGAATGCTGGAATTTATGGGGATGAGATGTGTGTGGGGAACTAACAGTCTGTTCTGGCTTCTGTAGAAACCCTTTTATGACTATATAGGCATTTAGGAGGCAAATTTGTGCCCTTTTGAAAAACTTCTTAAAATTTTTGAGTAGATTGCCTAGATTGATTTACTGAGATCACAGCCAAGTTGTGTGAGGGGTTGCTGAAACTTAAAGTGGCAGCTCTTGTTCTGGAGGTGTGTAGTATAAACATGTCTAAGGATTATTACCTAAATAAGACAAGGAGTGAGAGGGGTGACAGGTATAGAGAGAAGTAATGAGATTCACACAAAAATCTGAATAAGTGCTGAGAAAGTCCTTTCCAAGGAGTAAAAGGAAACACACCTGCCACTCTGGGTTCTTTGTCTCCTGTAAATATGATTCTTTTCACGTGCCATTTCAATGTCCGGTGTTTAAAATACTGCAAACATTGCCTGGTTGGCTTTTTCCTCTGTTGAGAGAGAATGGATATATTTAATTAGGTTCCTTGCCCTCATATCCACATCCAGTTCTCTCTCTGTCCCCATATAACCTATCCTTAACTGATTAACAGCTCCAGCACAGAACGGCCCTTGCTGCCAGGGGAGAAAGCCCATCAGGCTTCTCACTTTCTTTAATGCATTTATATTGTGTGGTATTTGATTTTCCCATTCTGGAGTCGTCAATTGCTGTGCCAAATCTCATTTCTACTGAGCAAGGCTGAAGAAGGCGTGTGTGCTGCTGGGACAAGCTGAAGTCATTGTTTTGGGAGAAGCAAGTGTAAAGGTGCTGCTGATTGTTGGGTCGTTTTGGGAGCCCCCCGTTCTGCTAAGCCCAGGGAATGTCCCCCTGAGCTGTGGGGAGACTTGGCTGCCTTGCACTGGAGATCCCATCCTCCCCTGGTGTCTGGGGAAACTCCAGGGAGCTGGACAGACGTTTAATACAGTCTTGAGTGGGTGTCTGGGAGGTCTTCCTGCAAGATTAGACACTTTGTACACTAGTAGGAGTACACAGAAATATACTTAGGGTCTCTTTGAGCTAAAGAGAAAATGCTTAATAATAATGCTTAATAATTTAATTTGTACTCAGCGGTAAAACAGAACCTTTAATCCAAACGGCATGAAAGCAATAGCTTGCTTTTTATGATGTACTTAATGTTAGGCTGACTATTCATCCACAAGCAAATATTTTTGTTTTATAAAATAAAGATCCTTTAATGTCATTTTGAAGGCAGAGCGATTGACTATGTGTGTTTAACAATAATGTGAATGGGGCCATGTGTTGGGTTCAATTTGGTGTCAGCTGTTCATTGCTGATCTTTGACTGGTTAATTTAATGTTCTCTGACATTTGCTCAACAAGCTTTTTTGTTGTTTTGCTTTTTTCTTTTTTGCTGACAAGTGATTGCCAGTGAATTGACTGATGAGAGAATAAGGGAGTCTCGAGGTGGTGTAAAGCAGCAAAGAGATACATTTGGGAGCCACTGAGCCCTGTGGATCGTTTGCTGAATAGAGGAAAGGAAAGGGAAAATTTTAACCTCGTGTAAAAGTTATGGTTTATTACTTTGTTAGACATCTGCTTTCCTGATGCTAATTGTGTTTAATCCTTCTTGGGGGTGGAGGCTGCTCTCAGGGCTACTCAGTACTTTTATGAGGTCTGCCAGTCTTAGCTGCCCTCATGGAAATATCAGGCTGCTAATCTGATCTTTGGGTTATTTGCTTTTTGTGACAAGCATCTGCAGAGAGTTGGGAGAATAAAATGTCGTCAGTGCAAAGCAGGTGTCCATGAAGAACGTGCAAAGCCCTCCCTAACCCTTATCCCTTACCCAAGCATTGTCACATCCTAGTTTATATAAAGAGCAAACATAAAGGCCCACACTAAGCAGACACAAGTGTTTAAAACGCTACAAAAACTCATTTAGACCATCAGAATACTTTAATGTGCTATTTACTACTAGTTATACTAAAAAAAGGAAAAATTCATAGTGTAGAAATACAGGAACAGATGTGCTAAATGCAGTTATATTATCTGTAAATGCTTAGTTCAGAATGTGTTGCTGAGAGCTTACTTTCTGCATTATTGATTTGCAAAACACTGGACAAATGTCAGCACAGAAAACTGCACAGACTTTGCCCCTTAGTCCATGGAGAAACCTGATTTGGGTACCAAAACAGCAGCAGAATTCCATGCCATGTTTTATACCACACAAACTCTTAGGTTTCTTTTTTTTCACGTGTTTGTTTTTGTGCAATCTCAATATCTCAGTATGTAACCTTGCTCATTTTACAAGTAATCCTGATTTTTACCAGTTATTGCTTAAGCTGGTTCAAACTCAATAATTATTTCTTTGGCCAACAGTGTAGTAGTAGTAGTAGTAGTAGATTTTTCCCTTATGCACTAATAAAATGAGGTTTGAGGACCTCATGCCAAAACATCCATCCTTCAAATCCTCCAGGAGCTTCTGAATCATAGTAAAGAGATCTGTATCTTTTGAAGGCACTACTGTTCCAACTTACTAGTATTCTTTACAGTGTGTGCTGAGAAATATTAGTTCCTGGTGTTTCTGTATGCTCTTCAGAAATACCTCTGCGTGCAGTTCTGAATGAATCTGTGAATCTTCTCATGTTCCAAAGGCTAAATTGTGCTCTGCTTTGCTCGCTTTCCTCTTTGGGATCTCTTGGATAGCGTTGTGGCGGGCATGGATGAGCTGACAGTAATTTCTCTAAGGATCCATTTTTCCCAACGCCTACTGTAGATCTAAATTTGCCCTGTGGAGCAGAGCAGCTGCTGCCTTTGTCAGCTCCAGTCGAGTTCAGTAAGGCGTTTAAACTCTCTTTATTGGCCTTGGTGTCAGAGCCACTCTGAAGGGGACAAGCCTGCACTGCCTTGATTTGTGCCGGGCAGTGTCGCTCAGCTCCTTAGAGGGATTTAGACACTCAGAGTGTTTGAGAGTGATGGAGCTGGCCCAGAACCACTCAGAGATTGTCACTGCCTGATGTGTCCTCCCCAGTTCGCAGGTGGCACCAGCCTGGCCTCCTGGGGAGGAGCTGTCCTTTGGCTGGGGTGCCGGGCCAGTTCCAGTGCAAGGGCTGATGCAGCAGCACTGCTCCTCCAGAGTGCAGCAGGGATGGCTCCGGAGAAAACCTGCAGGAGCTGTCTGGGAAGGGTATCTGTAGAGATAAAAATGAGTTTGTAACCTCATAGTCGTTGTGGGATTGCATAAAGGACATTTCCGATGGAGGCGTTGCCAAAGGTATAAAACAAACCCTGGAAAAATGACAGTTCTAGGAAATTCAGCAATAGGATTGTTTTGTTCAAACAACAACAACAAAACCAAACAAAAAAAACACCTGCAAAACCAGAAAAAACACAACCAACCAACTCCAAATCCAAGCGGTTAGCTGCTTTTTCTTTCAGGTTGTTTAATAGTTTTAATTTTCATTCACAACTCAACCATTTGCCCACATCTTAATAATTTGTTACAATTTCAATTTTTAGATGATGCTCTTAGCCAGTCTTTTGCAAAAAATGGCCTGTAAGCTAAAATCTCAATGTAGTGCTACAATAGCTGCAGCTATTTTTTTTTTTCCTATTTCTGAAGTTTTATGATTACAGAGCTTGAACTGTAGTTAACAAAAAACTGGGCAAGTAATGCAGTAAATAATAATTGTTCGATCAGGATAACAGGCAGCTGGTCCTGAGAGCTCTTTTTTCCTTTTTTCCCCTCCTACTATTAGTATAACTGCCGTTAATTTCTGAATCGACATTTTATATGGGTGCATAATTCACTTTTTTTCCTTCTTCGTTTTCAAGCTGGCAACATGCTCTTTGTTCTGCGTTCCTTCAGCCCTTGCTCCAGGCAGAAAAGAGTAACTGATGCTGCTGATGTCCCCAAGCCTTGTTTCTGTGCCTCAGAATGATTACCACTAAATTGCTCTGATTTTATCTGCAGTGAAGCCCCCACTCTTATCTGATGTTACTTTAAACCATGCTCAGTTTCGTACATAGGTGGGATTTCATCTGCATCCTGTGGGAACATTTGACCACATCTATAGCATGGATCAAAGTGAATGTTCTCATCTGAAAGAAAATTAAGCATTTGCCAAGTATTAAAAAAAAAAAAGTCAGATGTTTGATTTCTATGGATCCCTGTAAAATGACCACAAGGATTAGTTGTAGGAGTCTATTACCTCTAAATTCCATATAATTTTTCTTCTCACTAAACCTTTTACTCAACTAATTTTAACAACATAAGTTTGCTGGAGTAGCACTTTCCTAGGTGTAGGTGTTCAGGCAAAAGCAGGACTAAATGGGAAACTAAATGCAGGATATCAAACAGAGGAAGGGGCTGTGTAGGTGTGTGTAAAATTACATTGGAATTTGGGTGAGGACAGGCTGCCTTGTGCTTTCTGAATTCTCCAGAGCTTACAGGTCTTTTGATCAACCTCCTTGCTGCCATATAATTCTTGAAGGACTATTAATAATAATAACAGAAGTATCTCAGCCATCCTCATTTTAAAAAGGGATGTATGAAGAAAACTCATAAGGAACTGATAATAGTCTTAGCCTGGTGTAGGTCATGCTGTTCAAGACTTGGAAATTCCCATTAAATATCTTTATGTTAAAACTCTTTCTGCTGAAAATAGATGAAGCCTAGAGTTGATCTGCCTTGTGACAGTTCTATTAAAGGACTGTGCTATATATATATATATATATATATTTCTGAAGAAAGCTTCAGGAGCAGTGCAATAATTATTCCTTTTGCTTGAACGATTTTTTCAGGGAGGTACAGGAGGCCTTTAAGTGGCTGATGGCTGTGTGAGGAGGCTCCCAGACAGAGATGCCCAAACCTCCTGTACCTGTGGGAATTGTGTCTGTACTGTAACTTCTTGATCAATCATAAAATACACTTTCAAATTATTAATTCTGGTCTGCTGTTACTTTACCTTTTTTTTTTTTATTTATTTTATTTTATTTTTTTATTATTATTATTTTTTAATATAGAAGGAAGTGTTTAAAGTTTAGCATCAGAATTTTGCTAAAACTTCCTACATGATTGATTTTAAATGCCAGATCAATGAAAGCACAGGCTGGTGTCACTTTGGTGAACCTCTCTAATTAGGAGCCTAGGATTTGCCATCACAGATCAGGCCAGTGGTTTACTGAGTCTGTGAGCATCCTGCCTGCAGCAGTGCCCACACCAGCTGGCTCTGATGGAAGAAGCAACCCTCCCTCCTTCCCCAACAAGGCATAAGGTCAGTGGGAAGTGAAAAAGCAGAATTTTCCTCTTGTATCATGCAGGGAATCATTCTTCATCCTGAAGACAGAGAATTGGTAACTGGGGGCTTGGCCAGCCTGCCTGTAAGTGGTCTTTAGGGATAAAATTACTAATTGTTTACATAGTGCTAAGCTAAACTTAGGTTTGCTCCTTCCCATTAGGAAGGGTATTTCTTAATTATTTGTAAATATACAAGTACACTTGAATGAAAAGGTCTTTGTGACACAGACCATAGTGGAGAAGGGGGAACTAAATTTTTGTCTATAACATCTGCACTCTAGAGCTTTTTTCTTATATTCCCTTAGCCTGCATCATAGCTGGGGACACTGCCCTTCTCTGCCCCTTTAAATCTGATCTTGTGCCAAATGGGCAGCTTTAACTATTGCCAATTTTCTTCTGTCTAATTGGCATATAGATCATGATACAGAAAGCACTCCCAGCCTTCTAAATGGAAGCAGGAGGAACTAAGCTGGAAGCAGGGTCAGCATTGACAATTTAATGTAATTTAGAAGTTATCAGTCAGTGGAAGATTCAGTTAGATTTGTATCTGTGAAACAGATGGCCAGCTGCAAGACCATTAGATTAGGTTTGTTATGTTTGTGGAAATTAATTCAGCACTTTATTTTTTGTTTGGGGAAGGAAAAAAGAAACAACTTGTAAGTGCTTAGCCGGAACAATTTGTAAAGATGACCTTATTTCCTGTAAAATATGTCAAACCCCTCGTGATCCCAGGTATGCAGGAAGCCTTTTTCTGTAGCCTGATACCTGGGCTGTGTGGCAATATAGTGAATGATGTAACAAAACCAAAAATGCTTCCACCACCTATATATAGATGGTTGTTAGTATATTCAAAAGCAAGAATTTTTCCTCAAGATCTCATTAACAAAACATTTAGGGCCAGACACCTATGGGTGTGGGCTGCATCCCTCATCTGTATGTTGATACAAATATATACAAATATTTCCTTTTTCTCTGCTGAAAAGTGAGGACCAGATTTTAAAAATACTGGAGATCTGGCACTTGTTTAGTGTTTTTAAAACTATCTGAAGTTTTCTGAAAGATTGGTTGTTTATTTTGATGGCTAGGAGGAAGATGAGCTCTTGGGATAATGTGGCTCTAATGGGAGAAGCTGGATCCTTCTGAGATTCTTAGTCTTTTTCTGTGTCTTTGGGATGGAGTCTTTGCCACACAAATTAACGCTCAGCTGTCACAAAATATTTTTCACTATCCTAAAAGTGCAGCTTAAAATAAAAACAGGCCTTTCAAAAGTAGGTCACACCTAGGATTTGTCTAGCCAACTGTCCCATTTCTGACAGTGCCCAGGAGCCGGAGGAGCATAAGAAATAAAAATATGGCTAGAATATTAAAAAAGTCTTTGGAAAGGTAATTGGCTCCTTCTTGTTCTTACTCTTACCATCAATAAGCTTTAGAAATAATGGCATTAATTTGTAATTCTCTAACTATCAACTTCAGTTCTGTTCAGTACTTAGCATTCCTGTTCAGAGGGGTTAAATGTGCACTCAGCAATTGAGACCTGAGTACATGCTGGGAGCAATCATGTGGTCAAGTCGTTGCTCAAGTTTGGGTCTTGTTTCCTTCTTTCTTCATTTCTTCCATCTCCACATTTTGCATTGCTCTTGCTTGGCAGATGAAGTGATGGATGAATAGGTTGTTGGCCTCCTTAGCTGAGTTGCAGTGATTTTTCATCCATGTGTTGGTTGCCTGTTGCTTTATGTCGTTCCAAGTGTCAGAGAGCGCTGCCTCTCGCCAGCTTCTGGCAGCTCCAGAGGCATTGCCTCTCCTGAAAAGCCTTGCACACTGAACTGGATTACATTTTACAGGGTGAAGGTAGTGCAGATCCCTCACTCTTTCTTGAGTGGCATTAGACACTGTTCATGGAGAGGAGGATATTTGGCTGGTGACTGCAGTGTTGATATGGACTGAGCCTACCCAGGCCCTGGTTTGGAAGTCTCATTTTTGTCCCTCAAACACTAAGCAGACCCATAAGGGAATGTTGGCTGGTGCTTCTTGACTAAAAGAGGGCTAGGATTTGGTGTGAGATCAAGGCCAATTTCAGTAATTCCCTAGTCCCCACAGCAAACCGATTTTGTTAAAAATTAAGAAAAGCTTTTGCAATGTTTCCTGGCCTCAGTGTTTGGATCAGATAACTTTCATCTTTATACACTGCTAGGAGTTGAAAGGGTTTTTGTATCATGTGCCTTAGAAACCAATTTTACTTTTACTTGGAGTTGCTTCACATCTGCGAAAGTTGTTTTGACAAATTAATCCTCTAAGCAATCAAGAGAAAATGGAATAGAAGAGTGAGTTTGTTCTTAAAATGCTACATGGCAAATCAGGTTCCATTTCCAGCACTCTTCAGATTATTATCTCTTGGAATCTCATCCTTGCCCTTTGTTTTGTAGAGTCCAATCCAGCAGTGATAGTTCGTCTGTTCTGATCCCTCCTGTGGATCTGGGATTCTGCCCAGAGGAGATGATACTGCAAACACACAGATTTGTGACCCCAGGTGAAAAATGCCAATGAAATTACAGCAGCTGTTTGGAACAGCCTCTCATACCTTTTCCAAATAGAGAAAACGAGTCTGTCTTTATTAGAGAAGTTTAGAAGACTTATTTTCTGTCTCGAGCCAAGACTACGTGAAGTTTTGGGAGCTGATCACATTGAGTGTTGGATGCTTACAGCAGGAGCTCTAGGGCTGTAGCAGCCTGGGGTTGGATCCTTCTCCCACCTTCAGTGCTCGGGGTTTTGGGGGGAACCCGAGCAAGCCTCCCCCCTCTCAGGCTCAGCCTGTGTGCATTACAGCACAGCCCTGAGCACAGCAGAGCCCAGGCCCTCTGTGAAGCAGCTACTTCACATCACAGTGCATCCTGTTCTCCTGCAACCCCAGCAAAGCCCCTGTCGCCCCCCACCTCCCAAAACAAACACCCACCTCTGCCACGGAGAGGGCTGTGCTGGGGGAGAGCTGATGTGGAGACACCGTGGCTCCCAGGCTGTTTGCTTTCCCTGGAGCACTTAAAAGAGCCGCAGGGATCTGAGTCTGGCAGGAGTGTGCCTTTTGAAAAATCAACAGTGCAAATGTCAGGCATCTATCCTTCAGCTTGGCAAGAGGGGAGTGAAGCAGCTTCTCACCTTGGCAACATCAATGTTATTTTTTTTTAATATAAAGAATTCCAGCCAAGCATCTCACAAGTGCCAGTTCTCTGTGTTTTTAAGGAATGCCAGCAGCAGTGGTTGGACCATGGAATTAGGGCTGACTTGCACGTGGTGGGGTCTTGCCAGAGGGCAGGCAGCCCTTGCTGCACCAGGTTGAGTGTGTCCATTCCAGGTCTCATTCAGCATGATGCTTTTCAGCTTGCATTTGTGACAGATAAAACCTTCCAATATTCTGAATGCTCCAAAGTTCTAAAAAGGGTTGTACCTGGAGTTTTCTTGTCATGCAAAGTCTTGAGTTTCCTTTTGGAGCATAAATTTCTATAGACGTTAGGAACATTTACATGAAGGGGGTTATCCCTATAATAGGTAGAAAGCCTCCTGATTGTGTAAAAAAACCCCAAACAACCCAAAACAACCACAAAGCCAAACCAGTCAAACCAAACCCCAACGATTTCTTTATTCATTCTTTCGATGCCTACAGTGTCCAACACAAAAGACCTGCTGAACTTTATTCTTGCTGTAAATAGCTTTGATATGATAAAATATACTGATCCTGTTTGAAATTGATGCCAAACATTGGGACTCTGTGTTAGAGACTGTAGTAAGAAAGAGAAGGGAGCCGTGGGGGCGTAAGGGATGAGCTGCAGGAGGGGTGGGAGCTGTAAAGTGTGACTGTGTCAGAAATCTGAGCACTGTGCATGCGTGTCTTCAGCTAAAATTAACCACCCAAGCTTCATATGCCAGCATATATATAACCATTTAACTGTGGGCCCCTTGAGAAAGAAGAGCAAGCTGGACTCAAGCAGAATATATTCATGTTAAATATGCCAATAAGTAGTATGACCTTCCAGGTCCCTGTTCGTGGGAGAAGTAAATTTTCCTGTGACCATTATAAAACAGTAAGCAGCTCTTGGCTCCTCGATCATGGCAGTGGTGCTGTTGAACAGTAACTAACTTCAGCCTTAGAAGTGTTGTTTTGGGTTTTTTTTTCCCTTTCTTCTGCAGCTTGTTAGGATTTTCCGTGGTTTCTCTTGGAGTAGATATTTATCACCTTTCCAGATAAGCCATCTTCTGTCGCTGTTTGTGTGTGGTAATAGATGTAAATGGGTTTATTTTGTGTATGAGAACTGTGATATTTGAAAATAACTTGTTGTGCACTTCAGGTGACTTTTTAGAAAACACAAAAAAACAGTGCATTTGCTGCTTTTGTTCTCTGAGGTGGATTATAATTTGTTGGTGTGAGATCAGTTCAGTTTCTCCACTGTGGCCAGCTGTGACTTGGAGTGGGTTTTGCTGCTCAGCTTGGCAAACCGAACCCCATTTCACTTTGGGTGCATGAAGGAATCGGTGCAGGTGTGAATGCAATCTCATTTTATTCAGGACTTCATGGGGGTTTTTGCAAGGGGGAATAAGAGAGTGGGCCACCTGCTTGGCACAGTGTGTGGCTGCAGCTTGACAGGGATTTGTTTGTGTATGGCAGAGGTGGATAATGGGAGCACTGAGTGCAGCACAATCGCTGTCCTTGCTTCACCTTCGGGCTGCTCCAGGGGAGAATGCTGCTCTGGTGAGAGGTATGGAGCCCTCTGTGTAGGCAGCACCTGTCAGTAACAGGGTTCAGAAACTTTACAGCTCGGGGGAAAAAGGTATTCTCTCTTTGCTCCTCTTGTATATTAAATATAGTAAAATACTCAGTAGGGAAGGAGTAGGAAAGGTGCCAGCTGGGCAATTGAAAGCATGCTGCTTGTTTAGTATCCAGCAAAGATTTGCTCTAAACACACTCAGTGCCTGCTCTGGAGTGTGGACAGTCCAAGGCTCTATTCCTGGAAAGGTTGCAAGCCTACTAAAATTGACACATATGCTTGGCTCTGTGTGCTGTGAGTCAGCCCATTGCTTTTGAATAGTAGTCATATGCATGAGAAAAGCCCTCCTCAGTTGGGAATAAGGCTTTAAAGAGAGAGAAATAAGTAGTCCCAGTGGTGTTCAAATAACCATTTCTCTATTTAACTTCCAAAGGCTAATTAATGTACACAAGTGTCCAGTAAAATGTAATATTCAGGAGAATATCCCCCACCAACTGGGTAATAATTCAAAGCAGTTTTAGCAAACACTTGCACATCTGAGTTGAATAAATAATTTAGTTGAGTTGCCTTCAGAAATTAAGAAAAAGAAGCAGAGTTACCTCTTTTTCCCCAGAAATGTGGGAACTGAGTAGGAATTGCAGATGGTTATAGCTCAGTTCTCAATAGTTAATGCTATCTCAAAAGTTCCAGCACTTGAGGTTATTGGGAGTACTGGCATCATATTAGATACTAATTAGTAGGTGTATGTGCATGTGTGTGTGACAGCTGTGTTTAGGGGATTGCAAATCATAGAACCAGAGGGTGGTTTGGGTTGGAAGGGACCTTAAAGATGATCTCATTCCAACCCCCTGCCATGGGCAGGGACACCTGCCACTAGACCAGATTGCTGAAAGCCCCATCCAGCCTGGCCTGTTCTCCATGCTGTGACATTCCAGGAAGGGAATTTTGCTGTCTCACCTGCCTGCTGGAAGGAATCCACCTGCAATTCAGCCCATCCCCACCTCAGACTTGGAGTTTCTGGTGGTTTCCTCCCTTTATTAGCTGGCTTTGGTGCCAAGGTGCTTGGTAGGATTGAGTAAACAAAGCTCCAGCTCTCCATCCTGACTTTCAGGATGTTTCCAGTGTCTTGGAGCAGGGAGGAGAAGTGATTCACTGCTTGCCTCGTGTATCCTTTCTTTCTGAGCTGGGTGGCACTGGGGATTCAAGAGCCCCCCTAAGGATAATGTCTGTTTGCTTTGAGTCCTGCTGTCCTCGCACCCTCAGCTGTACCCTTAAAGAAAAGGAGCAGGCAGAACTCCTTGCTCAAAGCCCTTTAAATTGTCACAGAGAAATGGGGTCAAACATTATCCATCCTATGTCCTGCTTTTTAAGCCTTGGTCTTGTTCTGTTTTGCAAGAAGTTATACTGGGGGAAGAACATGACTCAGTCTTTTTGGATAGCAGTACAAAGCTTCATTTTTTCTGGAAGAGTCAGCACTGTGCTTTTAGTGGGATTTGTGACTTGGTACAGATGTACAGGTAGAGAGGATTCTACAAGTAGGGACAGCTAAGGCCACAAATTGTAAGAAATCTTTGAAGAAAGATCTGTGACAAAAGCTGTTAAACATGATTTTTTCTTTTCTATTGTGCTTCCTTGTCCTTTTGCTGGTAAGTCAGCAAAAATATTGTCAGGGTCATAATCTCTGAGCTCTTTCAAAAAAGCCCTTACCCTTCCTGTGCTCCCTTAAAGCCAGGGATGCTCCAGAGGGATGGGGTTTTCAGCTAAACCTTTGGTTTTCAGCTGTTCTGGGCTTTGCAGTGTGGTATCTGTTAATGAGATCACTGTGTTGGACTGTAGCATGGACCAGCATGAGACTGCAATTAGTGTTACCAGTCAAAAACTGGGAATTCGTGGCTCACATGCCCCATGACACTGGGCAGCAGTGAGTATCTCACGGGCTTTTCCAAAACTCCATAGTGTTGTAAGGACTGCAGGCATTCCCCTTTGGGTCAGCTCAGTGTGTTGTGGCTATTTTTAGGTTTTGGGGTGGTTTTTGTTTTCCCTGTGAACTTCAGCAGGCAGGGTGGTTTGGTTAGCAGCAGCACAGGCACTGCATTGTGGTGGTTTTTCTGGAATGGGGATTCATTGGTGTGACTAACCCTGCTATTCAATCATGAAAAAAGCCTTGCTCTGCTCTAATTATGCTACATGATGTCAAAAAGATATTCTTCAGCTGTTACCAGATTCATGAGAGCCTGATTCATGATAATTATTGGGAGAAAACAATCGGAGTCTGATTAGTTCAGAACTGACATGGCAGGGGAAGGAAAGAAAGATCTGAAAATTTACTTGGGCGTTGATTATAATTAGATTTTTGTGTGTGTGGAAATGAGTAACAAGGAAGAGATTCAGGCATATTTTCTACTTGCATAGAAGAGAGACATTCTTTTCAAGTAATTTCATTTGAATCCTTTCCTTTTCATGAGTATTTCAGAATACTGACTCAGAGGCAAAAACATCAGGTATTTTGCATTTAAAGGAGCCCCTGGGGTACCTGATAATACCTGGCACGTTAACCTAATTGCAGCCCCCACTGATATACTGCGTCTCTAAAGGATCTTCCTGGATTCATTGCTCCCTTGACTTTATTCATGCTTTGTATCCTGGTTTTGCTGGTCAGCTCTGCTCCCCAGCCTTCTTTAAGTGCTTGGGGGTGGCTGTGTGGGCTTGAACATCCGACCAGTTCTGCAGAAGGCACCTTTTGCACTGATTCAGTGCTCAGGTACAGGGCAGGTGGGCTCAGGTGTGCTCTCTCAGCACAGCCACAAATGCTGCAGGAGGTTTGGAGTGCCAAGCAAGATTCCTCTCTCATCTGAAAAGTGCTTTGAAGAGGCAGGTGTGAGGCTAAGGAAAGGGCAATGGGCAGAAACCCCACTAAATATTAGAATTCTTCAATCTTATTGATGGAAGACAGTGTTCAGACCTTTTTCTTTACAGACAGATTTCCAAATCTTTAGAATTTGGATTCTTTTTTTCTCCAAACCTTGCTGGTTTTTGCACTACTTTTCTGACTCATAATGTACTGAATATTTCCAAAATTGATACTTAACTGTAACACTCTTAATTCAAATATGGTGGATCAAAGGGGGAGAGAAAAAGAAAGAAGAAAAAGTCTTTCACAAAAGTTTTTCATTTGTTCCCAGATAATTGAATTTCTGAGATCGACACTACAGAGAAAAAAAAAAGGCTACAAACAGCTCAGTCTACCTTTAACAAAAGCTGGGACTTAGACCAGAGTTAAACATTAACCTGACTTGGACACAAAGACCTGCTTAGGGTGATAATCCCCAAATCACCATGTTCACTTGATTTTTATAACTAAAGTAAGGAAGCTGCCTTCAGTGATTTTCGTGCTGTGTGGAATTACTGAAAAGTTTTAAGGGCCCATAATAAGGCAATATCTCTTCATATCTCAAGATTTTTATATTTTTAATTAGACAACTGTTCAGGTAATTTTCACATGAATGTTCAAGCACGTGACTTCATACCCATTTGCTGAAAATACCCGAGGAACACTCATAATTGATGTGCAGAGATAGGAAAATGGAAAGTTTCTCAGCAGTGTTTTCTTATTTCTTTTATTATTGTTTTTCCAGTTATTCACCTGGTTTTGAACATTTGAAAACACTGTGTGCTTTGAAATGTATTTCATGTGTCTAGAAATAGAAGCCATTGTGCAATTATTTTTTTTCACTTGTTTGTATGGAAAAGGAAAAGAAACGTTAGAAATCTATTTGTGTAGTACATTACAAAGACTTGCAACAAACAGGTTTTGAGAACATCCTGTAAAGTTTCAATGATTAGCTTAATATATGCCATAAAAATCAGTGGTAACCACAAGGAGCTGCTACAGTAAGCCTGGGTAATACTGTATGCCTAAGAATGCTTCAGAGCTTGCAAATAGATAGCCCAGGCAGTCAGAAAATAATAATTTGCATGTTTTACATAGTGCAAAATAATATTGTGTGATAACATTTTTAAGAGCAGCACAGGTTTATTGTATCTGTATTTTCCTGTGAAATGCTTTCCTGATCAACTAGTGGAATGAGATAATATTCCACAGCCTTAAATACCCCAGAAACAAATATTTCCTCCACACTGGTGTGCATTTCATAATAAGCATAAAAGCTCTGCTTGTAGCAGGCTGGCTTCAGCACCCAGAGGAGGGTTTGCAAGAATAATTTGCCATCAGAGGGAATTTCTTTGTGTTATCATAGGCAGTGAATCAGGCAGCAGGTATTTGGGGGTTTTCAAGTTGCCTCCTTTACCAGGAGGATTTAAGGGAGTCTGGGGATTCCTTTGATGCAGTTCTGTTTATTTCCAGGGTATGAGTATAAGGTCTGGGTGCAGCAGGAATTAGGGCAGTAGGAAGCAGGTACAGGATAGCAGTTTTGCAATGCCAGCCATGCATTCTGACGCTCTTATTTGGCTTAAAAATCAATCCTAGCTAGCTCTCAAGGTCTTGCTGCTGCTGTGATTTCAGGCTGTGCCAGGAGGGGTCTGCTTCTGTTTTATCTCCAGGGCTGATCCAAGGATTTGTCTGACTGCATGATGATCTGCATCATGGAAATGATCCGGCATGGAGCCAACGCATCAAAGTATAATCTTAAATTCTCTGAAAGTCCTTCAGTGATGAATTAGGACATTGATTGCAGCCCTCCCATTAAAGGAAACGTGGTTATTGTGTTCAGTAAGTTCCTTGTCAGCTGAATTGCAGGGATGGCATGGAGGGGGTGAACCCTTGCACTTGCAGAGTAAATGGTTTACAGCCTGCTTCCTCCTATGTCTTCACTCTTAGATAACAAAGCTAAAACCATGGGGCAGAAAAGTAGGTTCTAGTTCCTTGAAGTCGTTGAATCTTTTAAAATATTTTCCTGTTATGGAAAATGTTTTCTTGTAAAATGAGCTAAGGAACACAATGTCTGGTTTGTGCAGCGTGGGTTTTTTTGCCCCTTGTCTTTTCTTGGTCAGCTGGGGAAATCAGTCATGTGTACTTAGCCTTGATTTCATTGAGATGTTTTTCAGCTCTGGGTTATTTTTTTTTTCGCTGAGGTGTCCCAGTGTGTTTTTCTGTTCAAGCCCATGACGCTGTTGGCATAGGAAATGCACATCATGCTGCCCTGAAGGGGAAAGTAAAGGATAAGTGGTGGAAAACAGGGGCATATCTTTCAGATATGAAGTGATTTGTTCATGGCTGCTGCCAGTTGTGTTTCACAGGTTTTTAAAAAACCCAAACAAATGAAGACTTTATAACCAAACCAGCTCTAGTCAAAACCTCTGTTCTTCTTTTTATCATATTAGCATTGAATCAGCAAGTGCAAGAGGAGTGTGAAATGACAATCCTTGTGTTAGATCCACGTTCCTCTGTCTTGTGGCAAATCCTTGCCCCTGGGCTTGGCAGCTAGCTGATTGCCCTGAAGAGGGACACCCTCCCCACACTGGGAATGCCAGGCTTGAGAGCTGCTGGAATGAGAGCTGGGGGTCAGTCCCAGGTGTGCCCAGCCCCGGGGCACAGGAGGGATGTGGGGCTGTGCAGAGCAGAGAGCTCCAGGCAGTGATCAGAGGCTGCAGCCCCTCTCCCAGAGCTGCTCACCCTGGGCAGCCTCCCCTCTCCTTGTGCTCTCTCTTTCCATCTGTCAGTAGCTGTGAAGGGAAGCAGTATTTCCTGGGCAGTGCACAAGGAGGGCTTCCCCTGGGTTTTTGGGGATTGAATACCTTCTGGGTCAGTGGTGTGGAGGCATTTGTGCCCCCACAGGGGTCTGGGAGGGTTGGCATGGCTCGTGCTCCAGGAAGCACATTGAATCTACAGCTGCTTGCTGGTGGGCTGGGGTGGGATGAATGTGCTTCCAATATTCTAGATGCTCTTAAGAGTAAGGGTGAACATTAATATTTTGATACTTCAAAGGTAATATCCTGATGTATAATTGTTTTTACCTTATTTCTTTGGAATGCAATAGGTAATTTTACAAAATCTTAATCTGGAATATTGTCCTATGTAAAGACTACTGTTATTTAATTCAAAACCAGAAATTCCTAATGAAGTAATTTAGCTTTTTTTTTGACAACCTAGCATGAAAAGTTTTTATAAGTTTTCTGGTGATCTTGAATAAGTTGTACTGGTATATGATGAGCAATACTTAATGCAAATTAAAGAGAGATTTTGGCTGCTTGGTGTGCTTAGTTTTCAGGTAATACACTTTGAAATAATTTCCAACAGCTGGAAGTTTGCATTACAAATTAAAAGCTATATAATAGGCCTGTTTAACCTCTGAGATGGAATTTATTAGAACTGGTGGATATTTAGGACCTTTAAAGGTTTCTTTGGTAACAAAATAAAGGAGTTTCCTCACAATGAAACTGCTGTATGGCTAATATCCACCAGAAGCTTATTTGGGAACTGAACCTTTAAAACTCTCTCAATAGCAGCTAGGAAGAAAAAATGTCAAAGGGAAAATGCAAGAAAAAAAAGTACTTGGGTGGAAATTGAAATCTCTTGTGCACAGTCACTGCTTCTGTAGAATATTCTGCTGACCTGATGGTCCATTCAAGCTGCAGCATGTTCAGGAGCTCGCTGTCATCTGCCCTGAGCTTTGATGTCAGGTTGCTGAATAGAAAAATCCATACTACAGCAAGCTGAGCACTTGATCTGCACAAGGCCTTGAATTTTAATGCCATTGAGTTGTTTCGAAGGGAGGGGAAATAAAAAGGCAGTGATTTGAAATCGGCCTTTTGGATACTGGGAGAAACAAAGAATTCTCATTTTTCAGGTTGTGTTCTGAGTAACAGTTTATTTTCGTTTTTCTGTCTCCTAACAGATCTATACGGATTGGGCTAATCACTATCTAGCAAAATCTGGTCACAAGAGATTGATAAAGGATCTACAGCAAGATGTGACTGATGGAGTGCTGCTAGCTGAAATAATCCAAGTTGTAGGTGAGTGACTTTCTGTGCTTGTGCCAAGTCTCCACCAGACAATCCCTGTTTTTGTCTTCTACACTAACACAGAGGGCGTGGGGGGAATCCATCAAACTGCATGGAATTGTGTAGATCACTTTCCTCCAGAGATTTGCTAATTAATTTGAAAATGCCTTGTCTTATAATATTGGATGTTGCTGATAACATCTCCTGACACAGCGGTCTTACTCCACATGGCTGAATGTTAAAAAAAAAACAACTCATGAAATTTCTTTTTTCTGCTAGGGTGCTGTTAGCCCTCACTATTTCTAATACCTCTTGGGTACTGGTCTGAATATATTCACAGTGATATTGCCTCCTGTGTTGAACCTCCTGCCTCCAGCTGGATTTAGGAGATCCAGACATACAGCTGGGAAAGGAGAAGGGGTGTAATTTTTGTGTGGCAGAAAAAGAAATCTCTCATAACGAGTTTTCAGATGAGGAAAATCACTTACCATTAGGACAAACCTCAAGTGCAGGCTCGGTTAGTTTATCCAAAGCCTTCAGTTCTCTTAAATGAGTGCTTTAATGCTCGTAGAGAGTGAAAGTTCTGAACAATTTTCTCCGTGTAGAGCTGCATATTGTCCCTCTTCCCTTGGGCCTGGATCCTTCATTAGTTCCTTCAGAGGCTCATCCATCTGGTGCTGGGGATGCCACAAAACACATGCATGGGCCGATGGAGATGGATGGAATGGGAAAGGCTGCTAATGGGAATTAGGACAACCATTGTTAGGAGCAAACTGACAGATTTGAGATGCAAATTAAGGAACAGGACCTCAGTGCCTGCATATTTATTATGTGTGTGTGAGATGCTGTAAGGGAGCTTGTTCTGGGTTTAAGGTAGGAATCTGCAAGCCCTGTTCTGGGGTGACACTGTGAAGCATCTTCCAGTGATTCTACTGGGATATATTAAAAAAGATTTTGTCTCTCTGCTGTAGAGCAACAGTATATCTCAGTAGCATTGTAGTCCTGCTGTGCAGTTAGAGAGGTGTAAAAACAGGCCATGAATTAATTGATTATTGTGTGTTGACAGGTATTCACTATGAACAATGCTCCTTCCTATATCCCTTTCCTTTAATAGGAAAGGTTTTTGGAAATCCAGGAGCAGTTAGGTGTTGATTCCTTTCATGCCTGTTTAGCTACACTGCCTTAACACAGTTGTAGGAAACTTCTGCATGAGAACACAGGTGCAAGAATAAAGTGTGGACTTGGTTCCTTCTACCAAATATTTAAATGTAGCTCTTTGAGTATTGACTTGTGAAAACCCTTATGAAAGTCAAATTTTTCCTTCTAAAATACATAACCAATTATTGCTTTGATCACCTTTGCAGTTTGGGGTTTTTTTGGTCGTTTTTATAGCTGCCTTTTGGCTAATATTTAAGATAAGGTCTGCAAGGTTTCAAAAGTTGAAGTATGAGGGGAAGGATTTCTTTTTCAAAGAATGTTTTTCATGTGAAAGAAGGGTCGTATTTAAACATTCTGAGTTTAATACTCCAAATTAATAGTGAAGAAAAGTAATTTGTATCTGCTGTGTATGGCTTTGGGCAGCTGCATCTCATTGTCACAAAGATGAGGAGGGCTTTCACACCTAGAAGCAGCTCTATTTGTAGCCTGCAAAATCCAAGCTTTTTTCCTAACTACATAGTAAGAAAGCTTTGATATGCAGTGCAGGAGAGGGGTTTTTTTATGTTAGGGTGTGCTATGTGTAAAAGCAGCTATTTGCAAGTCAATTAAAATGTGTTCACATCGTTGTGGTTCATTTCAGTTCAAAATTTAAGAGCCTGTAAAAGAATGTGTGCCTTAGTAATGGCATATAAACACAGTAGCTGTGTTTAAATCCACGAATGCAGATACTCTGGGTCTGACCTGGGTTCTTGGAGAGATCTCTATGCACCTGTCCCAAACAAGAGACAGCTCATCCACAAGTTCATTAATCTCCTTTCAAGTAATTATGAATGGTGCCGATTTATAGGAATGCAGCTATGAATTTTTAAAAGTGTTATGCCTTTAGTTGATGGATGTTGCATGGTACTAAAGTGAGAGATGGCAAATATTACGAGATGGGTGCACAGGACGTGGAAAATGGGATTTAATCAATTCATCTTTGTTTCTGTATGACCACAGCTGAGATGGCATTTTCCTGGAAGCAGTGTGTGCTCTTTGTGTGTAGGGACTGATGGAGCACTCTGGGGAGCACACTGTGGGTTTAGCTGCAGCCTCTCAGATTAGCATCAATTTTTCTTTGCATTGCTGTGGGATAAAGGTGTGCTGTGACATGGAGGTGTAAAGTGGGACCTACCAGGCAAGAGTGAAGTTGTGTCACTGCTTTGTTCCTCATGGCTGTGACTGCTGCTGGAATATTGTGCCAAATGTGATCCTCCTAACTGAGGGAAACCATTGAAGTGGGATGGAGTTCTGACTGGTGTCCTGAGAATGTGTGGGATTGCTAGGAAATACAGCTTTTAATGCATGAATCAAATGGGATGTGAGCACCTGCCTTCATGGCAGTGAAAAAACTGGGGGAAACTGAACTTTGGTTGTAATGGTTCTTCAGACTCAAAGTCATTTCAGCATCCAAGGCTGAAAGGTGAATCTGAGCAAACTCAGACTCTAAGGCAAACATCAGCCACCTCAGGGAGTTCACCTCTGACTGAAGGGTGGAAACTGCTCCTCTGCAGGGTGGGGTAGCATGTAAGCCATGGTCAAGAGTCTTGAAGAGTTGATCCAAGATTTATGCTTTAAAAAAGAAATAAAAATTATTAGAGTTATTGATCATAAATTTCCCATTTGGGTTTAAAACCTATATTCACTCTGCAAGCAAACCAACTGCCATGCTGACATCTCTGTGTGTGCAGTGCTCCCTTCTCCACCCAGCAGTGATTCAGCTCCCAGGGCTCTCAGCTTTGTTGTATTTTAAAGGAATGCCCTGTCACTGTACAAGAAGTTGTCAGAGCAGTTGGCTTCTGCCCCAGCTGTCTCTGGAGGCAGGACCCAGTGGAGAACTCCAGCTGCTTTTTTTCTTTTTGTGGCTCTGTGTTTCACACATTCACTTGGCCTGGACTGCTACAATCCAAAACCCCTTTACTGACCTGGCAGCAAGTGCTCAGGAAATCACTGGAATAAATGCTCTTGCCTTAGTTTTTTTGCCTTATTGCCTTTTTTTTTTTTACTTTTCAGCAAATGAAAAGATTGAAGACATCAATGGCTGCCCAAAAAATAGGTCTCAAATGGTAAGTAGTAAAGTGATTTGTTGTTTGTGCGTGGGTGGCTGAGTGACAGGGTGGGATTTCAGTGTCTGAGACTTTTAATGACAATTTTTAATTGAGTTTTCACAGTAGTGAATATAAAGTATAAGCTTCAAAACATTAATATTACGGTTCTTGCCCCATTGTACTCCACAGTAGTTGAATCAGGCCTTACAATTTATCACATATTTGCAATTGAGATTATACTTACATTGCTACTTTATATTTCTGAAATATCACATAATTGAACTGAAATATATAGAAATAATTAGATATTTGAAAGTATGATTAAGAGTTCCTATATCTTTTGAAATGAAACAAAGTAAATGAGCAATATGAATGAAATGAAAAAAATTGATAAAATTCAAGATGTGATTTGTTGACAGGTAAGAAGTTAGTTTATATCTTGCTTGCATTTAATATTCAAACCTGGAGAACCAAAAATAAGTCCAGAAAAATTAAAAGCATATAATACCTCAAGAGTATATTTGCTGTGAGTATTGCTGAAGCTAAAGGTACAGCAGAATTCTATTAAGAACACAAATAATTAAAAAATTGTTCTTTAAAATGCATTTAAATGAAGAGCATTTAAAATTTATGATGCTTCAAACAAGGTTACTTCCTACTGCCTCATTTTACAACATAAATTCTAATATCTTCCTTTGACATTGTAACTACTTGCTTTAGAACACTTGGCTATCTGTTCTCTGTGTGAAGCTATTTTAATGTCTTTTATTTTTTGAGTGTTTCTGACTGCCCCTGCCTTCATTACTTCAACATGAGCACAGCCACTCATGCAGTGAAATGAAATAAAGATTTAAGGAGAGCTTGACGTCTTAAGTCAAACCCCACACTCTGTTCTGCTCTTCTCCTTTGGCTTTTTGTTGTTTCTTGGAACTTATCAATCTTGATGAAACCATGGAGCAAGCGCTCTGTAAAAAGCAAGCCATCAGAAAGATTTATCATTGCTCCTCTAGCTGCTTTGAAGAGGGTGGTTGCTGTTCTTGCTGTAGCCACAGCAGCTGCCTGGAGTATAAATAATGAGGAAATTTTGACAATTGCTATAATTTAATGTTCCACAAGTGAGAACTGAATTTCATTCAGGACTGGAGTCTGTAACCGGTTCCAGGATGCTGCAGCTAAAAAAGTCACTTGCAGTCATTATTCTCAATGAAGGGCAAGTGTTGCCCTGTTGGATAGGGGGATGCATGTAGTGGGCTGCTGATGGAAGCTGGATCAGGTTATAACCAGAGGCATGCAGGGGGCACGTGCAGGGTCAGGAATGCTGGGCAGGGCTGCAAGGACACATTTGGTCTGTGCTGCCTCCTCTGATCCTGCTCCCCTTGCTCATTCAGGAGGGTGAGGTGGGTGGGACTGTCCCCCCTGCTCATGAGACCTGCAGTCACAGCTGGGCATCCCCAGCAGTTTTCCTGGTGTGAGAAAAAATGGGAATTATGCCTAGGGCTTGCTTTTATCAGGTGCATGTGCTTACAGAGCTGTTTGTCATCTGACTGTAAAAATACTGTGGTTGCCCAGAGAAGCTGTGGCTGCCCCATCCCTGGAAGTGTTCAAGGTCAGGTTGGAGGGGCTTGGAGCAGCCTGGGGCAGTGGAAGGTGAAGCTAGATGATCCTTAAGGATCCTTCCAACCCAGATCATTCCATGATTCTTCTAAGGCAGAATATGGGAATCTTTGTAAGGGTGGTGTTTGTGCAGTTACTTGCAGTAAAAGGGAGACAACCCTTTGGCAGGTCCAGGACTCGGGTGTTGCAGTGCTAGGTTTAGGTACAGCACTCTTCATCCTTTGCATTTCAGTGCAGTCTGTTAATACAGCTTACAGGGTCCTGCAGAGTGTGGGAGCTGGTGTTTGTGTCTGGTAACCCTGGCTCACAGAGGTGGCAGAGGCAAGGCCATCCAGATATTTAGGTGATATGCAGTCTTTTTACAAATGAATCTTTCAGTTAAAAGTGTCCACATCTGTACTAGACTGCTTGAAATGTGAGCAGCACAAATGAGGAGATTTGGGGTGATTTAAAAAAAAGTACCAAATATATGGAGATTCAACTTTGCTCGTTGTATGGAAACACAGCAGATCTCAGAGGGAAGGAAGCCTTCTACCACCCTCTTTTCCCTTTGTAGAGTCCCAGTGCCTTGAGCAGACACATGTGAGCTGAGCTGTGAAGAATCAGCTCACTCCCTGCCAGGTGTATCAGCTCAGAAAGCTGCACCAAATCTGTGTCTGCCCAAATCCACTAAAGGACATGGGGAAAAGAAGTGTCTTCACTTCCATGTGGCACAGTCCTGAGCCCACGATGCCAAACCTGAGGGAGCTCTCTGCAGAGCCAGATCCAGCCCCTCTGCCTTGCTCCCAGTGCTGGAGAGCACCAGGGAAACTGGCCCAAACTGAGCATTAGAGACAGCTTGGGTCTGTCAGGCTCCAAGCCAGTGCTAATAAGCCTTGTCAAGTGAAGTTGAGTACTGCAGAACCATGTGGGACCATCAGTGCTTATCAACCTCATCCCAGTGCCAAAAATGACATGACAAGGACCCCACTGGCTCCATGAGAAATCACTTAGGTGAGAACCTGTCCTCCCATCATCATCCTGTCTGGGTTGTTCTGCTGAGGGGAGTGTCCCTGTCTTCCTTTGCTCCAGATATGAGTTGGCTGGCTTTTATACAATCTATTATAAACTATTCTATAGCTTGTCCTCTGCATAAAATCTGTTTCAGGGGTTTTTTTTCCCCAACCTCTATATTTTTGTACTGTAGATATTTGTCTAAACAAAAGCCTGTAATTCTGATGATTAGTTCCAGCTGGATGCAGAAAATACTGTGGGTAAAGAGAGGATGTACTTGTATGGAGCACAGGCTCCGGGACCAAGAACATTTGGAGAGCATCGCAGCATTTGGGTTTAAAAAAAAAAAAATAAAATCAGAAAATGTTGGCATAGTTGTTGATAGCTGGGTGAAGGACAGTAAATCAAGGCCAGTTTCCTCTCCTACACACTTGGGAAAAGAAGACTTAGGTGAATAAACCTGAATATGACTATCTCTGCTAATATTGTTTGCTTATAGAAAAAAAGATACTTTTCTTTTTTTGTCTTATTTGCTTCTTGGTTAGGGCATGATTTTAGAATTGAACATGTGGCATCCTGCAGATCATGGTTAGTATCTGCCTTCCTAGGTGCTATAGATTATTCTTATTGATGTGGGTGCCTTTGCAAGTGCTGAATGTTACCTCTTGTAAAAGGCTTCATACCACTTGCATTTGTAAAATGAGAAAAAAACCCCAAAGTGTATGAGTTGTCTGTGCTGCATTATATATGCATGAATACAGCAAAGCTGAAATGTGCTGAAAGGAAGAGGATTGGGGAACCTGTGGGTGGATACACCAGACTTTCATCTTCCCCTGTCTGGGGAACTTGTGGGACACCCAGGACAAGAATTTGGAGCAGCAGAAAGGCACGTAGGCTTGACAAGCACCACAGCACCTCCTATAAATAGGCGAGGAAATTGCTGTGGTTTGCCTGTGGGATGGTGCTCAGGCTTTAATATTTTTCAGGATCACTTTGTGTCTCTAAGTGTCTGCTCTCAAATAGCAAAAGGGAGGGTGTTTTGTTTTTTTTTTTTCATCTGTTGACAGGAAGTTTTTAAGAGTCATCTCTTCCTGATGCAGACATCGAGCTGTAGTGGTAAACTAATATCACTCAGTCTCCCTACTGCTGTTTGTCTTGCAAACAAAGCATCTTGTACTGACTGCAGTGTGGGTCAGAGCCAGCATTTCTTCCCAAGAACTGTATGGAAGGTGGGATGAAGGCAGTGTTTTCAGTACAATAACTTAATTTTCAAAGAAACCTTACTTCCAGTGAGGGGACTTTGACTATTATTTTAATATTTGACTGATTTCTTGTGTTCTGATAATGAGCTGTTTTGTAATGTGTGTGACACCTAAGGAACAGCTTGTATGGAAATTTTCCAGCATGGTGGGGACCTTGGTTTTGACTTGAACAGTACTGAGAATATTAATTCAGCTGTTGGAGAAAGGCATCCACTCCCCTTCTCAGTGAGATCCTTGCCAGCTCCATGAATTATTTCTTTTATTGTCAAAAGAGCATAGATGTTGAAATCTCCATTACTAGTTTGTGTGTATGGCATGTGTTATCCATATTTCTGTGTTCTTTTCCTCAAGAGCACTTTAATGATGTAACAGATGTGAGTGCTGCCATGGTGTGGCCCATAGTTAACAGGAGATAGCTGGGCTCACACATTCATGGCTTGGTTGGAAGGAATAATATGACCTGAAACCATCTGCATGACCTGAGCAGCTCTCTATGTGTGTGAGGGAGGGACCTGCTCTGTTATGTACAAATAACTAAAAATAGCCACTGTATTTTAACAAAAAATATTTTAAAATTCTTAGTTGCTTGTTTTCTCACGGAAAATAATTCTATCTCTGCTCTTTGAGAGCAGGCACTTTAAGCTGCTTCTCTGAAATTTTTGAGCAGTTTTATGCAGCCAGTGTTGTCCAAACGTTGCCACAGGAAGGTGCAATAAATCTGCCAGGCTGTTGCTCCAGCCCTCCTGAGTCCCAAAGCCAGGAGGGCTCTGCTGCTGGGGCATGTGCTGCTAATTCAGGGGAGCAGCCCTGCTGGAAGATCAAAAGCATCACAAGCACTTTTTTTGTCTGTGAATTCCCAGTGTAGGTATTTTGGACATGTATCCCAGGGGTTAAATATAGCCATGTATTTTCAAGTAATCCAACTCCAAGGCTGAGCAAATGTAGTAAAGGGAACTTTCCCATCATCTGAGCCTTCCCCCACTTTGCCTGCGGAGCTCATAACTTACCAGGAGCATGTGTTTGGAAATTTAATCTGGTTGGATGTTACTGTGGTAACAGATGGGTGTCCTAACCTGTGGTGCAGTTCCTCAGAGCTGAGGGGGAAGCCATCCCCAGTGCTGTGCCTGCCTGGCCAGGGACATGGCCACATGGCAGCTTCTGGAATGTCAGAGGAATTTTCTCTGAGCTCTCAGGGTTTCTCTTGGTCCTGTGTGAACCCACGCTGTGATGTAGGCAAGAATGATGTACTGCAGAGATGATCTGCCAGGTTGCTTGTACTTACCTGTCCTTCAGCCTCAGTTTATATGACTCTTGCTCCAAGAGAAGATTGATTTTACTGTCTCTGTTTGTTTCCAGATACCCAAACTGTTGTTATGCTACCATGCTTACCATTTGTGCTTGGTAATCAGTGGGGCAGGTGTGGTTGGATCACAGCTTTCTGTGCTGCAGAGCTTGCAGTCTAAATAAAACCACAAGCCCTCCACTGTGCCCCCACATCATCCTGCATAGAAAATAACAGGGTAACTAGAGCTAGACCAGATCAGGAAAGGCCAATATGTGCACCTCCCTGCCATGAGGCATGGCAGTGTCACTGAACAGAGATTTGTTTTATTCCTGGAGTGGGTGGCTTCTGGAGCTCCTTCTGCATGCAGGGATGGTGGTAGGGCAGTGTGTGCCTCCTGCACTGGTGGGTGTGTAGGGTGCCTTTGCTGCTGACACTCTTATTTCAGCCCCAATAATGGATCACCTTCGTGGTCCCCAGTGGGCTGCTCTCAGTTCTTCACCCTTTACAGCAGTGTACATCATCTGTCTCTGAAACAGCGCGAGGCTCAATAAAGAGCATCAAAGTGATTTTTATGAGAAAAATGAAATATATGAGCTTCATTGTAAAGACAGAATTAGATTCTGTGTGATCATTTACGTCACAGTTAAATGGAATTTCTTCATTTTGAATACCTGTGGTTCTGCCTACCCTGTATGGACTAAAAACATGAAACAGCAAATGCATTGAGGAGCCAGAGTCATTCCACTTGTGTATATGGAGATGTCTGTAGCTTCCACTTATATATTTACACCTACACCAAAGTCTAGAAGCACCATTAACATAATTTTCTGCCATGACCAGTACTGATGTAAAATTACTACATATATTGCACTTTTTATGCAATACTTGGCAAACACACACAGCTTCTTATTATGCTTGCCATGAATGGGGAAAACTGGGAAATCATGGACAAGAACCTTTTTTCTAAGAAGAAAAAGTTAGGTTGATTTGAGGAGAGGTAAAAATTCATTTATTATTCTCCTTCAGCTTGGTGCTGTAAGAATTAAGGCTATTTGTTTGGAAATTATTTCTCATGCCTGGGTATTTCTACAGGAGGTGCAGTAATAAGCTCTTCATTGTGGAATATCTGTGTAAACAGATCATAGCTGTTACAAAGAATTAAACAGTCCAGAGAAATAAACTTCTTGTCTGTGTCTTGTCACCGTTCTTTCTTTTCCACCCATTGCTTGTCCACTGTGACTGTGTGATAATAGTTATTTTAATTGGCTCTTCCTTGAAGGTTGTGCATATGTGGAGCATTTTATCATTCTGGTTTTTGGGCAGAGCTGTTTTTCCTTACACAAGCAGTATTATTGCACTTGTTCTGCACAGTTATGCAGGGGAATTTCAGTAGGAGATGTTACCCAGGATGCAGGTGCAGGGAAGGAGGGGGCACATGTGTGTTGGTGGCTCTGGAACAAATCCCCTGGGAGCAGGTGAAGCGAGAGCTGCAGGCACAGGAATGTGGCAGGGAGCAGCCCTGGCCACAGCTCCCTTCCCAGGCACCTCTTCTGGAAATGAGCAACTGTCAGTGACTGCTTGGCAGGAGCTTCTCTCTGAACAGGCCCATTCAATTCTGGATTCCTGCTGCAAATTCAAGTTAATGAGACACAGAGCCTTCAGCATCTGAGCTGTCTGAGGACAGAGAGCAGCCAGTGCTCAGTGCACGAGTGCTGTCGGTGTCAGTCCTTCCTTTTGAGCATTTGTGCACCCTGAAAAAAGTGGGTTTATGTGAATTTCAAGGATGTTGTAGGAAGAGGTCAACCTTTGCTAGCTGTTGGTGTTATTTTAGATTGAATCACAGAATGATGAAATTATTTGGGTTGGAAGGGATCCTAAAGACCACCTCGTTCCAGTCCCCTGCTGGACAGGGACACCTCCCACTCTCCCAGGCTGCTCCAAGCCCATCCAGCCTGGCCTTGGACACTGCCAGGGATCCAGGGCAGCCCCAGCTTCTGGGGGCAACCTGTGCCAGAGCCTCACCAGCCTCACAGGGGAGAATTTCTTCCTAAAGTCTGATCTAAGCCTGCCCTCTGTCAGTTTAAAGCCATTCCCCCTTTTCCCAATTGCACAGCCCAGAATGTTCAGCCTGGGAGCCCCTGACAGGAAAGGGTCTTCATGAGCAGCCAGGGAAGGTGGAAATGCTGCAGTCATGAGAGTCACTGCTGTTCTTGTTAGGGGTTTATTGAGCACAGCCACGGCTTCTCCCCACCTTTTCCTCTTCTCAGTTTCGCATGAAGAGAGATTCAGTGCCAAGAAATACAGTTACTGTGGTATGTGCTAAAATATTGTCAAGAGAGTCTCATCTATATCCTAAATTAATGGGTCTCCAGAGACAGGATTCTTTGTTGATACTTAGTTTGCAAAGCTGAGCTTGTTGTTGCTTAATCATAATTTAGAACATCTCAAGATTTCAAATTATTCACAAATTATCCACTTTAATTTCTCAAAGGTCTGATTCTGAAGAGCTAATCCAACAATAATATTTCCAGGGATATTTTTCAAAGAAATTGCTCTTTACTTTTGTTTTTCCCCATGGGAAAGTTTCAGTTTTAAATAAATAAACCTGGGAAAAAAACAACCTGAAAAGCTGAATACTGCAGGAGCATTTCTACAACCCTCCCTGTGTCTGTCCCTGAGCAGATCAGCTTTGGCAAACCTTGGCAGTTGCCCTGGGTGGCCTGAATCCATTCACAGTGCAAGCGTGCCCCTTGGATGCTCTTTGTTGTCATTAGGAATTTTGGCCAGGGTGAAGCACAGTTTTCTCTGTGGGGTTTACTGCCCTCATTTCTGTTCACCCCGGGCACGTTGGGAGTGAATGTTGAGTATTTGTCCCATTATTTCTGCTGGACAAAGGTTTTACCAGGGTCAGAGAGAAGAGGATGCACGAGATGAAGCTTAGGCTGGTTCTCCAGCCTTAAACTAGTCCCCAGACTCTCCTTTTAAAAATCAAGTGTGGCAATTTTAAGAGAAGAGTCAACTCTTCATGTATATTTGAACAGGTTTTTGTTTCTGTGGGTATATCTGCTGCAACATGGCTTCAGAATATGGATTAGCTTCATTTGCCCTTCCATTACAGCTTTTATTTTATTTCTAAGGTGCCCCCCAGGTTCTGTCAAAATCCTGAAACTTAATTTTGTGAGACATCCAAGTAGTCAGGAGCAGCAGATAAACACAGGGAGCAACATATTATTTTCTTTTAAAAAAGATACATTTTGAATGGGGTAGCTACTAATGAAGATTTATTTTGAACAGAGCACTAAGAGGTAGTATTTATATCCTTCTGGGACAGATGGAATTTGCAGTTCTGCTTTGGTATGTTTTATATATAATTATGTTTAGGAAATAGAGCAAATGAAATATTATTGGAATGGAGAGCCCTTCCTCCCTCAAAACTCCAGGGTTCTAAGGATTGTCAATGTAATAACTTAAGATTTTAAGGCTCTTTGTAAACTTTAGGATATAAAAATATGAGGGTAAAAGCCTTACTCAAAAATACAGACAAGGGACAGATTTTTTCCCTAAGAAACAGCTTGTGTTAGCTATTTCCTTGTTTCTGCACTGTATGTGAAGTCTGCTAGAATATTGCACAAAGGTTTGTGAGGCCTTAAAAACTTTCATATGAATTCAATCTTTTTTCTTTTGAAAATTAATATAACACATAACATTGAGCCACAAGTTACGTGGATAGCACTGGTTTCAATATAAGAAGTGGGTTTTCTGGATAAGCTCATCAAAACTCCCTATTTATCGCTGCAAAAGTTGGGAGCAGAGGTCTTGCATCACAACGTGAGAAACCTCCCCTGGTTTCTAAGTGAAGGGACCTACAAGAAGTTTAATTCTGGTTTTTGTTTGAGAAAAACATCCGTGTCTGTGCCAAGGGCAGCACTGGTTATCCTTTACCTTGTCTATTTGACTTGGCAGGGTTGGCCAGACAGCTTTGGCTGGAGGCAGTGTCCCTACTCAGGATTTTGTTGGATACAGTCAACGTTCAACATGTCAGTGCCCACCTGTGGCTCTCCATTTACAGGCTGCAGGATGGGGATATTTTGGGTTTAGGGTTTTTTTTAAATTTGTTTCTGGCATATCCTGTTCTGCTTATACAGGCCAGGGCATGTTTTCTCTCTAGCACTGGCAAGAATAGAAATTGAAATTGCTGCTATATGACAAGCACCATGTTTTGTGTGATGATCTGGTCTTGGACAGTTCTCCATGTACAACACTTAGCCATGACTCCTTCTGCTGCCACCTTTTCAGGTTATTCATGTTAAGAGGGAGTTTTCAGATAGCTTTTCCTTCTCTGCATATGAGGATGGAAGTGATGAGATGTGATACGTTATGTGTGAGCAGAAATTTAATTTTACAGGGTTGTTGGGGGGTTTTTCTCATAATCTCCTAATTAAAAGAAAGGAGGAGGAGGAACCCCAGAGGCTGGCAGCCTCTCTGGTGTGGACTCAGCAGACCTTGGTTGGCATTTAGGGGCATTTCAGAAATAAATACCCATCATAAAAGGCTGTGGCACTGATAGCACTGATGGATAGTTGATTTCACCTGAAATAGTTTAGACGTGGCAATCTAAAATTGCAATTTCATTTGATTATTTTGGCTGGGAAGTTTAACAAGGCTCAGTTTTGGATACCCTGGTAATGTCTCTGAGTAAGATAATCACTGTGGGTGGCTGTGCTTGGTTTCCCTTCCTTTGCACAGCTTTCTCCTGTTTTGGGTAGGCAGGGAATGAGAGCATCCAGCTGCCATCTTTCCTGCTTTGCTTCTGCTGTGTTAAACATCGCTGACAAAGCAAATAAGAAATCAGAATTGTCAGCCAAAAAAACAATTGTAGCTCTCAGTGAAACAGAAAATATCCACTCCCCTTTGGCAAATCCAGGCCTTTCACATCTGCCTAAAGGGTTTAAGCAATATGTGGACCTGGCAAAAAAAGGGCCCATGGAGTCTGGGTGATGATTTGCTGCTGAATGCTGTAATTACAAGGAGGCAACTGTACTTTGTGTTGGAAGTCACCAGGGGTTTTGTTTAGAATCATAGAATGGTTTGGGTTGGAAGGGATTTAAAGACCATCTCATTCCATCTCCCTGCCATGGGCAGGGACACCTTTCCCTATCCCAGGTTGCTCCAAGCCCTGTCCAGCCTGACCTTGAACAATCCCAGGGATGGGGCAGCCACAGCTCTGTGCCAGGGCCTCACCAGCCTCACAGGGAAGAATTTTTCCTACCATCTAGGTGAGATCTATCCAAAAACTTCTATCTATACACATCTAAATGGTCTAACTATCATAGCTTGCACTGGGGGCATCTTTCTCCAGACAACAATATTTTCATATAATTAAGAGTTAATACAGCAGAGGCCAGGGTAGGAATCCTTCCTTGGAGTTTTTATGAGGGAAATTCCTGGCATGTTGCATTGTTGGGAAGTCATCTCTTCAAGCAAGCAACGTCATTTCTGGTGCTTTAGACTGATTCAGCCAAGATCAGGATTCTTGACTCAGGTCAGCTGTTGTGGTGTGGGAAGGACCTTGAATTCTTACCAGCACTAAATTTTAATAATTTCAGCTATAGTCATGCATTCAGTGTTTCACTTTCTTCTTCAATTTTCTCTAATTTCCTCCTGTTTTCCTTTTCAAGCTCTATTCTTCCTTCAAAATCAACCAATTCCTCACATTCCTGCCATGCTGCCATGTAATGTTAGTATCACAGATACTGTGTAAATCTTAGCAGAGTCATTGATGCCTTTATATCTTCCCATTTTATTCTTTTAGTGAATTCCTCATATGTGCAGTGCTGTACACTGCAGGATGTTATCCTAGTTCTTCATTCTCTGAATGTAAAGGGTGTACTCTTGCACATCCCTGTCACTTAGTTTCATCATGCCTGAGGAAATCAGTGTATTTTCCATACCAGTACAGCACCAAGAGCCCCTGTTTCTCACAGCTTTTGGCCATTACATTGCTGGTGTGGCAAGGCAGCCCATCTGACCTTTCATATGGCAGTGAGGTTCCACAGGCTGCTCACCAAATACAGACCTGAGATGGAGAGCCACCCATCAGTAATTTATCTTAATTCAGTGGCTACAATGATCAGAAAAACTGGGGGGCTATCTCATAGGAGAAATGGAATTATTTAAAAAGGGACTCCCTGAATCTGAACCAGATGAGATTTGGATGTCAGCAAAGACTGCTCAATAGCACCAAGACTGAGGACATGGATGAGGAACTCTTGACCCTGTGTAAATCTTAATCCCGTGCTCAGTCTGTCCTAAAAGAGAGTTTATGCAGAGATAGTGGCCTGGGAAGAGAAGCAAGCAGAGCAGGACTGAGAGAGGTACTGCAGATCTGGAGTGGGGGTGAGATATTGCTTATCTTTAGTCACTAACCTGCTTGTTTGCAGAGGAGACATCTACCCACAGCTGTGGAAGTCTGGAAATGTTCTTGGAATGATGCAGCTTGCTAAGTGCAGGTACCAGGAATGCACCGATCCTTTTATGTGGTGTTTATTCTTGAAAAGGTGAACTTTGGTTTTTGGGCCAAATCACCTCAATAAAAGAGCTGTGTTGGAAACTTGAAAGGGTTGTTGAGTACTGAAGAAGGAAATGGGTCAATTAACTGTTGGATCATATTGAACTGTGGATAAATGAACCTTTGAAGTGCTCCAAGCCTTAAGGTCTGAGCAGTGCAGGAAATGTATTCTTTGGTACCTCTCTGGGTTTTGGAGTATATCATTTACTCAAAGCGTGTTATATACTTTGTGTACTTTACATTATATCTCATAGTATAATGAGCTTGATAAAAGTGTTTCTAATTGTTGAAATCACAGTTCAGCAATGCCAATAACTTAACCCCTCCCCGTGATAGAAGAAAATGTTTCCATTGTTATAGTTATAGACAGCAAATTAATGTACCCTGAGAGAAATCCATGTGGGAGGTTTCCTGGCAGCTCCCCTGCTACTTTTATTACTTTGAGAAGGACAGGGAACTGAGGTCAGGTGTTAGGAGCTCAGGGTCTAAAATGCTGCCTTAGCCCTCACTTGTGTATTTTTTTTGAGGGCAGGCAGGAGCTGACAGGGCAGTTGGATTTTTCATGTTTCCTTTTGATGTCTCCACACTTCACAGAATAAAGGTGGTTGTGTGAGACCAAGTGTGGGGCTTTGTGTCTGTCTCATTCCTTATCCAGTGGATGCAGTGTTTGGTTGCAGTGTTTCAGGAATTAATAAATTAATGTTTGAGAGATGTTCAAACACAAAGACTCTATTTTATTGCTTGCTGATTAACATGGTTAAATAAAAAACTTGCTCAACGGTATCATCCAAGAATTTTTCATGTAACCACACATAAAACATGGTATTTCCTAAATATTTCTCTCAGCCCCTAGACGTGTCCAAGCTTAGACTTTTTAATGGAAGTGCTGTGGTCTGGGGTGGGGGCTGGCATCTCTCTGCATCTTCTGGTTATGACAGCAGAGCTTCAGTGAGAGCCTGGTGGGAAATCAGGTGTGAGGTTACTGCAGGATTCTTCCTGTAATGTTGAGAGGAGTGGAAAGCATTCCTGACTCGTCCAGCCTCTCTAAGTTCACTTTCTTAGGTCGGGTTTGAGTCCAGTCTGTGTACAGCAGCCAGAGTTGTGCAGAGCAACTGACAGCCAGAGCCATTGTGCACAAGTCCCTCCCTGGTGAAATGTGGTTCACCCCCTGAGAGCTGTTCCCATTGTCCACCTGTGTGAGGGGCAGGACGTGCCCCTGAGGAGTGCCCAGAGTGCCCTGGCGCTCCCGACGCGCGGGGAATGCCGCGAGCGCGCGCCCTGCGCGTTCCGCCGGGGGGTTCCAGTTACAGCTCATAGATTCAACCCCTGGTGTGGCTGGAAACTTCTGCCAGCTGTCAGCTTCGGAGCAAGTGGCAATCTGCCTCCTCAAACAAATGGCCTCCGTGTTTATTTTGGGTTTCGTGTTTGTTGCACTTGCTGTAGGTTGCGGATCGTGGCGGAGCATCCTTGACGCTGCAGTCAGAAATCCGGGCTTGAGCTCACCTGCTCCGTGCAAATGCAAAAGCAGAAAGCCCTGACCCGTGCAATAACCAGTTTATAATCAATGGAATAATCCATTTAGGACCTCAGTGACTGAGAGGGTTTCATGCTTTGGTTTCCATATCATGAGCAGAGGGACTTTTGATGGGATGACAAGACTGAGTGCACTCAAGGGTGGCGGTAGATGGAAGTAAATAATTATTACAATGCATTTTCTTTTTGTGTCTCCTTTTTTTCTCTTTGTTTTGTTTGTTCTTGAACAGATTGAAAACATAGATGCGTGCCTGAGTTTCTTGGCTGCCAAGGGGATTAACATCCAGGGGCTGTCAGCAGAAGGTGAGTCCATTGATAATTTAGGATTTCATGTTAAATGAGGAGCCTGAATTGCTACCTGTGATTGCAACTAGAACATGGAGTGCAATGGGAGATTATTAAGGTCATTTTAAACTTCTGAGAATCTCCTTCTTTTTTTCCCCATTTCAGTGTGAAAGGTAGCTAAAATGCATGTCTAATTTCTACACAGCTGACTTGTAAAAATAATCAATGAGACCAAATTAGAATTTAGTCAGTTCTTTGCTACTTTCTGTTTAAACCCAGAAATTACTTATCTCAGTTCTATAATTTGCACATTGATCAGTGTATATTTTACAGATATAAGTGAACTGCTGTCAGTTGTTTGCCTTTTCAAAGAAAAATTTATTTCCTTGTTCTTCAATTATTCTCTTACCTGAACAACCATCCTGCTTTCTTCTCATTTTAAAGATTTTTCTTGTTTCCAAGTGCACAAAATGATCAAATCCAAATGTTTTGAGACTCCCCAAAAGAAAAAACAAAACAAAGACATTTTGACCTCTAATTAATCACTCTGCTTTTGAAGAGCATCAGAATTTTTCTGAAACCAGACTAGGTTTACTGTATTCCTTTATGCCAGGATGTGTGGTTCCTGTTGGCTCAGCAGCTGTTTAGCTATTACCTTATTAAGAGATTAGACAGTTTCTGTCATCCTCAGCCCCAGCTTTCACTTGTATTTTCATTTAAATATGCTGGAAAAACAGTTGAGTTCAGTAGCTGAATATATGATATGACATCTCCATCAGTACTTTACAAAACAAATAATTGAATGGCATCAGGTGAGACTTCAAAGTTACATTTGATGACTGAGTGTCTTCACACACTTAGTTTGAAGGAGAAGGCTGCAGCAAAATAGGAGATATTTAGTATGCATTATTCTAACCTGAATATACCACAGCTAGCAGAAGAGGAGGCTGAATTTTAGGTGTATTCTTAGGCTGGATTAGAACAGCAATAACGAATATTTTCATCCAAAGAGAAGCTTTACTTCAGTCCACCTGAGTGCTGCCAGCATTATATGCCTCAATTGCTTAGTTATAATCAGAAGGATTCTCATGTCAAGAAAAGAAAGCCTGAGCTAAAACTTCAAACAGCAGAAAATTTGTTTGCCAGGAAATGATTAAAAAGAAAATGCATTTGAGTCAGTTGTAAAAGCCAATTTTGACCTTAGCATGGAAATATTGTAAAAATACATTTCCCATTATTTACCTGTCTTGATAGAAGGTAAAGGCTAGATGAAATAGCAGATCAGTGGTGAGAAAACTGCCTGGGTGCGCAGAGTTGGCAGTGTGGGGTTGCTCACGCTGGGGAAGGGACAGCATGATTAATGCTCATGGCTCTCCTGCCAAGTCACAAGTCAGGCCCAGCAGGATACATGTGCTTCCCATGGCTTCGCTGATTTGGGATTTCTGCCTTGCTTTTACACTATCTAGGAATTAGTTATTAATCCACATGGAAGCTAAGAAGGGACCAGTGATGTTTGCTGCAAGCATAAAAATGAGAGCATTTACTGGCTCCACCACCAGGCATTGAAGGAAGAAAGTGACAACTAGAGAGAGGGAGGGAATTAATATATTTTTATAAAGTAACTTAAAGCACTTGAATGCAACAGTAAAGTAAATTTCTCTTTTTAGTTGCTCTGGCACTGTGTTGAGGAGCACAGAATCATTTAAAGTGAGGAATGTTGTTACCAAACAAGCCAGTGTTTCTGTGCAAGTTGCCAAGACCTGCTAGGTCAACTGCAAATAACTTTATTTACTTCACTGGCAGATCCTCATCTAGGAGGAAGGAAAAAGTTGTGATTGCTTCCAAACGGGAATAATCACTGAAGTCTCCTGGGTTTGTTAAGAGCACGTATTTTTCAATAGGGCAGCTTCAGTGTGGAGGGAAGTTAATGATTCAGAACTGGAATTTGGATGACTCCTAAATGTTGAAATAATTTGGGACTGCATGTGTCATATCCTTCCAGTGTTGAAAAATCCTGCTTTGATATGTGCGTGCCACTTACACAGAGTCCACTTGGATGGATTTATGCAGGGGAGATGCTGAGGAGCTGCAGTCACTGATGATGACTGTGCTGTGCTAGAGGCTTCCCTTCCCCAGAAACGTGGGGGCAAAAAGGCATCCCCTTATCAAAAATTCTAAAAAATCTAAAATCTCCATTTGTAGTTCCTGAAGAAAACTACAGAGGGCTGGAGACCTTTTCACTTCTTGCTGCAAATTTTTATTGTTCATTCTTTGAACTGTCTTTCCATAGCCCTGCTCTTAGACTTGTTTTAGACTCCTGGAATTGCAGCTGCCCAGCAAAGCTTGTTCTCCTTCACACAGTATCTCCTTGCTCTCAAGATATTGAAGATATTGGAGGACGTAAATGTGCAGTAGGGACTCAAACTGATATCACAGAGAAGCAGCTGTAAACATCCTTTGGATAACAGATGAGCTGGATGATGATCAGCTGAACACATCATGGAGCGCTGATGTAGGGGAAACAAGCACCAACAGGGATATCACAGGATGGAAATCTCCAAAGAGTGGATTTGTGGGGTTTCCTATGAAAATCAAATTCCAGTTTCCTCTCAAGTGTCTGGAGTGTTTGTTTCCAGTATCCAGGACAGTAATTTTTGGCTCCACATTTAGAATGGGTGGGTGACATCCTTGTCCTTATCTAAGTCAATATGATACTGGAGCTGACCACGGGCTGGAGAGGATTTGAAGCAGGAAGCATTTGAGACTCAGCTGAGGTGCAGAGTGCAGTGAGGCTCAAGTACTCTTTGAAATACTCCTTTTGTACAAAGTACAGGGTAGAACTGCCAGAATTGCCTCAGTTTTTAAGATAAAAGAAACAGAGATGCCTATGAGTCTGATTTGAAATGTTTTGCTTCAAATCCAGAGGAAAAGAGACTGCTTTAACTCATTAAAATTGTTCTTCTTTTGATTATGTGGTCAAAAGCAAGTTCCTCTTCTGATAAATTCAGGAGAAAATAGGCAGCCATAGAAAGCAGCAGGTCATAGGTGGGTTATTGTTATAATTGCCTCTCACTTCAGATAGAAATCAGTTTCAAGTTGCATATAGCTTTGCTAAATTGAAACAAGCAGGCCCATGGTAATTTCTTTTATCTTCTGGCCTGTATTTGTGCAGTTAAGCTTTCCAGTGCTTCTGGATCTGTTTAGTTATGCTTCAACCTGTGATTAAATGCTACTTTCCTTACAGTTCCCATGAGTAATTGAGTTCTTTACTGGAGATAAGGAAATCCTTTTTACTGTGTTCTGCTGTATTTTGTGTCTGTTCTACTTCCATCCCTGTCCTCCCAAGCTAAACACAGGTTATGGAAGAGAACCTGCAGATTAGAGAAGGCACCTGCCTGGTGCAGTGAGAGAAGGCTGGGTTTGTGCATGGCACTGCATGGGAGCAGGAGTGGGCTGGGAAAATAGAAACAGGCAGGATTAATTGGGATCCCACTGTTCAGGAAGAGTCTAAAATTGGGCAGGAAAATAAAGGAAGACTGCAAATGGCTGCTGAAGGGCCCTGAGAATGATAATCCTTTAAACAAGGGAATGGGGGGTCAGTGGTGGGAGAGATCACTGATGGAGGGGCCAGGCTGCAGGGAGGAAAAATGGCAAGGGAAACTGAGTCAGGAAGTATGAGAGGAAAGGAGTATCTGGGTCTGGGTGATGACCAGGGCCACTTAGAGAAGGGCTAATATTCTCTGAAGATGTGGGCATGGGTTGAGACAAATCTCAGAAAGAAAGTAAATTATATTAGTGTCTGGGAAGGGAAAGTAGACTGAGGTGCAGGTAGGCAAGGAGACCAAAGCTGGAAGCTGGTACAGGATGGGAAACAACAGTTTTAAGCCTTGAGCCTCAGATCTGCAGGGTAAAGTGCTCAGGATTAGGAGCAGAAGCTTATTTATACAGCAAAGAGGAACAATGTGAGTAGAAATGTGGCTGGGAGAGAGAGTAAAGGATGGAGAGGGGCCCATCACAAACTCAGAGCAACCTTCAGCCAGAACTGGAAACAAATGAAAAATCTGCTTCTTGCCTTTGTGCTTGGCCACTGTCTTGCCACATGTCCTTTTCTTCTTTCTGTCTTTCTTTCTCACAAGGTAACAGTCAGCTTTTAGTTCAAGTGATCTGTACAGAACAGGCAAAAGTTCAGCTGTTTGATGTAGCTTTTTAAATTCGCTTTTTTAATTTAGGAAATTAAACATGCTGAATAATTAAGTCACAGCACATTAAGGTTGTCTGCAATGAAGAATTTGCCCTCTTGCATATTAATTATGATGCAGTGATTAAATGCATGGTCTGATACACCTCTTCATCTTTGTATTTCTGTTTGCTTTTACATTTTTGCATTTGGTATTGCAGAGGAGAGCAGGATGACATTCAGGAATTGAAAAGTTTATACATTGACTGTCTAGATATCTTTAGGTACATTGGGTGCCCATCCCTTATAGTTTGTGATCAGCTCTCACACTCAGCACCTGTAATCTCCCTGGAAGTGCATCTTAGGAATTTCAGTCCGTTTCCTCCCTGGATCCCAGCATGACTTGCATGCTAGATCATCTGTCCCTCTCATCTCAGTGATCCTAAGGGGTGCTGAGGTTATTAATCTGGTTAATAATCTCGCTATTTTATTATTATGTTTAAAGCTGGTAATTATCTGTTTGAACACAGCTATGTCACTCAATAACCATATTTTCTAGTGCAAAACTGCATCAGATTTTCTTAGTGGAAACGATTATTCAGATATTCCAGAAATATGTGGGAGAACAGAATAGTTTCCTCCTTGTGCAAGTTTAGGACTGAGAAATCATTTACAATGTGCTGTCCATAATGCAGTTGTTGTTGTGGGAGTTCTGTTTTGGGGGTTTTAGCTATGCTAGTTTAAAGGGAAGATTTAAAGGGACTTGCTTTTTAAGCACACTGGCATCAGCACAGACTGAGCAGAACTGTGAGATATTGCTCAGTCCCCGCAGGGGAGAGATTAGTTATTTATTTGTCGTTGGTGCTCACTGGCAATCAACTGTAATGCCAATTAGATGTGCAGAAAGAACCTTATCCTGAAGGATATCCCAAAGGAGCTCAGTTCAGACAGTGTTCTGGAGAGGCAGTGGCTGCACTGCCAGAGAGAAAACACCCGCTGATGGCTGACGAGTGACTTCTCAACTTTGCCTTGCAGAAATCAGGAATGGGAATCTAAAGGCCATCCTGGGCCTCTTCTTCAGCCTGTCTCGGTACAAGCAGCAGCAGCAGCAGCCCCAGCACCACCCGTCCCAGCCAGCAGGGCCCCCAGCCCAGGGCCAGGTGGGGCTCCCTCAGCAGCAGGTGCCAGCTCCGTGCCAGCAGCCCCCACAAGCTGTGCAGCATCAGTTCAAAGCACAACCAGAAATGCAGTCCAGGTGGGGAAATCTCCTTAAAGTTGGGGATTTTTTCATTATTTATATGTTTGGTTTTTTTTTTTTTCCTCTTTTTATTGCAGGTCTTAAAAAGCCAAAGAAACTCCTTTCTTTAGTTCTAGAATAAAGTGTGTTGGGAATGGAATGCTGGGTAGCAATCGACTTCAAGCCTTTGGAAATCAAAACATGTGTGCTTCAATAATTTCTCAGTGCTGGAAATCTGCAGCCCAATGGGTGTTACATCCCTGCTGGACCAAGTAACCACAGGATTGTAAAAGGATGTTTTTCTCACTATTCCTTTTGCTTCTTTCTCCTCACAAAGCATTGCACATTGTTTCCCGTAGAAAGCATACATTTTAGGCATATGGAAACCAACTTCAGTTCTCAGATTACAAGAATTTCAGTCCTCACTAAGAAATGGAAGGGTTACCTCCCACTGTGGGGAAGGGTTACTCTGACAGTGGTAAAAGAAATAGAGCTCCTAACGCCTGGTGGCAATCAAAATCAAATCAAGACTTTTTGGTCAAAAATAACATGCTGCTGTCTTTCCATGAAAAATCGTTTTCATAGTTGGTGTTTGTTGGCACTCCTAGATCAGAGTACAGATGAATAGAAAGGGGGTTTGTTCCTTGAATGTCTTTAGTACTATGAGTGCTCTGCCCAGGCTGAAATAAAAGCAGTTTTCTGAGGCAGTACCACAGTAAATGTATGTGCAGCATTCTACTGCTCTGAACCTTGCACTCCTAAAACAGGGAGGGTTTAGTGGGGATAAGAAGCAGAATTAAAAGCAGAAATAATATTTGCACAATTACTAAAGTATGAAGGATTTTTTGTTTTTACATATCTCACATTGAGGCTTGTTTGTGTTAACACACCTTGGGATGAACACTGGCTTAAGTGCTGCCTTACGAGGGATATAAACAGTTTAACTGAAGCCTTCCAAGTGAGAAGTAATAACTCTGAGGTTATTTGGGTTTGGCTTTCATGTTTTTCTTCACGAATTGTGCTCATTTGGGTGTAAACCACAGTTTTGTATAATTGAAAAACCTAGTGTTCCAATGGCATGTATAAACAGGAAATAATTACTGTAAAATAAAGATACATTTGAAGAGATTTCTGCAACTTTTTGTCAAACATGCAGAGATGCTGAACACTTTTTGCTTTATTCAGTCCATTGTGTAGATTGGGCTGGGTTTCAGATAACTGAAAAATATGTATATCCTGAAGATCTTCAATGTCGTGTTTTCTTAGTATATACTAAAGTCAAATTGCTCAGATTCTCCAGAAAATATATATAATAAAAGAGTGAGAAGGAAAGGAGGAATGAATTGGGGGTTGCATGCAGATTTGCATGTTCATTACTCTGTAAAAATTCATTAATTTCAGACTGTAGTGATTTTGACCTGAAGTCATACATGGGCAAGAAGCTTTATATTCCTGTGAAATTCATAAACAACCCCTTTTCTCCCTACAACCAGTTACTAAGTTCAGTGGCTTTAAAAAAAAAAAAAAAAAAAAAAGTTTCTGTTGTTGAATGTTCTCTTCCGCTTTCTCTTTCCTGTCACAGTGCATCTCCCAGGGACTCATCTCAAAGCAAAATCATCCGATTCACTCTTGGTCAGAAAAGGTCTTCTAGGTTAGCATTTCTTCATCTTCTGCAAAGCATGAATGATAATCCTTTTGCAATATTCCTGGGTGCATGTTTAGGGTTCCTGTTGGAAACAGTTTGTAAGTAGGCCTTTACAAATGGCGGGAATGGGAAAGTTTTAGATGGGTTTAATTATTTTCTCTTTTTTTTTTTTTTTTTTTTTTTTGAGGTGTGAAATGCATTTTGGCCCTCAAGGAAATAATTTGATTTTCTTGTTCTTAGGAGCTGTTGCTTTTGAGAACAAAGCATGGTTCTGGGAGTTCTGGCCCCACTGTATTAATTATATTTTGATCTGCATTTATTGAAATCATAGAATCATGGAATGTGTTGGGTTGGAAGTGACCTTAAAGATCATGCAGTTCCATCCCCCATCCGAGCTGCATCAGGCCAGTGTCTCAGCTAGTGAGGAGAGTCTCTCCTGCCCATGTGAGCCCCACAGCACTGTGTGGCTCCTGCTCGTCAGAGCCCTGCTCTCCCCAGTGCTCTCACACTCAGCACCTGTAATCTCCCTGGAAGTGCATCTTAGGAATTTCAGTCCATTTTCTCCCTGGATCCCAGCATGACTTGCATGCTAGCTCATCTGTCCCTCTCATCTCAGTGATCATAAGGGTTGCTGTGGTTATTAATCTGGTTAATAATCTTGCTATTTTACTATTATGTTTAAATGTTTGACTAGAATATAGTTTTACATTGGTAAATGATACCATACCATTTTTGCTGTGCTTGTGAACTATAGCTTATAATCTTTATTCAGTTTGTATAGATCGTTTTTTCTGCTGTATAATTTAGATTTATTTCCCACATCTTATTTCTTATATGCTAACAGTGAATCTCTGCAGAATAATCCCTATTAAAAAGCTCCATGTTTCCTTTTCATGTTCTTCCTTGATCATAATTATGGCTTGACAGCTCATATTTGCTTAACAGAGGTGCTGAGGAGTAGTAAAAGAGAGTGTTCTCCAAGCTCAGTACCTTCTCTCTAAATAGCAAGAACTCAGATGTGTCTCCCTGAACCTGATAACCTGACTTTTTTCCTTAATTTCACAGGTACTGCTGTGAAGTATCTTGACCTAATACCAAAACCAGGGGCTTAAAACCAGTTAGTTCAACTATTGTGGGGGAAAAAAAAAGTCTAAGAGAAAGGCTATCTTCAAGAGTGCTTTTAGCACATAGGTTTTTTTATTCTTGGTGTGTTTTTATTGGCAGTGACAATTCTGACTCAGATGGAAAACTTGTCCCTTCTTAAGTGGTCACATGGTTGGAGGAGCTTTGTTTACTTTGAAATGTGACAGCTTTGCAAAACCTGTGTGGATATGTGTGGGGAGCCTTTTCTTATCCACCAGCACAGGGAGATCACCCCTTCCCTGCTGCTGGAAAACTCCCCTCCCCTCGTGGGGCCCTGGGAGCTGCCCTGGGCTGGGAGCCCCTTACTCAGGGTTTCAGAGCTGGGGCAGCTTTGGGCTGAGCTACCTTGTAGAAAACCTTGCTCGTTTCCTGCCAAACAAAACGAACTTGTCATGAACTTCCTCGTCTTGGTGACTTTCTCAAAAGGTTTTATTTGTCACTGGTTGCCCTCAGCTTCTTCCCTGTGGTCCCTCTGCAGTGGCTGAAGCCTCTCTGGGGTTTTCTCATGGGCCCTTTGCTGCAGTGATGAGTGTCACTTTTTAGCACCCCTCAGTGCTGAGGAAAGCTGGATAATTTGAGAGACTGGTCTAAAAATCAACCTCAGAACCATGATGTGCTTTGCTGAATCTGTGGTGGTTTGAGCTTGTAAATTAATTTTTGGGTTTGTATTTGAATGATGCCCTCATGTCTTAGACTTCTTTGAGCTTTGAAAGCATGTGCATGCAGCTGCTGACATTTTGGCTTTTTCTTCATGTTTCTTTGCTATTTCTTCACTAGTCTTGGATAAATCAGTTTATTTAGGAAGCCCTGCCAGGTTCCTTCCTGGTTTCTCTTCCTTCTCTCAGAGGCACAATGGTGATTTGGTCAGTTGTATCCCACTCTCTCTGACAGCTGGGACTTCTTTCTTTTACCTGATTATTGACACAAATTATTTAAATAGATTTTTTGTATTTTATATAAAGAAGCTTTGAAAATATTCTGTGTGTGAATGTTGGCTTTGAAGTGTACTGAGATGTGACTCCAGTGGCTTTCCTGATTCTCTCAGGCTTTTTAGAGAAGTCTTCCACCTTCCTTTTTGCCTGAAAAGCATAAAAGCTTATCTATTTACTCCAGAATAACTACATTATTTTTTTCCTAATTAATCAGCTAAATCTGGTAAATACAGGCTGTGGTAAGAAAACGCTGGAAGAGACAGATGCCCAGTTTAAACCAGAGGTTTATACCAGCTCACTATAATGTGGTTACTCTAGGAGAGGGTTCTGAAACTTTGTGTTGATTTTTCTAGGCTCCAATAATTAAACCAAGTTAAAGTTTTGCTGGGCTTGGCTGCCGAGCTTTGTAGCTGTCAGGGCAGAGATGTGATGTGCTTCTCTACAAGGGAAAAGGCAGCCAAATTCCATTTCATTGTTATTTCTGAAATAAGGGTAGCCCTTCTGTGATGAAGTGCCCAGCAATCTGGTTTAAGGACACTAGTGCCTCACTTAGTTTTAACCTTTTGCTGGTGATATTGCTCCACTGAATTTACCTGCAGCTATTTCTGATTCACCAGCCTTATGGCAGGTGACTGTTAATTTTGTCCCAGGGCAACACAATTCAGACTGTTTGACATACACTTTTCATCTGAGATGATTCTTTGCTTTGTTCTCATGTAGTAGAAATGCCCCTACGAGCCTCTACTTGTGCCGTTGATCTTTTTATTTTCAGCTTGTGCATGGTATCCCATAGTTTCTTGCCCACAGTGCCTTTTACCTGTGTTTAAACATGCTGTAACTTCTTCCACCAGACTTCCAGGTCCCACCACGAGGGTGTCCGCTGCGGGCAGCGAGGCCAAAGCTCGTGGTTCCATCAGTGCCAACAACCGACGCAGCCAGAGCTTTAACAACTACGACAAATCGAAGCCTGGACTCCTCCCTCCAACCCCCACAAGCAGCAGTGACAAAGGTAAGCACTTAACAGTTTGGATTCTTCTTACTAGTGCCTTCATTCGGAGGAAATTGGGTTTTCTGTTCGTCTCCAGAAGTCGTAAGGCTGTCTCGGAGCTGTGTGTTGTAAACATGACATCCGCAATCCGAAAGCCAGCTGTCTCTTCTTGAAAAAAGTATAGTCCTCCTTTAATATATCTGAAGTTGTGACTTGCTGGCCTGGGGGTACATCCAAAAAATAACTTTAAAAAGTCCTGGCACTGGTGAATCATGTTTTTTCATTTTGCTTCAAGCACAGATAAGGGGGAATGAATTAATCATAAAATAAGGCATTTTGATGAGTAGTTTGACAAGAATGAAAAATGACCACTAAAGATTTCTGCATAGTTTTTTCATGATAAATAGTACCATTTGCTTTTATTTCCATCACTGTTGTGGAAGATCTTGTAAGATACAAAATTACACAATTTCAGTCTAATTTCAGGAATCATCTAGTGTGGGGTTTGAAGGCAGGAACAGGAACATTGCAGGGAAATGATGTCTGTGGCAGTGCATCAGAAACCATGCTGTGTGTGAAGAGGAGCTTTTTTGAATGACATTTACTGACTTTGTGTCCATTCACTAGTTTGGTAATCTGCCAGCATTCATTAGCTGAGTTTGTAGCTCTGAGAGGGGCTGGGGGCTGTGGCTGGTGAGAACTGAGCACGTCTCTCCAGTCTGGTCACATTGTCGGCGTGGGCTGGCGGCAAATGCCACATCCCTAAAGTCACTCTGCTGACAGAGAGGGGCCAGCACTGGGCTTCAGCACAGGCTCCTTGCAGTGGCTTGACAGTCTCAGCCTTCAGGCTCAAGTCTCCCTGCTGGCTGTGCAGAAATTCTCATAACTGTAATGAGCATTTTGCTCCAGAGAAAAGCACTGGTCTGGGTCAGCTTCTCGGTGGTTTCTCATGCTTGGCTCTTTCCAGGAAACTCTGCTCTTTCTTCTCTAGAAATTGTTGTCCTAGGATTGCATGTCTTGGAATGTTACCCCAAAAAAGTTATGGTGGCAGTGGAGTGAGGTGAGCCCCTTGGCTTTGGCTGGTTCTTCTCAGGGTCAGGATTAAAAGCACGAGAGACAGAATTCTTGTTTGGACTTGAATGTTTATTATTTCTTATCTCAGTTACAGCCTCACTGTCTGTGAGTGCTCCTACACACTAGGTTAACAGAGAAGATATGGCACGCAGAGTTCTGTCTTTGAGGTCTTTTTAAGCCTAAACTACCCAATTATGAGATGCCAGCTAATTTATTTTTACTTGTAACCCAATAACTAATCACCCAGGTTCCACACTGCAGACTTTTTCAACCAATCACACAAAATCACCCAAACTTGTGAAGAAGAAGGAGAAGAAGAAGGACTAACCTAACACCCTAAACCCTCCATATTACATATATGTTACTATATCCCAAAGCCTTAAATACTAAATATTTCACCCTGAGATATAACACACTTCTTATTCAGCTGCACACTCACAATCTCCGTGCTATCACTCAGTTTTGGAAGCCTTTTCCCTGGCCTCAGGTCAAATGCAGTGTATGTTTGAGGATCAGTCCCTGTCAGTACAGAAAGTCTGGAATCCTCTGTGTCCAGGGTTCTGACAGTGGAAGATCCTCAGCATTCTCCAGGGACATTCTGAAACACCCTGATCGATTTTGTATAAGAGAAAAATAAAATTTACCTCTGTTTAATGTAATTATTATAATTATACTACAGATCAATGTATTAGTGTAATAAGCTAATAATTTAGCAATATTCTACCTTGGTAAATCCATGCATGCTCTTTTAGAAGGTACAATGTGTAAACAGTAATGATGTAACTGCAACATCAGCATGTAATAGTTGTCTCTAAATCTGATTTAGGTCTGGCTTTCAGCTCAAAGAACAAGCTAACAGGTTTTAGTGTGAGCAGTAACCTTGTTTTCCTGTGCAGTATCTCTTTCTTTGTCCTTCTTGTGAATATTCTTCTGCTCATGTCCCATAAGCACTGGACTGGGGTGGGATTTCTCTTGTCCTGCACATGGATTGGGTGGCTGGATGGTCCCTACTCCATATGGGGTGTGTGATGTTAGGCTGCATGGAGGAGAGGACTTCCATCTATTTTAGCTTTTTCTCAGTTTACCAAGATTACTAAATAAGGAAAGTAAAGTACTGGTTTCAGTCTTCAAAAAAGAAAAAGAAAGAAAAAGTCCTTATGCATACAGAGAAATTAAAATAATTTGTCAACTAACTTAAATATCAACTGCTTTTAGACAGTCAGTTCTGGGAACCCTCATTCCTCACTGTAATTCATCTCCTGAGAAAGATAAACTGGTTGCTGAAGAAGCACACGAGTTGAAATATTACAAATATTACAGATGACTTAAGAAACAAGGCTGGTTCTTAGGCTGACAATCTACATAAGTTGCATTAACTACTCAGAATTTTGCTCTGGTCAAAATTTCCAGTCATAAATTATGGTCTTAAAAAAAAAAAAAAAAAAGAAAAAAAAAAAGAAAAAGACTTATGTAAAGTTGAACTTTACTTAAAAGTATAATCATGACACAAAGTTGGTCTGCATCCATGAGAAACAAAGGGAATTGGTCTGACAAATTTTTGGCTTATTTTGAAGTTAATTGTAACATTGCCAGGCAAAGTTTATTGTCAAAGTGCTAAGACAATTCAGGTTTTCTGACCTATATCCTGTGTTTTGCCTAAGAAAATGAGACTTACATGAGTATGCTGTGTGCCAGGCTTGGTAAGTTTTCATCTCTTTACCCAGTACCTGCTCTGTTGTGTGTTTTTGAGGAAGGAAATGGGAGAAATAAAAAATCAGCTTCTTTTGGCAAGATTGGTCACTTTGTGTTACAAGGTAGCCTGCAGTGTTTGAATGTTTGAATCGTTTCTTACAAAAAGTAGGTTGTAATTTTTAGCTTTTATTAATCTGTGGCCTTTCCCTCTGAATGCAAATTGTCTTGTTAGTCAATGGTCTGTGTCTTGTGGCAATGAAAGTGCATTAATTGAAACAGAATGCATCAGAAGGGAAAAGGACAGCAAATGGAGCATGGAAGAGCAACCAGCTACTGGGAAAAAATAACCCAGATTATTCAGAAGATTCTATAAATCAATTACTGATGAGACCACTGATTTTCTAGAAAACCTGGGGAAAGGATCTGTGTGATAGCAGAAATGGCTGCACCATCGTGGAAGAACAGGAGGCTCTTGGATGTTTGCATGTGTTTGATGTGAGGTGCACACGTGCTCTTAGCAGAGGAACATGCAAAGAGATGCAAATCTTCTCTTCCCCACAGCTGCCCTTGTGTCCTCAGTGGTTTCTTCTCCTCTCAGTCTCCACATGCTGTCTGACACCACTTTCAATACACAGAGAAAAGTGTTCTCTAGTAAGGAGCACTCAGACACCCAGTTCAGTCCTGTGGGCACCTTCTTTGAGCTTGGGGCCTGATGGCTTTAACTTGCTTTTTGGAGTTAGAGCCTCAGTTTATATGCAAAATTCCCTTTTATAGGGAATTTACCCAAACTCACAGGACTTTCTGGACCCTCATTCCTCTCATCATAAAATGATAACACTCTGTAGTATGTTTTTTTATTTATTGTCACAGTGATTAGCCATTTATAATTGCAGTTACATTCCAGACAGGGTATTTTTATGTGTGAATTGGTGTTGCAGGCTTTTTTAAAGAAAAATGCCATTTAAGTCTTAGTTGCATTTTAGTTTTGTGGGGAAATAAGCACTTAGGCTTGTGGGTTTTGGGGGTTTTTATGTCATCCTAATCCCTTCATACAACTGAAGCCTTTTAGTTGTCTTCTGAATTGTCAGAATTACTTAGCCCATGCTTTTGTAGGAGTAGCTTTGGTTTACTTCCTTGTCCTTTAATGTCCTTGAACACCACAGGTTTACTGTGGCATGGAAGGCATCAGACACTTCCCACGGTCACTACTGGACTCATCTAAATTATCAAAAGCTTTCTAAGGAATGTAGAGAGGCAAATGAACATTGCATTTCAGTGCCTGTGTGCATTTCTGTACCTTGAGGCACCACCTTACCATGTCCTTCTAATTGTCTGCCAGCATCACCAGATAAAATATAGCCAAAATTTGATTTGCATGTGCTATTTAGAATACATAAATCTACTTTTTATCCATGGCAAGGAAAAGCAGAACTAGGTCCTAGGTAGTATCAAGAATGAAACTGAAATACATTGAAGCATACAACTTCAGTAAAGAGTTGGATGCAGTAGGTTTTCTCATGAGTTTGTGTCAGTGTTTTGCTTGCACACAGTGGAGGGTCTCTTGAGACATGCTCTGACAGCAGCTCTGCTAAATGCTGGCAATTTTTGACTAGCTCTGAACACCCTCATGTACTCACTGTTCTTCAGGCACTCAGTTTGCATTTTGCAGTCTCAAAAGTCTGATAGTGTTGTCTGGGAACAGCAGACAATATTCTGCCTCTTCCTTGTGACTATAAAATCAGTGAAGGTGTAAAGCTGTAAGAGACATCAACTCAATAAGCCACCTCCACCATGCTGATGATGTGATACAGTACTGTGACAGGCCTACGTGCTATGGTTTTATTTTTTTCCTTCTACTTTGTTCCTAATATTTTATTTAAAATAATCCTACAGAGGGCAGTAGATGTCTGTGGGAAAAATTACACTTTTCCTGGGGATTGAATGTTAGGTTAAATATCAGTAGAAAAAAAAGTATTACCAGACTTTGCCCATTTCTGCCTGAGATCAAAGGAAATTTTTATTACTCAGATTTATAAAGAAGGCAGGTTTATGTCAGGTTTCTCTTAGATAGTATCAGAAAAAGGAAAAAACCCAAGAATACATACATGAAGATTCAGACAGTGAGGTGAAATAAAGGACTATTTTCATAGCAGTGTCCATATGGAAGGAGAGTAAGAGAAGTGTGTGTTCCTCTCCTGATTCTTTTATTTAATTTCTTTCAAATTTTGGTAAACCCTTTTAACTTGGTATGCTGTGTGTATTTAATAACTGTCTTTTTAATATGTAAAGGGTAGTCACTGTGTTCACAAGGATTTGTGATGACAGTTCCAGGGGCACCCATTCCTTTAGGGGAAATCCTAAAGTCTGGAAATAGGAACAAAATTCTTCACTATGAGAAGAATAAGACATTGGAGAAGTTTGTCAGAGGAGAGGTTGGATTTCACTTGCTTGGAGGTATTTAGGACTTGCCTTGACAGGGCCCTGGATGACCTCAGGGTTATTCAGGCTGTCCCCATCTCCTGCTTTTAGGTGAAGGTTGGAAGGAATATCTCCAGAGGGTTCTTGTGACCTAGACTGTTACCACATTTTGATACCTATAAATAATATTTCCTTTAAATTTTTTTCTTAAGTGTAAGCTACTTAAATGGGAAGAGTTACTGAAGCATTTTGAAGGACAGTCAAGGAATTTCTTCCCTCTTAACTTTTCAACTTTGTGTTATCAAAATAGGATTGATTACCATCAGTAGAATGCCAAGGAAATGTCACCCCCACTCCAGTGAGCAAACTGGTGTATGGTTACACATGCCACATGTGTGCTAAAAATGTGTGCACTCCATAACATGTAGGCAGTTATATTTATCAGGTTCAAGAGGGCAGGGCATCAAGTTCAAGGGCATGGTTCAAGAGGCCATGGCAGATCTTGCCAGAGCTTTAGCAGGAAAGGTTCTCAGAGTTAAATCAGTATCTTCATGTCAACTTTACTAGGAAATCCATATTTATTTCTCTAAATGCCCTCTTGCAGAAGAGTACAAAAATCCTAAATCTGGAAATGAGCCATTGGAATTTCTACTCCTGATGAGTAAAACATAAAAATGTTTCCTATTCAATCCTGTATTGATAAAAATGCATGACAGTACACTCCCATGGCTTGGTTCTGTGTGATACAGAGCTTGTCTTGAACTCAGCATTGCTTAAGGTCATTTAAAAATGGCAGATTTGGATTATGTCAAACCCTCAGATTCAATTAAAAAAGGCTACTTTAGCAACTGAAAGGAAAAAATCTCATCTCTCATATGGAGCAAGGCGAGAAATGTGCATAAGGAAATCAAAACTCAAGTTCTTGTGGGTAATGTCCTGAAGGCTGAGATATTCAAATGGGCTTTGAAACAGGAGGGTGCTGATAAAACAGAAAGAACTCTGCATAAATAGAGCTTTGGAAAATCTCCTTTGCAGCTTGGTAAAGGGTTAATTTATGTTCTTTGTCTAAAAGAAAGGTTATAAAGTTCCCTTATTACCTACAAGATACCCATAGTGACATTTATAGTAAAAACTAATAATAATTCTTCCTTATCTCAACAGATAGTGTGTGGGTATCCATTTCTCAGGAATTTGATATTAGCCCAATTAAGACCACAGATTGGATAGAAATTTTAAGAATGAGGTTGTTTAGCCATTGGAAGAGATTAAATCAGACATAATGAGTCAAAATTTAATATTTGCCCAGAGCTGGTGTTCAGACAGAGGTTCCAGTTTTGGTTCAGAAATTACTGAGCCCTTTTGTCTTTAAGATCAACATAGATGATCTGGAAAGTTTTCCTGAATGAAAAAAACCTTTCATTTAAGCACATTAAAATGGAGGACAAGTCTTCTTTTGTAGCTTTATGTAAAATGAGATGAAATATTTGACGTTATGAATGATTGGATTTGGCTCCTGTACCAGGTAAAGGATAATCAAGTGGCATTGCACAGACTTCCTTGCTGGCAATGTTCTGTTTAACCTTATGCAGTTCTTTCACTCCAGGTAAATTAATAATTATAAAGAGGGACAAAACCCAGGCTTTTGCCTTTGTGCCCAGTAATAGTGTAAGAGCTATAAAACCCAGAACTGCTGAAAAAAGAGCTCTGAGATGTACAAAGCACAACAGAAATTTGTCCTAAGGCACAAAGACAAAATTCAAAAATTTTTTTTCTACTCATTTATAGAATCATTCAGGCTGAATGGGAAAGAGAAGGCTTTTCATGGCTTCAGGTGCAGGGATGGTTATCAGGATAGTTGCAGCAGGGAGCTGGGATGTTGGATGCAATTCCTGTGGCATGAAGCCAGCTGACCTAGTGCTGGCAAAAGGTCACTGGGATGGCTGAACTGGCTCTTTTTACAATGGGCTGTTTGACAAGGGCAGCTTGTGACAGGATGTGGGGAATGACTTTAGACTGACAGAGGGTGCCTTTAGATTAGAGATTAGGAAGAACTTTTTTCCTGCGAGGGTGGGGAGGCAGTGGCACAGGTGTTCCTGTGGCTGCCCCATCCCTGGAAGTGTTCAAGGCCAGCTGGATTGGGCTGGGAGCTGCCTGGCCTGGTGGGAGGGGTGGGTTGGGACTGGATGATCCTGCAGGTCCTTTCCATCCCAAACCAGCCACGGTGCTGCCATTCTGTCACGACATGGCAGCTCTTTCAATAAGTCTTATGTTTGGAATTACATCTTTTACTAATCCAAGGCTGGCTAGTCCTGAAGCATTGTGTCTCACAGAAGGGAGAGTTCATACAAACCCCCAGAGTTGGTCTTTGCAGTGCTCCCTGCTGAGTGAGTCACTGCAGGATCTGGGGGCACACAGATAGGACATAAATGTGAAATTTTAAGCCCATGTTCTCTGTAGGCTGAGACAGATTTCCAGCTGAGGACTCTCTTGCACTAAAGTTGATCCTGAAAAGGCTTTGACCCTTTTGGTACCAACTGCCAGGTCATGGCTGAACCTGAGTTGCTGTAGAGATAACACACACACACAGACTCTTGTGATTTTTCTCAGGTTGTGTGAAGAAAGAATTATTCTAGGGAAGAAAGAAATTCCTAGGGATCATTCTTTTATATACAATTTTTCATGGACCACTGTGGTGAATGAAAGACAAACTGCTTTACTCACATTAGTCAAACTAGAGGGACATCAAAAGAGATCCCTCCTACAGAAAAGAATTCACAACATGAATACTGTTACAAAAACAGCATTCTGGTGTTCATGTTCTTTCCTTGGGAACAAGTTTCAGAAAACTTAAACATTAGAAAAACAGAGCTTTAGAAACTTCAGGCCTGAACACCCAGACTACAAACCTGTTTTTAGCTGTGCCGGTGGATTGGTGCTGGGAAGGCTGGGGGACAGGTGGAGTGAGGAAAGTTGTGGAAACCAGGACCAACAGAAAGAGTTTAACAATTTACTTGAGACTAGCAAAACCAAGTAGAGTTCCTGAGATTGAAAGATCCCTGTGCTTATGGATGTCAGAAAGGTGGGAAGTGATTTTACAGAATGAAACAGTTGGCTCGTGCAACAGATAACAGTAAATTAAATTTTATTTATTAAAAATTTTTATGTAGCTGTAACTTTCTTCATGACTGAAAATTGTGTTCTTATAGACTTAGAAAAAATTACCTTTCTTTGGCTTTTTGAAATAGTTACTTTCACTTGTGTTCTACATCCTTCTTGGGGGTAGTATTATTTTTAGGTTTCTCTTTCTTTAGAAATGAATCTAATAATTTCTTAAGAAATTAATCTAATGTTGAATGAGTCTAACATTTGCTTTCGAAATGATGACTTGATAAGAATGTGCAAAATTCACTCAGATTAAGAGGATTGCAAAAGTGGAAAAGATTTTATAAAGAGGCACAAGTCCATAAAATGTGAAACCAGTTTGCCCACACTTTCAGATTTTCACTGGGAAATAAATGTGATTGTCTCAACAGCACGAAAATAGGATAATTACTTAAATTTCAGTCATCCCTCCCTGTAAAAATGTACCAGTGCTTCATTTAGGTCAGACATGAAGCAAACATCAAACATCTGCTTAGTGTTTAGGGTGCTGCCTCTGTGCTGGCATTCAGGAGATGCTCTGGTTTTACTGACCAAGGGTTTTCCCTGTAAGTCTGACAGATGTAAAATGAATTAACATAATTTGTCTCAATAAATGCATTACTAGAGTAGTGGGTGTTTTCTATCCTTCTGCTGTGTGCACTACCAAAAGCAGATGCTGGAGTGGCCCTATCTAGTTTTCTAAATATAATGTACATCGAAGGTATTTACCAAATGCTCTGGGTGATTTGTTTTGCCTTGCATATAGTACAGTGATCATGAATTTGATGATGAAAGAGTGAAAACAAAAACACAGAGAGAAAGGGAGGATGGTGAGGTAATCTGAAAGATATGCTGAGGAACCTGGTACTTTCTTTTGTTGAGTCATAACTTTGAAGTGCAGGTATGGCTCCTGGCTTTAACTCTGTTTAGAGAACTGTGCTTAAAATTTGAACAAGCTTGCAGCTTGCACTATATGTAGAATTGTGTTTGTGAAGAACATGGGGAGTCTGTGCTCCAGCTGTGAAGGAAAATCAACTGTACCTATGTAGAAAACACCTCCATCTGACAGGTCTTCACAAGTGTGTTCTGAAATGTCTCTTGACAGGGCCTTGACCATCTCTTAAACTGTATCCCTTCTGGGGTCCATGTGGTCTTACAAGTAGTTATTAAAAATATACATATAAAGCCATTCTGTGTGGCTAAAAATAAGGCATATTTTTGCTCTTCCTTGATCTCTGTCCTGTTTATAACAGTCTTAATGTATTTGAAGGCTTAAAATGTCTCCTTCAGCCTTTTCTCTTCTAGACTAAGCAATCTTTACTACTCCATCCTTTTTCTTATAGGTTCCTTGTGAGAACTCTCTTTTATGTCTGGATGGTCTCTCCTGGCCCCTTTCCAGTCTGGGAGTCTCTTTTAGAGGGCTGCTGGAGCTGGACACAGCACTCCACCTGATGCCTTATTTTGCTGCTGAACTGCATGGAGCAGTTCTTTTGTCTCCTATCCAGACCTCTGATTCCATATTTGATACTCCTAAAGCATTTCTGAAAGTCATTTGCTTTCCCTTAGTGCCACATTATGAGGTGTGCAGCTGCATTCTGCTGCCACTCCTTTTGCTGCAGTGCAGTTGCACAGCTGATGGTTTGACCTTTTAGATTTAGGCAGTTTCTTCTTTCTCAGCACACACCTCTTCAGTCACCCTCAATGAATGAAATCTTACTGACTCAAGTTTATTTCTCTGATTTGCCAAATGTATTAATGCTGAGAAACTCCCCAGACATAAGGCTCCTGCCTTGTGTCACAAGGTCACCCTTAGAAGAGTCATTAGTGTCAAAAAAATACTCATTTTTGGCCAGCTGAGATATATGTGTATCCTGGGGTATTGTTTGCACCCTTTCACTTTCCTAACCAAACGTGCTTTTGAAAGATCGGCTCATCAGTAAATCCTCAGTGACATATTTATGTTGGGTGTGTGCCCATCAAACAGCTTAAAGACTGTCAGGAAATAGCAAGCAGCATGGCATGTTTATAGGACAAGATATGAGTATGCAGTGAATCATATTTGTGCTTAATTTTACAGCTGTTCAGCTAGCTGAATCTGGCATTTAAAAATATGTCCTTTTCTACCTAGATGAAGCCTGACTGAAGGCTTAATCATGGCTGAAATGGAGCTTTACAAGACCACAGGACTTTGAACATACTTGGTATAAGCTTTAGAAATACATAAAGCAAGCCAAAAATGTATTTAAACAAAGTTCCAGGAAAAAAAAAACACCCTAAAAATATTAGCCATAGACCTGTTCTTAACAGTGTAGTTCATGAGGATAAAAAATCCTGAGCTTGGAAGCAAAATTTAACCTTGAGAAGCAGCTTCTTGCCCAGTGTACATCTGCATTTCTGTGTTGGAGGTTGTGGAACCACATTAATTTATACCAGCTGAAGAGCTGGTCCAGCATTTCATGGCCTTTGCAGTGCCTACACATTTCCTTTTAAAATAAATATTTGCAATTTCTCATAAATTTATTGCTGGGTCCAGCATGCCAGAAAAACAGCCATGGAAACAAAGGTTCACTATTAAATCCTGGGAATGCAAAGAGCAGTGGTGCTGCATCCCAGACTTCCCCAAGTGCCAGTGTGGTTCTGCCTCACCTGTAGAAGCCTCTTCTCCCAGGAGCATTGCTCAGCTCCCTGGGCCCTTCCATCTGAGGCTTCTCTGCTGAGCCTTCTGCCTGTTCCTCATCCATACCCAACTATTCCTGAAGAATCTGTGACTGGCACCAGGGAACTGAAAGGAGGAAGACCCCAAAAGTTATAGTGTGTGTCTGTCAGTTGGTTCTGAGACAGATGGACAGTATTTTCTGACTGCAGTTCTCAGAGCACTGATTTCCATAATGCCTATTTCACATGACCTGCAGGGGAGATGTATCAGAGCAAGGCTGCTAACTACATATTATCCACTCCAGCTGAGGGTAACATCTAATGAAAGACTCCATAACAGCCTTCTGCCTGGAATTCATTAATGCTTTTGAATAAGTCTGTTATGAGAAGTCTTGGGGGATTAGATTGTACAAATAGTGAGAAGGAAATGGAGAAGAATGAACAAGAATGGTATTTGTCTAGTATAAAATGGAGAGTGCAACTTGTTTTGAATGGCACAGTAAACTTGGTTTCATTATTTTTATGATCATATAACTGGTATGTGGCCAATAGAGGTCCCTCCAACCTTTCTTAAGCATTCATGTCAACAGCATTTTGAGTTTTACAGTAGCTAAACAAAAACAACAAGGAATTCAAATGTCTTAGTTGGTTATGGCGAGACAATGAGAAAAGGGGCTGCCTGTGCTCCAGTTTTATTTCCCCTCACCTCAGCAAAAATGCTGAGTCTTGGCTAAGTGAACCAGCCAACAGCAGAACCCTTGTTCCATGTGCTGGAGCTCTGTGTGAATGAAGGCAGCTTTACAGTGGAAGTTGAGTTTGTGACATATCCACGGGCTTTGGTGAGGGTTTTCAGAGATAGAACACATGTCTGTGAATGCATGGAACTGCTGCTGAAGTTACAGAGTTTGCAGCACTGGGACTGAAGAAATAGAGATGATGGAAGGGAAGAAAAATATCACGGAGCAAAGGTAATTTTTGTCTTGTGTTGCAATCAATTTAATCACCATTAAAGGGAAAATCAGTGGGCAGAAGTTGAAGGAAACGATTCTGCTCAGAAAGGGTCCTGAGCAATCCAGTCTTGTGCAAGGTTCTCCTGCCCATGGCAGGGAGATGATCTTTAAGGTCTTTTCCAACTGTGGTTCCAGCTATGATTCTAAAGTTTTATCCTCAGCAAAGCAAAAATGTTGCCTATTCAGGCTTTTCTCAGGTTATACAGAACTTCCCTGTCTGGCAATCTCTGCTTTAAAAAAATAATTTCTCTTGGGTTTTTTGTGGTCCAGAAGAGAAGATACAACAGAAAGCTTCAGCCATCCTGTGGGTGGAGGCCATGCTCACCCTAAGCTGGTAGCTCAGCCAATGTCTTCCTGTCAGCTGCAGTTCTCCCAGTGTTAAAATGGAAATTGAAATGGAAATTTCTGTGTGCCACAAGAGTTGTGCTTATTTGAGGAGGGACTGTGTGCCAGGTAGCTCTTGTTGGGAAGGTTCTGCTCTACCTGCTCGTGGTTTGGGTTATGGAAAGATTGGGATTTTTACAGTCAGCTCCTGGCAGGAATGCAGACTTTTCCATACTTACAGGGTCTGATAAATGATCATTGAAGAAGAGAACAGTTCAGTTCTTCTCTGTAGGACTTAATGTATAGTGCTTTGAAGGAGAGTCTTCTGGTGGGTGGATGGGAAGGGTCAAGATTCACCATTTATTCTTCTAGATGGGAAATGATGAAACTGCCACAGTGGTTTCTGCAGTTCTGACACTGTAGTGTCAGAGCAGAGCTGCTTTTATTTCCTGAATTAGAATCCGGTTGTGGATTTACTTTCAAATCTGTTATCTACTCTGTAGGCTGGACTAGAAGATATTTCTCTTCATAAGAACTTACTTTTCCCACAGCTGTGAAATAAAAAAATAAAAATTTGTTCATTCAGAAATGGGTAAAATGCTGTTAAGTTCTTGACCCTCCTAAGGAGAGTAACTATGAGAACATCCTTTGTCTGTGTGTTGCCTTTCATGCTTATAATGATGGCTTTTGAAAGTTTTCAGTTGCAGCAAATCAAAGTCCACTTACTTAGGGTGAACATGACAAATGATGGGAAATTGCATATATTTTCTCCTGACCTTTTTATAACATAAGCTCTCAAAGACTTCTATGGAAGAATTAAATCATAAGCCTTCAGATTCTTTTTTCCTTCTTCACAAACGGGTGGGTTTGCAGATGCAGTTCAGTCTTTGCAGAAGCAGCTGAAATCAGATTTACCCATGCTACAGAGTGTATTGGCATTGGAACTGGACCACCAACATCTTTTTTTAACAGGAACACTAGGAACAAAATAGATTTCAGGCCAAGATTTGACTTTGAAAAGAGGAAAGTGATCATTATTTATTGTAGACTGTAGCTTGGATTTGAAAACATTTCTTTTATAGTCAGTTTTAGTTAATGCAGGTTGCTGAAGAAAGAAAATACCTCCCTCACAAAGGAACACATGGGAAATAATAAGCTTATTAATTGAATGCATGAAACCTGCTCCCCTTTTCATGAAAGAAGGGTCTATGCTATGCTGAATAAAACTTTCCCCTTTGCATGCTGATGTGTTCTCCACGAATTAATGTTGCTGCTTCATTAGGAAACTCGTATTTGAAGCTGCATTCTGGCAGCAGAACTCCTTTTGCTTACCAAACTTGGCCAGAGGAGTAAAAGAGCCAGCACTTGTTCGTAAGGAAGAAATGGAGAATCTGGAAAACTGAAGTTTTCTTAAGCTGGAGAAATTTTTCATGGCCGTGTTTTAGGGTGAACATTTTCTTTCTTGCAGTAACTGTGTGTGGTGCAATGTAATAAATCAATTCAGGATGTTCCGTTTCCAGTTTCACTGTATTTGACCCAAGTACAAATCAAAATTCACCATACTTGTATAAGAAAGTACCTTCTTTACTTTCCTAAAGTGTTGCTTCTTAACTGTAGACTTGGTGAATATTTTTCGTTCATTTCAGGTGTGTAGCATCCAGTATTCACAGAGTTTGTGGAAAATGTTAAGTAGACACTCTGAAAATGACATTACTGTTGCATTTCTGTTCTATTTTTTTAATGTTACAATCATAGTATTGTCCTAATTCTAGTTCCTCTGACATCTCTAAATGGAGCTGCACTGTGCTCCTCCTACGCCACTGGCAACAGAAGCAAAATTCACTTCCAGACAGGAGGGTGTATGTGGGGGCGTTGGGACAAAGAGAACGTTGTGTTTATAAACAAATAAACTGGAAAAAAACATATTTTAGTCAGTGACCAAACACAAATAAATAAATAAATAGATTTCCTGAAAACATTAAAAAAAAAAAAAAAAGAAAGGAGAAATTAAAAAGTTCTGGATTTTGCTGGGAAATAAATTTTGAGCAATGCTTTGGGATTTGGAAAACAAGCCATTTCACTTGATCCAAGCCAAGCATTTTCTCCCAGAGGTCTGTGGACTGCAGCACTCATCTGTGCTGTTAGGATGTGGTTGAGGTCCCAGATCCACCAAGCCCTTCCATTCACTCCCTGAGGAACGCTGTGGAGTTGGTCAGCACCCTGTTGTGATGTGGTGGCCTCTGCTGCTGTGCAGTGACCTAACAGCCAGCTCAGTGCCTGAGACAGGCTCAGACTCCCAGCCAGGCTGTGGACCTGGCTCGCAGGTCCTCTTGCCTCAGGTGGGTACTTTGTGTAGGCTCTGAGGGCTGGGGAATGCAGGCTGGCTTTGTTCATCCCATACACACACTGCCTGTATTGTTCTCAAACTGTGAAGCTGTTTGAGAAGGCACATTTCTTTTCTAGGAAATCTGCTCAGTTGTCTGTGTGCTCAGACCCCGAGCTGAGTTTTTGTGCCTGCACATGTTGTACTAACAGGGTGTACAACCAGCTCTTCTACTTACAGATACAACCCTTACTGGTCCTTTTCATTTTGTCACCTTTCTCTTTCCCCAGTCCTGTTTTTCCAAGCAAGTGAAGGCTTCCCTGTCCGTACTGATCAGTGCATTGGGTCCCTTCCTGGACCTGATTGTAAATCCATCCTAGGCATGTTCATGAATCCCAGACAGCTCTGATGATTTCTGGGCATGGCTGTTCTTTGTGCTGAGATTTGTGTAGCATGATGAGGCCACAGAAGACATGTGGATTAGGAACTTAGTGTTGAAAGTACTGTCAATCTCCAGTTCCTACAGCAATATCTCAGTATTGAGATGGGCTTTTACTATTTTAAAAAATAATCTGTACAAATTAACTGTACAGTATGCACAATTGGGATTTTCATGAAGCTTTCGCTCCATTGCTGGATGTCTTCTGTGGAAGGCAGGCTGAGACAAAGGCTTGCTTGTTCTGAGTGTGCCTGGTGTGCGGGGATGGGAAGTGGACTGTGATGAGCAGGAGGACTTCAGGAAATGAAAACAAAAACAGCAGCAGTGTATGGTAAGAGGCATGAAGGAAAGAGCAGTGGTGCGGCTTTTGAAAGCAGAGTGAGGAACGGCTGGCAGCTTGTGAAGAGGTTGCCACCTTCCTTCCTCTCTGTGTCTGTATCAGGGCACTGTGTCAGGTCACTGCTGCTGTCTGTTCATGCTGGGACTCCTCTCACAGTGGTGGAATCCCTCAAGTGCTCAAAGAAAGGTGCAGGTGTGGTACTTAGGGGTGTGGTTAAGTGGCGGGCTTGGCAGTCCAGTGTTCATGGTTGGACTTGACCTTGGTTCTTTTCCAGCCTTAATGATTCTCTGATTCCTATGCCATTATCTTTTTGGTCCTCCTTAACACACTGGGCTCAGTTCAGCAGGCTGGAGCAGAGCAGCAAGAGGCCAGATGGCGTCACTGTTGGGGATATTTGGTGGCTTGGTTTTCCTTCTGTGCTAGGGTAAAACAGGAGTAATGCCCTGGAAGTCAGCAGGCTGGCACAGGCTTAAAAGGAGTGTGATTCCTGTCTGTGTCTGTAATCCAGGTCCTGCTTCCTTCCAGCTCCATGTGGGTACTTTGCCATAGGAAAAGCACTAGCAAAACTGGCCGGTCTAATAGCTACTGGTTAAGAGTCCTGGAAACCTTCTGACTTCAGTAATATTTTTAAAAGTATCATTAGTTCTGCTATTCTACTTTGTCCATAACCATGTGAAATGGCTGAGTTTATTATTAAGGAGTCTCTAATACTCTTAGAAACCCGATTCTGTGCTAAGTCGGGAAGATGTATGTGACTTAAATCTTCAGTAGATCTGGTTTGGATCAGAGGAGAGAGGTTAACAGAGCCATATCTTCACTGAGCAACTGAAAGTGAAGTTAAACAGTCCCTGTGTGGCTGCAGCAGCTCGTGATTTACAGGGCTGGATTCACAGGGCTGCTCCTGCTGCCGAGAACGCACGCTCTCCGCTGCTGTTGATTTTTGAATTAAAAAAATGCAGCTCTGTACACAGCTTACTTTCGTGCTAGAGGGCAGGGAAATATAGGTAAGAGCCGTTAATCCCCAGCAGGCTGCTGGGCAGGCGAACAGACACAGATGACAAAATTTAATTGGAAACATGAGGAGTTTAACAGAAAACATATTTGTGATAATTGAGAAGGGAACATCTCCAAAAGGGAATCTCTGCAAAGAGAAACTCATTCAGAGGAGAAGTGACCACTGGTAGGTGAGTGTGATTTTTCAAGCTCTCTCTAGGCTTGGAACTAATTTTTAATAAGAACAAATAACGTAAGGAGGAACTAACTAAAGAAAAGATTTGTTTTCTCTGTGGGGGAGGGCTGTACAGTTGCTGCCACAAGTTTCTCTTCCAGCTGTAGTAGGATATGTGGTAATACTTAATTTAGGTTCTTTACAAAAGGGTACAATTGGTTTTATTTTTGTACATGGAGTTTTCTTCTACCTTTGCATTACGAAGATATTACCACCCCCACCCCCAATAACTGAAAGGACTTTAGTTTTACTTTTTTCCTTACTCCTGCATTTTTTTGTGTTTGAGGTTTTTCTAAGAATTGAACTTGGACAGCAAGTATTTTGCCAAAAGCAGAGGGAACCCTTAGTTACAAAATAGTGTTTTTTGCTAATGAAAAAGTATTGTGGACTTAATAAGGGAGAGCACATTGCAGAACACATTTTGGTTTGAATTGGAAGAGATTCTTTTTCTTCCTTCTTTTTCTTGAAACAGCAAGTAAATGTAAATTATACAGTAGGAGCTCATTGCTGCTCTGCTGGGTAGGAAAAGAAAGCTGGCTTTTATTTTCTCTGAGTTTCACTGATACTGAAAATACTGATGTGCCTTTTTAATGTCAGCAGTGTGAAATTCTTGATGTTTCATTGCAGGAAGAATCTCATAGTAACTCTAATACCAGGTACTACGGTGTTTTTATTTTGGGTTGTTTTCTGTGTTTTTTTTCCAGAGCCTGCAGACGGCACAGCCTCCCAGCCCACAGGAATGAATGAAAATGTCTCATCCTCAGTTCAAAGCTGCGGCAGTGCTGTTCCTTGCAATAACTCCTCAGCCATCCCTCAGCCCAGCTCTGCTATTAAACCCTGGCGCAGCAAGTCCCTCAGTGCCAAGCACACAGCGACGTCTTCCATGTTATCCGTGAAGCAGCCGGCAGTGGAGCCTCCAAAGCCACCCTCAGAAATCACCAAAACAGCTCCCAACGGCCAGAAATCCATGCTGGAAAAACTAAAACTCTTCAACAGCAAAGGGGGTTCCAAAGCAGGAGGGACAACGCTGGAGTGTCCAGGCTCTCGGGACAACAGCTGTGAAAAGCTGGAGACGCTTCTCAGTTTTGAGGAGAGCGAAGAAATCGATGCCACCAACCAGAATGTGAACAACCCGGGATCCATGTCCAGCAGCCCCAAAATTGCACTCAAGGGAATTGCACAAAGGACTTTCAGCCGTGCACTGACTAATAAGAAAAGTTCTCCAAAGGGTAATGAGAAGGAGAAAGAGAAACAAAAGGAGAAAGAAAGGGATAAAAGTAAAGACATTACGAAGAGAACATCCATCACTGAGAAGCTGGACCTGAAGGAGGAACCTAAAGAAGAGCAGACAGCGCTGACAACAACAGCAGAGATGCCAAAAAAGTCCTCCAAGATCGCAAGCTTTATCCCTAAAGGAGGGAAGCTGAACAGTGCCAAGAAGGAGGCGTCTGCCCCTTCGCACAGCGGAATACCAAAACCAGGAATGAAAAACACCCCAGGGAAATCCTCAAGTGCCCCTGTTGCCAGCAAGGAGGGCGAGAGGAGCCGCGGCGGGAAGGGCGGCTCGGGGCTGTCGCAGCAGAAGGCGCAGCTGGACAGCCGCCACTCCAGCTCCTCCTCCAGCCTGGCCTCCTCGGAGGGGAAGGGTGCCGGGGGCCTGCAGGGCAGCAGCAGCAGCCAGGCCGTGGCCACCCACACCACGGGCAGCAACACGGTGAGCGTGCAGCTGCCGCAGCCCCAGCAGCAGTACAGCCACCCCAACACCGCCACCGTCGCGCCCTTCATGTACAGGTACGGGGCTCCCGCGGCGCGGGGCGGCACGGAGCTGCTGCAGCGTGGGGCAGCCTCCTGCTCTGGGAGAGGGGGCATGTTCACAAGGACTGACTGTAGGTGAAGTTGTGATAGACAGGAGGGGGAATAATGGTTGTGTCCAACCCTACTAGCAGGAAAGATGACAATCCAAACACCTCCTTGACCTTGCTGCTCTTCCAAAGAGTACAGGAATGTGTATCAGGTTTGTTTTGTGCACCATGGCTTTGACAGCTGTGAAAATGCCAAGACAAGCTATACTTGTTAGTGCATTGCAGTAGAAGGCTCAGGTGTTCTAACACCAGTTAAAGTTACTTTAATCTGTACTTTTCAGCTGCCTTTTTGTTTGGGTTTGATGGGGTTGTGTTAAAGCAAAAGATGTAAGAAATTGTCCTGCTTTTTGAATAGGGTTATCACAGGCAGAAAAGGAGCTTCAGACAAAGTTTATTAGAGAAGCCCTCTCACTGAGTCAGGAGATGCAGAAGGGACCCCCTTGCTTTCTGAACTCCTTCTCAGAGAGGAGTCTGGGTGCAGCTGGATCCAGGCTTCACCTCAGAGTATGTCAACTTTGTTCATGTCTGAAGGATTATATAGGTGTGATTGAACTTCATATAACTCAGCTGTCCTGTAGGATTAAGGATGGCAAACCAGATACATGAAAATAAGTGATCTATTTTCATCATGATTAAACTAATAGTTCTCAATCAGAATTATTTACTACACAGTAAAGGCAGCTGTGATTACCAGTATAGTATAACTCACTATTTTTGAAACAATATCAAAGGAATTACATTAAAGTTACATAAAAAGCAATCATTCAGCAGAGCTTGATGTTCCTCACCCATCCCATGACTGTGGGCACATCTCTGGTGCTCACTCCAGGATTCCCTGCTCAGGGGAGGACCCTGCACACACTCAGGGGGGCTGTGTTAGCAGGACTTGCATTCAAGAGTGGGGCTGGGCTTTTGTAGCATGGAGTGCCCATCAGTCACGTGTGTCCTGGGCAGCTGTGTCAGCCCAGCCTCTCCACTCACCAGTGCTCTCTCTGCTGGTTCCTTTATCAGGTACTTCACCAGCTCTGCCACATCTTCACCTCCCTGCCAGGAGCCTGAACCTTGGGGTTCATGTGTCAGGCTGGTTTCAGCTTCATTCAAAAGCAGCAAGAGGCCCCTTCGGCTTCCACCACAGACAGCTCTGTAAACAGGGCATTGTTCCTGTGTTTCACCCCCACTCCAGGCACAGCATCCTGCTACAAGAGTCAGGTCAAATTAAGAGTATTGCAGTAATAATTCCCCACTGTGTCTTCACTTTTTTACAGCACTTACCCTTGGGGCAGGAGAACTTCCAGCTGCCTGTTGGTGTGACTCTGTGAGCAAAACACAGCACAATTAATAAAGTGAAATGAGTCACAATGTCTTACTCAAATCTGACAATAGATCCTTACATCACCTTTCATTACCTGGCAGCCATAATATCAGACAATAAATTGGAGTTTGAAGTTGGTTTTGCCCAGTCATTTCTTTTAGAATGGAAATGATGTTGAAGGGAACCTAGCAGGAGTGTAACATGCCGTCATATGCTACCTGCTTTATCTTCATGCAGTACAGACGTTATTGGAGAGGATCAGATTAGCCACAACAACTGATGTTATTGATAATTAAAATACATCTGGAAATCCAAGTGTTTTAAGACCCCATCTGATGAGCTGTGAAGCCTGTCTTCGACTATGAATTTTTTATTTTTTACAGCTGAGTGCTTGTTTCCATTTCTAGGACATAATTCAACATGGGACTAATGAATTATGTAAAATCAGCCTGCTGGTCTGTTCTGGAGAGTGGGACAGAGTGGCTGATGGCAGGTGCACTCTCCTCATTGAGATCCTTTGGATGGAGAGTGGCTGCACATCCCTGTTTTGTTTTGCTTTCCAGGTCTCAGACAGACAATGAGGGGAATGTAACAGCCGAGGCCAGCACAGGAGGGGTCAGCATGGATTCTGCTCTTTATGTCAAAACTGCCCAGCCTGCCCTTGAGGACCTCTCAGGTAAGTCTTGCAGCATGACCCATTACTGGCTGTGGTCTGGTTAAATAAGAATGGGCTAGAGCAAGTTGTTTTTATTCCTAATGCTCTAGTTCTTAATAATTATATTTCTTTCAGCTCTTCAGCAATGAAAACTGGGTGTCAATAATTTGAGCTCTGTGTGCCTAAGTTCAGCACAAGTGTGCTCCCTAAATTTCTTGAAGTCATCAGGAATTCTGCCTGCTTAATGTTTTTCTAGGAGATGTTCAGCATTTTTTAGGATTAAACTACTATAAGGATCCTAAGTATTCTCAAGAATTTCATATGCATTGTTTGGGTTTAAAAACTTCATTTTGGACCTTACAGAAGAGGCTGTGTTCATTTCCTTGATGTTTTGGTTTGGAGGAATTTCAGTATCACTGACGTGAATCTGATCAATTTGAGAAATAGCTTTCACAGCAGTAGGGCACCAAAATCCAAGTACACTCTCTTGTGTACAGTATACAGAATCTGAAACTGTTTGTGGCTAGAATATGAGCAGTCTAAATTAGAAAGTACCTGGTATATTTATCTAGAATTCCTACTACTGTAAGAAGTATATGCTAGTTAGGAAAATAAATTAAGCTTATCAATATAACAAAGTGACTTTCAGCAACCATATTCTGTTAGAATCTACTAGATTCTACTAATGTGATCTAAAATGTATTTTTAAAGCCACAGTCTGATCCCCTCCTGTCCCCATTTCAGCAATATTTATGGCTTTGCTTACTGTGTGCTCCTATAGGATATCTCATATGTAGAATATCTCAGGTTTTTTTCCGTCTACATAGTCTTGGTGTCCCCCAGTTTAATGTGGGGTTGGAAACCAAATGCCCTCCTTGGAAAAGTGATGTGGCTAAAGAGTTTCACAATGAGATTAATTTCATTTTGCATTGCATATTCTGTCAATGTTGCCTTTTTACCTGCGTGCTGATGGCAAAGGTGAGAGGCAGTCACTGGTGAGGAAAAGGGCTGCAGGAATGCCTCAGTGAACATATCTGTGTGTACACTTCATACATAGGTGGATTAAGTACTTAAAAGGCACAAGGCATAAAATCCTTGAGACCATTTTGGGTTCATATTTAAATGTGAGAGTTGCTAGTAAGAAACACAGTGTCCAACTGCTTAAACTTTTTTCAGCATTGCCTCTTAATCATCATATTGGCTGGGCTGGATGTATTTCAGCCTGCAAACTGAGAAGCGTTTCTAGATCACAAAAGGTTTTCAGCCTTTAATGACAGATGTTATGTAAGTACAAACTATTGCTCAACCAGAATATGTAAGTTTTGGGCTGCAGAGGCGGAAGACAGCTGACAGCCTCCAACAAGGGAGATGCAAAGCCCAGCTGTGCACAGCCAGGCCAGACAGCAGCATCCATGAAGGGGCCTTGGGGAAACAGAGCAAACTAAACAAAACCTTAGCCCAAATGAATTAGAAGAAGTAAGGCAGAGATATCCTCTCTCCTTGCATAGCAGCTATTGATGCTGTTCATTTAAAAGCACATATAAAACAAAGGAAAGCATAGGTAGGGAAAAAGGGAAGCAGAATTGTTTAAGGATGCTGCCTGCTCACGAGGAGCTAAGTGATTTCAGAATTAAGCTCTAGGGGCCAACTATCCAATATCTGTCTTTTAAGTATAGTTACAATTCAAGCAGTGGAATGTAATTTAGGTAAAAATTTGGTATCAATTTAGGCATAAGAGTGATCTCAGAAGAAATTGGTTTAGTTTGTCTCCTGTGTGTTTTCCTAAGAAGTTACTTACCATTTGCCTTCAGAACTATGAGAGAAATGATCTGTAAAAGAGCACTGTGACCTTTGTTAAGCTAAAGGCCTATAAATATTTTATGGTTTTTACTACAAAAATTTGTAGATCCATGAGTATAGAAAGTGTTTTCTGTCCCAGAGACCCACTGGCTAAAGTAATCAGTCTTGTTAGGTGGATGTTTCCAGTCCAGCCAGACCATAATTGTTTGACCCTTTGGCTTAAGTGAATTGTAACTCAGGGGGATGATTTCCCAGAGAGTAGAGACTGATTAAATGGAAAAGGCTCACATGGGCACTAAGCACTTTGGTCAGTAGCTGGTAGCACTGCTGCTTTGTAGGCAACTGTGTGAGTGGGTTTTTCTGTGCCACCAACCTGGCATCTTTTAGAAACAGGAAATTTAAAACAGAAACTGTAGAAAGTTCCAACAACAGCTTCTTTTATCTGATTCTTCTTACTTCTGATGTGGGTAATATATAGGTATCTATCTAAACTAGCATCCTGGAAGCTCAGAAATGCATCACTTGTACAGAGAAGGCTGATATAAAGTGTGAAAAGTTTTACATTTGCTGTAGTATTTTCTTTAGTTGTGAGTTGTAAACCCTTTAGAATGAAATAATTTCCTTCTGTGCCCAATAGAAGCTTTGTGACAGTTTTATGGAGGTTTTCTGTTCCAGCTTTCAGCTTACAAAGAATACACTGGTACTACTAGAAATTCATTCACTTCTCTGCAGCCTCTTAGAGGATTTAACTCTATAAAGCTCAGCTGAGGTAGCAGCCAAAGCATTTCTGAAATTACAGCAGAGAGCATGTAAATAAATTATGCTGAAGCACTAATTAAACTATTAATTTGATAAAATGAAATTATGCTGAGGCAGCAGGAATACTTTTTTTTCTGTGTACATAAACTCTATACTTTTAAAGGACATAACTGTGTTTTAGAACAAAATATTTAAAGAACAGGATTTCTAAGTGCCATGAAAATTAAGTCATCCCCCAACTTCGTGTCATGTAGCACATTTTAGGAACAGTAACTGTTGTGATGTTGACAAGCAAACCCTTTTGTTATTTTGCCTGAAAAGTCACTCAGCGTGGAGCACCCACCCAGTCAGCACAGTTTAGTTTATGAAAGCTGTTACCGTAGGACAAAGAAGATCTAGGTGAAAACACAGCATTGGAGAAATTGCCTGTGTCAGGTTAATGTTAATTGTGTCAATATATGATGGGAAGGGTGGTATTGATGGAGTGTATATTCTAATGAGGTTGAAAGTTAACCAGAATTTAAACTGGGTCCTATGGGAAGTGACAGTACAGCAACCTCTCAGAGGCAGCCTGTGCAGTGAGGGTGACCCTGCAGAGCTCGGCTGGGTCAGGATGCGATGTTGGCAGGTGCCTGCCGAGGGGACTGGAAGTCCCAATCCTAACCAGCTTGGGAAGTCAGAAAGAAGTGCATTTGAGTCAGATTCAGGCAGAGGGAGCTGCTCAGTTCTCTGCTGCTCCCTGCCTGGTCCTTACTCGTGGCTGGCTTTCCCTGTAGGAGAGGATGCGGAGACTCGGCGGCTGCGGACTGTGAAGAACATCGCTGACCTGCGGCAGAACCTGGAGGAGACCATGTCCAGCTTGAGGGGCACCCAGGTCACCCACAGGTAAGGGCACCTCTGGGGTGAGAGCATGGAAACCACTCTGCTCTTTGCATCCCTTCCACCTGGCTGCGCTGCATCCTTAGAAAAATGAGTAACACGGACAGGGGGAGATACTGATCTTGCAACTTTGTCTTTAGCACCCAGAATTTGAATGATGCTTGCTGGTTGTTGAGATGTATGAAGAGGAATTGGTGGGATGGGGTGTGTATTGACTCAGAGGTCAAGAATAATCACTTCTTGTTAAGTGTGTGAGGTGGTGTTTGAATATAAGTTACAGTTTAAAATGTTTCTTCTTACTGTTGAGTAACTTCAGTGCATTACACCTCTCTCCCCCTATGTGTAATATTTTGTTTAAATAAGAGGTGAACTGTGCTTGACCCACATTATCAAGTGCATAACTTAAATTCCTGACCAAACTTTGGACAAACAAATTTTTCTTATATTGTTAGTCATCCCCTGATTGTAACTGCTTTTTCTTTGTAAAGCAACATTTGGGAATCTTCAGCAGTATTTAAAATATGTTGTAAATAAACAAAGATTGCTATTACATTTAAACATTATACAAGTTAGATCTCTTCAGTGTTGAACAGGAAGTTTGGGATATAAGCTGTTTGGCCCCTAATGAGGTTGGGGTCCTACCTAGTGCTTAGTGCCTTATGTACCCCAGCCCTAAATGAGTTTGTTGGGGAACGCTTTGGGTTTTGGCTTTGTATCTAAAACTGAAGCAGAGCTTGTGGAGATGAACTCCCAAAGCTGTTTCTCTGTGCAAATTTCAATTAATGCGAGAGCTCTTCATGGTTTAATTACTGTAACCAGAGAATACAGAGGTTTTTCTTATATGTAACATTGGGAATGGTACAATGCTGTTTATTTTTACTAATATCCACAATAAATAAAAAAGTAGCACTTAGTTGTGCAGGAATGTTAAAGAGGAGTTCATGTGGGTAAGAGCAGCTATGGATTAGCTTCAAATAAATTCACTATAACTCAGCTATGAGTATTCAGGGTGTAGTCTTGCAGTCTGTGTGCATCACCTGAAAACTCATTGTGTAGTCCCATTTTTAGGGTTTCATATATAAATATTACCAATATTTTTAAAAATATACAGAACTCATGAATATATGAGTAATGTATAGTTTTTTCTTCAAAGCAGTTCATAGTTCATTATTGGTTTGTTAATAAGCAAAATATATTCTGAAGGAAAAATAAAATGGCCTTTCTTCTTACTTTTTTCATTTACTCCTCTTCATGGTGTAGAAATAGCTTCCATTTGGTGCCAGGCAGATCTCCAGAGTTAAAATTATCAGGAAGCTGGCAATAAAAGCAAATATATCAGAAAAATAGAACTTCAGCAGTTTTTCCTTTAGTCAGCTTATTATCTGACTCCCTTGCCTAGACTGGCAAAACCATGGTGTAATGGAGTTATGTGTGCTTAAAGATGAGAAAGTTACACTTTGATACCATGGATAATCCATTAAAAAGTCCTCCTTAAGTCTTCTCAGGTGAGTGTAGAGCACCTGGTGGCCTGGGTGCAAGAGTCTCTTAAGAACATAGGAGAAGGACCTGAAAAGTGAAAGGAAAGGATTTTCCCAAGTATTGCAGCAGTAAATTGTTAGTGCTGTTACATAGTCAGAATTTGGTGAGCGTTCAGGGCCTTGGAAACACCTGAAATCTCACAGCATTCCATGAAATAGCCACTTTTGATCCAGTGCATCTGATGCTTTGAAGAGGCTACCCAGAACAGAGGCTAGACAAGATTAAGGGAATAAAGTGGGTATTTAGTAAAGGCCTTCAAACAGGTACCCCTCGGGCAGTCAGAAGCCTTCCAGAGGCTAATGGATGATGGTCACGAGTTTTTCAGACAATTAAAAGTTTGGTCCATTTATCATATCAGGGGTTAATTCTCCAATTGCACCTTCAGGTAATGAAGTCATATTCCCCCACTTTTCACCTCCCCAATTCACATTCATTTGTACATTTTGGGGCCTGAGGCAGTAGAGTGTCCTTGAGTTTCAGACCTAGAGGGTTTGTTTTATCTGACCAAAATGCAAAGACGGTCAACTAAAGTAGTCTGGGTCTTTCAGACCTGAAGCTTCTGAGTTTCTAAAGCTCTGTTTTCCTGATGTTTTGGGTTGCTGAAACTGTTCCCAGAGCCTGAGCATAAACATCAGGATTGTTTGTGTAACGATACTCATGTTTGGAATTCTTTCTGTGGGTTGGACTGTGTTTTGATGTCCCTCTGGTTTGGCCAATGTAGGTGAAGAGTTCTGTCACTCGTTCACCAATCACAGTGACCTGTCCAAACTGTATAAAAAGGGAGCCATTGTTTGAAAGAAACAGAGTCAGTATCTCTCCAAGCTGTTGGGGGAATTTCATGTCATGTGTTATTCGCCACAGCGACAAACTAACACCCTATACAGCATTTAGGATTTGAAACACACAAAATCGAAAATCCTAAGGCATCCCATCTCTCCTTTCCAGCACGCTGGAGACCACGTTTGACACCAACGTCACCACCGAGATCAGCGGGCGCAGCATCCTCAGCCTGACGGGGCGGCCGACGCCGCTGTCCTGGAGGCTGGGCCAGTCCAGCCCGCGGCTGCAGGCCGGCGACGCGCCCTCCATGGGCAACGGGTACCCGCCGCGGGGCAACGCCAGCCGCTTCGTCAGCGCCGAGCCGGGCGCCGCGCGCTACCTGTACCCGGCCCCGCTGCGGCGGCAGCTGGCCGCGCGCGGCAGCGCCGGCTGCCACCTGGACATCGCCGACAAGGCCGGCGACGACATCGACCTCGAGGGCATCGCCATGGACGCCAGCGGCTACATGAGCGACGGCGACGTGCTGGGCAAGAACATCCGCGCCGACGACATCACCAGCGGGTGAGTGGAGGCCGCGCGCGCCTTCCGTCCCGTCGAGTTCTTCCGCCGAGATTTTGTCCAGAAGTAAAAGCCAGCGCTGGTGTGGGAGATGGGAAAGCTAGAAAGCTTTTAGAAAGCTGTGGGAAAGCAAATGTCGGAAGAAAGAAAGTTAAAGTTAGGAAATAATGGAGTTATGTGTGATAGTAAGTAAGGTCTAGAAAATACGCTAAGGTAGTGGAAATATGTATGCTTAATAATGAGCTGTTATCCATTAGACTCTTACGAGAAAGCATTTTAGAAGAAAGTGTATGTGAACTTTTAGCAATTAGCTAAAGCAACTGCCTGTGAAGTTTTAGCAATCTGCAATTGGCTAAAAAGTTTTTAAAATGCACTGTAACCAGGAAATCTCCAGTGGCTGCTGTTGCAGTGGCTGAGGCTGCTTCCATTCCCTTTGCCTAACCTTGTCAAATGAAACTGATAATTATAATGGAATAAAAGCTTCAAGACAGCTACTCCAGCAGTCCCCATCTCACTCATGCACACCTAAAATTCCAACACAGCAAAGATATTCTACTGTTCTGGAGAGTGCCTTGGTTTGAACAACAGGTGTCTGCTGAGGAAAGCAGGAGCCTCCTTTGGAATGGAGAATGTAAAACCCCTCCCTCGAAGTTATTATAATTTTGAAATTAAGGAGCTCTCAGGCAGAGATATGGGAAAAGGAATAACACTTCTTTACTAGGAGAATTAAAATAGAAATGCAGTAGTACAAAACCCAACCCCACTGACAGAGCCAGAATCCACCCTGCCCCCTGTGGGTCAGGGTGTTGGGAGCAGTCCCATAACTGGGGCTGCAGCCTCCTGCAGTGGCAGATGTGGCTCTGTTGGAGCAGGGATCCTGTGGAAAGGTGCAGATTTCCTCTGGAGGTCCAGTGGTGATGGATGGGCCTGGTCTCCCTCTGGGAATCCAGCAGAGAAAATTAACGAACTGCTGAAAGGAGTTATAAATTGTACTATATCCAAATACTTATGATCAATAACAACATGCAACAGCTAATATATGAATGTGAAAGCCAAAATTATATTGTAATTTCTTTTTTTAGCCCTTGTGATTGGAGGTTTTCCTGAGCTCATGGTGGGTGCAACATTCGTTCGTGCCCACGAGATGGAGGGAGTGAGGCACGTTTTGAACTTAGCTGAACTCTTTTGCTGCCTGAACTTTGAGGGGCCAGTTCACTGGGAGGAAATGGGATTGTATCTCTGTGTTAGGTAAAACAGTGGTACGTGCTAAAAAACATTTAAGGAACAAGTCAGCATGCAGAAATATGAAGCGATAGACAGTTATTAACAAGGTTTTACATCAGCATTTTATCTCTGCCTTGAGTAGAAAAAGCATTTGTTCTTCACTCCAGAGTCGATATTCAATTCATTTACTTTCAATCATAAAAAGTCATTTTTTCTTAGCTCAAGTACATTGATATTAAAGTGATTTTCAAGATTTAAATGGTTTGATGGTGGGGTTTTATTTGTTTTGTTTTGTTTGGTGTTTTTGTTTGTTTGCTGTTTGTTTTGTTTGTTTGGTTTGGTTTTTTGTTTGTTGGTTTGTTTGGGGTTTAGTTTGTGGCAGCTCTATCTGGCCATCTTGCATCCTTTTTCGTAATTTTTTAAAATTAGTGATATTTCTAATGCCGTTGGCTTTTTTGAAAGATATGACATCTCTTACTGAAATCCAGCTGCTGTTTTGTAATTAACTTAACCAGTTCAGTTACACCATCTCGAAGCCTCCATTAATTCTGTCCGTTGTGAATATTTGGATATTTTCACACCTTTTGAAAAGTCAGACACCTTCTTTTTAATGCTTCATTTGAGAAGCATATAGTAAAGTAGCTGATGCAAAAATTAGTGTAAAATTCCATTTCTGATAAAACACCAGTAGCTGTTGCTGCATTAATAATGGATCAAATCAGTAAAGCACCTTGTGATTTCTTCATATAAATCAGCTCACACCTGGATTTTGTCATGCTTATTGTAGTAATAATTACTGCTTTTCCGCTGGACTATGAATTCTATTTAAATTTGTGGCTGTAGTTTTGGTTTGGAAGTGAGGAAAGTAAATTCTAAGTAACATCGTGGTTTCCATAAAACACCTTGAGTGGTAGTTGAGAATTACCCCTGGCAGAACTGTGTCATCTCAAACTTCTGCTGCTCAGAGAGGAGCCCCAGTCTTTGCAGACCTTTACTTAGTGTATAAAATTCAGATTCCAGGTTGAGGAAAAGGAAAGAATAGAAAAGCTGTCAAATTTATGAATGATTTAGCCAGAGAAATCTGTACCTTTCTGTGTATCATTTCCTCTTCTGTGTCTGGTCATCCTGCAGGGTGAAAATTGGGAGTCTCCATAGTCTGAGAGTCCAGGAGCAGTGTTTAAACTCTGGGTAAGAAAATGGTTTTGCCAGTTGGTGCCTCTGTCACCAAAGCAGTGAGTTATATATCAAGAATGATTAACCCAGCAGAAGAGTCATATACTCCACCTCACTCCTGGCCTTGAGCATTGGGACACCTTAAACTGAGCAGCTAACTTTTTTTTCCCCCTCTAGTTTTTAAAGGAGTGAGATACTTTTCACTTTTTATTCATGTAGTAGCCACATACTGATAAATGAGATCTCAGTTAAAGGTTCATAGGACAAGAAGTGTGTAGAAATATATTCTTCTTTTCCACATCTTTTGCCTTTAGCTACAGAAGTCTGTTTTGCTAATTAGTGTGAATTGGTTTATCAATTCATATAGCACTGTTGGAGTCATTGCCTAAGTTCCAAGGAGAGAATTGGTACTGTAGGTCAATCCATTGTTGGGAAGATGCAGCTCCATTTCCAGGTTGTGGACAAGGTTTGGAGCTGGGCAGTTTGGGGGTCCCTCCTTGCTGCACTCGTGGGTGTTTGGAGGGAGCATTGCTGCAAGCAGCCCCACAAGCCTGGGGTTGCAGTCTGTGGATGGTAATCATGTGAGTGGGTTCCTTGAGAAGGGAATATTGCAGTATTAAATTGCAGTAACAGCACTCCAATATTAATGGAGAAGGATAAAAAGATAAGGTGGTTACCTTTGGTGACCCCTCCTGACACTGGGTTGCCAGCTCTAGTGTGAACAGATGTTTGGTAGCCTGCTCTCTAAGTTCTGTTCCTCAGTGTCTGGAGGTACAGACATTTACCTCAGGTAGTAAGAAAAATTAGGATGACATTGTGTTTCTGTGGGAGAAGAATAATAAACTGCTTAGAAATCAGAGAGGTTGCTTGCAAAGAAAGCACCCGTGTGACTTGCTGCAGAACAAATCATCAAGATCAATGGTAGGGCAAACAGGCTCAGCATTTCCAGAAGCTGAGCTACACTATGTGCAGAGCAGCACAAGAGGGTATTTAGAGCATGAATAGCTCTTTATTAGCTGGTATGTGTTTCACTTTGTCATTTTTCAGAATTGCTACAATCTCGGAGTCTGAAAACCTTGGATCTGTGTTTTCATTGGCAAACTGATAGGGAAGGAAGCCAAAATATTTGTTACAGCCAAAATAAGTCCAATAGCCAAGAAAAACTAGTTTAGCCCTGTGATCCTGGTGCTTTCTCTGAAATGTACTGGGTCATGGGAAGTTTCATTTGGCCTCCCTTAATGAGTCTGCTCAAGCAGAGCTCTGGCAGACACCAGGATTGCTTTTTTAGGGTTAAGGAAGAGTATCTTTGCCAAAGGGACAGAGAACAGCTCTTAAACTAAGTCTCCGGGGGTGGATCAAAGGTAAGAAGTTGCCTTTTTGCAGGGTCTAAAACATAGCCCAGTGATGAAGCCACAGGAGTAGGATTTGTGTGAGCTGGGGAGTGAGCCCCCAGCATGCTCCTTTTGGTGGCTGGCTGAGCTGGAGGCTCAGAGCTTTGCTGCAAGGTGGTTCCTTAGAGCCCAGAATTGTCTCACCTCTCTACCCCAAAGATTGTCCCAGGTGGGGATGTTAATTCTCAAGGATTTTTTTTTTGCATTCGTTCAGAAGGTTTTTGTCCACTTCAGTCTCCCTCTAGCTACTAACATAAACATTCCTACCTTTTTTTTGTCCCTTAGCCTCAGTTTTCTCTAATGAGATGTAGAGTTAATTTCCTTTTTATCTCTTACTGGAATGCAGCAACAGGGCTGTTTGGTCCAAAAAAAAAAAAAGCCTTTTATAATTATTTTCTTTTCATTTAATTAATCCTCTGTCCCTGTTTTCATTACCTTAAGTGTGCAGCTTTCTATGCAGAATTAACAGCATGGATATACTTATTAGTGGTAGAAAACTGGTCACAAGTTTTCTCAGAAAATGGCTTTGGGTCTGCAAACACACCTTTGTCAAAATCATCTTTTGCAGAAGCATGGCTGTTCCAGCTGTGTTCCAACAATGGTGTCAGGACACTGTGCTAAAATTCTCCTTGCAGCCACCTCCTGTGGGTGCAGTGGTTGTTGTTGGGGGGATACATTTTACCATTTTATTAATCTCCCCATATTTGATGATTTGGTGGTGATATATTCCTGTTCCACATCTCTGTTTCCACAACCTCTTAATGTGTTTACATGTACAATCCTCATGGGGTTGTGATTGCTTCTTGTTTATTCAAACCTTTATGCTCCCTGGGGATTGTTTCACGAGCACAGTTGAATTTGGAAGGTGCATGAAGGATGCTAAAATGGAGAACAGGCCACTTTGGGCTGGGCAGTCAGACTTTGCCCCTGCCTCTACTCAGGTCTCAGACTCACACAGGAGCACTGTGCCCTTCATGGACAAAACCATCATTGAAATAGAGCTCTGAAGTCAGCTTACATTTAGGGGTTACATCTGTTGGGAGGTGAAAAAGAGCTGAAACTGAGGACTGATTTCACTGAATGTTGAAGTGTAGTTGGTATTTGTAGGATCCTTGCAGCTGTTTCTTGGTTTTGTGCTATTTACCAGTCAGACAGTGACACTTTCTTCAGATGTCAGGGTCACAGGTGGTGTACCAGACCTCCCCTAGGGCTGACGTTTCACAGGAGGAGGAGGAGGACTCTGCAGTTTGCTGCTAATGAGAATTTGTTATTGGTAACAGTGAGAGGAAACCCTTTCCTTCTGAGCTGTGTGCAGCAGGAGTGGTTGCTGCTCCAGGTAAGTCATGGCTGGCTGGAAATCAGGAGTGCCTGAGCTAATCCTGGGCTGAGTGAGACTGTGGGTGCCCTGTGTGCTCTGTCTAGAGGCTTTTCTCACTTACTGCTTTCCATAGTTATTACCACTGTATTTTTTTCTGTACACTTTAGGTTACAGTGTATTAGTCATTTACTGGACACTGCTCTTTAAATGATATGGTTTTAGTGATAAGGTTTCATCTAAATACAGTGGATGGGTGAACTGCATTCCTTTTATGGCTCTGGCACTTCAACATGACTAAGACTCATTAGGACGTTTATTTTATTTTTCTTCTGTGTTTGAGCAGAGTGTTTATTTGAACTGCCTTTCATCTTGCTAGGGCTGACTATTTCTACACTGTGATTTTTTCAACATTGCAGAATAGTATCTGTATATGGTAAATAGATAATTAACACAAATAATGAAAGGGTTAGGTAAGCAAATCCAAAAGTTTGGCTTTTACTGAAAAGGGATAAGGAAACATTAACTTATGACTTTATAGCAAACAAGCTTGCAACTGAGTTTGGATTTAAAGTCAGAGATGACTTGGTGCTGTAAAAATGAAAAGAAAAAATGATGGCAGTGTTTAAATAAAGGTAGTGTTCTTATTCCAAGAACTGTACTTGCAGTTCTTTGCAGGAGACGTGAGTAGGATATTGCACAAGGATATTCAATATTACTAATTTTGTATATTGTTTCAAGTATTCTTAAATACTGCAGTCACTTCAGGAGTAGTTTTTGTGTCAGCTTCATCAATAAGACAGGGTTTATAATTTATCTCAAGTGATATTTCAGATCACACACTCTCATAGAACCTTTCTTGCAGTGTGATTCAGCATAGGAAGACAACGTAGGCCTATGAGTTATAATCTTATACATCAGCTTTTTTTTTCTCAGTATAATGGTAAAATAACCATTAGTTATTTTACATAAGTCACATGTAGTGTTAATCAATAAAATGAATGCAATAGTTGTGCTGTTTTGTATTTTTGCTTACTTCTACACACTGACCTATTGTTGACAATCACCAAAATACCATTTAATAGCAGTTATCCCATTTTGGGCTTCCTTCTCTAAGAAACACCTCAGCAGTGTGTGAAGTGCTGCAGCAGTGCCAACAGGTTGTTGTAATTTGAGTGAAGGGAGAACTTCTAAAGGACAAAATAGGGTCCCAGTCCGGGGCCAGCCAGCAGAGGGGGATGCAGTCATTCACACTGTGTCCATGTGGATCATCTGCAGGAAGAGAGTGGGCACGAGGGAATAATCCAAAGTGGCTGTGGAGTTACTCTTGCTCTGCTGCTGACACTGCTGAGAAGCTGCACCCCCTCCTTAATCCTGTTTGGTCACAAATTCTCCTGAGCAGAATTGAAGAGGATGTTGAAAAATGGATCACTTATTCTATAGCTTAGTAATATCATTTTCACTGAAATGGACTCTGAGAAAGAATTTAGGCATTGGAATCAAAATTGGCATCTGCAAAGCTCCATTGAACACCTGATTCTGGTGTGCCTTCAGCTGGCTTCAGGCCAGCAGCCCCTGGTGGGTGTGAGTGTCTTCCTCTTTTCAGTAATGAGTGTCCACTGTGTTTCCCTGGGATCCAGAGTGACATTTGCACATCTGAAAGGATTGACCTCTGGAGTGCTTTCCAGTCTGACTCCAGCCCAGTCTGTCTGGGCTGACTGGATTTTAGAAAGTTTTAAAAGCAATGGTGGAGCAGGCCTCCTGCTTGAGGTGGAGGTGAATTTGTGGTTAAGGTGCCCTTGGGTGACAGATGGAGTGAGTGTTGGAAAGAGGATCATACACTGGAGACTCTCCTCTGGGGCAGGAATGGCTGCAGCCATGTGAGAGACACTCCCTTCCACTCTAATATTCTTTTTAGTATTGACAGCTTCTCTTTGACTGCTTGTATCTAGGGCTGCTCATTCCACAGGAAACTGGTTTCTCCAAAAGCTCTGTCAGAAGCTGTTGTTCTGGATGTTCTGAGGCTGTGTAGGAGCAGCAGCCACCCAACTCCCTTACAGGCTGCACTGTCCTTGGAATTCCTTGCCTGCAGACTGCTTGAAGCTGAGTTGACATAAAAAAAAAAAAAACAGCCTTGGACAGCAGTGCCCAAAAATTGTTGTTTGATGGCTGCTGAAGGACTTCTGTGCCAGGCAGCTTCAGTACATTTCCAGACAGAAGACTATCCATTTCACAGAAGCCACTTATTTCTGCAGATTTTTTTTTATTATTTTATTTTTTTTTTTTTTTTTTTAGTGGAAAAAGGTGTGAGTATTAAGTGGTTAATGGGATGAACTTGTTTTGCTTCTAGACTGGCTTGAACAGCATGAATAAGCAGCACCATCCATGCTATTAGTGATTTACACATGAGAGGTTTCTCTAAATAAACTATGGAACTAATATATACTTAATAAGTTTTGCATAATCTTATTTTTCCTGTCTTATCTGTTGAACAGGTCTCCTCCTTCCCAGCAGTGATTAGGACTTTTGAGTCTGCAAGTAATTTGTTCAGGTCTTATTCCAAATTTTGGTTAAGCATCTGCAAAATAATTCATAGTTCACTCATTAGTTTGTTAACTATAAATAGTTACTGATTATTGGTAAAAGTCTATTAGTTTATAAATTATAGACCACCTTAAATATAAACTAAATTCTATTAATTGAGCAGTAGGTTTGCCCTTCTATGAACCTGAACTGTAATATTTGGTCTAATGTCAGGGATTTGGGCATTGTATTAGGAGTCCCTACCTGCAAGCTCAGGACCTAATCCTGTTCTTGAATGCTCTTGTGGTAATTCACAGGGATCAATAATGGGATTTAAACCAACCACAGGCTTGTAGACAGGGTCTGTGTCCAACCCTTTGGCTAGAAAGATCAAGTACTTACCAAGTACTGATTCAAGTCAGGCAAGAATAGTGACTGGAAAGACTTTGGGGGATATAAACATGGGAAAAGCCCAAATGGTCTAATGCCAGTGTTATGATGAAAAATGCAGATCAAATTGATACTAAACTGAGAAATTTGCTGTTGTCATCATCCAGCTGGTAGGGTAGCATTTCTTTTTAAGTCAGGTTTAGCACATATTTGTAGTTGCAATAACAGGATGGTTTTGATCCCATTCAGTGTATTTCAGAACCAGCACTGGGGAATTCTCTGCTCTGGGTTTTCAGTAACTGGCAAAGTTAGAGTTGTTCTTTGATACTCAAAGCTCGTTAAGCCTCTTGATCTCGTTTAGCTGACTGTAATGACGAGACAGATGAAGCCTAGTGAAAATAGAGATTTAAAGGAAAGCATTAAGGATAACAGTGTTACTGCTACATCAATAAGAGAACATTTCCTCGTGTCAAAGTAGATGTTGATATGTGAAATAATTCCTCCAAGCCTTTCGTTTCTTTAAATTTCAAACTCTTGAGTTGCTGGGCAAGTCCTCTGCCCAGGAGACACCTGGGCAGCTATTTCCACACCAGCCTGTAATCCAGAGCACCAAGAGGAAGGCAGGAGCACCTGAGCTGCCAGAGTCAGATCCCATTGAGGCACGTGGCTCTTCTCCTGCTTGTGGGATTGGGATTATGGAGTTACAGGGTCCTGAGCAGGTCAGGGAAGGCCTTCCTGGTCTGTTGTGTGTTGCTGATTTACCTGCTGCTCCTTCTCTTCCTAATCCTTAAGTAAAGAATGCTTTTCCCTTGGCTGTTTTCAGACTTGGAAAATTCATATTCATGCATTAAGGAGTGAAATGAATATATATGAAGTGGTAGAGTTGTCAGTCCATAAAAGTAAGTGTGCTGTTGGCTGGCTGTATCTGTCAGTAAGCAGGGGGTGCAGACAGAAGTCAAGTGATTCAGACCACTGGATGTTGCTGATCCCTGGCATGACCCATTCCTGTTTCCTCAGTGTGCCTTTCAGGAAAGGGGAATAAATCACTTCAGCATCAGAAATACCCTGAAAATGTTACACTTGGAAGGGCTTGTTACAGTGCTCAAAATTTCAGAGGCACAGAAAGGGTGCATTTGGCTAAAGAAAAGAGAAGCTTAAAGGTCCAGGCTGTCCAAAGCAAATTACTTTATGCCTGTAATGCAGGGCAGGAAGCCACACTCTAATAGGAAAAAACTGTCACCTAGAAAATGGGCTAGAAGTCCTAATTGTATGTTAGAAATGCATAATACTGCTCTTGTTTAAGCTGAGTCTTTTCATATTGGCAGAAATTGGATTTTTTTTTCCCTGCTGATGAAGAGTGAAGCTATATAGCGATGAGTATTTGTACTTTAATTCCTGGAAAGATCAGAAACTCATGGTTTTTAACCAGCCTCATCACTGTTTCACTGTCCATTTATTAAACATTATTATATTCAGCTTCATTAAAGGCATAAAATTCCCCTCTGGCTGTTGGTACTATTCATAAAGCATCTGTGAGAGTAAATCTTTTGTACAATTTACCTATCTCTGTAAAAGTCAAGAGTCTGGATACTGTGCTTTCCCCCAGATTATATATTTAAACTTTTTCTTATTTTGGGGCAGGTAAAAGCATACTTCTAAGTCCTGTTTGTTTTTCACTGAATGTGCTTGCAGAATTCTTAGTAGTCATGAAGCTAGCAAGGCTTTTAGTGCAAATTTGTCATTATTTTTATGTTGAAAAGTCATATAAATTACATTTAGGCTTAGTGCAGTTGTTTGGACTGCATTGTGTCATTGTAGAGGAGAGGCCAGTGTTCTTGGGTTCCACATTATGTGGATGTGATAGGACAATAACCTTCAATAACTCTGAGTACTGTTACAGTCATATACAGGATAATATTTCCTTTGTTTTGTTTCCCCCCTGAGTAGAACATTGGAAGATTTTAGTTAGAAAAATGTGCCTTCATTTTATACTCCTTTCCCATAAAGCAAAAATCTGCAGCAATAATAATGTATTCACAAGGGCAAGATAACTTTTGAAAGCCAAGACAATTGAAGTTTGAAAGGATGGAGAGGAAGGAAAAGAAAGCAATGACTGGAAGTTTGTGGCACCAATAACTTTGAATCTCCTCTGTACTAACTAATGGATAGTAAAGAGGGTTTTTTCATTTATTTTAAAGTGTACTTTTTTTAAAATGTGTTTTTCTCCACAGACTGTAGAAGCTAGTGCCTTTCCTTCTTCCTTCACCTTGCTGTTGCACGCAGGACTTCCAGCATCATTGCTTTTGGCATCTTTTCTGAATTAAACATTCCTGGGTAGAGGATATTGTGTGAAATAAAAATAAGATATAAAGCTTTCAAACTGTGATTACACAAGCCTGTTTCAAAATACAAAAGTCTATCCTGTGTTGTTCTGGCATGTAAGAAACTTGTCTTATTGGTATGGGGGTTAAAAGTCATTGTTTATAGCTGTGCTTTTTCACATGGGCTGGTTTAGAAAAGTGTCACCATCTAATATCAGAGGTGCCAAAGCCATCCAGCTTCCATTGGCTCATGTAAGATTTATCAGTGCTTGAAACAAATTTTTAATTTGAGCTGCTGCAGTGTTAGTCTAATCTTTTAGTTTGCTGTGCTTCTGTGCAGAAGATGAAATACACTGATGCTGGTGAAAAGGCATTGATTTCAGCATGGCTAACTCTTAGGAGCACTATATTGATTTCCACATATTCTGAGTAATAGGTATGCAGAACAATCTATTTTAGCTGTAACAGATCTTTTTTATCAAAGGACCAATATGCCAGGAATCTGACAGCAAAGCCAGAAGCTGTGTTTTCCAGCACACGTGCAGAGAGTATTCATACAGAAACTTGTATCGTGTGCAGACAAGTAGCTGCAGTAAACCAATTAGTTTATGTACATTAGATGTTTTTGCAAAATACTCTTTGCATGTTTGTGTAACACTGTGGTCTGAAGCTCCACTTTTCTCCTATTCCCCCTTATTTTGGTAGTTTAAAGAAAAAAAAGCATATTTTTCCATGATAAAATATTTATAAACTGTCAAACACAAGTTAGAACGCCAAACCTAAGGCAAATTCTACATGATACAGCACAACTGCTCCTCGTGCTTTTTACAGTCTTTGTTTATGAGTTGGGAGAATGCTCACAGATTGCTCAATGGGGATTACTGCTGTGTCTGACTTGACAGGCTTGGCAACCTCTTTGTTACAGACTCCACAGAGACTCCTGGGTTGATGCTGGGATGGCCCTGTACAGATTTATGCATTGAATTGCAATGCTAATCAGCAGGTTGGGCAAGGCTTCCCAACTGCTCACCATCCCATTTTTATAAATGTAGTAATCAAATCTGTGCTGGGTAAAGCACATGTGCTCAGTGAGATCTCTCCAGCAGAGGCACTGCTGCCTGCAGCTCAGAGCATCAGAGCCTCTCTCCTTTCCTGCTGTGGGTGAGGGGGTCTCACTATCAGGGAGGAAGCTGTGTGCTTGCTTAAGCCAGAGGAAGGTGTCCTGAGTACCTGGATATTATTGTGTGGTCTAAGAGTGGCTGAAGGATTGAGGAGATACAGTCCTGTCAGCTCCCATTTTGGTGGGGTATGGTGCTTGTCCAGCAGTGTGCTGGAAATGGTGACCATAGGGGTTGCTGGAGTTATTTCAGTCTCAGGTGTGTGAGGATCTTCACAGTGTGTTTACTCAGCTGTCAGTGCTGCTCACATAGACCTACATGAACTGAGGAGCTGATGGTGGTGACACAGGGCTCGTTCCATGCCATTGCCCACCATGTAGCATCTCTTCAATTTAACATTAATTTTTCATTTGCCTAAACCAGAAAGTAAGAAATGGGCTACTTTAGCAATTTATAAAGTGTCATATGTACACCTGGCACGTCTTAATGCCTAAGAATAGCAACAGTAAATAGTAATTTTTAAATGCAGGTATCTCTAGGTCACAGATGCATCCAGAGTAGAATGCAAAAGAAGGTTGCTAAAAACTTTTCATCCATGATGATTTCTATGAGTTATGGAATACTTTAAATTTATTGCTAATTGACAAAATGTAGGGATTAAATCAACGTGACGTTTGTGGTTAACCTGTGAAATACTTGAAATTTTGATTGTGTTTAAGCCCATGCAGAAAAATTCAGGGTAGAATAAACCACGTATTGTTTTGGCAAGAAGGGATTATCAATGACAGCATTCACAAATACCGAATTACTTCCATATAGGAATCCTTAGTGAAAGTTCAGTGTTCTTTATCTTTTATCACATTTATGTCGAAACCTGGGTCTCGGTGATGAGAGAGCGCGAGGTGTAACAGAGAATGGCGAGAGGCACGGGTACCTCCGATCAAGAGCTGCGGGTTCCTTGCTCTTCTGATTCCGCGCGACACCCTTAACTTGAGAAAGGGGAAGCTGCGGCACTGTGCTAAGGTGTGTGTTTGACCGTCCCGCTGTGTTTCGTTGCCAGGTACCTGACGGACGGCGGGCTGGGGCTGTACACGCGGCGCCTGGCCCGGCTGCCCGACGGCATGGCCACGGTGCGGGAGACGCTGCAGCGCGGCACGGCGCTGGGGCTCGGCGACGCCGACAGGTAGGGCTGCCCAGCCGCCCTCGGCAGGCCGGGCTGCGAGTCGGGAACGCGTCTCCGCGGGTGTTTGAGGAGCCGCGGCCGTGGGGCTGTCGGCACCGGCGCTGCTTTGGTGTCTCCGCTGTGCCGGAGGGCAGGCAGCGCCGCGGAGCGCGGGTTCCAGGGGGTGCGAAACAGGAGCGGGTCTCTGCTCTACTCCACTGCTTCTCCTCCGGTTCCAGGGGTTCAGTGGGAACGGTCCAGGCCAAATGTCAAGAATTAGAGGACTGGGAATCCATAATTAGTCACAAAGGAACCCACTGCAACATTCTGTTAACGTTGATATAAATGGGTGGAAAACTGCTGCTTTTAACGAGTCAGCATGTAGTTGCTTCTTTGCCTTCCAAAGCCTGATCAGTGTTACTGTTGATGCAGTAAGTGACCTGTATCCTTTTTCTTCCATGAGTGTCGCTGTGGGCGATGAACAAACGACATGAGACCTCATTATAAAAAACTGTATCTGACTCCACTTTATTAAAACAAATTGCCTTCCTTGTATACCTTTTAAAACAGGCCACTCTCATTGGTTAGAAGAGTGCCAGAACTCTTCTTCCCATTGACCCAAAACAATAAATAGAGACAAATCCATCCTACAGAAAAGAATGTAAAACATCGCTCTCGTTACAATAACACTTAAAATGTTTATGTCAAGTCTGTAAGAACAAGGTCTTTTGAAACCTAAACACCACGAAGAAACTGAGTTCAAAAACTCAGAAACCTCAGGCCTAGAAAACCAGACTACAATGAGCCTCTAAGTATAAAACCTGAACTTTGAGGTACACATTCAAACCAATTTTTGAACAAATATTTTTTCTCTTTTTGCTATTTATAAAGTCATTCCCAGGACATAATGCAGTTGACAGACCTTGGTATTGTCGATACTTTCTTCATAGTGATGCATATATTACTAAGGAAACACAAGTGATGGAGAATCTAGCCTTGTTTTCTAAGCAAACTAAACCTAAACCTGCCAAGATTTAGATTTAAAACTAAGTCTGCTTTGGCATGCTCATGATATTAGTAGAGAGCAGGATGTCAAATCTAAACAAAAGAACTAAAACCTCTCAGAGAATCCCAGCTCAGTTTGAATTACAGGTCAACATATGCTTGCCAGTTGTAAAATATGCCTGGATTTTTCCAGGAGCTCATATCTCTTTCTGAAATTTGCAGCTTGAAACCCAAGCAGCACTTGGCTGCTGGTCCTGTGGGTGAGGGTGTTTCCACCTTGTGATGCAGCTGGAGAGGAATCAAGTGTCATCCTCTTCTGCTGCTGTGGCTTCTGAACAGTGCCACAGTAGCAAAAGCATCTGTTTAAAATTCAGCATCTGTCTAAGATAAAGTATATTGTTGTTTAAGTAACAGCTTTCTGGAGAACCAGTGATGCATTCCTGTCATTGGTTCCTTTCCCATCCGGTATTTTCTGTGCTTGCGACACTTTTTGTTTGCTGAGCTCCTTTCCTGAAGACACCACACTTCAGGCACCAATTAGGAACATTTGACAAGAGGGATTATTTATGTGTTTAAATGTATTCCACCTAAAATGGGGCTGTGACTCACTGAAATGCAATCCCAAGGTTGTCAGTTGTTTCAGCTTTGAAATCATCCTTTCAGTTCACTTGGAGGGGGACAGACTTTACACACAATAAAGACTCTGCATGGCAGAAAATAACCCTTAATCCCATAGCTGGTGATATTATGATGTGTTGCTTTGATTTAGTCTTTTCTATTTAGAATGTAATACCTTATGCAGGAGATGAGGGGTTTCTGACAGTAGGGCAGTGATTTAAAAATAACTCCTCTTAGCTTGCTGAGTGACCATGATGTGCATTTTAAACAAAAAAATAAATCTTAGTTCAAGGAGCTTTCTGAGGTGAAAATAGGCATAAGGAAAAGGAGTTGAATAAAACTGTGCAGTAATTGTTTTCTTCATTCTGTGAGGCAGTGAGCAGGGGTGCTGAGTTGCTTTATTGGTACATGCAGAAAACATATTAAGATTCTATTTAACTTGTTCAAAGCAGATGTTAATTGAATGCATGGGCGAACAAGTGGACCTGTGAGCATGAGGTTAATCATTAAAAAGTTATCAGAGGAATTTTTGCAATATGCTAGCTTGTTTAGTTTTTTATGCTATTAGTTGTAGAAGTTTAGTTGTGAGGCTTTTACTCATTGGCTCTGGTAAGGTAAAGCACAGACTTTACACGGTAGATTTTCCCCTGCAGCAGGGAAATCCAAACAAGGGCATTGAATTTAATGCTTGATTGCAAGGTTAATGGAATCATTGCACAACACAACTAAGCTTACTTTTTGACTTCAAGATAATTTCAGTTTGCCTAGAACAAAGGCATTTTAAATTAAAAAAGGCATTAAAATAACTTTTTATTTAGTTTTTGATTACTTTTTTAAAATTTAGTTTGGGATTTTTTTTCAAGGTAGGAAATAAATATCCCATTATTTTGTCTGTTCTATATAAATGGACTTGATGCATGCCATCTGGTTATTTAAGTTGATTTCACATTGTCAGACACAGCTGCTCCAGCTGAGACTAAATCTGGCCCTTGACTTCATATATATAACTTGCATTGGTAATATGTGTAGGTAAGTTAGATCTGAATATATCTTTCTGTAGCTGCTTACCTGTGTAAGCTGTTATTTAGAGGAGATAGTTCAGACCTGTGCTGATTTATCACATCCTTGTCACTGGGACAGGAGACTGAATGTGAGCTTGTCAAGAGTAACTTTAATGCTATTAGGGAAGTGTCCATATGACCTTTTAAAGAATCATCAGTGATAAGTGCTTAAAAAACTACTGCTGAGCGTGATTAAGTTCAGTCGTTTTCCTTTTAAAGTTCTAATTGAGATAGCATGAATTACCTGGCTTTGCATAAAGGGATAGAAAGGTCTGCCCAGCTCCTGACTGTAATGACTTGTCTTGTCAAAGAGTGGATTGCGTTGTCTTGGTGCTTCCAGCAGCTGCAGCATCGATGGACTGTCGGTAAAACAGTAAAAACAGGGCTGAGCTTGCTCTTCAGGAGTGTGTCTGTGTCCTGATCACATCTGAGGACTGCAGTACCAGTCTTGCCACACGCTTGGTTAAAAACAGGTCCACATTCAGATTAACTCTTGGGCAGATTTGTGACTGAAGCTGCTTCCTGGCAGGCAGCATTTTAGAAGTATATCCTGCTTTTGGAAAGATCTTTGAATAATCCCAGAGGAGACTGGAGCCTGGACAGGAAAGAAGAATTGGAAGTGAAGCAGAAACTGAGCAGAAAGTCGAGGACATTCCATGCAGAGCACACATACTTTGCTGTTAATAAGAATGTCATTGAGTGCAGTACAAATGGTAAAAATGATGGCTTTTTAAAACAGCTGAAGAGTAGTATTTTGCTGCTATTCTGCATTTTATAAAAAACAGATTAAGGTTATTTATATGTCTCAGCTCAGGTAGCAGACAGTATTTCACATTTGTGGAGTAAACTCCTTTGCTGGAGTATGTTTAAATTCACTGACTGCAATTTAGTTTCTTGACTCTTGCTACAGTGATGAAATTAGTACAAAGATGGGCTAGTTCTTGGTGGTGGAGGGAGATTGTTGGATTGCCTTCATAACCAGGGGAACTTGGATCACACTTCAGAAGGGCTGAAAAGCAAGCTGAAGCAAGTCATCAAGTTGGGGAAAATACTGGCCTGTTTTGAAAAGTGGGGAGAGAAGATGTCACTGCTTTGGGGAATAGGCAGATTCCACTGAAAGCAGAATTACAGTCATGGTGCTGATGGATATTGCTTAAGAAGCTGCATCAAATTTCCTTTAAGCTGCACCAAATTTCCTTTTTTTTCCCCTTTTTTTTTTTTTTGGTCAGGTGCTGATTTATTGCAGACAATGGGAAATTTTATCATATAAGGGAAAGAAAAAGGAATTTTTCGTTAAGATATTCTTTATGTAGTTTTATGGTAGAATAAGATAGCTTAAAGTCCTGACTGTGATTTCAGTTTTTCTTCTTAATTAAGACAGTGAAGCTGAAGTTAAAAGAAGGTGTAGCAGAACTACTCCATCACTCCCCATCTCACCATTGCTGGAGTTTTACTGCTCTAGCAGTGATAGCACAATACATAAGAAAAGGGGCAAAACAGAGAAAATGGTTCTGGAATAGATATCTATAGACACATAGACTTGATAGTCTCCATCTTAAATTATTAAAACAGGACTGGGTTATATCTTAAACTTCAGGTGGGCCCAGTTGCTGTAATAATATGTAGAAATAGATATTCCTGCCTTGCAGTGGCAGTGGAATTCCCATCATCTCCTTCCCCCGCAGCATCTCCCTGCCCGGCAGTGCTCTCTCAGGAGTGTTGACATAAGTGTTTGTGGAGTTTCCCTGGAAAGGAGCTTGCAGGGAGATTCCTCTGGTGTTTTGTGTGAATGAGTTTGCAGAGGGAGGATGTCTCTTCTGTCGGGAGAAGGAGTAAGCACATCCATTGAACTCATCTACAGACCTCAGGAGGTCTTGGCTGAGGAAGCTGCTGCCACACTATTTCCACTCTGTCTGGAAGATTGCATGCCATCACTTCCCAGTTCCTTCACTTCCAGGACATCCTGCCAGTTGCACTTGCATTAAGTTGCTATGGTTAAGATAACTTACAAGCTCCACTTCTCCCATTTCTTTTCCTTGCTGGGACAGTGGAATGCCCCTGTATAAGGATCCTGTATGCTAAATAAACATACTTTTCTAGAAAATAACCTAAGGGTTTTTTTTAGGATAATAGAGAAAAAAAGTGGGGTTTTGAGCATTCATTGCTCGCTGTGTCTGTGCTATGAGTCACTGCAATTTGTGTATATATGCCTATCTAGAGTTGCTTAACAGCAGAGTCACAAGACTGATGGAATGATTCATGCCTAGCAGATCATCTGCCCTTTTTGACCATCTGTTTGGATTTTATCACTAAATTAGAAAAAGTGCTATTGCTTCTAAATATGCAGGTTGTACCTTGGTACCTGTAGATAGCTATCTCTCTGTCTTTGAAAGATCCCACATTTATCTTGAAAACTGACTCTCAGAAACAGGGGAAATTCACATTGCAAAGATTCTTTGAAGTTTATGGCCTTGGGATCTGCTGATTAGAATCACAATAGCATATACTTCTGTTTTCCAACGAATCTTTTCACAAGCTGCAATCCAAAGTGGTTTTGCAGTTACATAAAGTAATTGCAAAGTTAAGCAACAAATAGCAGTACAAAGCAGAGCTATAGTAGCTAGACCTGGGGGCTAAGATGAGCATTACCAAAAGGGAGAAAAGGACACTCTACATACAAACGTGGCACGGTTAGTCAAGGGAAGCAGTGTCTTTTGACAGATCTGTTTCAGTGGTCTAAAAGATGACAAACCTCTTGTAACGTTTTCTTCATGTCTAGAAGCAAAACCTTTCATTATGTAACACAAGCTTTGTGTGAATTTGTTCAGTAGACACAGTAGTAATGTTTTTCCTCTTTTTTTTTTTTTTTTTCTTTTTACACGTTTTTGGGGGTCTGTACATGCAGTACACTGGACAAAGTATTCTGGGCAGTACTTCTGTAGGATTTGGAAGTGTTAATTCTGCTTAGAGAAGCATAATGGGATGGAGATAGTTTTGAAAGTTCTGTTTGTTTCCCAGGCTTGGTCTAATTTTACTCATTGAATGATGGCAGCTTAAGAGTGTGATTCCAACAACCAACTTAGTGAGGTTGAGAACTGTTGAAAGGCTCGAGAGAGTTTTGAGGAGGGGATGGCCCAAGGAGGTGGATAATTTTTCAGCAGAGATTGTGTTTGTGTAAAAATTTCTATCCAGGCTCCAAAATACCACGTCATGTAGAAATAGCAGATGTATGATACACCTGTGGGGGCTGGCTGTTGGAGTGGTTTTATGCTTATTAGTTAATTTTTGTAAAATTAGAATGGGTTTTCCTTGGGGACAATTCTATTTTTTTTTCTTGCAATTCATGTATTCATGGCCACAAAAAAGAGCAGATTTTACTGCAGTAAGGACTTGTGTGCATTCAAGAAGCCAAGAATTGTCCTATTTTTACCTTAGGTATTCAGGTGTTCTCTAATACCTGGTTTAGGACCTCCACAGGCTGATGAGGCAGCTGAGAGTGGTTCTTTGCCTTTTTCAAGAACTTCTTCATATGAGAAGGTGCAATTCTACCACTCAGTACTAAAACTAACCAAACAACTGCAAACTCTTCCCTCCAAAGTAATTGGACTGGGCAATCTTCACTTGGTTATCACTCTAGTTCTAATCCTCTTCAGAATTGCCTGTTTTGATTAGATACAAACATATCTAAGAGATAGTAAGACATTTCTTGTTGAAATGTCACGCCCCTTGCTTTTGTGGCTGTGATTCTCATTCTGCATTCCTTTATATTTTAGGGTGTATTTACATCTCTCCTGTAGCATCTAAGTAAAACGTTGAGGCCAGGAGCTGCAGTTCACTACAAAGCTAAAGGAAGGTGGGAGGTGCCCTCAAGGGAGCAACTCATGGTGACTAAGGCAGGACTTTCTTTTTGGCCCTGCAAACAGCTTGTGCTTCCCTGGAAGGCTGCACTGTGGCTGTGGACAGCTGAAGCGCCCTTGCCTTTTCCAGAATTGCGGGTGCCGATTCTGTGAAAACAGGGAAAACTGCCTGATTTAAGCAGCTGAATAATTTGCTTCTAGGGATGGCAAACCCACAATCCTACACCACTGGAACTAGATTTTCCTGAAGAGATGCTTCCTTTCATACACCCCCACTCAAAGTATACAAGTATAAAGTTGATCTCAGTGCTGATTTGGAGGCGCTTCTGAAACCCTCCATTTCTGGTTCCACTGCCAGAGATTAGCACTGTCTTTTCTGTTGTATGAAGTGGCTTTCAAAATACTTTAGACATGTGGGAAATTAAGCTTGTATTCCAAGGGTAAACAAGATTGTAGATACAAAGACCATTTTGAACTGTATCAGGGTCTTTGTGCTTTGCATGACAAACCGAAGAATGTGAAATGCTTGCTGACACAGAGCAGACTTTGTTGTTTGGTTTTCCATGTCGAATGGCAAGAGAGTCAACACAGTCTCACAACTGACCTACACCAGTAACCTCTGAGTTTGGGATTTGGAGATTGAATAGATAAAACTAATAGCAGACAGCTGTCAGGCTCCCAAAGCAGAATCCCAGTTTAGGGCTGTTTAAAGAGTATGGAAGCTTACTGTGGCTGTAGAGCAAATTTCTAGAATGGTGATTTTTTTTTTCAAATATTGTGTTTATTGCTAAATAGCTCACTACTGAAAAACCTAAACATCTCCTTTTGATTTTTGTTTGACTATCTTTGTTGTCCATAATTGTAAATTTCAGTATTTATTTGTTTTTCCTCCTGCTATAAAGCTATGTATTCTTTTGTGATCATAACAATAGTCTATTAGTATTTGCTTCCATGGTAATAGAAATACTAATGTTAATAGCCAGGATCTAAGCTTTCTTTTTAGGAGATGAATGTTTCCAGTAATGGTATTGTTTGGAATATTATATCAGAATTTGGAGTCCAAATGTAAGATGCATGTTTTCCTGTACACACATTCTTCTGAGCTTTGCTAGAATCCTTCCCTTCCCTTCCCTTCCCTTCCCTTCCCTTCCCTTCCCTTCCCTTCCCTTCCCTTCCCTTCCCTTCCCTTCCCTTCCCTTCCCTTCCCTTCCCTTCCCTTCCCTTCCCTTCCCTTCCCTTCCCTTCCCCTTCCCTTCCCTTCCCTTCCCTTCCCTTCCCTTCCCTTCCCTTCCCTTCCCTTCCCTTCCCTCTTTCTCTCTCCGTCTCTCTTGTCCTTCCTTCCCACTTTTATCCCCTCCAGTGAAGGGATTTCAAACACTGCAGGTGGGCTGATGGCTCTCCATCAGTGAGACCCCCTCCAAGGAATTCAGGATATCTGGATGCTTTGATCCATTGCACACACATGGGAATGGGACTCCTAAATTGGACAGTACACTAACATGTCTGAAGCTGGATGCTACTACTACCCTGGTATATCCAACAAACATCCACATCTGCAGCATAGCAAAAGAAGCTCTAAGGTATCCACAACTTTGACCTCTTATTTAAAATCCTCTGTATTTCACAGTTTATCTCCTTCAGCTGTCCTGAATGGCAGCTCCTTGTTTTTTAAAGGTCATGAAGTAAGCAGGGCATACTTTTGGGCTGATTGATACCAAAGAAAGTGAAAGCATCCCTGACCTGGCCCTTGTGGAAGCAGATGTCTTCAGATAAAATAAGGTTCCTTCCCCGTTTCCATGGCACTTCACAAAGAGGTGCACTCTTTCCCCCTTCTGCCACAGGCCTGTCACCTATAACTGACTTTTCAAAGAGCAGGGAATGTCTCTTTTCCATGTATGTCCACAGACAGAAGTGCAGAGGACCAAGTGTATGGACCACGTGGAATGAATGTCTGTGCCCAATGGAAGGAAATTCCTCCTCTGTAGAGCAGCTGTGCTGCATTTTACCAGTTGGAGAGTGGAGTGGCAGGGACAAAAGACTATAACTATGTATTTGCTCCCCAGGATTCTTGGGGCTGCTGCTCATGCCACGTCCTTCCTTGGTGTCATGATAACTTCCTTGGTGTCCAGCTAGATATTATTATTCCATATTGGGAGTCCATACACTTCTTATCTGTAGATCCTATCCTGCTCTTCTCAGCTTCCTCACAACATAGGGATTTTTCAGCAGTGTGATACAGTGACTTTGTGACCTTTTTATGACAGCTAATAAGATTCACAGTGATTTGAGACTTCACAGAACAAGCAGTCACTTTGCTCCTGATCTTTCTGCATTGAGCTCCAACATCCTGAGGTTTAAACTGCTCGGTGTTACACAGCTCCATGGGGCTTAAAAACACTCTGCTGTTGTATAAACAGACATTAAGGCTTCCACATGATGTTCTTATGTTGCTTAAGTATATGCAACATATACATTTACATTTGGCCAGGATAAATAATTGCACACTCCACAGTGGAAACACTTGGATCAACATTGTACTGCTGCAGCAGTATTATGAGAACGTGTGTAATTTATTAGTCAAAGGCTTTTTTTATATATAGTCTCACTAAAAATAATGCATCTAATTTTATTAAAACTGATCGCTGCCATTTGAGGCTAATTAATTGGATGTAAGTGGCATTGGAATGTGTGAAACCCGTGTGCAGGGTTAGCACACGAGCCTCAGTAACCACCCCTTTGCTAGAGGCTGGGTTAGTGTGTGTCCAGGTATAGATGGTCAATAAGTAGCCAGGGAATAAATGCTTCACATTGGAAGTCTGATTAGTGCCTGAGCAAAGTCCAAGGGCTGAGGTCAGCTCTTTTTAAGTGTATGTTATTTTTCTGTTGTTCCTTAACTTACAAAGGCTCAGCTCAGCAGCTACTGTGGAGTTACCATGTGCTCTCCTCAGCCCCAAGTAATATTTTAATCTTTTTAATCTAATTTTAACTTTAAAGTTTATCTTTTCTGATTATGTTGTTAGTTTAAGTTAATTTTCTTATATATCAACTAATTCATTCATTTTGGTTTGGGGGAAATGAGCAAACCACCTTGAGTGTTCAAAAAGATTTCATTCCCTCTTTCATGTTCATTGTCAAGGTTGATTTATTCTTGTTATGAAACTTGCAGCTAGAAATACTCTTCGTAACATGACTTAATGCCTGAAACATTTCTTTGAAATCATTCATGTTATTTGATACCATCTGATATGCATGTGCATAGTTTCATGTTTCATTTGCATTTTTATGCAAAGACTTAATTTTTATTTTCAGGGATGACTGAAACATAATACTGCATTTGCAGAACTGGAACTATTTTGAATGCAGAAGGGATGAATAGAATATTATCAGGAAATGGCTGGAGATGTATTTATAGGCAACTGTGAATCTCTATGGAAAAAGATGAGAGGGGAAAAGGACAAGGAAGAATCAGCAACATGAGCCTAGGGAAAGAAACAGGAGTATATTCTGCCAGGTCAAGTTCACAGAGGTTACAGTCACCCAGGAAAGCCTTATATTCCACTTTACCTGTGTTCTGAGAATGTGTGTATCCTCTGTCTACTCCTAGGGAGAGAATTTATTCATTTGTGCTTTGAGAGCATTTCTGAAGCAAAGGACTCATGAGAGAGATCAGGTGTGAAAGAGATCTGCATTTACGCATTTCTAATGTCTTAAATGTGCATGCAAAGGAAAGACAGAAATTTTCTGAAATCAAAAGACTATATTTTAAACTGAAGTCAGGCTGTGAGTTTTGTGCTCTTGTTTCTGTTGAAATTCTTTGTTGGCTTCGAACTATAACCACTGAGTCGTTTTTTTGTTAATAGAGGTTAAAAGCCAAAATGCCATATGGCAACAAGAAGTTGCTTATTATTCCTTTTGGTCTAAGTGTGCTTGTGGTTTGACCTCAACACCAGCACCCAGAGGGCAGAATCAGAGGTGTCTTCTACTCTGTGACTTAAGAGTTTTGGTCCCTTTCTCTAGTAACTTCTGACCAGGTCTCGATTTTATTGACATTCTCTTCTCTCACACCGTGTCTCTATGGGCTGTCTTTACATCATCTGTAATGAGCTAAACAGGTGACTGATAAAATAATCATTTTTTTCTGTGAGTCATACCACATGTTCCACTCTCTCCACCACCACCACAATTCTGGTCATTCTTTTCTGTGAGTTATTTCACCTTTCCTGTATCCTCCCCTCTGTGCCACCAGTTTGCTTTCCCTTGCAGCCATCCATCTCTTTCCAAACAATGCCTTGTGCTGTTGGGTGGGCTTTCATCACATCTACCTGTATCCTCAGCAAATTACTGCAGCCCAACTTTCCCCATGAAATGTGTCTGAATCTTTTAAGTCACTCCCCACTTTGGGTACATTCTTCTCCTGTTTATTGACATTGGGCTCTGATTTCATCTCCAGATTTTAACACCCTTAAAATGAGGGGGTTGCAATATATGGTGATGTGGTTGAATTTATTATGGCAATGTGTATGTTATCAAATCATTTAGGAACAAGGGATTATTTTAGAAATTAAAAAATGAGAGCCAAAGGTAACTTAGGACTTGGCTAAGCAAGTCTGGGTGAGATCATGCGAGGAGAATGAAACTTTCTTTGGACATTTTCAGGAATAGTAGTGAACTGTAGCTATAACTTTAGTAGAATGGATTCAAGGCAGACAAGAAAAACAAGGTGATTAGAAGAAAAACCTCTGTGGACTTACTATCTTATAAACTAATCTCCGAGAACTCTGTTCTTTGTGTCTTTAAAAATTTATTTGAACCAAAGCACAATCACACATTAGAGAGAAAGTGGTAGGAATAACCAAGAAGGGGTTTTCCAGATGAATCTTTGTTTATTTCGTTATTAATCTTGAAGGCAAGGACTTTCTTCAGTTTGTTAGGTGTACCTGTTAAAATGCTAAATATGAGCATGTGCATTAAACTAACTAGTAATCTGTTTTTTTAATTGGGGGGGAGGGCAGGATACACCTACTGACTTTTGTCCTTTCATCCTGTCTTCCCTTGTGCGGTTCAGTTCATTGAAGTCTCTAAATAAATATATCCAGTGACCACTCCTTAATTCTAGAGGATTCACAGCTCACTGAAACAGAGCTGCGTTTATCAGTCCTACTTTAATTCTCTGATAGCAAAGTGAGACACCATTTCACAGTTCAGGCTTAACTAGGTGGCCACACTCTACCAATGTTGAAACAGGACAGAGAAATGAGAGGCTGGTTTAGAATTATTTCATTTTTGCATATGTATAAAACAGAAAATAAGGGTTTGAGTTTTGTTCTTGTTTTTTTTTCCTTACAGAGTAGCGATGCGTGTTTAAAGTCATAATGTACAAAGTTTAGTTGAGGTCGCTGCTGTGCCTGACTGGAGCAAGGATCTCTGTTTTGGCTTCCTGTGTTAGGGTTGTTTCTGTAAGGATATTTCTCCCTGTCTCTCCTGCCAAATTATTTGCTGGAAATAATATCAACATAAGATACGGAAAGGTGTTGATTGGACTCTTGACTATTGCAGTGCTATCAGGACAGGAAGTGGGATGGAAAGAATTCAGGTTGAAGTCCTTGAACTCCCACATCTCCCTCAGCTGATTTAACTATGAAGATTAACAAGGGGTCCAAGGGAGTTGTCTTTGTGTTGTAAAGTCACATTTTTTCATAATGCAACAGGATATTTAATAAAAATTTTCCAAATTTCTCTAAAGCAGAGATGTTTGCTGTAGCAGTAGCAGAGCTGGCCGTTGGAGAGTTTGAGCTAAAACCTTGCTAAACTAGAGGTAGCAGTTTAAAGCACCTTAAAGCCTCTTAACAAGATAAATTTCTGACTGGATTCCGGTCGCTTCTGGACATTTTGGGTCACTTCTCAGCTGCTTTTGTGCCACCCCTGTGGTGTAAAAGTGTCTCTGATCAAGACAGACTGAAGAGTTGTTGTTCAGCCTGGAGAAGAGAAGGCTCCAGGGAGAACTCGGAGTCCCTCCAGTGCCTAAAGGGACTACAAGAGAGGGGCTTTGAACAAGGGCCTGGAGTGACAGGACGAGGGGGCATGGCTTCACACTGGCAGGGTGGGTTTAGAAGGGATATTTGGTAGAAATTCTTTTCTGTGAGGGTGGTGAGGCCCTGGCACAGGCTGTGAATGCTGTGAATGCTTCATCCTTGGAAGTGTTCAAGGATGGAGCCCTTAAGCAACCTGCTGGAAGGTGGCCCAGCCCATGGCAGTGGGGTTGGCAGGAGATGATCGCTAAGGTCCCTTTGAACCCAGAGTGTTGTATGATTCTGTGCTGGTGCCCTGTCACAGCCATTTATCATTGTAGAGCAGTGATCCACCACCTCCAGCAGGCCCAACATTCAGCTCCAGACTTTCCATCTACATTTGTTTTTGCTTTCTTTTTCCTTTTTCCAGTTACTCTTCACATACATTCTTGGCTTCCCTTTATGTCTTACCCTCTCTGTTCTCCAGGGCCCTCCAGAACCAAATATTTTGTATTGCAGGGCAGTTTCTCTGGGAAGATCAATACAACTCAATGGTAAATTTGTGTCTTGTTTTCTAATGACTCCTGGGAGTTGTTGTTCTGCTTATAACCAAGACCAAAGGCCATCCTTAGGTTGGCGGGCAGCTTGGAAAATTTCAGGCTAAACATCTCAGTTTTGGCAAAGTGATAAATAATTGAACTCATTCCCCCTGCTAATTAGTTCATTACTGTAACACAGCCATCTCTGGAGCAGTGGGTGTAGCCTGTGAGAGAGCAAACAGGGGCCGTGGCAGCCAGCAGGGCTGCGGAAGGGATTGCTGGGCGAGGAACAGTTTTGCAAGTTTTTGCTCTCACAGAAATGCTAGGAAAGGTTAAGGAGTCCTGCAGAGACCTCGGGATTTCTGCGGGTGGGCAGTGCTGGCAGCAGTGACCTAGAGCTCTCTGCAGACACGGCTGATGAGCTGATACAGCAAGCAAGCCTTGCTCACCTCCTGAAAAATAGTAAAATTGTGTTTTTCTGTTACATCTCGTGGCCGGGACGATTAAGAGGTTAAATTCTTCTGAAGCAGAATAGGGGAGGTAGGCATGATACTGGGGAAGGTTTATGACTTTGCACAGTTGAGCTTTTGTTTGCTTCCTTTAAAAAAAAAAAAAAAAAAAAAAAAAAAAAAAAAGACAGGTAAAGAAGCCTAGCTGCTGCTTTCAACTTGTTCTCAGTTAGGAATTGGCGAGATAAAGTGGGTGAGATGGGCAGGCTGCGGTTCGGGCGCTGGGGCGGAGCGCGCAGCTTTGAGCCGCAGCAGATGCTCCAGGGCGAGTAAACACGCGGGATTTCCACCCTGGAAGAAAGGCACAGGAGGGAGGATCCCTCCTTTCTGTGTTCTAATCTGCGAGAGGAGAGAAGAATGTGTAAACGAAGAAAGAAAGGATGGTGCCGTTGCGACGGAGGATGTCAGAGCCCAGCAGGATGCCTGCTCGAGTCGCATCTCAATAAATAATAAGCGCTTGTTATGCTAATAGTCGCTATTTCAGTGGCATGATTTGCATCCAGCTCATGTACATGTTATTAGGCTGTGCACATAGCCAGTAATGCACATCTTAGGTCTTCAGCGTTTTCATGTGTAAAATGATGCAGCATGGCAATGAATATTGCAGGGTTTTCACGTGCAGATAAATAGCTGATAGAATGACAGCAGACAGCCCTGAGATAACCAGCAATACCAGGGGCAATCGAGGAAGAAGCCCAGGATTAGTGTCACTTCTGGCTCTGACAACATCTGTCCTTGCACCTGATTGTAAAGAAAATAAAATGAAACAAAAGGTTGCATGATAATGCCACGAGGCATGATAATAATTAACCCCTTGTTGGTTAATTACTAGGTGCATTTGTGAGCATTGCTGTACCTTTTACTATAGCACAGAATTTAGTGGTTTTGTTCTGACTCGAGGTGGGGGACAAACAGGTGGGACCTGGCTCTTTGGAGAGGTAGAATTGTGTGGGCAGAGTTACTCCCTGGAAACAATGCCTCTATGGTTATATGGCATTCCAGACTAAATACTTAACATAGCTCTTAAGGTATATGATAGAAATATCATATGTACCTGTTAGGAAACTGTAAGGCTATAATATAAAAGTTCATTACCAGGTTAATTTTTCAGGTATCAGATAACGATGTCAGGCATCAGATAATCTGGGCCCTACAAGGCACCAGAATTTGGAATTAGTAGTTCAGTTTCAAAGGCAAACAGCTGTTACATGCAGTAGCTTGCCATGTCAATAGTCAGTTGTTACTGCCATGAGTTTTCTCACATCCTACTGCAGTAAACGTGTGTATCTTCTGGTCAAGTAAGAGCAAGAGGTTTCATTGTGATGTTTGCAAGAAGAGCTGTTTTCTCTATCTGTAAGTGATCTTTGAGCAATGGAACTGGTGGAGTAGTTAAAAAGCTGACTTTTTGCTAAAAGCAAGTCTGCTGGCTGAATTTTTCTCCAGTCCAGCATCTGTGAAGCTGATGGTAGCTCTCTGAAAGGTAGCTAATCTGAAATCAGGTGATTTTCAGCTATGATTTTATTAGGGCTTAGCTGAGGTCAGAAGTTCACCTGGGCGAGTTGTGATTACCACAGGTGTTTATGAGATAAAGAGTTTCATGGAGGACACACCTGTAATCAGCTGCAATTTTTAAATATTAGTTTGAATTTAGTGCCTTATCATTCACACTTAGGCTTTTTGGGAGCTTAATTAAGAATTTCTATTTTGTTTTTAGAGCAATGAGTCCATAAGAGTTGTCAGCATTTTAAGCAATACCCAAGAGCTAGGAGAAACTTTTGTTTAAAAGTGTGCACTGGTTAGAGCTGCTGTCTTCTAGGTAAGTTGTTTGATTCAGTTAATTTTGTGTTAGGAACATTATAAATCTAGAAAAACCTTTGTTTACATAACCAGGCATAGATAACAGTGACAGGGAGGGGAAATGTCCAAAATTCTATATTGCATTAAGAATCTACTGTGAATTTGAAATGGCAAGTTAGTCTATTTGATGGACAGAAGCAATAAAAATAATAATAAAAAAAAATAATCTCGTGGAAAAGTACATCCAAAAGAATGGAAATACTTTGCAAGGTAACCTGAGAAGGAGTGATGTCTTTTGGCTCAGATGCTGTCTTTGGATCATCCTAGTGTTGTATGGGTGGAGTAGATCCCCTTATTTTATAAGAAGAAACACAAATGGACTCAGAAATAAAGGAAAATAATTTTTTTGTTGAAGTTGAGAGTTTGTGTCTTTGTTCCTTGCAGATTATGCAGTTTTAGTGTTTATATGGTTTGAATATTTATAGACTCAGTGATACAGAGGATTTGCAAACACTACCATGGTGCTAGCTTGATTTACTAGTGGTATTTTCATTAGAATAAATGAGTTTACTTTACTAGTGGGATGTGAAAGCTTTATAACATCCACAGCAACAATAAACAACTGTAAATTCAGAGACAGTTCTAATTAGGGGAAGGCTGAAGCAATTAAGATGGGTAAACTCTATTGATCATAACTGAACAAGATACATACAGATGACAGCAGTGGTTTTACAGTGGATGCCCTGACATGGTTAATGACTGCTGTTGATTTAACAAGGAATGATTTTAGTATTTTACTGGGGGAGTGTGGGTAGGAAGGTTAAATTAAGTTTTATAGGGCTTCTCCTAACGATACTACAGCCACTTGGAGAGCTGTTTGCTCAGCTGGGAATATCTCATTCTGTAGATGTCACACCTGGCATCTCCTTCTTGGGCCTGAGTGCATCCTCTGTCCCAGAGCCCTCTACCTGCTGGCCAAAACAGCACCTGTAATTCAAATGTTCTCACTTTCTGAGCTGTTCTCACTGCTCCTAGATGATGATTTGTATAGCTTCTTTCTTATCTGTTTCTATTCTCCACTCTTGCTTGTTGACACATACGTGATGTTAGAAAGCTCAGAAAATGAACTGTAAATGTTATATGGACATCTGTCATAGATTCACCCCAAAGCATTTTTGTCAGAGTCCTGAGAAAAAGAATTCATGCCAGCTGCACTGTGTTTATAATTCCATTTGGTGGGGATCAAACTGAAAATCATAATGGAGGAGACAGTTTGCAGGAGGCAGTTAAGTCTAAGAACTTGTAGCAGTTCCTGTAACTCTATTCGGCAGTCTAGATTGGAAGAATTACATCTTTTTCCTTAGTGAGTGGCATGTGTGTTAAAATCTTGCTTGGCAGTGTTATGTTCTTTGGAAAGAGGACTGATTTTTATAGTCTGGAGAAGGAGATAAAGAAAATTGCATTTAAAACAGTGGGAATGATACATCATTCTTGTGTTTCACCACATTAACTGCACTTTAAGATCAGATTTTTTTTCCATTTTATATTGACTGTTCTTACTAATGGGATATTTCTCTTAGATATTTTAGTTGGGTTTGTTTATTTGTTATATCTGGAAATATTAGCATAGAAATCATAGATGCAAAAGCAAATATATGTGTATATAGTTCATATGTTGATAATATTTCTCACTCAAGGAGCTTGAGACTTGGTAATGTGTTTAAATATAGAAACACTTTGGATCATCCAAGTGTAACCCTGGATCCAGCATTTATTTGGAATTCCTCTCAGATAAGAATATGCAAGCTAAATTGCTGTTCAGCATCCCCCATTTCTATTGGATTTTCTCCAGTTTGCTGCCTTTTTCTCCTTCTAGAAAGTGGCCATTTGTGTTTTTCACTCTGATGTGCTTATTCATTTGAAGTGGGCATAGTGAAAACTATGCCTCACAACTGTGTCAACACAAGTGCTCCATGGAGGCTACTGGCATTTTTTAAACAATCTTTGAAGTGTATGTTAAAACATTATAAGCCCATTTTTAATCATATATCACACACACAAATAGTCTTTTCTTCTCCAACAGGCATGCATCTCTCCTTAATTCCTTAATGGTTGCTCAGTGAAAAGCAGCTCCTTGGAGGTGGATGCTAAGTCTGTCTCATACTGTGCAATAATTTTTAATATTGCCCGGTCTTGGAGTTTTCTGGTCAAATTCAGCCTCCTGGGGGTCAGAATCCCCTTTCTCCTTGCCTGGTTCCTGTGCATTACAACACACGCCCATGCAGCAGCACACACTCATGGTTCCTTTTTATTTTCTTCTGTGTGATACCATCTGAATGATTTAAACAAACCCCCAAAGTGTTCTACACTTCATGTGTTCCCTTATAAAAGTAGATAAATCCACACAGCACCACCATAATATAATTGTCTGCTCCCAGGAAAGCCTGAGGCAACAGAGGGTTCTTCCCTTGGAGATTTAGGGATGTGAGAGTGTTTGAGAGCAGACATCCCTGTCAGTCTGCAAACTCAGTGCCTCTGAAGAATAAGGGGAATGAATAAATGAAGCTTCATTTTCCAGTCCTACTTTTCCCATCTTCCAAACTCCCTTTGGGACCTCACTGAAAACCCACAGGGTTGGAGCAGCTAGGGTTTATTTTCTACTGTACCTCCTCCTGAGGGTTTTATGTTGCTGCCAGTGTTCCTCTGGTTTTAGGTAGAAATACCTAACTAGGATTAACAATTTTACATGAATTCAGTAAGCTGGGGCTTCTCTGTTGTTTTTATTTTTTTTCCCAATTCATTTAAACACAGAGATCATTTGTTTAGGTAGAGTTTTAGCCCTGAAGTGTCATGTGTAGGAGTTGTAATGGTGCAGCAGTGCTGCTGTAGTCCTGCTTTTATTTTCTCATGCAGATAATCAATGAAAGTACTCTAAAAAGGTGGATTTTTGTTCCATGTGCTCTAGTTCAAAGGATGGAAGTGTGTTCTAAAGCATGTTTGAGTCTTTTCAGAATATATTTTGGTGTTACAAATGTTGTTATGGGTTTCGGGTTTTTTTTTAATTTAAATAATTTAATGTCCTTTGGGAGGAAAGAAATGAAAAAGAAATCTTTAAAAATTGCTGTTGGGATTATTTTAAGGCATTGGTTTACCCAGTGGTAATGGAGTCTCTTCCAGGGCAAGGTGTGGCAGATGCTTCATGCCACACTTTATCCAGCAGGTTCCAAAGTCTGTGCAGTGAGATGTCTTTGCAGCCTATGCTGCTTGTCTTGCTTTTATAATCGTTCCAGTTATCAAATGGAGACATTTTATAAGGCCCTGACTGATAGATCTCAGCTACTGAGGAACAAAAATTAGAAAGGATTTGAGGTATTGCAGTAAACTCTCAATTTTCAGACATTTTGGTGTTCTCCAAGGAAGTATTTGAAATGCAGCAAGATTTGAGCTGCCTTAACCTAGAATGCAAACCTGTAATTGTGGGTTTGCAAACAAAATGGAATGAGGCATTTCTCTGATTAGTTTTTGCTTTGCTGCAAGCAGATTTAGTTCGGTTCTGACCAGGACCACAGTTGTGCCTGAGGTTAATGGGAGTAACCCCCGGGTGTGGAGGGAGGGAAGAAGGGATTGGAGGGGCAGGGATTTTATGGCACTGAGCATTAGCACACTTTTGCAGCCTTTTTAAGCAGCTGTTCTTTAGGTAAATTAATACATGGGGTCTCTTTACTTCTCCCCAACTTTAACTACCATAAAAGAACTTAATGTAAAGCTGTTCACAGCTTATCTCACCCCATTGCTATGTGAAACTTCCAACATAAACGCGTTTGTACACTGCAGCCATAACACACTAATCTTCTGAACTTCCTGACCCATAAAACTGTGATTATTGCTACATGTAAAATTCATCTGGAAGTATCCCTCTGTATTTAGCGTTATGAGTATTATGTTGCAAAATCCCTCCTTTGCCGTGGAAGGACTGCCAGGGAAGGGAAGAACGATGGGGCTTTAGATGGGTGTGAGTGTAGAGCTGTACCTTAATCTTGTGGGTTTGGCTTTATTTGGAGCTGGGGAGCTGGTGATTCAATAGATGCAGTGTCCTGATTTTTTTACCCCCCTAGATTACAATTTCAGATTTGATTTTTTTGTTTGTTTGGTTGGGTTTTTTTTTTGTTTGTTTTTTTTTTTTTTTTTTGTTAGAATTTTTCTGGCTACTCTTACTTGCCGTTAGCAGTGGGTCAGTCACTAATTTCCTATACAAGTGCATGCACAGAAAATTGAGAAACATCACTTGTGAGAGGTATTTGGGGGAAGGGTGTTAGGGATGAAAAGAAAGCTTTACTGTTGCAGTTGTGATTCTCTTAAGTACCTGTCATATCTGAGAGTTATCTCTGCTCACTATTCAGCAGTTAAAATAAGGAATAAGAAGCACTTTGCAGGATTCTTTGATAAAGGATAGCAGTTAAAATGCACCAGAGGCAAAAAAGGAGTAATAACAGTCCATGAGGATCTTTTCCCTCTTTCTTTATGGATAATACATAGCTTTCTTTTAAATAAGCCATGTGATTCTTGTCTGATCTTCAGCAAAGATAGTGACATCAGCAGCTTTGGATTTGTACATGTGCACATCACAAAGGGGGTGGGTTGGCTGCACTCTATGGTGCAGATGAATCAAAAAACACAAGAGTCATGTGTCTACCTTTTTTTCATCAGCAGACTAACATAATATAGGTAATCATCCAGCTGAAAAAAAAATCTAAAAATTTTTGAAATTAAGTGAACAGGCCTTTTTAATTTTGAACCACAAACGTTTGAGTTAAATGATGCTTTTCCCTAGCCACTTTTATTATTAGTATTGTTCTAAATTGCAAGTTGTCACATCCACCGGCCTCTAAATTACCCGTCCTCTGTGTTGCCATAGTTACACAGTAGCCACTAAAGTACAGACTCCAGCGGAGAAAGGCAAGCTCAGACTGCGACTCATTTATTTGAAGGTTTTGGCAGCAGAATATCTCCACAGAGTCTTTGTTTTATAACCTTTGAATTCTTGCATTTTAACTCTTTCAACCGACCTTACGGTGCTGTGCTTAAAGGTGTGTTTTATTTAAGACAAGGATACTCAAGCTGAGTTAATAAATGTATAATGGTATAGTTGACTTCTCACTAGTCTTTCCTACTCTTTTGGTTTTGGGCTGAATGATCCATAATTTTCTTGAGGTGAGGCTAAGATAGCAGCATCGTGTCCTCTCCATTATCTCCATCCTAAAGGCTTCCCATCTCCTTTGCAGAACAGGATCCCATGCTGGTGATCTTACTGGCAACAGAAATTTACCCTGGCACTACTCAGCTGGTGTGATTTCCCATATTAGAAAAAAAAAAAAAAAAAATCCCACATGTTCATCAGAATGCAGAGATCTTGGTAGAATCCTGTCAGAAATATTTATATTAGACTAAAATAAGAGTTTTGTATGTTAACCACCAGATTTTTTTAATCAACCTAATACTTCTCAATAGTCACCTGTGTTCTATTTGGAATAAGGGAAATTAACAAGTCCCCCTTACTCTACAGTGCTAAATAAAGGAGTCAGATTAATATTACATATCTTGTCTCACTTTCTTAAGTTCTTTGCTGAAGATACCAGTGGATAAATTGGTATTTTCTTTACCATTCCTACTGAAAATGGTTTTCTATACCAGCAAGCCCCCCCTCCAAAAAAAAAAATTAATTTTTTTTTTTATCAATATTCCAAATATTTTGTATTAAAAAATTTTAGGTACATCTCTTGCTACATTCACATAAAACAATACTTGCTTCAGCAGTCACATTGTTGAACCCCTCTACAGAAGCAGAGTGGGGAAAATGCTTTTCAAGGTTGCAGTCTTTAGCTGAGATCAAACAGTGCCATTTAGTCCAGGGCTGCTGACATGAGCTTTTATTTGGTGGGATACAGTACCTGATCTGGAGGCACCAGTCTGCTTACTGCCTCAGCTTACAGCTTTCACAGATGACCCAGTCCCAGCACAAAGTCTTGACCTCTCGCTTTTTCAGCACTTCAGAGGTTAATTTTGTTGAGGTATCAGATTTCTTTCCAGGGGAAGTTTCTGATGATCACCTTCTAGCTGGGTTTTACTTTCCAGTGTCTCTCAGAGCTGCTGTGTGTGGAGGGCTCTGTTGGAAAACAACCTTGCTCCAACTTTTTTTCCAAATCTCTTCCTAGATAGTCAAGTTACAGGCTGGTTTATTTAAGGTAGGGGGGGCTATTGGATGGTAGCCTAATGAAGGTATCAACCTGCAAAATAAATCTGAGCCCCTTTCCTGGAATTCTTCATGGGCAACAAGGTGGAGAAGTGCTTTGGCTGGGGAATATTGCAAGGTAAGAGATTTTCTGCCTTTTAAAAGCACGGGAGTGTGTTGTGTTACACCTTTGAGTGAGGAGGTTTAGCTTTGCAGGTACTGGAGCCGGTGGAAACACATCAGATGATGGCTAAATCTGATCAGCTTTCTCCCTGCACTGTTTCTTTTCAATTGCTGTGTGCTGCATGAAATCAATACATTTTTAATAGATTGCAAATATTTGAATAACATGACAGAAAATTTCCTATGTGAGAACTGACAGCTACTGCTGTGTTTGCTTTTTCTGGCTTTATTTTGTGATTCTGTGGGGTTTATTGATACTCAAAGGTTGCAATCTCTCCAGCTATCTTTCCACTAGTGTTGCAGGCTTTTAGCCTCGGAAAAACTATGGGGCTTTGTTATATTTTAGCACTGTAAGTCTGTTTTCTGTGTAAAGGAGGAACCTCTGTGGGAATGAGCTCACCCTGCAGGGGAAACAAAGGCGTGTGTGAGTCTGTTTCAGGCCAGATCCCAGCCCAGAGTGCACTTGCTTTTTAGTACAGAATATCCAGTTCTTATTCTCACTCCTGTGCAAATTTCTGGTGGCTTCCTGCTTTGTCTGAGTAGGGTTGTAAGATCCTCTTCCTTTTTGTAGTTCCTTCCAAATATGCCTGATTTTAAAGGCTCACATGAACCAGCAGCTATTGATTGCATTGGTTATCTAGAATGTTGCAGTTCTGCTAGGACAAAAAACTACTTTCAGGGTTGGTAGTAACTGACATCTTCCACGCAGCAAAGAATAAATTGTTTTAGTTTTTAATGTGTTCTGTTTGTTCTGTAAATCACTGGTGTGATAACAACTGTTGTTTTTCAGTGGTTTGGCTTCCTGAGGGATAGTGCTGTGCCCTGCGATCAAATTAACACTTTTTTTATTGCCAAGTTCAACTTTTATTTTAAGGCATATTTCAGCAGGCTGACATGCATTCAGAAAGACAATTTCTGTTGTTTTTCTCCTTTTTTTTTCTGATGGGAGAACCATGTGCATTGTCTTTTTATCTCCATGTGCTCAGCTGCAGCTGATGCTGCTGTGAGACAGGAGCAGTTCTCATGTGTGAAATCAGTTTTCTGTGCACAGGTTTTGGCCTTGATCAATTTATGTAGAAGCTTTGCAGTGTCTTCTGAGTAGGGAAAAGCATAATAGTGCCTGGGAATTGCTCTGAGTCTTCATGCATATATGTCTTGTCTTCAGTTTGTGCCTCTGTGTTTCTTGCTGGGGGTTACATTCTGCAGACCTGAAGGATTTGCACTGGTGTTAGAGGTGGAGTTACAGTGTTAGGGTGGATTAAAAGAAGATGGGAAGCAAAGGAGCCATATTCTACCTGCCAGCTGCAGCTTTTGGCTCTGGGGTGTTCAGGATCCACCTCTTCCTGGGTGAGGATGTCCAGTGGTCCCAGTTGGCGACTCGTTCTGTGGCAGAGGGTGGCTGAGTGACCCTGATCCGGAGGCAGATGGCCACGGGGCTGGTGGGTCCAGCCCCTTGAGTCTTTCAAAAGCACACTCAGCAGCAGGGAACTGAAATGCATCTGGCATAGTTTGGTTTCCATACTGCTCTTCGTTCCTTTCCTTCCATGTTTTTGTTACATCAGTCCTGTAAGAATTTACTAATCTATTCTTTTTCTTCTCGGTGTTTAATTATTATGGTTTTTTCTCAGTATTATTATGGTTTTTTTCTCGTTTTATTATGTTTTGGAGCCTCTGGTGAAGCAGCTGCTAGGTACCAGCTGCTGAGCTCTCACCAGCTCAGCCCAGTGCTAGAGGAGCTTGAGGTAGGTGACAGGAACTCTGTCACTGTGTTTGGTGAATGCTGCCCCCTTCTTTAAGTCTTAAATTGTGTCTTTGTATGAGGAGGTGATGTGATCCAGAGTATCTGCTTTTGAGGGAGAGGTAAGTAAGTAGTAAGAAAGAAGTGCTGGTAAGTAAGGCAGGGTAAGAAACCCACACAATCAAGTTTGGTTTTCACAGTTCTCTATCCCCTGGGCCGGCCACCTTCTCTGCCTGCCTGGAGACAGGAGGTGTTTGGGCTGGGACCTCGCTGAGAGGGAGCTGGAGGCGTATTGCAGTGGTGACCTACCCCCATCGCCACTCCCCCATTCCCTCACCCTCACAGGGCCTCCTCCCCATTCCCTCACCCCCATCCCAGGGGCCCTCCCCTCCCCATTCCCTCACACCCCAGTCCCAGGGGCCTCCTCCCCATTCCCTCACCCCTCATCCCAGGGGCCTCCTCCCCATTCCCTCACCCCTCATCCCAGGGGCCTCCTCCCCATTCCCTCACCCCTCATCCCAGGGGCCTCCTCCCCATTCCCTCACCCCTCATCCCAGGGGCCTCCTCCCCATTCCCTCACCCCCAGTCCCAGGGGCCTCCTCCCCATTCCCTCACCCCCAGTCCCAGGGGCTCCCCCTCCCTCCCCTCCCACATCCTCCCATCCCTCACCCCCAGTCCCAGGGGCCTCCACTCCCAGCAGGCATCCCCACCCCCAGTCCCAGGGGCCTCCTCCCCATTCCCTCACCCCTCATCCCAGGGGCCTCCTCCCCATTCCCTCACCCCCAGTCCCAGGGGCCTCCTCCCCATTCCTCACCCCAGTCCCAGGGGCCTCCTCCCCATTCCCTCACCCTCATCCCAGGGGCCTCCTCCCCATTCCCTCACCCCTCATCCCGGGGCCCTGCAGGCAGCTGGGTGTTCCAGCAGCCCATCCCCAGCGGCTGGGCTGGCCTCTGCCTTTGGTCAGCCCACTGCTGTCCCATGGACACTTTACAGGCATTTATTTTCTGGAGGATTTGTATGTAAACAGGATTTCTGACTTTTTTTTTTTCTCAGCATTTCTTACTGTCATGGAAACAAAGGCAGAACAAACAAAGCACGTTTTTTTAATGTGATGACTGAGCTTTAACACTGACCTTATGGTGATATGAAGACCCTGATGTTGTTTCCAGCTTTCTCTGGAGTCATCACAGTGACACAGACATGACCAGGGATGAGCATCACTCCCATGGCTTCCAAAGCAGGGAGGTGAGAGTGCAGCTGGCCAAGGGTGCTCTGTGCACCCAGTGTAGAGCTGGTCTGTAAACAGCTTTATAAACACAACAAGTCTTCAGACAGAATAGTAGATGGGGAAGTATGGTTTATAGGTTGTGAGTGGGAGAAAAAGGGCCTGGCAGCTGGTTGTAATACTGTACATTAAATTTTGCAGGCTTAGCTGGGAGTTCCTCCAGCACCTGGGTCACATGCAGTGCCTTGCTTTTCTCCCCTTCCCGGAGGCTGTGGAGGTACCAGAGGAACCCTGGTTGTGAACAATGGCCAAAAAAACAAGTTCTACCAGTCAGGCATTTTGCAACTGAATACAGTTGTGCTGGCTGCTGGCTGGTGACCCCAGACAGCCATGGGCTGAAGGGGTGCTGAGCAAAGCCTGCAGGTGGAGAAGGGGCCTTTAGAATTTCAGCTTCTGAGCAGGATCTGATGAGTTTCGGTGGAAAGTCAAATCACTCCATGAAAATTTTGGGTGTTCTAACTCCTTGAGATCAGGTGGATTTTTAGGAGGTCCTGTGTGTGTGTGTGCTCAGCTGTGTTCTAGTTTGTCAATGGCTTGGTCAAATTCCTGGTTAGTTTTTAAGGGACGAAATAAAATCCAGTGTTATTTTTATAAGGTTATTAGTACTGATATAAGAAGATTAAATGAAAAGAGCATGTACAGTTTTCTAGCTTCTCCAAATCTTTTCTTACCCAAATTTTTCAACACTGAATAATTTTGTACTGTGAGTTATTCCCTTTACAAATAGGTATTTTAAATGTAAATCCTGAAACCTTATCTTGGATGAATTCTAAACAGAGCTTGACAGAGAGCTGCAGTTCAGCTTGCTGGCAGTAACCCCAATAGTCACTAAACATGAAAACGTCTGAGTAGTTCACAGCACACTTCCAGCACTTTAACTCTGCACCAGAAAATGTCATTAAAAGGATTAGATTCTGCTCCAGAAAGAACAACTGGAAAGGCTCTGTATTCATTTTTCCTGGTTGGCTTTTCTTGGTTTGGCTTTACTAAGTGTTTCAAGGTAACAGTCCTGTCCCCTGGCTCCTCTTTTGGTAGGAAACGAAGTGGTTTATGTTAAAATACCTATAGTGAGATGTAAGAAGAGAGTAACTGGAGACTTGGGGGAGGTGGGTGATTAATAGCAGTGTAAAACACATTAATTAAATTAACTTCTCTTAAAGATGATTTCCATCCACTCTTTTGCAAATGGTTATGTTTCAGTTTCAGAATAGTTTGAAGGGAAAATTGTGCAAGGGTCTGTGTGTGCTTTCTGGATTTCTGTCCCAGTTCTCACTACTGTAGGAAATCCCTGAAGAAAACAGTGGAAACTGCGGTATTTACTGTCTCATCTTACAGCACATTTAATTTTTCCTTTTAAATCTTTGAAGATGCTGTGAAGTTGCAATCATTTTATACCTTGATGTTTTTTGTTGTTGCTGTTGGTGTTCACTTATCAACTCATAAATAGTTAAATTTTTAAACAGAAGAGGATAATTGCCATGTTTCCACTTGAAATGTTGTAGAGCCCCAAGGCCCTTTCTTGGACAAATGTATTTTTCAGCAGCTCATTGTAATTTTGGTTTTGAGTGAAAATCCAACAAAATTAAAATCCACACCCATCCATAGAGAACGGTGCATTTTCACCCCTCAACAATGACTTTATTTAGAAGGATTTTAATGACTCCTTTGCAAAGGGGGAAGATTTCTGCAGCGAGAGGGGCTGTCCTGAGGATCACAGAATGACTTTGCATGCTGTCCAGGTTGACAAATAAGAGCCAATTCTGTGGATGACGATTATGCAAGATGGAAAAGTGCTGATAGACTGTGGAAAAATACAAGTCTGAGCCTAACAGCTTTGCAAACCTGTTTGAAAAGGCAGCTTTGAGCAGCTGCTCTGGTGCTGCACTGGGGCGATGTGCAGGAGCAGTGTTGCACTGGGGTGAGCAGGGTAAGCTGGGGAGGCACAGGAAGGTGCTTGGGGTGCTTGCTTTCAGAGAGAGCAGGAGGCAGCATCGTGGGAGCTGTTAACTGAAGGCAGGGGTGGGTTTGAAGTGGGTGGTTGTAGAATTTTCATACCTAATACGCTTTTAAGATTTTAATTTTTTTTTTTTTTTTAATTTGCAATTTTCAGTAATCAAAGTAAAGTTTCAGGTGATTGATCAAATAAAGGAAGGAAAGCCCAAATATTTCAGCTTCAGGTTATGGTTGAGTAGACTTCTGCTGACATCAGAAATTATTAATTGCTCCAGCTAAATTACAGAGATGCTATCTTGGCTCTGGGAGCCAAGAACACCGTAGTTAGGGCTGTTGGGTGCCCCATTCTGCTTCCTCACTTTTGACTTTAACCATCCAGGCACTGGATCAAGGTAAAAATGAACTAATTTATGTGGAGGGCTTGGGGTGGTTTCAAGAACAGTGTGAAACAAATGCCTCAGTTTGATGATGGGTCCTGTTCCCTGGAGGAGCCACAGCCTTAGCCAGAATTGTGGGCTCATTGCTGGGCTTTTTAGCTGTGTGTGTTGGGTGCTCTCAAAGTGGCTTGCATAGTCTACAGAGTTCAGTGAATGCTACCAGCCCTCCCTAGTCTATTTGAAAGGGCAGCATCAGTGATTTTTTGTGTAGGTTTAGAAAATAATTTTCAGTTTCTTAAGGTGTTTCCATGTTCTCTTACGTGTTGTTGTTTTTTCTAGCTAGAGACTGAGCACTCCCACCCTTCTACTGGAGTGATATTTATTAAATAAAGCTAAAGCTATCTGGGTTTAGACAAATATGTGGGTTTACACATCCTACCTTGTCAGAGCAGCTTGGGCACCAGTGTCACCAGCATGCCCACAAAGGCTGTGTTCCTTAGCTTGTGGCACCCAAAATCTAGCCAGATATCTATCTTCAGCCCTCAGAACAGCTAATCTTTTTTAATTTAGTAACAGATTAGGAAACTTGAAAATACAGAGTTGAAGTAGTTCATATTTTCTACCAGAACATAAACTACCCAAAGCCCAGGATACACACAGGGGAAGCCACAACCAGCAATGTATTCAGGTGCATGTTTCTCCCTTTGTCCTCAGGCACATGTCCCAGTTCAGAAGGGCACTCAAATATTTTCATAATGCCTTAGATTGCCCAACTGAAGCCAACAGGACTGGCTGATGCCAGAAAAACTACTTATGATTAACATTAAACACATTCTTTAGATGCTGGTGAACTGGGGCCTATGGTAGTTTGAGTTGAGTGCTTGAAAATGAAATGTTTCAGTTTCTGTACATTTAAGATGGGACTATTAAAGGAAACTATTAAATACAGAAGGCACTGATGATATTATTACTGTTACGATTGTAATTTTATTATAGATTCAGAAATAGAAAATAAGTTTGTTGCTACACAAAACTTTGGAAAACAAGAGGCATATTTTTATTCAGTAATTTTATTAACTGTTTTGTAACCTTATTTGTAGACTTACCTAGGAGTTGTAATTGGTTTATGCAATAGGTTTGGAAAGAGAAATAAATCAGTTATAGGACCCATTTTCAAAACTGAAATTTAGAAGTAATATGGCTTTCAATATTTTGCCTTCTGATATTTAATTCCTACTCTACATAAAAAAAGTCTTTCAAAGGAGTCTTTCAATCCTTTTCCAGATTTTCAATCCCCCCTAACATTTCTTGGCATGGGCAGCACATCATTCCTTCAGTTATACTGGAAAAGATTTTTCAAAACAGCAATAAAACTGATGTGTCAGATCTGCCTGTCTGGGTTTCTCAGATTCAGTAGGTCTCACACTGTGAGTTTTATTTTAACATGGATTTCTATTTTGTGTTGCAGTGGATTCCTTTTTATCCAGGTGAAGGCAAATCTGGGAAAAATTCATCTCCTCCCTTTGAATTGTAGCATCCCCAACATTGTAGACTGCAGCATTGCCTTCCAGTCATGAGAACTGGGGTGTCTGCAGGTTTATCAAATAGCATTGGGAAAATCTTCTTGGATATCCTGCAGCTGGGACACTCCTGAAAGTCAGTCAGAGCTGGCAGGAGCAAATTCTTGTGAGCTGGAGAAAACCAGATGAAGGGTGACTCAGAGAGAGCCTGTGGCAGGGCCAGCACTGTGTCCTGGTGTGTCCCTGTCCCCCATCCCTGTTCCAGCAGAGCAGTGTGGCTGAGCAGCCCAAATTTCCTTTCCTGGCTTGCTGGAGCTGTTGATCTGAGCTTCCCATCTGGCCTGTCTGCAGGGATATGGGAGAGGGCTGACTGTGCTGACACATGGATGGGGACCTTCCCTGGGAGCAGAGCAGTGAGCCAGCAGCAGCTGCCAGCAATAACCCGTCCTGTGACACGCAGGGGAGGGTGTCCCCATGGCCACACTTCATTTGTACTTCAGCAAATTGTGCTGCTCTTCAGGCTGTGCTCAGTTCCCTGAAAGGCCATGTACAGATGTGGGTGAGCATGGTACTCCCAAGTAAGAAAAAGCAATTAAAGTCATTAAAGCAGCATTAAAAGTCGTGCAGGAAGGTGTTTTGTAGTGCTAAGTAGAAAAAAATGAGGTGCTTTCCATTTCAAAGCTGACAAAGTTTATGTAGAAAGGCTATAGTAAATCAGTGGTGAAGCTATGAATAAAGTTCAAGCAAACAGAGATACATTGCCTTTCTTTACACAGTTCTCTTAACACAGGTTAAGACAGTTCAGGTTTAAATGCATATATTAACTGCTCAGTGTATTGGTTTGTGAATATAGCTGTCACTCCCCTGCCAGAAACCTCACTGCAATCTCTTTGTTACAAGTTTGTAAAGCAAACAGAAGTGCAACAGGGAGGAGAGTCTGGAGCTCACAAAATCTGAACCTGAGATTATAAATAGCTAGAGAGCTGCCAGGTGATGAGCTCTTAACCTTTTGCAAATGACCTATGAGATATATATATATATATATATATATATATATTTATTTATTTATTTTCATTTCCAGCAGTAGCTATCCAGTGGACTGAAATGTCTTCACAGAGCTCCTTCCAGGGCAGTAATTCAGTCCCAGCTTCATTGTTCTTGGAGATGGAGCACTTTTAAGCCAGTTTATAAATCTCTTCCTTGAGCAGCTTACTTTTACAGGCATTTTATGAGCTGGAGCATCTGGCTCCATTTTTAGATAATTTTGATTCTTTCTGTTCTAATACCCAAATCGCTGCACTTCTTTGGTTTTTTTGGTTGGTTGGTTGGTTGGTTGGTTGGTTGTTTTTTTTGTGCTTTGTTTGTCCTAAACTTCCAATGATAAATTTCTCATTTATTGGAAAATGTTGAAGCTATCACATGCTGGGAAAAGGTAGTCCTGAATAGTTGCTCTTATTGAAAAGGCTGGTGCAGCTCAGGAGGGTTATTTGCCATCTGAAGGACTGAACTTTTAATTGCTAGTTTTTTTGAGGCTGGTGATGCTGTTGCTGGTAAATCCAGGTTGTTGCTGAGATCTCTGGAGCACCCAGGTAGAAAAGGTTACTTCAGGATGGATTTTTTTTCTTTGCATTTAAGTTCCATCTCTGTGTTACAGCTTAGCAAGTCAGTGCTATGCCTGCTTGGAGATCACAGAATCATAGAATGGATTGAGGTGGAAGAGACCTGAAAGATCATTTTGTTCCATCCATGGCAGGGACACCTTCCACTATCCCAGGTTGCTCAGAACTCCATCCAACCTGGCCTGGGACACTTCCAGGGATCCAGGGGCAGCCACAGCTTCTCTGGGCAACCTGTGCCAGGGCCTCAGCACTCTCACAGGAAAAAAATCTCTGCTAATATCCCTTCATGCCACTACTTTGCCCTGCTCTGGGACTGCACACGTTTCAGCTGAGTCAGGAAGAGCTGTGTCACTGGTGCCCTTGGCTTGGTGATGGCATACACTGACCTTTCTGGCAACCACAGGTGGGCTAAGGGTTGTAGAAAAAATACTCTTTTGAATGATGTCTTGTCTTTTGACCCTTGTTTTCTGCCTCTGTTACGCTTTGTCCCCAGCTGGGATGACAGCAGCTCTGTCAGCAGTGGGATCAGTGACACCATAGATAACCTCAGCACTGATGACATTAACACCAGCTCCTCTATCAGCTCCTATGCCAACACCCCTGCCTCCTCCCGCAAGAACTTAGATGCACAGGTAAGAGCCTTGGTTTATTCAAGTAACACTGATATTTATTATTTTCTCTGTGCAGGAGGTGTGATTGTTTCAGGTTGGCTGAACTTGAGCACACAGCCAGCCTTCAGTATAGGCTTCATTATCAATAGTAACCACCTTGTCATCCTTAGCATTTACAAATATTTCCTCTGTGGGTGGACCCCGCAGCATCTCTGCCATGGTGCTGTCTCAACAATTGGGTCTTGCCTTCCTAGAGGCACTGCTGCACAGAAAACAGATGTAAATGGGATTTTATGTAGGTATTTTTTAGGTCTAGAAAAGGTACTACCTTTTTCTCTTAATAGAATACAATAAAGTCAACATGAATGTTCAAAGGTTGTTTACAGTTTTATCAGAAATGTAAGCATGATATGCAAATTAAATGTATTTTATTAAATTTCCAGAGCTGTGTCTTATGGAAGGCTTTCTGTATTTGGCAGCATTTCATAGGAGGATAAACTTTGCCTCCATCAGGAGGATATATGTACATTTTGTGCTCAGACAGATCCAAAGAGGGTGGAACAAGTGAAGAACATCTAACAGTTTTTCATTGATCAAATAAATTGTGTAACACAGAGATTTGCACTAATATAAACTGCTTTTTTTTTAACCAATTGCATAGTTTTTTGCTTGGGAAAGTGCAGGTCTGTGGAGTCCAGCTTTGTTTTTTGTACAGCCTGCTGGAGGGGTGTGTGCTGAAGCCACTGGGATGTGGTGACCTGGCAGTGCTGCAGGTAGAGGAGAGGGATGTCAGTACAACCTGCTCCTCTGTTTCTTCCCTCTTTTCATCCTCCCCAGTCCCTTTTCATCAGTGGCTCCTAAACCTGTTTTTGACATCAGTTTTGATGTAGACGTGTGGTTGCTGTGAAGTGTTGCTCTGTCTCCAGAGCTGTGGTGCAAGCACAGAGTAGCCTTTGTTCCCTTGCCATGCAGTGCATATTTGAGCCTACACCAAGGGTTTCCAGGTAGCCTCTGGTTGCCTATCAGCGACTGCACAGGCACTTGGAACTGCTAATACAGGTCCCTTACCAGCTGAGAGGAGTTAAGATCTATCCAGCAGGTTTGTCAGTACCTGACAGAGAGTAAGATGGGCGACTAGAAGTATTTTTTGACAATTGCTACTGTCTCAACCTTGTAATTGTAATTGGGGGGGAAAAAAGGGAAGACTTAGGGACGTGACTAAACATTAACCTAAGGAAAAAAATAGAAACTCGTATGACTTCTATCTTCTGATGGATCAGATTCTTGGAAACACCTCTGAGAGATCAAAATCTGTGTTGACAAACTCCTCTTCCTCCTCCACAACTATTACAGTATCCAAGAGGCTGCAGACAGACACCAGAAGAAAAGCAGCTGGAGCTTGTTCAGGCAGTAGAGTGTAGTTATTGGCAGAGGAAGCTGGGAGCCAAGAATGTACAAGTCGTGTTTGCAGTTTTTTGGTGTGCTGTGTGTCTCTGACCTGCTTCTCTCCTCAGTTTTCATGAATGACAATCTTTATTCCAGGTATTCTGTTATCTGGAAATTATTGCCCATAAAATAGTTCATTTTCAATGGAACAAACTACCTGAATCTTGTCAGCCAAGGGAATGGAAAGAGCTTGGAGTGCTGAAATGTGGAGCTTGCAAGGTTAATTTTTTGCTGCCAGTTGTAGACCTCAAAGCTCATGAATGCTGCAGAGACACCTTTTCTGTGTTTCCTGAAGGACTCTGTGATGGCCAGTGCCCAGGTTTGCCTTCCCTGGGGTGGTGAGCCACAAAGGACTAGCACACATTTGCAGGGGGATGTGGACTTTTCTTCTCAGGGTGTCCCTTGCTTTGGTTCTCCTAAACAGTAGGTGTTTTCGAGCTGCTGTGATTCTGTCACATCTCTTTTTAGAGGGCACAGAAGTTGGATTTCAGATAATTAAGGAGGGAGCTCGAAGCTAATACATGTGCAGCTGGGAGTCCAGGCAAATAATGCAGCAACATCAAAGGGAGAGAGCCTGAACATGTCAGTGTCTGCTGATAAAATCAGTAACTCAGGCAGAATCATCTCTGCAAAGAAAGGCATAGTTGCAGTAGGAAAAAGTCTCTGTTGAGAAGCTGATTTTCAGAGCTGATGAGTACCCCATACTCCAGAAGCTGTAGTTTCTCCATCTTTGAGAAACAAGGCTTATATATGATATTAACTCCATCTTCAGAGACCGTCATAGCTTAGCCTCTTTTGATAGCAATGCAGTGAAAATGTTTGCAAGTTGTTTCTGAACAAGCTCATGATGGGAACCAGAATTTGCCTTCCCTTGTCCTGCTGGGGTTATGCCAAGTTCCAAACCACTTAATGTCGTTATATGAATTTTGACACCTAGTATTTTCCTTTGTATTGCACAGAATTAGGTAGGTTACCTTTATCACAGTACTACATATAGTGTGCCTTTAAATTCACATCATAGGCATACTTTAAGGAGAAATTGAGACCTGGTGGGCATTCGAAAATAACTTATTTAACTGAAATAAGATGCGAGAAAGAGACCAAGTACTAAATTCAATCGTGTGATGGTAAAAAGATGGGAAGATAGAAAGGTTCCTTTAAATAGAAAACTGCAGCATCCCTAAGCAGTTGTATAAGATATCTTCTCAGCAAAGATGGGTTTGGTCTGTTCACAGCTTCAGATTTGCAAAACTTTATGAGTGAGTTGAGAAATCCTGGTGGTGTGCTTCCAGCTCAGGCTCTGCTCTCAGCTCGTGCTCGCCGTGTCTTGCCATGACCTCCAGCCAAGAGTATTTCCACTTTCACCCTTCCGGGCGGGTGGAGTTTTCAGCTGCAATCCCCAAGCCAGGTTTCACTGTGTTTTGGTTTTGATTCCTTAGTCATGTTTCTGTGCTGTTCTCAGTGTTTACCACTAAACAGAAACATCTCTGGCCAGAGGGCTTTAAGGGTGGAGGTGCAGCATTTCAAAGGCTGCAGGAAAACTTTGGCCGTGGGTGTAGTAATGGAATGAAATGGAGGAGAGCAAAGGTAGAGGACTTCTTGCAGTGCTTCTTCTCTCTGTGGAGACTGTACTAATATTACAGATTAGGGGAGGGGAAATAGAAGGTACAGGAATGTTTCCTAGTCAACTAAAACTAGAATAAGGCCTTTGCTAGCAAGTAAGTGTATGTATTTCTTGTTCTTGATCACTAACGGTGCATACACACAATTCCAGACAAGGAGCTTGGAACAAGATGCTGCAGTGACCACATGAGGAGTGGTGCCTTTGAGGTGGCTTTGTTGGTTAATTATTTGGTACTTTTTGCCTGTGTTCTCTTCCAGGATCTGTGAATGTAGGAGATGTTTGCATGAAACAGTGATTGTGGAGAGGCACAGGACCTAGGAACAGTCACACTGAATTAATTGCACGCCTACTGATGGTCAGAAATAGAAAGGCAACCCACCAGCCCCAAACCTGGCAGGCATAGGAAGAGAAGGGAGGGAGAAAGCAGAGATGCACTCAAACCTACTTGGTTGCTCTCTTTGAATGGGGAAGCAGAGAAACAGCATTTGCCTAGCACGAGGAAAGTACAAGAATATAGTATTATCTAAATCCATACTTCAAAATGCATGTTAGTCTAATGACTCAAGATGTGCATAAATAACCCAAGCCCCATTTCCCGACTGAAGAAAGACCGTTGTGATATGTGGTGTCAGCTTTCACACACTGATCGCTTAACTAGTTTTTCAGGCTTTAAAAAAAAAAGCAATTACAGTAAAAAGCAGAGGAAATTCAACCACAGTTCCCCTAAATTCTTTAATATTAATGGTGTGATCTGGTAGGAAAAGAATAATCATAAACTTAAAGCATTCTTTAGGAACATAAAAATAAAAGCTGAAAAGCGTGGTAAATAATCTTGCAGCTTCTCCTGTGCTGTGTTTTTCTGATGATCCAAAGGGAATAAAGACTGTGAGCTTTATAGTGCTTTGGGATATTTAAAATAATTTCCGTTTAAATAAATTATTCCCTTTGCCTACCGCACAGTTCTGAGCACATTCATCTTGAGCAGAGGCTGCAGGGCAGAAGAGGTGGCATCAACAGCTCACCAAAACCCATCAGCCTGTACTTGGGAGCTGCACAGTCAGGGGTTGAATTGTCAGTCTCTTTCATGGTGCTGTGGTGGTTGGAGAACACTTCAGATATGAATATTTTTTATCCTGATCAGAGTCAAATGTGTGGATATTTGTCATTTGTGCCTGATCACAAAATGGTTGGTTGTGGTGTTACCACATTCACCAAATATAACCAGCAGCATTTGACTGGAGTAGGATTCTGGAAGAGTAATCATTAGCAGTGGGAAATATTAATGTATGGGGAATGTTAAAATATACACATACATGCAGGGTATTATATTTAATTTAAGCATTTCTGAGATTTTGGCAAATGTTTGCTAATGAGAAATTTTTCTATTTAATATTGAGCTTAGCAAATTTCTCCATAAGAGACTGGTAGCACAAACAATCTGTGCAAAGAGTAGGGGAAAAAAACAGTCTGCAAGAGAAACTAAGGTAATTTATGTATCGAGTACTGTTAGAAAGTTTTTCTTCAGTCCTTGGGTGTCCTTCTTCTATGGTAGAATAGAATTAACAGCATTCCACATATTCGGATCTATTCCAAAACTGCCTCCTCATGCTCTGGAGATCAGACTGCCAGACAAGAGATAAGAAAGCAGCAGGAACAAAGAAAGGCTGGCTGTACAGGTTTGAAATGCTTTTTAGGCATTGCAGTAAAAGGGTTTGTCAGAAATTTGAGATGGAGGATTATAAATGTCATGGAGCTGAATATGTCCTTTATAAATCAAGTAGAGTTTTTTTTTTCCCCTTTATTTATTCCACGTAGCATGGCTGTTGTGTTTTTTGTATTTTCCTCACAAAGCATATTAAAAAATATTTGTCATTGCTGGGGTTAATTTCTTACTGTGACATTTCTTCATCAAAGGCATGTCGTGTTTGTTGGTACTCAGACATGACAGCTAAGCTCATTAATCAGGTTGATGGTTCTTACGTACCAAGCTTCTTAAAAGAAAGGCTTGCTCTGAAAGTTGTCTTGCAATTCCTTATCTGTCCTAGACTGATGCAGAAAAGCATTCCCAGGTGGAGCGGAATTCCTTGTGGTCCGGGGATGAAGTCAAGAAATCCGACGGGGGATCTGACAGCGGCATAAAAATGGAGCCGGGCTCCAAGTGGCGGCGGAACCCGTCTGATGTGTCAGACGAGTCTGATAAAAGCACTTCTGGTAGGAAGAACACTGTTATTTCCCAGACGGGCTCCTGGCGACGGGGCATGTCAGCTCAGGTTGGCATTACCACACCAAGGCCTAAACCTTCAACCACCACCCCAGGCACGTTAAAGACACCTGGAACAGGTGAGAAAAGGCGTAAGATGTAAACAAGCCAAAAAGAGTGTTCGGTGTGAAAACAGTTTAAATACTTTGCAGAGGCAGAACCTGAACTTCAGGTAATCCTGTCTTTATTTTTAGGTATTGCTTTAACCTAAGCAGCATCTTGTATGTCCACATTTCTATTTTTGTATGAAAATGTGTATTTCAGATTAGTACACCCTGCCAGTTGTTTTTGTGAAAACTCTGGTCTTAAGCCAAGCTATTTATTTGGCACAGTATTGCTGTGTGAAGAATAAATAATATAATTTTAGTTTTTGAAGTTGCTGTTAACCAAGAACATACAATATATATGGTTGAGAAGATTTTTTTTTCTCCCTTACTAAACAAGCATGTTCGTTTATACTAAACATGATTTCTGGCTTTTCTTGTAAGTGTATTAATGATTTTAGTGCTTGCAGATGTGTGAATGAAAATTGATTGAATTTGCATAATCAAGCAATATCATTTAATACCTCTCTTTTTATTAGGTCTTGTACACAATTGTATATGAAAAAGTTAAAAGTTAGATACTGTCTTGAACAATACAAATGCTTTAACCATGCCTTTTAGGGAAATTATGCTATCAGCCTAGCACTACTAGTGTGTAATGATAGAAATGCTCAATCTGTGGTAGATACAGAGGGAAACTTTTTTCTCTTATCTGTCGCTATTATGTAAGGCTGCTCTGCTTTTCATATTCTTGAGGGCAAAGGCACCACATACTTTCTTTGGCAAGTCTGCATGTGTAACTCACTAGAGTGGCATGTAAGTTCAGTGCAGACTAGATCATAACTTTGAACCGCACTCCAGTGGCTAACGCGCTTTTGCTTTTCATGCTGCTTTGAGTTTCATCATTTGCTTGATGTTTTCAAGTCATTAAATATTAGAATTCTTTTTCTATTTTTGTAGGGAAAACTGATGACGCCAAGGTATCAGAAAAGGGTAGACTATCTCCTAAAGCTGGACATGTTAAACGTTCCCCATCAGATGCAGGACGCAGCAGTGGTGATGAATCCAAAAAGCTTCCCACAAGTAACTCTAGGACAGCTGCTGCTAATGCTAATACATTTGGATTTAAGAAACAGAGCGGGTCAGCCGTAGGCATGACCATAATCACTGCCAGTGGGGCAACTCTCACCAGTAGATCGGCTACCTTGGGAAAGATCCCCAAGTCATCTGGACTCATGGGTAGGACCACTGGTCGGAAGACTAGTGTTGATGGCTCCCAGAACCAGGATGATGGCTACTTAGCACTTAGTGCACGAACTAATCTTCAGTACCGTAGCTTACCCCGGCCCAGTAAATCCAGTAGCAGAAGTGGAGCTGGGAATAGATCTAGCACGAGTAGCATAGACTCCAACATAAGCAGCAAGTCAGCTGGGTTGCCTGTCCCTAAAATCAGAGAGCCTGCCAAGGTAATCCTTGGAAGCTCTCTGCCAGGATTAGTCAATCAGACTGATAAAGAGAAAGGGATTTCGTCTGACAACGAAAGCGTGGCTTCATGTAATTCTGTTAAAGTGAACCCTGCATCACAGCCTGCTGCTAGCGGAGCTCAGAGTACCCACCAGCAAGGAGTCAAGTACCCCGATGTGGCCTCTCCCACTCTGCGCAGGTAGGCAACACATTCCTCGGTTGTGCAGTGGTGTTAGTGGGAGCTGAATGAGCAGGACTCTGCCAGCCAGGCCTGGCTGGCTCCGGGGCACTTGCTATTTAGTGTCCTACTTCAAGGTCTTTGTATTTACATTGAATTTCACATAAACAGGTTGGCCAGTGTTGTGGATACTCAGGACATCACGTGACAGCAGCAGATGTCTAACGTTTAGGGGAAAAACCAAACCTGTCTGGCAATTGCCATTTCAGTCTCCTTGTTGCAGAATTCTTACCTGAAGGCTTTTATCCATGCAGATATCCCAGGAATAAGGATTTTCTTACCTGAAGGTTACTGAAGAGTTCTTGCACAGATGTATATGTAATGAGCCTGGAAATATTCCAGGCACAGCTCAAATTGTGAACCAACAACTGGAGGGTTATCTCAGATTTTCATGATGACAGTGGCATTATATTGCCATGTTTAGATTCACCCAAAGCAAACTATTATAAGTTGTGTGGATTAGCCCAGTATGTTGCAAGACTCGACATTTTAGCCTGTGTAGAAGAACCCTAAATAAAGTTACGGTCTAAGCTGGGTTAAATTTTCTTATTTTAATTTGGAAAAAAATCCTATTTGTCTTCTATTTCTCCAGGAGTACCCCACACACTAACATTAACAAGTAGTTGTTGAGGAGCTAATTTGTTGATGCAGTGTATATCAAAGCCTTGATATTGGTGAAAAGTTCTGTTAATATTATTTTTCAACTGAATTTGAGTAACTTGTCTGTTTCAAGTTGCAGTGTTTTGCATTTCATTTTGTCGTGGTGCCCATAATGCCCATACAGTTATGCTCCATCATCCTGCTTCCAGTGATGTGAGAAAGCCACATTCCATCTGAAGCACCAGTGCAAGCATAATGGCTGTGATGGCAGCTTAGGCTGACGCTGTAAACTGTTTTTAGATGGTGGTTTTATTTGAAGAGTCTTTGTGAGGGTAATTGAAGGTACTTTATTTTGTACCTGGTTAACAATAGATAAGCCATGTACTTTAGAACATGTGATTTTCATCTATGGCTACTTAAAAACACCAGTAGGCCTTTCACTGGTGTAGGATGCACAATGAGAAATGCAGATTTTCAGTGATTTCACTGAGCCTCAGGCACTTTGGTAGGTATGTGATTGGGAATTTTTTTATTTCAGAAGAGCTACATTGCTGGCCATGTAATTGAAATGCTACATTAGAAATACATGAAACTTCAAAGAGCAGACACTGAGGCTCAGTTTAGCTATTCCCTCATTTGATTTACAATTTCACACTTGAATTTTCACCAGCCTGTCAAAGTTGTCATGTGTTGAAATGAGGCAGAGTTGAATTGGGTCTCGTCCACTTATTACTGATTTCTAGGATGACAGTAAAGAAGATTTTGAGCTTAATTTTCATAGTCAGTTGAGTTGCAGACATTGTTTCTTGCATATTTTTTCTTGGCCCTGTAATTTTGTTGGTGTAAGGTGGTGAATTAGAATCCATACCTTTGTAATGATACAGACTTACCTATAAGTTTGTGAATATACGTAACTTCCATGTTGTCATAAACATGGAGTAGCTTAAAAACAGCTTGTAAAACTGTTGTGTGGGTGTGTTTGGGTCTTTTTAAGCTCTGGGATCCTTTCTGTGAGAGTGGTTTCCCCAGTGCTGCTGAAAAGGTTGTATGCTCTGGCACTGGAATACCTTAGGGAATACCCTAGGGGTATATACTATATACCTAAGCTGGTAGAGCTGCTGAAGGCCATGGAATCATGGACTGGTTTGGGTTGGAAGGGACCTTGAAGATCATCTCATTCTGACTCTCCTGCCAAGGACAGAGACACCTTCCACTATCCCAGCTTGTTCAAAACACCACCCAGCTTGACCTTGAACACTTTCCAGGCGTGGGGCAGCCACAGCTTTTCTGGGCAATCTGTGCTGGGGCCCACCACACTCACAGGGAAGAATTTCTTCCTTGTGTCTGACCTAAGCCTGCCCTCTCAGTTGCAAGTGTTGTCCAGGTGCCTTGTGGCCAGTAGCTGCCCAGCTCAGCTGTGTTCCAGGCACTGGAGCTGCAGGAGGCACCAGTGCAGTTTGGACACTGCTGCTGGGCAGCACTGGGCTTGCTCCAGGTGTGCTGCAGGTGCCCAGCTCCAATTGCAGCCCATGGTTTTGGGAAGTGATGGACAAAGTGACTTAGTGTCCATGTGTCCAACCATCTGGGCACGCTCCAAAGCAGAGAATGTCCTGCCTGGTGCATGTCCATCCCAAAGTCAATAGGAGCACTGCCATGGAAGTGCTGTAGTCCTCTCTCCTGAAAGGTTTCAGCCACAGCACTCCACAGTGAATGATGAAAAAGCAAATCCATACAGATATGTGTGAGGAAAGCTAAGGTTCCAAAGGCAGTTACAGGAACTAAGTGGCAGAAAAAAAAGCAATGCTTTGGGGTGGATGTTTGAAGCTGGATTGGATGATATGCTTCCTTCCTAATTTCGAAGATGGGTTTTGGATTGATTGATAATTTAGTCTGAAGCATGTTTACTACTAAGGCACTTGGGCATTTCTGAGAAGTTCCCCATTGACTGTTATGAGGGAACTGGGGTCTTTGCCTCTTTGGCAGTGCAGCTGCATCACAGGCAGCAGTGGTGCTGCAGTCAGCCTCCTCCATCCCCTCCCTCCCCAGGTTCTGCAACTCAGTTTTTTACCAGCCAGTTGAAGGTGCCAAAAAGGAGGTAACATCACATTCTCCACTAAAAGACACAGTTTCCAGCCAGCTTGGCTCATGGAATGAAACAAGCCTACATTTGGTAGGTACATTGTTGCATCCCAGCAAAAGCTGCTTCAGTGCCGAGCATTTGGTGATTTGGTGAATTTACCTGGTCAGTAAGCTTTCAGTCTCTGGTATTCCATACATCAGATTGTTTCTCTGGTGTCCTTTTTCCTTAAGGAACAGAAGATGCTATGGTTGTATCTTGGTTCTGTGAGGCTGTATTTTAGCTTTGTGGAAGTATTGGTTGATGATTCAAAGATGACACACCTGAGATAGATTTGAAGCTGTTGTAATTGCCTCTGTATTGAAAGGGACAGTGAACACAAGGAGATTATAAATGTATAGTTGCATATGTACAATCTAGGTTCATGTACTCAATACCGGTTTTCTGAAGCTAAGATGATATATATGGTCTAGATATAAGATATCCTTTTGTTTACTATTCCATTTTATGTATTTTTCATGGTGTCTTCTTTTTTACAGACTTTTTGGTGGCAAGCCTAGTAAACAAGTTCCCATCACAACAGCTGAAAATATGAAAAACTCAGTAGTCATCTCCAACCCTCACGCGACCATGAGCCAGCAGGGTAACCTTGACTCCCCATCTGGCAGTGGTGTGCTGAGCAGTGGGGGCAGCAGTCCCCTCTATGGTAAAAACACAGATCTCAACCAGTCTCCACTGGCTTCCAGCCCCAGTTCTGCACACTCAGCTCCTTCCAACAGTTTGACCTGGGTACCAACGCCAGTAGCTCTTCTGCAGTTAGCAAGGATGGCATGGGATACCAGTCTGTCAGCAGCCTCCACACCAGCTGTGAGTCCATAGACATCTCCCTGAGCAGTGGAGGGGGGCTGAGCCATAACTCCTCCAGTGGCTTGATTCCAACCTCCAAGGATGATTCTCTGACCCCCTTCGTCCGAACCAACAGTGTTAAGACTACATTGTCTGAAAGGTGAGTGGGGTTTTCTCTTGTTTCCATGTTTGCACCTCAAGTGGGAGTGAAGCCCTGGCAGCAGTAGCCAACGCTGCAGGTCCAGATCAAGTAATTCCTCTTACCAGATAATGCAGATAAGTCTAGAAAACATACAGATAAGTTATTCCAGGAAAGGAGCAGGAGAATGGGTTCAGGTGAGGTTTTTTAATTTGCTGTCACAGCCAATGTGACAACTGCTTTTTTTTTGCTACCAGGTGGTACCTAATAGTTGAATTTTGCATTGTAGGTTATCCTTCCAAAGATCTGCTGTTAATTGAGCTGATAGTGATATTTTAAAAATCTCTCCAATTTCGATTTGAAAAGCCAACCGTTTCCTGTTAAACTTTTTGATTATGGAATTTGATGACTTTCAAACTGGAGGTGATGCTGAAAAGACAAGTGCCCATCTTCAAGGGCCCATCTGCCCTTCTCATCCTCTCCCTGATGCCTTATCCCATCTCCAATTGCTCCCTACAATATTTCAGTACAAGCACTCATGTGAATGTTTAGTGAATCCAGTTGTAAGCTGGATCCAAGTGAAAAACAATCAGCTGAATTGTATTTCAGCGTGATCAGTTCCCCAGCTATGTGTACTATCAGATTCACTGGTACCTGTGTGGACCTGGGAGGAGGCTGAGCAGGGAGGAGGGAGCAGGGCTTTTCCAACATCAGTGCTGGGTTGGTGTCACACTGAGCTGACACTGAACTTGGCAGTGGTCTCTGAGGGACCCCTTGTAGATGGCAGTAGAACCCTTCCAAACTGTAGAAATCAGCTGTGTCCTCATATGTAGTAGTGAATTCAGGTAGCAAGATTTTTTTGTAGCTGTGTCTCAATGGAGAAAATTGCACCTGAATGTAATGTTCTGACAGTTTGGGGTTCTGTTTGTGTTTTATTATAACTCCTTTTTGTTCTCTCATCTTTTCATTCTAATACTCCTTCTCTTGTTTTCTGTCTTGTTGGACTGCTCTTTCTAGCCCTCTTTCTTCCCCTGCTGCTAGCCCCAAATTCTGCCGAAATACTTTGCCCAGGAGACAGGACAGGTAATGCTGTCTCAGGACAGGAGTACGCTCAAGGCTGTAGGTTTTGTTGCCCATCTCAGTGAAGCAAATTGTTTTGTGCCAAACTGTGCTCAGTCAAGTGCTCTGCTGTGTTCATCATCCAGGTGTGAACTGACACAAAGACATGCCAGTGAGAGTCCCTGCAAACACCCATCTACCCACCCAAATCAATCTGGAGAGGGGCATACAGCACAGTTGGCATGGTTTTGGTGTTGCTCTTGTTTCTGGGAATGTCCTTTGGTTTGGGGGGAGTATTTTTAACCCACCCTTCATGTCTTTGCCAAAGGTAATTTGAAAATCATGCCCTTTTTTTTTTTTTTCCCCACAAATCTAAACTCTCACTAGCATTTCAGCATTCCTCTGGCATGCTGCTTTTCCCACTGCCTTTCTGGCTTGTCCTTTTTGTCGTGAAGTCCCTGTGTCATTCAGTGTTGTCAGTCTCTTACTGCAGCTTGGCTCATGAGTGTTTTCCAAGTACTTAGGTACATTCATCCTTGTACAAATTAATGCTAAAATTAGGAAAAGATGACACAAATCTAAACATTCCAGCTCACTTTTGCTCACTGATGTAATTTTAATCAGTCCCATACTGCAACTTAGCTATAGGGGTTGTCATTTAATTAATTTACTTAAGCATAGGAATATTTTCTTTAAAAACTAATTAACAGGCTGTGCTCATCAGTTGTAAAAACATAAACTGAAATAGTTTTTTATCGGTCCATTTTACTTTGTTAATGGAACTTAGGCTAAGATTTGGAAATTTAAGCAGTCTGGGCTCAATACCTCTGTGCAGTAGCTAGGTGCATTCCCTAAATGGTGTCTGCTGAAAGAAATGATGGGAAGGTGGTTTGGACTTGAAGATTCCCATCAGGTTTTACCAACAGCCTGCTGAAAAGTATATTTTTAAACACCCATTTGATGTTTCAAGAGCCATTTTTGTTCATTGTGGGTAGGAGAAACAGTGAAATGAGCTTGTGAACAGATGTGGTTCATTGGCATGGTACCAGCTGCATGTTTGTGCAAACCCCACCTGGGTGAGGAGGTCTGTGCATGTTTCTGTAGGGAGGCCCCAACACCTTTTCCTCTGAAAAGGTGATGCAGATGTGTGTACGTCTGTCCTGAGCTTATTCCTTCCCTTTTGTTCTTCTCTGAAGTTCTTTTCTTTTAACTTTTCTGCAGCGACCCACATCTTGATAGGAACACTTTGCCTAAGAAGGGACTCAGGTATTGGTGTTTCCACATGGTTTAACCTCTTCTGTGGTGGCTTTGGAGTTTGCTTTGTGTTTCTGTTGTGGCTGGTGGTGATGGTCGCAGTTTGCAAGAGGTGGCAACAATACTCTTCCTTTTTCTTTTTTCTTTCTTGCTTTCTTTCTTGCTTTCTTTCAATCCTCAAAGAAGGCCATTGACAACTGTGCTTTTTTTCATCCAGTGGCCTCTCTGCTTGAGCAAGAACTGTGGCTTTTGCTGGCTTAGTTGCTGGAAAATATCTTGAAACATCCCTGGGCTTATTTAAAAACAGTAATGTTGCTGTTGCTGTGGCTGTTACATGGAATGACCTGAGATTGTTTTTTAACCCTGGGAACCTTGGTGTTATATAAATAGAAAAGATTTACCAGATCATGCCAAACCTTTCAGGACTAAATTGGACATATTAATTTTTTTTTAAAAAAATTGTATCAGAATACCTAAATCTATGGCACTCTACTCTCATGGAAAATAACAAAAAAAAATCATCAAATAAACTTCCAAAGCAGTTGTCTTCTCACATATTTTGTGCATCTGTAAGGTAGTGATTTTTATAGCATACTTCTTTTTCCATTGTTACAAGCAATTCTAGCCAGAATGACTATTAACTATGTTAATTAAATGCTTTACATGTTAGAGAATTCACAGAAGGTATCTTTGACAATTTAGGATATTGCAGCTTCTGAATTACTTAATGCATATTCTGGGGTCACTGCTTTGGAACTGGAGCTGTGATTTTTTTTATGTGCTATGCATCTTGTTCTTCACAGCAGCCTTATCCCATGAAGCTAAGTACTGAAAGCCTTTCTTAAAATGGCAATTTATTTTAATGTTTCTCTGGTCCTCAAGGGTGTCTCTAATATATACTCTCTTCTAAGACCAAAACATTTGAGTGCTGAAGAGGTAGGTATTAATGCTGAAAATAAAAATAAATCTGTAGCGTGTTAAGGTGACATGACTGTTTTAAGCCCCTTTCTAAATAAACTGATTTATATGCAAAGTTTGAGATGCAGGTTGTCAGAGACTGCTGCCAAAATGTTGAGGCAGAAGCAGAAGAATGAATGTATTTTTTGAAAGCAGGGGTTTTTTTAATTATTGCAGTGTTCCCATTGGTTTAAAATAGCCTTAAGAAGTGATATATTCCTATAGGGTATTTACTTGAAGGGAATCTAATTAATTAAATAGATAGTATCAGGTAATAATAGGCTCTAAGTTTTTTAAAGGAAAGCTGGTAACTCATAAATATTTGTTCAAAGGTGATGGCATAGCCCAAGACAGACACTGAATTCCATCAGCAGACAAGTGTTTCCATGATGCCCTGGCTGTTGATACCTGTACCCTGTCACATTGTTCACATGACACCTATTTTTTCACACATAATACACAATAAATCAAGCTTAAGCTGAAGCCAGTGGGTGTTTTGCCACTCATGTTGGCATTGACCATGTTTCTGCTATTTTCATTGCCTACAGAAAAGGCTAAACATGGTCTCCTTTAATGCTGTTAGTTTTGAACTAAATAGGCCTTATATGAATATCTCTGGAATATGAAATATTGGGTAACAGCTTATTGAAAAAACTCCTGATAATGGCTTTGTTGACTTGAGTTTGGTTGTAATATCACAAAAAGTCAGCTAAGATTATTGATGTACCAAAATATTTAAATAGTGTTAGAATTATGTCATAACTTAGGGAAAGGTTTTCCCAGTTGCAGTTTTTTTTTTTTAAATCATCTGATGTAGCACACACTACATTTTATCCTACAGTGCTACACTGCACAACTTCTACCTGTAACTTTTGGTTCTCTCTGATTTTGATTACCTGAAACCATAGGAAAGAAGTTTGTGGTTTGTTTTTTTTTTCCCCCAAACAGAAGTGAAATGAATTAGGAACACAGTGGAAGAACTTGGAGCAGATCCTTAATTCAGAATTCTCCTTGATTTATATTATTTAATCCTTTAATTTCATGTAAGGATTCTACCATTTTTCTTTCTCTCTCTCTCCCACCCCAAGCCTTGTGACATTTAATGGTTGTTGTTTTTTTTGTTGTTGTTATTTTTTTTTTTTATTTAATAAAAAAGTCAAATAAATATCAAAGTTCATAGTGAAAACCCTGTTTGTTTTTGCAGGTATACTCCTTCCTCCCAGCTCCGGAGTCAAGAGGATGCAAAGGAATGGCTCCGGTCCCATTCAGCAGGAGGACTGCAGGATACTGCTGCCAATTCTCCATTTTCATCTGGATCCAGCATAACATCACCCTCTGGAACGAGATTTAACTTCTCACAGCTTGGTGAATAATTATCTGTTTGAATAATCATGGCAGTGCATTGTATGTCCTGAGAACAGCATGTTACACAAGATCATTTTCTTTCAGCAGCTCCAAGGCCCACATTGAACCCGAGGAAGCACTTTCATTGAAATGAGTGTGACTAATTAGCATCATTATCTCGTATGCCCAAAGGTGCCATATTTGCAGAAACTTTGAAACTGCTTCTTTGGGAGTAATCAGATTCCTTAAGATAAACTGTGAGCTTTATAAAATGTTTAGTAGAGCTGTCAGTTAATATCACACTTTGAAGGACATGAGATGTCATCTGCTCTACAGTAATAATTCTCTAAAATCCAACCATTTTACTTACTGTGTGTGCCAGTCTCATCAGGTTGATATTTTATCTTTGTCTTTTTCAAGTGCCTTGTTGGAAAATTGCAGAAAGCTCAGTCAAGCAATATATAAAAGTCAGGGATGTTTCAAGTCAGAAAAACTGCCATTCCTTCACTTAATTTCATTGATAAACACACTTTAAATGAAGGAAACAATAAAGGCTGATGGGCAGGATCCATGAAGCACTGCAGGTTTTAGCTGATGGTATCAGCAGTTGAAATCACCTGATTTAAGGTGCTGGTGCTGATCATCTCTGGTGGGCTGGTTAAATATGAATTAGTTGCTTTGCAGCTTCTTCAATTTGCAAATTTTGTCTTTAAGTGACATTTGGAAAGAAAATGCCTGTATATGATGTTCAGAAGCCCCTCCATAATAACTAATATTATTATTTAAAATAAAAATATTGTTTACAATAACTTCTATATAATAACTAGTTTATATATACTAATTATGTGCAAAGTAGTTAGGCTAGTACTTGTGAACTTCTTGTGAGAATTTGGAGCAGATTGCACAGTCACTTATTTCTAGTGTAGTTTTGAGTTGCAGTAATGACATTCTAGAGCCTTTCTTTGAGTGTTCTGGAAAGAGGCACATTCAGTAAGTGGCTTTAAATAAACTGACACTTAGCAAAATTTCAGCTGAATATACACACAGCATGGCTACATTTCCAACAGCTAGCAAACTGTCAGGAAAGTTCATGAAATAAAAAAAAAACAAACCAGAAAGTGTTGTCATAGGTCCAGAAACTTAACTCTTTATGTAGAATGTTGGCGATTATTTGTATTAGCTTGAAAAGCTGTTGGGCCACAAACAGCAATGAATACAAAAAAGAACAAATACATTTTCCTATGTTCTTAAGAAGAGAGCTTAGAGATATTTGATTTAAGAGGGGTCATTGGAGGGGTCACTGGAAAACAACAAAGCCTGGAGAAGACAGTATCAAAAATTCATGTCTTAAAGTAGGAGGGGGGAAGAAATCTTCTTGGTAATTACACAAAAAAACAATTATGAAAACCTGTGGAGACAGAATTTTTGTTTGAATTTGGATGTTTATTGGTTTTTATTTAATTATTGTTTTACTGATTGTGATTGTTTTTGTATGTTAACAAGACAAAAATGGAGTACAGAGTAGTCTTTAAGAGTTTTTTAAGTTTAAACTACCTAATTATGAGATGCCAACTAATTTATTTTAATTTTTAATCCAATAACTAACTACCTATGTCCCACACTGTGGATTTTTCCAGCCAATCACACAAAATCACCCAAACTTGTGAAGAAGAAGATTATGCTCTAAGCTCTCTATTTTGTTATATATATATATATATATATATTATTTTAACCCACTACTTTAAATTCTAAATTTCTCACCCTGTGATATAACACACACCTACTCAACTACACACTCACAGACTCAATGCTATCACTCAGTTTTGGAAGCCTTTCCCATGGCTGCTGAAACATAATGTATCTTTGTGGATCATTTCTGGCCAGCACAGAAAGCCTGAAATCCTCTGTGTCTGGTGATGCCTTCTGGAGGCTGGCCTGGAGCAGAGCCCAGCCAGAGCAAAAGGACAAAGCAGGGATTTATTCAAAGGCCTCCCTGGGCACACCTGGGCAGCACCAGAGCCCAGCTGGGTGTTGTCCTTGAAAATAAGTTTTCTGATTTGTTTTAGTATAGTGGAATCAGTTCTCATAAATTGTAAAATAAACAAGAATCATGTTTACATTCCTTTATAAAAGATATCACCTGATAAACTTCTCAAGTGACCAGTGAAGATGGAGAGGTGGTAACCTCTCTGTCCAATCTCTGATCACTGTCCAGAAACTTATATATACAAAGTCAACAATAAACTAGAATCTTCTTCCTTTCTTCTTCTCTACCTGAACACCTGTTGTGTGTGTTACTGTGTGTTTCTATCTATGTCACAGTAACAGCTGGGCACAGCCAAGGTGAGCCCAGAATGGGCACAAAATGGATGACAGATCACGAGGGCTCACACTTTGATAAGTTCTGGTCCATTGGCATATTGGAGTTAATTGTGCAGTTACAGCTTCAGGTTATGAAGCTCCATCCTCCTTGGTTTTTCTTCTCACTTCACCTGGGCCTGAAAGTTGTCCTTGGTCCCAAACTAAAGAAGAAATTGCTTCGTCTATCTACTTTGAGAAGAGAGCTTAGTAACACTTAATACAAACCCAAAAACTACCCCCCAAACCCGCCCAGAATCTAAAACCCACTCAAGCTAGATCTGCAGGAACTGCAGCAGTGGCTGTGCCAGTGAGTGTGTGTGTGTGTGTCTCCCTTGCAGCCAGCCCCACGGGCGCGGCGCCGCCGGGCCTGAGCAGCGCGGGCATGCTGCGCACGCACAGCCTGTCCAACGCCGAGGGGCCCTACGAGCCGGGCGCCCTGCGCAACAGCTCCATGTCCCTGGACGACAAGAGCCGCACCATGAGCCGCTCCGGCTCCTTCCGCGACGGCTTCGAGGAGGGTCAGTGCGCGGCGCGGCGGGGAGGGAGCCGTGGGACTCTTCAGAGATGTACTCATGGCACAGAAGGGACAGCAGCCTCGGCTCGTGGAGCTGATTGGCGTGCCTGAAGCCACCACTGCTCTGGTTGCAGTGTGTTACATATTTTTCTTTGCTGAGTATCTTAATAAGTAGCAATCAATCAGCGTCATACACAATACTTTTACTGTAATGTGGTCTTCCAGGCCTGCAGCTCCCGAGTTTCTAAAGCTCTGTTTTTTCCTGATGTTTGTTGTCCCTGAAAATCAGCCTTCTGATTTGTTTTAGTATAGTAAGAGTCAGTTCTATGAATTGTAAGATAAACAAGAATCATGTTTACATTCCTTTGTGAAAGATATCACCTGATAGACTTCTCAAGTGACCAGTGAAGACAGAGAGATAAGAACTTCTCTGTCCAATCTCTAATCACTATCCAGAAACTTATATATACGAAGTCAACAATAAACAAAAGACTCCTTCCTTTCTTCTTCTCTACCTGAACACCTGTTGTGTGTGTTGCTGTGTGTTTCTATCTGCATCACAGTAACAGATGTTTATGTTCAAGCTGTGGGAACAAGCTTCCGAAACCCAAAACATCAGGAAGAAACAGAGCTTTAGAAACTCAGAAGCTGCAGGCCTGGAAGACACAGACTACACTTATAGGCATGCCATATATGCATATAACCACTGTTCTGGTTGCAATGTGTTATATATATTTTTATTTGCTGAGTATCTTAACACGTAACAACCAATCAGCATCATAGGCGATGCTTTTACTGTAATGAGGTCTTCCATGCCTGCAGCTTCTGAGTTTCTAAAGCTCTGTTTTTTTCCTGATGTTCTGGGTTTCTGAAGCTTGTTCCCACAGCTTGAACATAAACATCAGGATTGTTTCTGTAACAATACTCATGTTCTGAATTCTTTCTGTGGGATGGACTGTCTTTTGATGTCCCTCTGCTTTGGCCAGTGTGGGTGAAGAGTTCCGTCTCTCGTTCACCACAGTGACCTGTCCAAAATGTATAAAAAGGGATGTAGTCTGGGTCTTTCAGGCCTGCAGTTTCTGAGTTTCTAAAGCTCTGTTTTTTCCTGGTGTTTATGTTCAAGCTGTGGGAACAAGCTTCGGAAACCCAAAACATCAGGAAGAAACAGAGCTTTAGAAACTCAGAAGCTGCAGGCCTGGAAGACACAGACTACACTTATAGGCATGCCTAAAGCTACCACTGTTCTGGTTGCAGTGCGTTATATATTTTTATTTGCTGAGTATCTTAATACATAACAACCAATCAGCATCATAGGCAATACTTTGAAATGTTCTATTAAGCACTTTTTATCAATTTGAAAAAATTAATTAAGTCCAAAAAATATCCTCTAAGTTATGGACTTGAAAGTGGTTGGAAAATACCACTTTTGTATCTGAGGAAGAAATCTGACCCTACAGTGGACATGCTGAAGATCCCTTTCAGATTTTCCTCAATTTTTCATGCCTAAAAAGATAAGAATATTTTACCAGATGGACTGAATGTTTAGGTGTAGTCTCTCTATTTTTGTCTTCAGGAGAAAGGTCTTCTATCACTTCCCTGGCTGTAGAGAATGCAGGAGTCACCTGCTTATTAGCTCCTGCTTATTTCTCAGGGAATCACAAGGTCTAAGTGATTAAGTGTTTCTGAATATAGCAGAGATTTGCCTTCACCTTGAGAGAATAGTTTTAAAAGTATTATAGAAATTTAAATTTGTGGTTAACGAACAAATTGATTTTATACAATCATCCAGTGTCAATGAAGCATAAATCCAGGTCTTAAGTAAAGCTTACCAACCTACTTCTTAATTATTTCCTAGCACACAGGATTACAAGACATTTGTTCCTCATTAGCTTCAGCAGGGACAGGATTTATTCTTTAAAGCCTTTCCTTCTCTTGTCTCTGGGATTGAAGTGCAGTCATGTTCTCTCACAGCACAGCATGTGGGTGGGGAGGTTGGTCAACCTTGCAGGACATAACTCTTGTGACATTCAGAGTTCAGGGCTGTGGAGGTGCCAGCAGGAACAGCCTCCAAACTCGCCAGAACTTCACAGGGCAAAAAACTCAGCATAAAAATTGAGTGGTCTCTTGGCTCTCCAGTTTTCCCACTCCCCCAGCCAACAGTCTTCCCCAGGAGCTGGGCTGCCACTGGCTCCACCCTGATACTTCAGCCTCCAAGAGAAAAAAATAAATTCATTATTGTTGGAATATAAATTGTTATTCCTTTTTGTGCTACTGACTGCAATACCAGTTCTTTCTGCTCTCTGGGCAGATGATCATGGTTAGAGCTTTTCTTTTCTAGCATTAAAAATGATAAGTGCTTGCCTTTGCATTTACAGTGCTTTAAAATAATAGCTCCAGACCAATTTGGGTTTGTGGGATGCATGCAGATGCATGCTGGCTGCAAGAAACAAGAATTGCATCAAGAGCATAGCTGCCTTCAGGCTCCTCGTTAAATAGCCCTTCAAGTAGCCATCTGCAGATACTTTAAAAAGAAATTGCACAAATATATTAACTCCTTAGTTGTCCTTGAAAGCTGAAATTGTGTACACATTCAAATGATGCATGTGGGTCACCGTTCATGGAGGAGTTTAAGAGCCATGCAGATGTGGCACTAGGGGACATAGTTTAGTGATGGCCTTGGCAGTGCTCAGTTAGTGGCTGGACTGGATGATCTTAGAGGTCTTTTCCGGTCTAAATAAATTTATAGTTCTGTGTGATTGTGTTTCACAAGGCAGGACTAGGATTCCTAGGGTTATATGTTCTTTCCCTTTTTTTTTTTTTTTTCTCATTTTGAGTCTTCTCTCCTGTATTAAAGTCCCAGTGTGATTTTAAAAATTCCAGCTGATGCAAACTCAAAGATGTGTGTGACCAAGCCCTTGGTAAAGGTTTCTGTTTCCTATCTGGCCACCTGGTAGGGCTCTTTTTTGTGTTACATTTCTATTAGGAAAAAAATTCAACAAGGAAGAATATAGGGAGGCAGTCTAGAAAATAATATTATATTCCCTGTATGAGTCCATTTGTGGTCTTTTGCAATATTGCCTCACTTTGGACTTTCCATCTTAAAAATCTTAAGGGGAAAATGCAAGGAAAAAGAAGTGAGGAGATCTTAAACACAGGAGTCTGTGATACAAAGTGAAAATAGAAATCTTCAGCTTGGAAAATGATGGCTGAAAGGATGTGTATTGAATTTGGTTTGTTATGAAGAGATTGGTTATCCAGTCCTTCTCTTAGCACAGTGGAGTGGAGGCTCTCATGCAACTTAGCAGCAGCAGGTCTAAAACAACTGCAAAGAATTACGTTTCTGAACATGAGAATTTTCTGCTGCAGACAAAACGTGTCAGTGGATCACAGCAGGCAAAATAATGGTGTGACTGCAGTTTCTGTGCCTGGAATTTCCATCTCTGCTGATTCCCAGAAGGTGCAGAGATGTACCTGGGGAGTAATCACTGTGTATCTGTCTCCTCTTCTCATTCTTTTCAGTAAACATGGGCTGTGGTTGCAGCCAGGGCTGGAGCACACCATTAGACAGAGCCTGGGTCTGACTCACACCACTTTTTTTTATATTCTTAGTGCAGGGTAGTCCTTAATGTCTAACTAGAAAGATTATTTTAATTGAAAATATGATTACCCAGAGAAAGCGAATGGGTGTGAGGTTTTTTTTTCCCCCTTTCTTGTGGGTTTTCTAAATTGTCATAAATTCCTTCAGAAGCCAACTTAGACATTGTTTACTTCTCTTTCCAGCATTGCCTTAGGATATAATGTCAGTGGGAAAGCAGAACCCATTTATTACAAATGTAGAATTGCAGTAGGTAATTAAAGCAAAATGGCAGCTTTTCTAAACTTTTGGGGTTTTTGGCTGGAGGATTTAGAAGAAAGAAAAAGTGATTTTATGCTATTTCATATAATTTGTGTTCAGTTACCTGAATTTTGAATGAAAGTATCAGTTCAGCACTATTTGTTTCTAAAAATAAAAATAAAGGAAAAGTAATCTTGCATGTTTCAGTAGCAGAAAGAATAGCTTCAGGTACTTTTTTCAATGTTGTAATAGAGAATGAAATGGTCTTATATTTATATGTAAATCCTGATGCCTGAGTGATGGTAACAACCTTGAGAATCACAGAATAGTCAGGGTTGGAAGGGACCTCTGAAGTTCATTTAGGCCATCAGTGCATATGTACATCCTTTATTGAATTTAAATGCAGAAAAAATGCTTGAAACTCATCCTTTTCCAGGAAGTTTTGTAGTCGTGTTTTCACTATTAATTTCTTTATGTGAGAAGAAACTTTGCCTTGTTGAAAAAATGTCATTGCTTTAAAGAAAGACCAAGAAACCCTGCAGGGAAAGGGAACTTAGGGCTCATTGATGCACTGATACAGCTCCCTCAGGTCAGCAGAGGGAAGATGCAGCTGCATTTAGAGGAAAATTCACAGCCCCAATATTTTTTTTTTATCTTGGGTCCTCCACATCATCTCCTGGAGCATCTGGTTACACACTGAAGCTGGGTATTGTGATTTTCTCAGGACATTCTCATCTTAGTCTGCTGCTTTAAAAATTTTTTTTAAAAACCCCCTCAATCTCAGATAAATTAAATAAACTCACCTAAAGATGAAATACTTAGATTTAATTTTGTAATCTCTTCTGCATTTCTTTTTTTTTTTTTATTATCTTGAGTAAGCCCTTTTGCAAGAATGCTAAGATAAACTGTCCAGAGAAATACTTATCTCTGAACAGATCTTCATCAAAGCTTTTTTAAACTTTCTTGGCCACACCTAATTTTCCCAAACAAACAAGTATTATGAGAATTTTAAAACAGCTTTACTAAATCCAAGGTTATGGATCATATCAACTGGTAATGCATGCTTCAAACTGTACATTAGTGGTGCAATAATATAATTAAGCTTATGGTGGATGATGAAATTTGGGAAAGTATTTCTTCATCAGATTGGTGGTTGACAGTGGATGATTTATGATGATTCCACTCTGTGGTTAGTGCACTTATATTCATTGTGTTTATTTTCTTTCCTTTAGTGCATGGTTCTTCTCTCTCTTTGGTGTCCAGCACATCATCTATTTATTCCACAGTGAGTATAATGAAGTGCAGAGTTTATTTATTCATCAGAATTATTGAATTGACTGGTCTTGCTGTGCCAGTTTTGCCATTCAATGAGCAGGAAAAAAAGCAGTTTTCATTTGACTGTGTTCTGATTGCTAGCTAGGGGAGGACTGTTTATGTTTTTGAAGATGCCTGTGGACATTTAGCAGTATCCTCATTAAACACAGACTTCAGTGGCCTAAAAGCAGCCATTGAATTTTTGAGTCTGTATTTTATGCTGTGCTAAGTAGGTTTTGCTACAAAGCACCTCAGTAGATATGAGAAGATTTGAACTTCATTACTTCTAGCATCCCAAAATTTGCTGAAGAAAGTCATCCCATCCTTATATTAATGATTTGCTACTAAAGAAGTTTAAGTCCACTTTTTAATGCACAGATGCTAATAATTCTAAAAAAAGGCCATTTATTTGCTGTGCCAGTAACATTTTCTCCACAAGTATATATTTCTTTTGGTTATCTGATTCTAAAATAAGGCTTACTGGAGTTTGAAAATACAGGGGAGCACTCAGAGCTTCATGTTCCTGTGCTTGCTGCATGAGTGGCCCCAGTAGTGTGTTTGGATGGGTGTAATTTTTCTGGTGGCTGGTAGTGGGCATGTTTACTCAGAAACAGTGGAGAGTGTGATTTCCTACCCTTAGCTGATAACTGGGGTTAGAAACAGGCCACAGTAGCCACAGTTCTGTCATGCTGACCACAGTGGATGGTCAGTACATCCACTTGGCATCCTCACAGCTGGCTGTGTGTCCTCACTTTTTCATTGCCACAGTGCCTAGGAAGCACCCAAGTGGGAAGAATTTTTAATTTTTTATTTTTTTTTTTTTGCTTCACTTTGGAATGCAGAAATTTGACCTCCTTCCCATGGAGAAGTGAGCATGGGACAGGGAATTGCCTAGGGCCAGCCAAGTTCTGTGGCAGTCCTGGTTTTTCAGAGTCTGGACAGAGCCAGGACTTCTTTCACACTTCCATGATTGAGATCAGAGGTGCACTGGTCAGCAGGCTGGGAAGTGGAGCCCAAATTCCTTCCTGCAGAAGGAAGTACCTCCAGCAGCCTGTTCTCTTTTCTCCTTAAAAGTAAATAAATTAGGAGGTTAAATTAGAGTCAATATGGATGTGGGAATCCAAAATAAGGAATTCACATTAGAGTTTTTGAAATACAAAAAGAGAATTTGCATTAATTTGTCGGGCTGGTTATGTTGTAATACCTTCACACCTTTCCTTTTATCTTACAGCCTGAAGAGAAGTGCCAGTCAGAGGTAAGAGCACGTCCTCTTTGAGAAGCATAAATGACACTCTGCATTGTGTGTCTTGCTGTTTTATTTCTCCTTGTTATGATGCACTAAAGCTTTCTCTTAAAACCCACAGATTCGCAAGCTGCGGAGAGAATTGGATGCATCCCAAGAAAAAGTGTCAGCTCTGACAACTCAGCTGACTGCTAATGTGAGTACAACTCTGAGAGCAAACACTAACCTGGAATGCATTTAATGCAACAATTACCACCCAGCTTTTTTTAAGTGACAAAAAGTTTCATACATACAACATTCAGTTCGTATTACTGATGTGTGAAGAAATAACTGCATGCATGGGGCATGTCCAAAAATAGCATCCTCTGCCCTACTAAATTGCCTTACACCCTTCTTTAAAAACTGAGTTATAATGTTAATTTGGCTTTGTGCATATGTAAGCCATCTTAAGGTCCTGAGAAAATCATGAGGACAGGGTCTTTTTTTATTAATAGTGTCTTGCTTTGACATTTTGGTGGGATGAGATAAAGATTATAATTGGTAGGAATAAAAGTTAATAGAAACTTGGACTGAAATGCATTATGTTTTTCTGTTGCATAAAGATGTGGGTTATTGGCATGATAGATAGTACTGGTATAAGGGGTTCTGGAAGCTAATTTAAACTTAAGCCTAAAGAATGGAGATACCTGAGTTTTTGTCAGTGCAGAAAATACTTCTGCTTGTTCCTTTCAGGAATTTGAAGGATAAGTCATTTAAGACATTCTGGGAAAAAAACCTCCCTTGGAATCCAGGAGGTGTTGAGGCAATACTGTATGACCCTGAGCAAGTTTATTTGTGTCTTCTGTGCTGCAGTCACAGATAGCAGGACTCTGCAACACAGAAGCTTGCAAGGAAAATAAGCAATTCTAGAGTAAATAAGCTGCAGATGAATAGTCAGCAGATCAGATCATACTGACATCCTGGTTTATGGGAATGAACAAACATCAGAGCATGTGCTGCTTGAAGGGGACATTCCTGTCCATCAGCTCTCGGAACAGGGGGAGGGCAAAGCTTGGGACAGGAAGGGACAGGTTTCACCTGAGCACTATCACAGGAAGGGTTCAAGGGGAAATCTGTGCTGTCCACTGCAGGCACCATCACAGTGCTTCATCCAGCTTGAAAATGGGGCTGGAACCCCAAGGACACAGTTACAACAGAGAAGTCAAATAAAAGGGCTTTGACTGCATAAAACCACTTAGTCACTGTCCCAAGAGGAAAAGAAAACAGTTTAAACATCTTTCAAAAGTTAAATCTTATATTTGCCTTTCAAATACAAAGGGGATGGATACACAAGTTGGTTTTCCCCCAGAAGCTGCTTTTACTTTGGGAAAGCAGGACCAGATTCTCTTGCATAGATTTTTAATGATGTTGTTAAATAAGCCTGCTTGTGTCCTTCAAACAAAGAACTTGTCAGCTGAGCAGCTCGTTTGGCTCTGCCTTGGCTTTATTGCATTCTCCTTGCCACAGTTCAGGGTCACTGGGCTGGTGCTCAGCACAGGCTGCTCACTGCCTGGCCCAGCTGCTCTTCCTTTGCCCAAGAATTTCTATGTGGTTACTGCCACTCTCTTTGTGAAGAACAGTTTCTACTGTACACTCCTGTATGTTTTTGGTTGGATTGGGGTCATTTGGGTTTTTGTGGGTTTTCCTTGTAGGTTTTTCTCAAAAAAAAAAAAAAAAAAAAAGTTTGCATATAATTTATTATTTTGATAACATTCTATTTTTGCTTAGTTCACTTTGCTAAAATTTTGCAGTGTTTTATTGATGCTGTTTAAATTTCTTACTTGAGCCTGCCTGTGATTTGTCCATAAATTGGCAACAGAGATGTTGCTATAACTGTCCTAATATTAAATTTCAGTCTCTAGCCACCTCTTTCCAGAGAACATGCCCTTTTTCCATGGAAAAGGCAAGGTCTGTTATTTAAATCACTTGGACATTTCCTTTAGACATGATTCCTTTAATAAAAGGCAATTAAAACTTAGACAATTCAAATTAATCTCTTCAATTTACTTTTTTTTTTTTTTTCCTGAATTTCCTTGCATAGACATCACAAACTGCAGTTGTGATGCTTCTCAAGCCATCAAGGACAGTAATTTAAATACATTTTGCACTGGCTGTAGAAAGTGAAGATACATTTTCTTCCATAGCTCACTGAATGATTTTGAGATAGAAATAATTGCAAGGTCTGTTTTTGAAAGAGCAAGTGGTTTTTAAGGCTCAGGTCAAAGCATTAAGGGTTTGTATCCTGTTACTAATCCATGCAGTCCTGCTTGCCCATTAATTTTTTGCTTTTGAAAGGTATAGCTGAGGACCCCTGCATATCAGCTTTGATGTTCCCTGTTCATCCTCCCCAACAGAAGCTGTGCACTATGTGTTTTTAAAATAAATATTTAGATTTTCCTACATGTGTAGTGTTAGGTTTTGAATTACTTTTTGCCATTTTCTCACAGTCTCAGCTCTGCTTATTTTCATAGGGGCTGATGGGAATGAGGGCTGCACATCCCCATGTTATTGTACTGCTCATGTTTGTTTTCATTGTGAATGTGAGAACAGTTATTTAGGATAAGTCAACTGTGTGCTGCTGCTGAATGAGTCTGGAATAGCTCTGTGAAAGGTTTTGCTATTCTGTATTTTTTTAGGAGAAAATGTCCTTTTCTGCTTAGAAAGATTTCACAGTTGTACTTATCATTGTGCATGTAGAATTATTTTTGGTAGATAAATAAAACTATTTCTTTCTATGGTTAGTGTAGATTTTTGTGGCTAATGAGACAAATAGATACTGAAATATGCCAGTGATCAGTTATGTGTGCACATGCATATGAATACCCATAAAACAGTGCCGTGTCATGGCTCTTGAAATACAGTTTCTGAGGTGCTTTTCCATCTCCTCAATCTACTTTTGCTTCTCAGTTGTTTTCAATTCCTAGCTGATGTCCTTCATGTGATGGATAGTGTGTTCTCCATGCTTCCTGGGAAAGAGATTTCATTTTTTTCTTTCCTTGGGAAAAGAAAAAAGGGTAATTAGCCAAGCAGCAGGAATTTTGGATGATATGTAGCAAGCTGACCTTGGCTGATAGCAAGGTGTGCTCAAATATTGGAGAAGCCTTTGAGTTAGATGCAGGTGTATCAGCTGGCAAAGCATCTGTTCTCCTGGTGGGATAAACACAGTGAGACCCTCCACCCCTGTGACTGCCAGCATCTTTTTGCCTTAGTTATCCACCAGGAAAATAGTGCTTTGGTTGGAGGGAAGTTTCTGCCTGACTTTTCTCTATACGAAAACTTGATTTATGTTTTATTGTTTGCAAGCATTTCCATAATGTGTGCTCTACTCATTTGACCTTTTCTAAGCACTGTTCTTTTTCCTGCACCATTTACACAAGAAACAATGCCATGCACTGGGTGGACTGATGAAATACCTGCAGCAATACTCTTTTTGGGGGAAGAGAACAAACCCCTCCTGTGTGGTTTGCTTTCAGGCTCACCTGGTGGCAGCGTTTGAGCAGAGCCTGGGGAACATGACAATCCGACTGCAGAGCCTGACCATGACAGCAGAACAAAAGGCAAGCTCCAAAGGGATTTGGGAAGTCTTCATTTCTGTTTCCAGTATTGTTGCCTGTGCTCCTTCTCTAGTCATGTTGGGGGAAAGAGTCACGTACACAATTTGCCTTAGCACCATCATTTGTGGTGACAGGGTGAAATGTAACAAGTAATTTGTATAAAACACTTATTTTCTCTACTGGGATTTTGTGGCATCTGATCAGGTTTTCCTATCAATTGTTGCTTTGGAAAGTCTTCAGTATTGCATATTTCTGTAATAAATTTCATCTCTATGCATCCATACATGGGCATGTTTGAAAGAAACACCAGGAAGAATACTTACAAGACCAGTAGCTTTGTGTTTTTGGACAGTGTACCTGAATAGATATTATTTCTGCATTACAGAATACATGCATATTTTTATATCATGATACCCTAGCTGTTCTGCACCCTGTTGAAGGTGTGCTTCCCCAGGCATCCCAAACCTCATTTTCACCTCCTTGTACATATATATTCCATAAATTCACTATGAACTACCAAAACTTAGCTGGAAAATCAGCTTCTTTGGGGTTCTTCTCCCACATCATAGGATTTTTTTTTTCCCTATTCAAGGACTCGGAACTGAACGAGTTAAGGAAGACAATTGAACTCCTGAAGAAACAAAATGCTGCTGCCCAGGCTGCCATCAATGGAGTCATCAACACTCCTGAGCTCAACTGCAAAGGTGAGAGATAAGCACCACATACAGAGACTCCAGGGCTCTCCAGTGAGACTTCAGTCCTCTGGGTAATAGCTGATGTAACCGTCAGTTACCCAGGGAGCAAAGTAACTCAGTAATTTGTGCTGGGCCAAAATGCTAAAGGAAAAGCTTGGAGCATCTCAGATTTTAATCTCGTCACAAGAAACAAGGATTTGAAATACAATACATCCGTTGGGATAGTGATTATCTGAGTGCTGGTTTCCCTGAATGTTTCTTCAGGATTGCCTGATTGATAGCATTCATGACATTTCCTGGATAATTTTGACAGTGCCTCCATTCACGCGCAGGTCCTGGAGCCGCTCAGCCCACGGACCTGCGGATCCGGAGGCAGCACTCCTCAGACAGTGTCTCCAGCATTAACAGTGCCACCAGCCACTCCAGCGTGGGCAGCAACATCGAGAGTGACTCCAAGAAGAAGAAGAGGAAGAACTGGGTGAGTGTGTTTTAGCAGACTGGGGGAGGTTTATGTGAAGCTGTCAGGACATGCACGGTGAAATCCACCCTCGCTGCCTCGTGCAGCAGGTCAGCACAAGGACTGTGCGCTGCTTAAAGCCTGGGTAAACTCTCCCGTGAAGGCTTAATTGAGTTGTGAGTGATGTACATCCTTGTGTTGACTCTGCTTGGCAGCTAAAAGGCCAGTCTTAAATTAGAAATAGCTGTCAAAGATCAGTTCTGGCTAAAGGGGGGTCCAGCCCCTTAAGGAAAATGGGGCATCTGTCATTAAAGTAAACCAAACCCCAAAGAGAAGACCATTCTTGTGAGGGGTTTTGGTTTATTTTATCTCATAGGGCTTTCTTATAAGTGAACATGTTAAACACTTTAAGAACTCTTTGTCCAGCATTAACTTGGAGTTCTAAGAATAGTATTGAAAAAAATACTGATCTTTAAAAATTTTTCATGATGGACATCTCTTTTGGAAGTTTTTGCATTACTTACCTGTCATTTCCCATTTTTCCCTCTTTGCTCATCATGTACTATGTACAAGGTACCCTGTACTGGAGGAAAGGTACATTATCTTCAACTCCATTTTCAATTAGACCATAACTGCCTTAGTGACCTAGTCTGATTGTAGTTTGAGCTGAAGTCCCTAGATCCTTTATTGTAGCCAGTAAAACAATCCACCCCTTTCTTTTCACTGAATTTAAATCTCCCTGGATCTCTTGGGTGTACAGATAAATCTGTAGAGATGCAAAATGTGGTTAGAGCTGGTAAAAGCTTCATTTGTATTTGCACAATATCCTCTCAGAAAATGCTGGTGAAACTTCTGAACTGTAAGGAAGAGCTTCCTGAACAAGTTCTTGGGTTTATTTCTCACTTTTCTCAGAGGTTTCATTTTCGTATCTCTTGGTATTGCCAGCTGCTTCACAAAAGGAGCATTTCTACTCTGCCCCTTAAATAATTGGTTGAATGGAAACACCATCTTCTCCAAATCTGTCTTGTACTGTATGTTAGTATATAGACAATGTAAATTGCTGTAACCTTTAAATTTCTAGCAACCCTTTGTTTGTGACACAAAACTTTTGCAGCCATTAGGCCTTGGTTAAGAAAAACACTTTTTAAAATTCTAGTTTAGCTTCTATTCTTTGTTATTGAAACCTAGTGGATATGGTCCTACATCAGCCTACATTTCTCATTCATCAGATAACTATTTTTGAAGAAGGTTAAGGGAACATTTCCTTATTATGAAGATAAATAAAGTTTTCATGAAGAAGAAGAAACAGGACAGTATTTTTATGTTGTTATTAAAAATAATCACATCATTGCTGTGAAATGAAGATTGGGAATTAAAACACTACTGAGAAGAATATGTGAGTTGAATTTGGTTCACACATTCTTCATTCCACCAGGGCTGAGGAAGTTCTCAGCCAAGATCTTTCTGTTCTGAGTAGAAGCAATGCAGCTGTCCATTCAGAGCTGAAACATCAGATTTTCTGCATTTCTCATTGTAGGAGTCCTTGTCTAGCTTAAAATCAGCTTTCAGCTCATACTAAGTCAGCCTGTGTACAGTATGTAATTTGAAATGGCATTGAAAAGTGTACATGGCATTTCCTGGGTAGGAATGATCATCAAGTCCAGACCTGAATTCCATGGGGATTTAACTTTTAGGGCTCCCTAAAACTGAAACCATATATCTAAGAACATTGTCCCAATGCTTCTTGAACACTACCTGTTGAATTGTAGCTTTGGGGTAACATCAGTTTAATGACATGAATAGTAATTCTTGTTTGGAAAATAGCAGTCACAGTACAGAAGGTTATTTTAGTTGCAGGTAGGTAGAGAAGTTGCAGTCTTTTCACGTGGTGAAATAACTGTTCCTGCAAGGAAAAATACATTATTAACTTGGCTCTTAGCCAAAGCACTCTGCCTGAGCTAAGGAGAAAATGTAATTTAAATAGTTAAAGAGAGTTTGGATCTGGTGTCTTCCCCAGGTAATGCAAAAAAATGTCTGTATGTGTTTTGAGACACCTGGTTTTGGAAAATACAGGGTTCCAGTTTTAAAGTAACTGTTTGTTAATCATTGGTCGTGTTTGTCTTAGAAATCCAAAACTTCCCTTATCAGTGGCTTTATCTGTTAAAACATGTCTTTTTTCCTTCCCCCACTTCCTTTTGCTTGCACTTCTTCCGGCAGGTCAATGAGGTAAGGAGGACCTACTTTAAACTCAGAGGTACAAAGCTAACCCACCATTGACACCACTAACCCTCCCAGCACCATTAACCTGGGCTGGGCCCTGTGCCAGCACAGCTGCAAGCTGCCACCACGCTGCTGGAGAGCTTGTTGCACTGAACTGAGTTTGCTGTCAAATAGTTCTTAAAAAATAGGAAGCATCCATAGCCACTCCTATTGACCTTATTAATCTGATAAAATAGTTAAGGAAAAGAAAAGCTTTTTTTTTATTTTTCACCTGTGTTACTATGTATGTGAGTATGGCTGTAGCATCTGGAGTATTTGCATGTTGAAAGTTTTTTCTCTGTGACTTTTTGTGCCTGGTTTCACTCTTAATGATGGACCTGCTGCTGTGGTCTTGTTTTTTCCAGTTACGCAGCTCCTTCAAGCAAGCTTTTGGGAAAAAGAAATCTCCCAAGTCAGCATCTTCTCATTCAGACATTGAGGAGATGACTGATTCTTCCTTACCTTCCTCACCAAAGCTACCACACCACAACACCACTGTTTCAACACCACTGCTGAGAACTTCCCATTCCAATTCCCTGTAAGTGATTTTCGTCATTTTTAGACAAAAAATGGCATGGAAGGCATCTTGCTGCATTGGTAGAGGAAAGGCAGAGGGCAGAAATGCTGAATTCATGTATTCAGAGATCTAAAGATGCGTGAGCTGATTCCCACCCAGTACCTTTGCATTAGTGTCCAGGAAGCCAAAATTCATTGCATCAGTACTGAAGTGTAAATATTTCACTGGGTTGCTCTCTCAGCAGAATGTACTGAGTATCAAGAATATTTATAACCAGGGTGACCCTGAGGTGCCAAATTAGTTGGATCTCTTGCTGTTAATTAAACAAGCCACGTCAAATCTGGGATTTTGTTTCTCTTGTCTAAACACAGCACATATTCTGTGACTCTGCTGTGATAAGTTCCCATATCTATTAACAAGTTCAGGTAAAGGAAAGGAAATCAAACACTATGGTTTAGTGATACAGGTGAACTCATCTAACTGCTTGTGCCTGGTGAATGGAGATGATCCACCCTTCTTTCCTTCTGTACCTCCCCAGCCACCTGTGCCTGGTCCTTTCCATGGTCACCTGTGAAATAAAGTTTAACAATTCCCTTGCCATGCTGTTTTGAGTCTCAACTCACATTTTAGAACATGCATGGAAAATTTAGTAAAACAGCTTTTATGTTAACTCCATCAGAAGCTTTGTCACTTGAGCAGGATAAATAAATACAGAAAGTTGTAACAGGCAGTATTGTGGAACCTGTAATTACCAGCCTGACCTTGGGAGGTCATGCTGAACTTCCAGCCTGATTTCAGAACAAATGCATTGGGGTAGTTCCCCTCCACTTGTTTTCACATGAAGAGGTGAAAACAATAGCAATAGTTTCCAGCTGTATAACAGTGATGAAATGTCAGTAACAGAAGATAATCCCCCATGATTTTTGTTTCAAAGCTACTTCTGCCTCTTGAGCCTAACAGTGTGTTTCTGGTGACTACAGCAAGTTGTGCTTTAGGGCTCTCAGGCCAGAAAATTGGCAAATGATGATCCCATCTGTCATCAGCCAAAATGCTGTGTGGGTACATCTCACCTTGCTATGAAAGCCAAAAGGATAAACATGAACAAAGAGTAAATATATGAACTGGGGAAAGGATAGAGCACAAGTAAAAGCAGTGTGTTTTGGCTTATTGCTTTTTGGTAGGGAAAACATCTCTCATTAACTTGACTTAGGGAAAGACATGTTAGGTAAAATCTCCCTTAAAGCATGCAGCTGTATCTTTATACAGATATAGTTACAAATGTGCTGAAATGTTGTTAGTCACTCAGAAACTTTTTTTTTTTTTGTGGGCGGAGGGAAGAAAAATGCCACCAAAATTTTTTTAAGTGTGAGTTCTTTAAAGTGGCAGGAATTTATCATGCTTGAATAGGTGTAGAGTTCCAAAGCCCTCCAGAGCAATTCAGGGAAACCCAGCTGTGCACACCTGGTGAGCTTTAAATCTGTCTGTGAACTCATCAATCTCCAACCAACTGCTGTTAAAATGCCTGTAACCCTTTAATTTATTTAGATTTTGGCTTTAGAAGTTTTCCTTTGTAGCTGTAGCAACTACCGTGAAAAAAATGAAGACAGTATCCAATAGTAGGTGATTTGAGATAATTCTGTTTCAGATGCTGATTAAAGAAAAATAACCCTCAGACATCTTTGTTTCATTAGACTCTAAAGTTTCCATGACCTGTTTAACATCTGATTTATGGTATCACTGATTCAATAAGCCAAAATTGCTACCTGCTTCAAGCAGAATAAAAAGGGATTTTAGGAGGGCTCTACAGAGGGACTTGGAACAGTTGGATGGATGGGCAGAGGCAAATAGGATGAGGTTTAATAAGTCCAGGTGCCAGGTCCTGCATTTTGGCCACCACAGCCCTGCAGTGCTCTAGGCTGGGGTCGGTGTGGCTGGACAGTGCCCGGGGGAAGGACCTGGGGGTGCTGGTGGAGAGCAGCTGGACAGGAGCTGCTCTGGCCAGCTGTGCCCTGGTGGCCAAGGAGGCCACTGGCCCCTGGCTGGATCAGGGGTGGTGTGGCCAGCAGGAGCAGGGAGGTCATTGTGCCCCTGTGCCCAGCACTGCTGAGGGCACACCTGGGGTGCTGTGCCCAGCTCTGGCCCCTCAATTTGGGAAGGACCTGGAGATGCTGGAGCCCATCCAGAGGAGGGAACGAGGCTGGAGAGGGGCTGGGACACAAACCCTGAGAGGGACCCCTGGGGGAGCTGGGGTGCTCAGCCTGGAGCAAAGGAGACTCAGGGGTGACCTTAGCACTCCCTGCAGCTCCTGAGAGGGGCTGTGCTCAGGTGGGGTTGGACTCTCACCAGGCAGCACTGACAGAACCAGAGGGCACAGCCTCAAACTGCACCAAGGGAAATATGGGCTGGAGATGAGGAAGAAGTTTTTCATGGAAAGAGTGATAAAGTACTGGAGTTGTCTGCTTGGGGAGGTGGTGGAGTCACCATCCCTGGGTGTGTTTAAACAAAGACTGGCTGTGGCACTGGGTGCCAGGGTCTGGCTGAGGGGTTAGGGCATGGGCTGGACTCTATGAGCTTGGCGGTCTCTTCCAACCCAGTGATGCTGTGATTCCTCTTCTCCTGATAAATGCTGGAGAAGAGCCGTGAGGGCAGGATCGAGCGCGTGTCTGTTTGTCCGTGTGCTGCAGCATTTCCGAGTGCGCGGACGGCGAGGCCGAGACGGTGATGCAGCTGCGCAACGAGCTGCGGGACAAGGAGATGAAGCTGACAGACATCCGCCTGGAGGCCCTCAGCTCTGCCCACCAGCTGGACCAGCTGCGAGAGGCCATGAACAGGATGCAGGTGAGGAGCAGCCCCCGCATCCTGCAGCCTGTGCTGGCATGGCCAGCCCCCCCCCCCCCCGCAGCACAGGGCTGGATTCCTGAGCGCTGGCTGAAGGCTGTGTTTGCCTTTGTGCCAGTGCCCTCAGCTGCAGCTGTTGCAACCCCAAAGGTGGGGACAGCACTTTGGTGGCTGTCAGAAAGTTTCCGTGCTCTCTTGCATTTCAGTGTTAGTGAATTCCCACATATTTAGGTATTTTAGGATACTTCGAGAAGTTTCGCAGAAAAGGACATTGTAATGATTAAAATCCTTAATTAAAACATTATGGAAACAGCATTTCTGCTAAACTACCATTTAGTCTTAAGTTTCTTATGTTGCTAACTTATAATCATGTTTTCACTGTGCCTTCGAATGTTTGCCTTGTCTTTTCAAGAGTGAAATTGAAAAGTTAAAAGCAGAGAACGATCGGCTGAAATCTGAAAACCACGGCAGCTGTAGCAGGGCTCAGTCTCAGGTTTCCATCTCCTCCTCTCCCAGACACTCAGTGGGTCTCTCTCAACACAGCCTGAACCTCACGGAGTCAACCAGTCTCGGTGAGTTTAATGAGGAGGGTGGTGGGGCAGGTTTCATCCTGCACTTGGAAAGCTTGGGTTGGTTAGCCATGGAAAAATGAAAGCGTGAGGATTATGAACAGCTGAGGTGTGGAAATATGTCACAAGCTGGCACAAAGCCTACTTTAAATATCATCGTAGGTCTGCTACACCCTCGGTCAGAGGTGTCCAATTATGACCTCAGCTCTGAAAAGTCATGTTTAAAGCCATTTAATGGTGCATGTTTGCCAGGGGATATATCATAGGAAGGAAAATACAGAGTAACTGGCTAATAATTTTCAATGACCTTCCCTTTTTAAGAGGGATATGTGGCAGGGAAGTCAGTCAGCCTGGTTCTTGTGTTTTTACCTCGGGGCATGTGAAGCCCAGACGTGTTGTGTTTGACTACAATAAACCAGAATAGCCTCCATTGTAATTGAGCTCCAGCTGTGCAGCTGTTGATGTTTCCTGCCCACAGACATGCTGTTGGATGACACTGGAGATGGCTCTGCCCGGAAAGAAGGAGGCAGGCACGTCAAAATAGTCGTCAACTTCCAGGATGAGATGAAATGGAAAGAGGTGAGTCGTGTTTGATCCCCAGCTTTGAAATGTGACTGCAGCACGTGGAGGGAATTCAAGTTTGCCAAGGACTTTTAAGAATTTTCTCAGGAAAACAGTTCATTGGTGTGTTAATAGTGATGGAGAAGGCACAGGGCTACCTGCAGCTTCCTTGGAGCTGAGAGGGACCAAAATGCCAGAAGCACCAATCTTATGGAAGACCCTGACAAATCCAAACTGGGAGATCAGTACTGTATCATTCTAGCTCAAGTTGTCCTCTCAGGCACAAGTACCCTGTTTGGAATGACATCTTTCAGATGTTTTCCATCCACAAGTATGGGGAAGAATCCTACCTGCCCAAATAAATTGCAGATGTTGTAAAGTTGCATCCCATCTCGTGTGTTTAACATACTACATGCATGAATGTATTATGCAGTCTTTGCCAAGCAATGGCCTTGCTATCTCACATTTTTGAGTACCTGTAAAAGTGTGTTTAAGAAGTTACCTCATGTCTTCCTGAGGGGTGGACAAAAATCTGAATGAACAGAAATAAAATGTACTCAGCAGATTTTTCCATTAAGTACTAATTTTGCATTAATTATTGCAACCCTGGATAAACAGTAAAACTGCTGCTGGTTCACTGCAGTCAGAGCAAGCTTTACTAACACTTCAAATCTTATGATAGAAATTAGTTTTCAGTTAATGTTCCACAGTGAGTACAGCTGTAGAAAACCAGAAAAATTATATTTGTCTGATTTCTTTTATCTGCCTTAAAAATCACTTACAAAACTCAAAATGCTGTGATACATCAAATATAATATATAAATATACACTCTCTTTCTATATTACTACTTTTACAGAGAGCCATGCAGAATTTATATATATATATATATATATATATATATATATATGTTTCTATGCCCACAGCAGAATTTCTAGAAATAAATAGGATAAACCTTGCAAATGTAACATCTTTGATTGTGAAGTCGTGGAAGAATGAACTTGACATCTACTTTTCTGTCTAGAGTATTTCTAAGAGTCTTTCTGTCTCTTTGCTAAACTGTAATCCTCTCAGAGATTTTTCAGTTGTTCATGGATTGATTAATAAGTACCTTTAACTTAACATCACAGCCACCTGAGTATTCTTTAGCTTTGTGACTCCCAACACTGTAGAAAATGTTTATCACTTGAAAAGGATTCCATATGCCATTCAGAACTCACCATCTAGAGTAGTAAGGACGCAGCATTATTTAGCAGTGAAAGGGGAGGGGGCAGGGAAGCCAGCCTTTCAATTACATTGCCCACCCATGTCTGATTGAGTTGTTCCTGTGCCTTTAGGACTCCAGGCCTCGCACCTTCCTCATTGGCTGCATTGGAGTCAGTGGGAAGACCAAGTGGGATGTTCTGGATGGGGTTGTGAGACGCCTGTTCAAGGTCAGTGGGCGCAGCACGCTCCGAGCTCGACTTCTCCTGCGGGTTCTGATGGAGCCAAGCTGTATCTGACTTTGAGCACTAAGTACTGTCAGAGCAGAGAGCAAACCCCAGTGCTGCCTGACTTGCCATGTCCCTTCTCCCCCCCAGGAGTACATCATCCACGTGGATCCCGTGAGCCAGCTGGGGCTGAACTCCGACAGCGTCCTGGGCTACAGCATCGGGGAAATCAAGCGCACCAACAGTGCAGAGACCCCCGAGCTGCTGCCCTGTGGGTACCTGGTTGGAGAAAACAACACCATCTCAGTTACCATCAAAGGTAATTTCACCTGACCTGCCTGGTGGAGGTTTCACTGTTGGGTTTTGTCTGAGCTCACCATGTCAAGAAACTCAGAGGACTAGTGACCTTTTATTGTGCTGCTTTTTCCTGTTCCTACCGTTTATTTACTTCCTGCTATTTTCATTTGATAAAGTCAGCACTTGGGGTATGCTAAATCTGTAATTTCAAAGCACTTGGGATATGCCAAGTCTGTAATTTCAGCAGGTTTTCAGCCTGTAACTCTAGGAATAATTACACACTCCACAGATCTTGAGTTGTCCTGGAGAAGACTTCACACCACAAGGGATGCAGTGGAGCTTTTTGAACAGCAAAGTGCTTTCCAAATAAGTGAAGCCTCAAAATTCCATTAGCTCTTTATCACAGCTGTAGTTATTATTTTCTTCATGCAGGATCAAAAAAAAAAAAAAAATCTCAACTCATTTGTTTGACTGATCTCACTGAAGGGTCCCTCCTTAAGTACCAGGAAGGGGGGAGCCCATATTTTATGAACACTTTGAAATCTGGATTTTTCAAAATGTATGGTTTTCAGAATTTCCATCAATTGCATCAGGGGTAAAACCCTCAACTGCTGCATTTTGAGCATATATCAGTTTGCTCAAAGTTAGACCAGTGAAATCTGCTGACAGATGGTATTTGACAGCAGTGCAAAACATTCTTCAGATCAACCTTGAAATTTGACTGAAAGCAGATTTTTGAATATTGGTGTAAAAACCAAGTTACCTTGTATAGCAAACCAGTGGGCAGGAAGACAAAATAAACTGTGAAATACATCAATTTAGTGAAGCTTAGCATGAACCCAGGATATTCTACCTATATAAAATGCACTGTCCAGTCATAAATCATAAGTGAAATATTGCATAAGGTCTAACTGTGTCAGTAAAGCTGCAATTCGAGTTTATATTTAACTTGCACTGACTTGACTTGTGCCTTGAAGGTTCTTAAGTGATAATAGTTTTCAATAAAATAGAAATGTATTTAATCAATTTATGGAAAATCACTTACATATACCTTTGAGATATAAAGCTGCCTATATAAATATTTAATATTCCAAGTAACCACTGAGGTGCAAACATTTCTCTGGGTGATCTGCCAACTTCCCTTCCTGCTGTTTATTTTGAAGCACTGTGTATTTTCCCTGAGCCAATTCTGCCTAAAGTGACTGCTGACATGGCATAAATGCTTATCAGTAGGAGTTTTCTGTTAGAGGAGATAACTATCAGCATACAGAGGAGGAGTTTAATTACAAGCATTTGGGAAAGTAGGGGGAGTTGATGATAGCTGGGTTGTTTTTTTTTTTCTGTCTAGTGATCCAAAAGTAAACAGGTATGTTCTGGGTGAATGAGTGGTGAAATGCTGTAATGGCTCGTGCAGGAAAAGCGTGGCCTGGAATCCTTTGGTGTGGCAGCTCCCAAAGGGCCTTAGGGATGCAGCTGAGGACTCAGGCTGAAGGAGGATGGATCCAGGCTAAGCCCACGGGTCACCCCTGCCCTTGTTTGCCAGCTTTACGTGCCTCTCTCAGCCATGATCCAGGGTGGGGAAGGGTTTAGCTCTGAAGCGATGAACAGCTCGATCAGGCCAGTGTGGATAAAAAGGAGCCCTGCCCCTAAGAGAGGCGTGTTCCCTGCTGCAGGTGTCTGTGAGAACAGCCTGGACGGGCTGGTGTTCGAGTCGCTGATCCCCAAGCCCATCCTGCAGCGCTACGTGTCCCTGCTGGTGGAGCACAGGAGGATCATCCTGTCCGGCCCCAGTGGCACGGGCAAGACCTACCTGGCCAAGCGCCTCTCCGAGTACATGGTGCTCAGGGAGGGCAGGGAGCTGGCCGAGGGCATCATCGCCACCTTCAACGTCGACCACAAGTCCAGCAAGGTGAGCCACGGGCGCAGAACGAGAGGCCTTCCTCACTCACCCTCCTTTTGGGGTTTCAAAGCATTACCTTCATCCTGAAGGGTTCAAATGTTTACAGATTCACCTGGTTATGGGTCTGGAACTGCAGGCTTCCAGGTGTGTATTTAAACACCTAAAGGTGTCGTGATTTTCAAGTGTTTAGGGGCCTGAGAATTGCCCAGGAAGTTAAACACCTGCGTAAAATTCCCAGGGATTTTGGCAATCCCTATTTTGTGTGGGCACTTTTCCCAAAAGCCTCAAATGCATCTCCAGGCTGTCAGGAGCTTCTGCAGCTGCAGGTGTCAGCAGTTGTAATCATGTGCTGGGTTTGGAGGGGCTGTTGTGCAGACACATTCCTGGGCAGGTAAGGTGTGTCCTTGCTTTTTTTATGTGCTGCTGGTTCTGCTGAATGTACTTCCAGTGATCATCTAGATTAAAGGAAAAAAAAAAAAAAAAAAAATGCTGTATATTTGATGGCCTTAGGCATATTTTCCTCTGGAGGAAAGGGATGGTTGAAATTGTGGTTGTAAGCTACTGGTATGATTTCAGACATGCTTTAAAGCTGCTGAGAGCATTTCAGCCACTCATCAGCAGCACCAAAAGCTCGTCCTTCTTTCCAGCATTACTGAAGGCATCCAGATTTGGCCTCTGATGAGGGATGGTTTGTTCCAGATTAAATTTGTTTTGATGGAAACACAGTTTCAAGATGATATAACAAATCTAGATGGAATGCAGAATTTGGTTTGGTATGGAGAGAGTTGACCAAATTCCTGAAAAGAAACAGAAGTTTATTTCAGCCCTCTTAGTTCTGACATTGATGAAAAAAAACCACAAACTAAATTACAGAATATTACCCCTCTTTAAGGCCTTATCTCACACAGGATTTCTGATACAGTCTCTGAGTCTTCAGCATAACCTACGAAAGAGAAAGAAAACCATGTCTTGTGTTTTCTCATAGAAAATGTGTGATTTGTTAGATGTTAGACTCTTTTGCTTTAGATTTTGTTACCAAGCTTATCTATCTTAATTGACTATTTTTTCCCCTTCTTTTCTTTATATCTGCTTTGCAGGAACTCCGCCAGTACCTGTCCAACCTGGCAGACCAGTGCAACAGTGAAAATAATGCTGTGGATATGCCTCTTGTCATCATTTTGGATAATTTGCACCATGTCAGCTCCCTAGGAGAGATCTTTAATGGCCTCCTAAACTGCAAGTACCACAAATGGTAAAGAAATAGTATCAGAACACATTGCAAATGTTAATCCTGTACTCAGAGCACTGCTCCTGCAAAACCCAATCACAAAACCAAAGTTTACATTATTTAGTAATGTGGAGGAAGATGTCCATGTTGTGGACAATGCTTCAGAGTGGTCTTTTTCTTTTGTAAAGTTATCCATTTTTCTGAAATAAGTAATTAAAAAGTAGTTGGATTTGCTTCATGACATAGATCATTAGTAGTAAAACCCCATTTGTAGTGAGAGGTCCTGTTTTGGGCTCCTGGTTTGCTTTCAGAATTTGATGTTCTCAGAATCTCAGTAGAGAATTTGGTCATAAGAAACTACAAAACCTTTGACAAAAGAGTTTTGAATAACCTTTTTTTTATGTTCAGGTTTTGTTTAAAACTAGTTTTTCAAAGTTCACAAGTTTGATTTGCTTGATTTTTTTTCTCCCAATAGTCCGTATATTATTGGCACAATGAACCAAGCCACCTCCTCCACACCTAATCTTCAACTTCACCATAATTTCAGGTACTGTTTATTCATGTTTCTCATTTATGTTTGTGGGCTGGCAAAGAAGTAATGGCTACTGAGTCATCTGAAATTGTTCTTATCAGCTGAAATAGCAAAGTGAGAGAGAAATGCCATTTGCTCCTGGTTGCTGCCCTGACATGTGCAGCTTGGTTATGGTGCTCTCATTTAAGGAACTGGCTTCATAAAACTTCTGTTTTGCAGAGGATTGTTAACCTGTTTGATCTTCTAGCAGATTTTCAGTAAGACAGTATTTGGACAAAACAGATGAATGAGAAGTGACCTGAAACAATGCACAATAAAAATGGGTTCATCTAGTGAAATATTCCAAAGTAACTTTTGCTGAAAAACACGTATGACTGGAAGAGCCCATTTTGATCCTGATAATCTGGAAATAAGAAGAGAAATGTACTTAGGAATAGTTACAGTCAGTAGCATGGAAGAGAAATAATGTCCCTTTCTGCTGTTCTGCCACAGATGGGTGCTGTGTGCCAACCACACTGAGCCAGTCAAAGGCTTTCTCGGCCGTTTCCTGAGGAGAAAGCTGATTGAAACAGAGATCAGTGGCAGGATGAGGAATGCAGAGCTGGTTAAGATTATCGATTGGATTCCTAAGGTCTGGCAACATCTGAACAAATTCTTGGAGGCTCACAGCTCCTCCGATGTTACTATTGGTAAGTGCTCTGCCCAGGCATATGTAAATACATGTATTTTATTTCCTTGTATGTCAGGTGTGTCTTTGTACACTTCCTTGTGCTGTATCATGTGAAAAAGGCTTTCTTTAAAACCCTACTTTTAGATGTTATCAATCCTATTTTGGATGCTTATTGTGATTGTGATTGGAGTGTAATATCTGAATTTCCCTCTCCAGGTCCGCGGCTCTTCCTCTCCTGTCCAATAGATGTAGATGGTTCTAGAGTTTGGTTCACTGACTTGTGGAACTACTCCATCATTCCCTATCTTCTGGAGGCAGTAAGAGAAGGGCTACAGGTGAGCAGGCAAGGGGAGAAATCAGGTCTAGACTGGCACCTGTTCAAAAGACAACAAAACTCAGTAGTGGCAACGTTTTCTGTAGATACAACTTTGCACATTGAGTATCTGCATGTCTATGAAAATGTAACCAGAATTGTCAGTAATTTCAGGCAGAATTAGTCTCTTCAAGCACTTTTGAAACAGAAGAGTGGAAGGAGTGATTAGATGTCCAACTGCTGATGTTTTCAGTGGGAGTTAGACATACAAATACCTTTCAATGCTGTGTTCCAGAAGCACACCTTAAAATTATCCTGTGCATCAGAAATGCTTGTGGTCATTAACTTTGTTACACAGGATTTTCCTTTGGAAATCAAATCTTTCAGTGTAGGAACAAAGCTGTGCATGGAGAGAATGTGTTCATGAGTGACAGGAGAAGTATCAGTGACATTTTGATTACTTCTCAGTATATAATGTGATTTTTTTTAGTAGATTCCTTCGTAATTCTTTCAGAGGATGAAATGAAATCATCACTGATTGTCTGTGCTTAGTAATTGCTTCATAATCTGGCAATTTGGAATAGTTTTTGGGGTCTGTATGACTATGAAGGTTGTTGGAATCAGGAGGAGGGTTCAGCAGATAATTACTATGGACTTGCCATTTAGGTAGGGAAAAAAGGGAGGTTTTTTAATAACCAGCTCTTTGCTCACAGAATATGCCCACCAGCACCTAATTTAAAGTAGAGTTCAGAGCTAATCTTTTACTAATGGCTTCTTAATTTGTGAAATACGTGAATTCTCCCAGTTTTGTGTAAAATTTGGGCACAAACTGCAGCTGCCATTTGAAATATGTCAGCACTTGGCGACCTCATTTTCTTTGGGACCATGGTGGTAGACTCTTAGACATGATGAAAACAATAGGTCCTGGAGTACAAAACACACTCAGAAACTTTGCTAGAAATAGGACAGGAGAACCATTTTACATAAAACTTCTTATAAAGGAAGGTAATGGGAGCCAGGAATCTTTTCAGCCTGAAACAAGAGAGAGCAGATGACTTTGTTTGCTCTTGAAATGGAGAAAACTGATACTCACAGTAATGCATGGGCTCCTTGTACTGAGTTTTGGAGCTCTCATATGTACATCAGTACATGTGGAAAACATTGAAAAATAAGTAATGGAAGTGGAGAAAGAGAGAGAGCGATTGATAAAACCATCCTTTTGCTTCCTTGTTCTGCCCAGTACCTCCATCTTTCCATAGGGTATTTTGAGTGGCTTGTGTTCCAGGTGTAAGGACTTCAGATTCCCACTTTGTGCTTTAGATTCTTTGTCCCCTTCAGTGCCATTTCCCCAAATTGCACTAATTCATCCCTATTTAAATAATTTCTCTTTTGTTTGGTTGATGGATTGGAAGGTGTACTTTAGTACTTGAAGAGTAGCCAGAGTGGTGCTAATGAACAAGCTAATGCTGGAAATGTGGGTTTCATCTGGGGCTGTTTTCTGTTCCCACACCCACAAGGACTCCTCTGAGAGCACATCTTTCCAGAAATTGCCTGCCAGAAAGGAAAGGTGGACTCCTAATTTCACTCTCATCTCTGTGGATCTGCTCTCAGCTATTTTTATATTTCTGTTTCTCATTCAGAGAATTATTTTGGGTCAAATACAAGCAAGCCAAATGGATCCTTACAATAATTGCTCCCATGGGAGCTGACTTGTTTTGTTCTTCAAAACGGGGATGTGAAAATGAGAAGGTTGTATATAACCCAAATTCTTCCTGCTTGGTGTATCAGTACAGAATGCAGCACCAACAAAAAGAGGACCCAGAGCCCCCTGTGCCTTCCTGCCACTGTCACTCATACCCAGTGATTTTTCTTTCATGCTTTGTGGAGCAACCTGTCCCATCCTTTGCCCCATGTCTTTCTCCCTGGAAAATGTGCCAGTGGGAGTGGGGGACAGACCTGGTTGCCATGGAAGAGGATCATGAGTTGTTTAGTCTCTCCTGAGTTTGGATCCACTCAGACTTCTGCAGGAGAAAAGATGTGAAAAATACAAAATCCTCACCACCTACCAAATGACATGTGTCATTGTAAGTTTGAGAAGAAGGTTAAAATAGGAAATCTGATTTGCCACAGCTTGAAGCCATTATGCTGGGAAGGTAACATAGCAGGGCTGAAGGATGAAGGGTTTGGGCTGTGGAGGAGGCTGTTTCAGATTGCCTAGCACCATCTGCTGGCACCTCTGCTCCCTCCTGCTTCACAGCTCACCACGGGTTGGCACTCAGAGCACTTTAATACTTTGTGCATGCAAGATCTAAACCCACAAAAAACATATCAAGGACAAATAGTATTGAGAGAAGTGGGATAGTCCTAGATCCAACAGAGAACTGGTGATTTTCTTTGTTAGACTGTTGTTTTTACCCTCGTGCAGGGGAATGAAGGAAGGGGACCGTGACAAAATGTCAAAGATGGTGATATTTATAAAGTGGAAATAAACGTTTTAAAGCCACTTGTAGTTGTATTTATGCTTTTAGAAGTCATGAGGCATTAAAACGAATGTATTGTCTAGCTAAGGGAAGTGGAATATAACAGGGAGAATACATTGGGATCCAGTAGTGCAGTCTATTCCACACAGAAAAATGTGTTTGAAACAGAGCTTGCCTGCTGAGGAACCTGACCATAGACAAATGCTGCTGGTGCTTTTTCTTGGTTGAATACAAAAAAAGTCTGACTTGAAAACTTTATGCCTTGACATCTATCATCATTGCCTGATGACAGAGCTCATGTTTCCTCCTCCACATTCCAAGGATGACAGTCTGTAAGGCAGCTGCCAGTGCAATCCAGATGCCAGCACTGATGGCTTCTTTTGTGTGCTGATGTCATTTCAGTTCACTTAATTAGGTGACGTTATTTTCAGGCATTTCTTCCTTCAGCTGGTGCCAAGAGAAGGGCACTGCAGTCTCAGAGAAGGTGTTCAGCTCCTTCCAAACGAGTGCCATGACAAAGGGCTTTGTGTATCATTAGGGTAAGGAAAATCTCACGTTCAGCCCTGCTTGCAAAGTGTTTCCTGCAGCCCCAGAGCCATGGCACATTGTTTTGGTTAGGTAGGCACTGGAGGAGATGGTGGCAATGTTTGACATGGTTCTGTGCTCTTTCAGTTGTATGGGAGGAGAGCACCCTGGGAGGATCCTGCCAAGTGGGTCATGGACACCTACCCCTGGGCAGCCACCCCCCAGCACCACGAGTGGCCTCCTCTGCTCCAGCTGCGGCCCGAGGACGTGGGCTTCGATGGCTACTCCGTGTCCAGGGAGGGCTCCACCAGCAAGCAAGTTCCAGTGAGTGATGCTGAAGGAGATCCTCTGGTAAGCTCTCCTTTCTGGAACAGCAGAACTGTTTCATTTGGAAATGAAACCCCTGGTTTCCAGGGATTAGGAACAGGAACCGGTCTATGGCTGTAGACTAATCCCTTCAGTGGTCTCATTTTCTCCTTTACTGGAAAAGCTGTGTTTTATTAGTAACTTGAATGTTGCTGTGATTTACAGCCAATACCTCTGTTCTGAGTCTCAGCATTATTGTGTCTCCCTTTCCTTCCCTGCCCACTGGCTGTAGCCAGTGTAGCTGTCATGTGGAGTTAATGTTGTTCCTGCCTCAGAATACAAATAATCATGAACTTCCTTGCCTTTGCAGATGAACATGCTGATGAGACTGCAGGAGGCAGCCAACTACTCCAGTCCCCAGAGTTATGACAGCGACTCCAACAGCAACAGCCATCACGATGACATCCTGGATTCCTCTCTGGAGTCGACGTTGTGATCTCCCTCAGACAGAGGTTGTTCCCACTTGGTAAGAGCCCTGATCACAGACTCACGACAAGAACACGTTCCTGGGCTGGGATCTCAGTATTAGAGCTGCAAGAACAAGACACTTGGAGCAATCTTGAACCTGGGTGCAGGCAACCCAAGCGACCTTGTATTGTTTTTCTTTTGATGATGATGAGAACTGCACTACTTCTTTGTTTCCTTCTTTTTAGTTGCTGTAAGCTCTCATGCCTAAGATCCTGAAGATGTTAAAAATAATCATCATTACTAAGGGAAGGGACTGGGGTGGGGGGCAACTTCACAGCTGTGAAGCCAACAGCTTTGTGCCATGTACTGTCTGGAAAGAGAGGGGAGAGGGAATATTTGCCTATGCTGCTTCTGACCAAACACATTTACGTGAGGGCTGGACTTTTACCAATCAGCTTTGTGGATTAAACTCAGCTTCATATAGTTCTGGTGCTATAACAATATCACTTGCCTCAGTAATAATACTCAATGAAGGCAAAGCTGCAAAACAGGGAAGTTTGAATAAGTAGTAAAAAAAAGAGAAAAGGAAAAAAAGAACTAAAACAAAAAGCGCTGCTCTCCTTGCCAGTCTGAGACCTTGGCTTTCTTTCATTGTGTGTTTATAAAGATTATATATATAAATAGGAATATATAAAAATATATATACAGTCTGAGCAAATCAGGTTTTTTCAAACACTGTGTAACAATCAATCCTGCTACAAGTGAAAGATCAGGTAGCCCTTTGCTAGTCAGGGCCCAATTCTCTTCCCACTTACATCCACACCGCCAGCTGGGCTGACTTCTGTGGTGTTTACACCCCACTAATCCAGCTGAGGAGAGGGGGCTCCCCTCCTTCACAGGAGTCAGTGGCAGGGCTGTGCCCCATGGAGTCCTCCAGCCCCAAAGGACCCTTGGCAGTGCACAGGCATGGTGAGCTCTGAACACGGAGATGAGCTACGCCCCTGCAAAGGGATGAGTCAGGCTTTCAGTTTTTAATTCTTGCCATGAAATGTTACAGCTATTTTCTAAAAACTTTGGGTTTTGTTCAGAGGTTTCATTCCAATCAGCACAACCATAAGGGGGTTAATTAAAATTCAGCTCTGTGGCAGTTCCAGTACTACTCTGGTGATAATACTTCCATTACTTTTCTTTTTAATTGAAAAGTTAAAAAAAAAATTAGTATTTTAGCAGTATTCAGGTCTGGAAAAAAAAATATAAGGTACTGAGTACTGTGTCTTTTGAGTTTAGCTGTGCCATGCTTTTCAGTTGTGGCAGAGCTGTGAACCTGGTTTGGTTTCTCCTCCTCTGTGAACGCACACACCTACACTATCAGTGTTAAGGCTTGTACTTGTGCTGGGGAGCAAGAACACCTCCCAAAGAGTTGCACTTTCCTGGTGACACCACCACCCCCAGCACGTCAGCTGTACCTCAGCCAACACCTCACTCCTCAGGAGGGATTCGTGCGAGCCTTTCCAGCTCTCCTTTGGTGCTGACTTTAAAAGCGATGCCTTATTTTGTACTAATTGTGTTTGATTAAATTAGTGCTGTATATTATGGGATTTTATTTAAAGAAACAGGGCTAAAGTCATCTCTTGAAATATCGTAAGTTGCTGTGAATATTGTTTGTATGAGATTCTAGAATTTGTTTAAATGTGACAAAAAAAGGAGGGAAGTGAGATAACGTTTCAGGTTCATATCAATCCGCAGCTAATAAATCACTGAAGAGCTGTTTTATCCATGCAGGAGGGACAAAAGAAGCTTTTCAACTCTAATAAATTACAGGAATATGCTGGTTTTTCAATGTACAGAAAGAAATCTTATTACAAACACTTTTTCAAGAGCTTGTGGGTTTAAAGGAACATAACAAGTCCATGCTTCCGTGGCTCAGCTTGAGAGGATGGTTTTATTATACCTCATGACTTTCTGTAATATAACTGTACTTTGTCTTACTAAGCTGGTCTTGAATCTGCTCCTGTTAACAACTTTTAAGTGCTGATGACTTTTTTTTTTTTTTTTAAAGAAAAATATTGTAAAAGGAAAAATTTAAATATTTTAATGATGGGGGGAAGAGCTTGGTGTTGTTACTGTTTTAACCTTAATGAACTCTGATTTCATTATTTCACTGAATGGATTAACAAGGGTTACTCAGCCAATTTCTTAATCCAGTTCTTGGTACTGTAAAAATGGGTTAGAACTGTATGGAATCAAATCCATAGCATGCTGATGATGAGTTTGAGAGTTGATGAGTTAATTTTTCCAGTAGTCTTGACAATTCTGCTTCCCAGCACTGACTTTACCTGCTACTACTGTGAATTTTGGTACCTAATCCCCCAACTGAATCCATGCAGACAGAGCATGTGCCTGTAAAAACAATCCAGTTGCAGGACTAGGATTTAGGGCTAGGGGTTTAAATGGACTTGATATCCTAGCAAATGTCTTGGTTGACCTTTAACTGAGTTCTAAAAGACATGTTTAAAGTAGTGTTTTATTTGTGGGGAACGGGGTATTTTTTTTTTTCTCATGTTGAATCCTGTGCTTAAGCTCAGGAAGAAATTTCTGTTATCTGTTCTTTTTTATTGACACTAGCTTGGCTTAAAGTGAGAGAGGCAATTTTGAATAGGCTAGTCATTCTGAGCATCACAATATTCCGTGTCTTTTCTGAAACTTCGGGAAGCAGGGTTACCTGTTGTGCACATGTCTTAGGTTTTATCAAGGCTTTTCATAGATTAAGTCTTTCTTTAGTTGACTTCCTTCTCATTTAAGGCTTTTTCAAAACACTTCCTTTTTTTTTTTTTAACTTTTTTTTTTCTACTTACACAGTTGGCTTGTTTAAAAAAAATATCAACAAGAAATGCAAGATTCTATGCAACATTCGTGTTGAGTTATAAACTGAGAGAATAAACCATTTTCTTTCCTTCAGAACTGCCAAGAATGATACAGGCCATAAATGAGAAGTGGTTTATTTGGGGAAGGGGAGGGAGGGGGTTGGTTAGCCTTTTTGTACATTTTGAAAGAAGCAAACTTGATATTTCATTGTTGATGCTTAACTTCGATATTATGTGTATGAAATCTTGTCTAAATGTGGCAATTTTCTTTCAAGAAAAAAAATAATATACAAAAACAAAGCAAAAAAATCTTTGTTGATATTAAATGGAAGGTTGCTGTTTTGATCTAGTCGTTTCCAGTGGAACAGTTTATGAAATATGTTCTATAAGATGTACATTTTTTCATTGTAACATAGAAATGTAAATATTTGATTAAAAGTGCTGCATTTTGATGAATTTTTTCTAGCCATTTTTAAAGAGAAAAATAGGAATTGAGTATTTTGTGTACGTTTATGATGTTTTCCATTTGCTCCTCTCCCTATTTAATTTTCAGTTCTCATTTAGGATTGGAATTTGTGAATGGTCTGTTTGAGATCATGCCTCCCCTTTCTCACTCTCCCCGTTTCTACCCCTTCCCCACCCGTGTCATGGAGAATAAAGCTGATGATTGTACCAGTCTTAAATTATTCATGATTCAATAAAATTGATGCTTATTTATTCAGATTTGTGGCTTCCCAGAACTTTTTACCCCTTCCTAGTCACCATTTTATAATTTTTCACTTGAAGATCATGGGGTTCACTCCTTTGGTTTTGTTGGATTTTTGTAAGTACTTGTAAGTAGGTGCCAAGCCATTCATCCAATCTGGCCTGGAATGTTTCCAGGGGCATCTCCCACCCCTCTGGACAACCTTCACATTCCACACAGTATTCCAATTTCCTCTCCACCCTTTCAATAGAGACATTATGGTTGTCCAGTAATAAATACACAGTCAGTGAAAACATGTAGGTAACTATTATCCTCCATGGGAAATAAATACTCTGACTAAAAGAAAAAGTTCTCTATTCAGAAAGGATAAATGCAAACACCTCTTAAAATGCATTTAAACATCTCTCAATGCACTTAAAATCTAAGGGGGTTGATTTCTCTTTTTCCAGGAGACTTACTTTCTTCATATTTCTGCTTTTTTGACAGTTACCCACTTATCACCCATTTGAACGATTCATGTTGGTAGCACAGATTCATGTGTAGAAAACTTCAAAGAAAATAGAAAGAGAAGAAAACTAATCATCAGCAAACTGATGATCTGCATTCCAGTTTGTTCAATCCAAAAATATTCTTAATGACACAGCAGTGTAAATGGTAGCTCAGAGCTGATCTGTAATGTGGGCATTATCTGTCCTCCACAGCACTACTCCAGAGACAGAATTACTTTGGACATGCTCAAGCACATTTTCCTGTGTGCTGTAAACTTTGATTCACGGAATTCCATGTCCTAGACTTGGTCCTGGAAAATGCTTCAGCCATGACCTTGCACAATTTTTGAATCCATACTGGACTGCCAAAATGCTTATTATCTCTCAGGAATTCTTCCTTTCCTTTTTTGGCTGCCCTGTCCCTTTCCCACATTATTCTTTTCTCTGCTCTATGCACACTGTCTTGTACACTTATCTTGACTTTTTTTCTTCCTTTACCTCATCTTCTGTTTAACCTCTATTTTCCTACTTTTCTGTTTCCAGCATCTTATTTCATTTTATGTCCTTCCTGCCTCCATCTCATCATTTCTCAACGTCATAGGATCAGTGCTGACTTCCTTTCTGCAGTGGAAAAGGGAAATTCTCTGGAATCATTTTATAAACTCAGTCTGCAGCCTGTGACATATATCTACACCCTTCTCATTCCTCTGGCCTTTTCCACAGGTACTTTGGAGTAGTTGCCTCAAGAACCAGAGAGGATATTCCTCCTGATACCCTCCCATGCCCCATGCCAAACTTTCTGTCCATTTCACCGCTTTACTGATGCTCAGGATTCTGACATTGATCTCTGGTAACCAAGGGTTATCTGTGGTTTTTAATGTGGACGTTTAACCTGGGCTTTTAGGGGTTAGAGCAGAGCACAGTAGCTGAGGACAACTTTCACCTTTGCCCCTGACAGTGGGGCTGACTGTAGGCAAATCCTTCCCCATCATCATCTCTTTTTGACTTGACCACACACAGAAATCCATGTTCCTCTCCTTGCTGAGTCATAGAATGGCTTGGGTTGGAAGGGACCTTTAGTGGTCATCTAGTCCAACCCCCTGCAATGAGCTGGGACAGGTTCTGGTAGAGCAGGTTGCTCAGTCACAGGTATTTCTGGTTTGCACAGAGGCTTGAGAGATGTGACAGGGAGTGGAGACCATGCTCTGGCTAAATGTGGGTAATTCCTCCTCCAGGAAGTTCACCCATGTGGGGCTGGGCAATTAGGAAGTCTGAAGGACCTTACATAAAATGGGGTCCACAGGCAGATGGGAGGAGGTTGTGCTTCCACTGAGGTGCTGACTGAAAGCCGTTGTAGATCCAGGAGCTGTGTGTAGATCAAGGTGATCTGTATGTCAGTGAGCCTGAGTGTGGCCAGGACTGTGCTGTGCTGTCCTGCCCTGTGCCACGAGGACAGGCTGGCCTCCAGAGCTGGGCTGTGATGCTCAGAGCCCTTGTCCCTGGCCCAGCTCAGTAACAGCTCCGTGCAGCTCCTGCTGGGTACCCAGCGCTCCAGCCATCCCCGTGTCCTTGGCTTTGTCTGCCAAAGCAGCAGGAAGGTCTCATGGGTGCATGTCAAACAGAAAGGGTTCATAGAGTCCTTCTGCTGTGAGAAAACACCCTCCTGTGATCCCTTGAATGCCCACGGCCATGGGTGGGGTGTGGCCGGGATGCTGCGGGTGGATGCTGCTCTGCTGGGGTTCTCAGCTCTGAAGGGACAGAGATTGTCTCTGCTGATCCCATCTCGCAGTGTTCACTCTCACAAACAGCGTTTGCTGCCTCCCGGGTCTGAGTGCCTTTTCACGGGGACTGTGGTGAACCAGCACCACCCAGTGCAGAAGAGGAGTGAGGACACAAACCCAGTGGGGAAGGAACGGGCTCATGAGCCCAGATCTGTGTGAGCCACTAAACCTCATCCACAACAGGATTTCTGACAATGTTATTGTGCAATTTTTAACTTCCCGCTTTCTGCCAGACCACCAACCTCCAGTCCCAAATCAGTCCTGACTGTTCAACAACCTATTTCTGCATGGCAGTGCCCAGGTCATCCACGAGGATCCTGGAAATCTCTGAGAAATGCTTCCTGCTGCAGGTGCTGGACATGCTGGCTCAGAACAGCCCATTGCTGGCTGGATTTAGTGCTCACAACCTGATAATATTACTTTACTGCATAGCTATCAGTGGTGGCCTTGGATATAGCAATAGTAACATTGTGAAGTTTCAGATTCTACTAAGAACACTGAAGACAACTAATAGGACAAAACTGGATTTCAGAAGCACTGAAACTTTCATTCCTGAAACTTCCATATGCTCAGAGCCCAGCTGTGAGGGTCAGTGGGAAGCATCCATGGAGAGCACCAGCAGCTTATAAATGCTGGGAGTTACTCAGGAGGAATCCAACCCCTACAAAGGGAGGGGGAGAGAGCAGAGCAAGAGACCAGCTGGCTTAGCAGAGAGCTTTTGGATGTGCTTAAACACCAAAAGAAAAAAAACAAAACAAACAAACAAAAAACCCTGACCTCAGGAAGGTGGACAAATACCCATCAAGGACTACAAGAACTTTGTTGGGGCATACAAAGCTGCATTTAGCAAGGCTAAGCTTGGCTAAACCTAGGAGGGGCACAAGAACCTGCCCTGTGAAGAAAGTCTGAAGCAGTTGGGTCTCCTCCTGAGGAAAACTTGTTGAGGACCTCATGGCAGGACATCAATACTTAAAGGGCAGCCACAAAGGGATGGATGCTCTCTTTTCACCAGGAGCCACATGGAGAAGACAAGGAGCAATGGGTACAAGTTGCACCAGGAGGGTTTTATCTCGCTATCACAATGATAGTTTTTACAGAAAGAATAATCATTCTATGAGGCAATCTCCTCAAGGATATGGCAGAGTCCCCATTGATGGAGATTTTTCAAAATATGGTTGAGCAGGGTAATAGTCCTTACCTAGATTCCCTTTCCTACAAAAGGCTGGACCAGAGGATCTTTCCACATCCAACCTGTGCTGTTGGGTGATTTTATGAAGTATTTTAGCCCTTTGCTGGTTACATGGAAGGGAATATTAGGTAAAAGCAGCACACCTGGCACTTGTGCATGAGTAAAGGCACTCCTGTGAGGCCCCACTCTGCTGGGCTTCCCAGGTGTTGAACCCCTGTCATGGCTTGGCAGAGTGGTGCTGGTGTGGGTTTTGGAGCTTGAAGGACAACATTTACTTAATTCAATCTTGGTTCAAAGATACAAGAGCCCTGAAGATGTCCAATCAGGTCACTATAGCAGGGCCAGCAGAAGAGATGATCTTTCCCATTCCCTGCTGAGCATTTCTGCCATGTGCTCCTCAGACACAGCAGTGAGGCAGTTCCAGAAAAGCAAATTGAGGGCACCCCACCTTGAGCACCTCAGGCAAAGGGGTTTAAATGCCATCAGTGTCTTCTAGGACTGAATCTGGGTCTCTTCAATCTAGTTTCCTGTAGGATGGGGGTTTTGAACTGGTTGGGGTTTAATATCCTGTCGTCACCCTCAGCCTTTGCTAGTTGCTTCTGGAAACTATGGCCCTTGCATCATGTGCTCTACTTAACCTCTTTAAGTTTATTGTAATGTTCAAACTTTCCTGGAGGACAGGTGTTCTTCGAAAGAGGTTATTATTTTTTTTTTTTTTAATGTTATTTTATTTTATTATAATTTTTTACTCAACCTGCTCCCAGTAAAAGGCTGTGCAGGAGCCTTGTCTGCCTAGCTGTGGCTGCCTGAAAACACTTCAAGCTTCCCCATTTGTGCAGGGCAAGGCCTTCTCTGCTTTTTGTTCTTCACTGTTGAGGGAGTCAGGAGTGCCTGGGAGGAGACACAGCCAGGACAGGTGACCCAAACTGGGCAAAGGGACCTTCCAGACCATGGCATCAGGCTCAGGATATGAAACAGGGGAAGAAGGAGGGAGAGGGAGCATGTTTGGAGTGATGACTTCCCAAGTATGTATTGCTCCTGGAAATGGCTGAACACGTGCCTGCCCATGGGAAGCAGGGAATGAATTCCTTGTTTCGCTTTTATTTTGTGCATGGTTTTTACACAACACAACAAACCCAAACCCAACAAGCCCTTTTGCTGTTTCACTGTATTTTTTGGGTTAAATACTGTCTGTGTCTTTTCCACATCTTTTTCCACTCCACCTGTATCAGGTGTATATTATCAATTGCTAATGGCTTCAAGGTGTCAGAGAGGCAGAAGATGAGAAATGTGACAATGTGTCCCAGCCTAGGTGTGTCCAATTACTTAATTAGAAAGTAGTTAAAGACCTGGAGCATCCTTTCTAGCAGGAGGTAGTTATGTTCTGTGCCTGGCAGTGTTCAGGAGGCTTTTGAACAATGCCTTTTAGTAACACCCTGAATTTTTGGCCAGCCCTGAAGTTGGACTAGATGATTTTTGTAGGTCCCTAGCAAATGGAATCACATTCTTCTTCCTTTTACACCTTCCCTTGTGGCTGTGGCAGTGAAGTGGAGCACAGAGGGAGAGTTGGATCCAGGGACATCTGCTGCATTCCTTTCTTTTGTTTTGGTGTGTTATGAGTGGTGGGCGTTAGGGATCACGGAGCAGAAAACAAATGCAGTTTTGTAATGAAATCTCTGTTTCAGAAAAACTCTGCTACCTGTACTCAAGGCAAACCCCACTGACATTTCTGTAGTGCATGGCAGAAATGTAAAAACAAAAAGCAGGTGGGTGGTTATGGATTTGCCTGGTGGTGTAACAGTGATCCTCAGCTGGACTTGAGGCTGAAGAGCTGAGTTTCTCTCTTTCATTCTGTTTCTCTTCCCTGTAAGAATGATCTCATTACCTGCTCCCAGTCTATAAACTGCAGTATCTTAGTGATGTGTGGTGGGTTGCTCCCTACTTAAAAGGCAGGTAGGTATTCTTGTAAAGTCACTTAATTAGAAACTGGTAAATTCTCATTGAATCACTAATAATGTAGTTTCCTCTCCCAGGCACAAACTACAACAATCTGTTATCTAGAACCAAGCACTACCAAATGATCGAATTTGGAAATCTACTTTTTTTTTTTTTTTTATTTGACAATCATACACTTTAATATATATACATATTTAAAGTCTGTACATGGTAAAATACAAAATAAGAGTGTTTCTTTATAAGTTACACAATTAAACAGCTGCATTCGCCTGTAGTTTAGCTGTCATTTAATTTAAAAAAAAAAAAAAAAAAGAGAGAAGCATTGTTGAGCCATTGTTATATTCATTGACAATAACCTTGGTATAAAACACCCATACAGAGTAAGTGTACAAAATAGTGTACAGTTCATATAAGCTGTGCAAAGACAGCAAAGTTCAGTTAAAAATCAAAGAGGTGTATCCACGTTCCTCTGTCCACACCATGGATAGGAGAAGCAAAGTGGAAAATAAGCACAGACTTTTGGGCAAGAAGGAGGGTCAGACAGTGCTTTGAACATAATATTGATGAATAAATTAAGACAAAATTCATAAATATATAAGATCTCCATTACACAGGGCATGCCTGCTTTATACCTCCAAAGTCATTCCAGGGTTTTCAATGGATCTGCTGCACAAGCAAGGTACCATTTGGGGTGAGGAGGAAGGCAGAGTTTGGTCTGGGTACCTCAAGGTTATTTGTTTTGGAGGAAAGGGTTGCTAGATCAGACAAGCCTTCAGCAGCAGCTGAAGTAATACAGTAACTGGAAATTCACTTGAAAGGTAATAGAGATGGTCACGCCATCTATATTGTATTTTTGATGACTTTTTTTATCTGGGGGAAGAAGTTTCCTTTCCTACAGGGAAATTTCCCTTTCCTTCCTGCTAAAGGGCCAGGAGTTACCTGTTTTCTATTTTTTGGGAAAAGGTACCTAATTGAGCAAATACTGATTGCTAAGCAGAGAGAGTTATGAAAATTTGGGCAGATATTATGAGCATGAAAACCTCCACAAAGGGCAACAAATGAGGAATACCAGCAAGAAGTAAGTCCTGCAGCTATTGTGGTAAAGAACCTGCACTGAAGAAACACGTGGACATTGGGGTGGGACAGCACCTCTTCAATTTATAGCACTCTGATTTATTTACATCTTTGCAGTGTCCTCATGTGATGGTAGGGGCAGGCAAGTGATCTAAGAGACTGTTATCTCCTCCTCCTCTTCTTCCCCTTCATCATCCTCTTCCTCTGAGTCTGAGAAGTCTGAAGGTTTGCTGGGGCTGCTAGAATGGGATGGAGAAGGAGACATCTGGGAGTCCAGTCTGTCCCTCAGGTGCAGGTGTTCTGGGGACTGGTGGTAGGTTAGGGGATGCCGGGGGCTGGGCGGGCACACGGGGGAACTTCCTCCTCCTCCTCCTCTCCTGAACACTTCTTGCCTACGTCACTGAGGTCTGGGTGAGGGTTAAACTTGGTGGGTAGAGTCTGTTCTCTGCAGCCACCAGAAGAGAGGAGCTCTCTTTCTTTGGAGTTCCTCCATTTCATCCTCCTGTTCTGGAACCAGATCTTCACCTAGGGGACAAAGCAACAAAGGCGTGAAACGGTTCCGTGACACAGGCACCAGAAAAGGTGCGTTGGCTGCACTCTCAAAACCCTGCACATGCCCACACCGAAGCTAACAGGAGCCACGGAATCCGATCTTTGCAGGACCCTGGGAGAGAGCACGGGAGCAAACAGGCTGGGGTCCTACTCACCCAGCTGGCAATCGTGACATTTTTGGCTCTGTTGATCGCCTGTAACTTGCTTTGGGTGTGTTGTCCCTTCTCCCATCCCCTTCCCCGCTGCTGCCCCCGAGGAGCGGGGGAGGATCTTGGCTGCCCTCCCCTCTCACCTGTGAGTCCTTGAGGCCCAGCTTGGCCGCCAGCTTCTTCCTGTCGGGTTTGCTGATGTACTTCTGCTTCTGGAACATCTTCTCCAGCGCCTTGCGCTGCACGTCCGAGAAGACTGCGCGGCGCAGCATCCCGCGGCGGGGCTTGCCGCGGGCAGCCAGCGGCCACGAGAAGGTGCCGGGGATGGGGACCACGGCGGAGGCGGCTGCGGGAGGCACACAGGGCGCTGAGCAGAGCGGCACCGGCCCCCGCCATCCCTCCCTGCCCTTCATCAACCTGGGGCCGTGAAAAGGAGCTTTAGGCTTAACCAACCGTGCCCCTTTCAGGCAGCGATCGCCGGGATTAGATCTATCAACTCAAATGTGGAAAATGGGTCAATGGTGGCCGGTTTTGTTGGGAGATTCAAAGGTCCCCGGCCTGAAAAGGCAAAGCGAGGCGTACCGGCTAAGATAGAGGTATAATAAAAAAGCTCTCCCTCCCACTCAGAAGCATTTGATTTTTTTTTTTTTTTTTTCAGATGCTTTTATCATTTCAAATTCTTTATTATGCCGGAGATGAAAATGAGGACTTTTCGGATTCCGAACAAAACCTCTTCTCTTCAGATGCAGTTTTAATCAATCAGTATTCATCTTTTTATAATAATCTCTTCTCTCTCCCTCCTCCCCCCCCCCCCCCAAGTTGGAGAATTCAATTCGAAAACATGAAAAGTAGCAGCTAATTAGCACACTGCCTGGTTCCCAATGGCATTAGTATGATAAAAAAGGGCATAGTTTCGCCTTAAAAAAAAAAGGAGGGGGAAACCTCCCCAAGAGAGACAGAGATGCTAATGAAGCGTGAATGGTAATTGTGTAGTAATGAACTAACAGAAAAAGACTGAGGACAAGCAGCTAACGCCATATATTATTGGAACAAAAGAGATTTACACTTTCAAACTAAACACAACGGCATGCCAGGCTCCTCGGAGAATACTGATGGCACAATCGTCTCTTTCCCCAAATCATTTTCATTAAATGGACATGAAAAGCTATTTATAAAGCTCAAGTTGTTTTTGTTAGGCTATTCACATGCTGGAGAAAGGAAGCAAATTCCATTATCCAGAGGATGAATAGAAGAGCTTGGGTTATTTTTTTTTTTCTCTCTCTCTCCCTTTCCCTGTTTTCTTTTTAAATTCATAGCTTGTTTGTGTAATTAGATTTCGGTGGGGTTTTTTAAATTGTTCTCTCAGCATCATAATACTTCGGTGCTGTACCAACCACAGCTCCTTGGCCTGCTTTCTCGCCTTTCCCGTGTTGTTCGACGGTGTAACCGGGAGGGTGGAGGAGGGAGGGGTGGAGGTGATGGAGCGGAGAGGGTAAGGACGCGGCGGAGGTGGAGCAGGGCAGCTCCGCAGCGCGCTGGATCCGCCCGTGATCCCCGTAACAGGTTTGGGGGACCCACAGACTCCTCTCCCTCCACCCCTCCCCTCCCCTCCTCCCTCTCATCCCTCCCTCCCTCCTCTCTCATCCCTCCCTCTCTCATCCCTCCCTCTCTCATCCCTCCTCTCCATCCTCCTCTCTCATCCCTCCTCCTCATCCCTCCTCTCTCATCCTCCCTCTCTCATCCCTCCTCTCTCATCCCTCTCTCTCTCATCCCTCCCTCTCTCATCCCTCTCCTCTCTCATCCCTCCTCTCTCATCCTCTCTCTCTCATCCCTCCTCTCTCCATCCCTCCTCTCTCATCCCTCCTCTCTCATCCCTCCTCTCTCATCCCTCTCTCTCTCTCCTCATCCCTCTCTCTCTCATCCCCTCTCTCTCTCATCCCTCCTCCTCATCCCCCTCTCTCCTCCCTCTCTCATCCCTCCTCTCTCATCCCTCTCTCATCTCCTCTCCTCCTCTCTCATCCCCTCTCTCACCCTCCTCTCTCATCCCTCCCTCTCATCCCTCTCTCTCATCCCTCCCTCTCTCATCCCTCTCTCTCTCATCCTCTCTCTCATCCTCCTCTCTCATCCCTCCTCTCTCATCCCCTCTTCCATCCCTCTCTCTCTCATCCCTCCTCTCTCATCCCTCTCTCTCTCATCCCTCCCTCTCTCATCCCTCTCTCTCTCATCCCTCTCTCTCTCATCCCTCTCTCTCATCCCTCCTCTCTCATCCCTCCTCTCTCATCCCTCTCTCTCTCATCCCTCCCTCTCTCATCCCTCTCTCTCTCATCCCTCTCTCTCTCATCCCTCTCTCTCTCATCCCTCCCTCTCTCATCCCTCCTCTCTCATCCCTCCTCTCTCTCATCCCTCTCCTCTCTCATCCCTCTCTCTCTCACCCTCCCTCTCATCCTCTCTCTCTCTCCTCCTCTCCCATCCCTCCCTGTCTCATCCCTCTCCCCACCTCTCCCGCTGTCCTGCCGGGAGCTGGCCGCTCCTCCCGGTGCTGAAACAGCAGCGCCGGCCGGGCGGGAGGCAGGGACGGAGGGAGGGAGGGCAGAGGGAGGGAGATATGGAGGGAGGGAGCGGGGACCCGCCTCGCCTCGGGACCGTGACAATCCCGGCTAATTTGCGGAGCAGCGGGGGGAGCGGGCAGGGAATGTCAGGCAGTCACTGCCTGTGCTAAATCGGGCAGCAAATTGGCGCGACTGATGTTTGAATGTTGTACTCCCTCCAACCTCTGAACTGCAGCATAACCCCGCCGGGGGGAACGCAGGGACGGGGAGAAATCACCGGGCTGTGCCCGCCCGCACACGGGGACGCTGCTAAACACCTACCTGGGAAATAGGAAGATCTGAGGAAGGGCTGGAAGGATCCTTCAAAGTACGGAAAGGAGAAAGTCTTTGGCGGGACGCTCTGAAGCAACGCAGGGGAGGTTTCTAGTGAATAAATAAAATCAAATTAATCGGAGGGCAACCGCCAGTTGTACTCGACCGACGGCGAGGCTGCGTTCTGTCGCTCGGTCTGGAGACCAACGCTGTGGTACTTTTAGAAAAAATGAAAGAGCCAAACTGAACTCGGAACGGCCGAGGAAAAGTGGCACTTGTGCTGGTTTTGCCAGCAAGGCGGCACCCGTGAGGACAGGGTGAGCCAGAAGACACGGCCGGGGGACCCCTCGTCCCTGGAGCCCTCCCTCCGCCCGCTCCTCCCGCCCGTCCTGCGGCGGAGCGGCCCCGGCCGCCGGCAGCGCCTCGCCTTGGAAGCCGAGCCGGGCCGGAGGGCTCTGCAGCTCGGCACTGGGTCCCCTCCCTCTCCTCAAGGGACTGGGCCCCCTCCCTGCGCTGCCCCTCGCCCCTCCTGCGGGCCGTGTGTCCCAGCAGCGCGGTCCCGCTTACCGGCTCGGGGCGTGGAGGAGAGGATGGCGTTCACTCCAAACTTCAGGAAAGTGGAGTCGCTGCTGGAAGTCTGTGGCGAACAGATCCTCCTGGAGCCGGCCGTGGTGGAGCTGGGCAGCTCCGGTGTCCCCGAGTCCGTCCTGGCCGCCGAGGCTGGGGGGACATGCTGGGCGGGGGGCAGTCCTGGGCAGGTAGCTGGTGGGCCTGCTGATCCGGATCAGATCTTCCACCAGGAAGCTGGAATGGCTGGAAAAAGCCGACTGCAGCGACTGAGGCAAGGTGAGGGTGGGGGTGGGCCGGAGGAGGCTGGGGTAGACGGCTGGAGGGGCGATGAGGCTGGGGAACATCATCGCAGGGGCCGTCCGCGGAGCCGGGCTGGGGCCGCTCGCCTGCTTGTTTGTTTGTTTGCTTGCTTTTGTTTTCTGCTTTGCAAACCTGGGTTGGTAAAGATCCAGCCAGCGAGTCTGGCGGAGTTCTCTCTGTCCCTTCCTCCTGGACCATGGGTTTTATAGTGGTCAGCCCCGCTGAGGCTCTTTCAAAAGTGACAGCCCCAACAATGGGGTTCAACAAAGTTCTCCACTTGAGCTTCATTCAGGGCGAGCTCCCGGCTTCTCCATTGGTCCGGGGCTGCAATTTATGATTGGATTAGACTTCATAAGCAACCGGGGCACAATAGCCCCGCCACAAAGAAAGTGTAGTCATCAATTTTGCATATTGACCGCCTCTTTGGAATACAGCGCTCCAAAGGCTCCCAGCAGGGTTTTGTTCAGAGGCAACACACACAGGCTAATTAAATGCCTATTTAAAAGTTTCAAATGACATCTTGCCTCGTAGAAAGGGAATTATTTAAAGAAAGCACTAAATTTATTTGCAGCTCCCCTGCTGAGTTTAGGAAATAAATCAATAAATATTCATATAAACTTATCTGCGGACTCTCAGAAAAGCACGGGGTTTGTGGATTTAAAAAAATACAAATTAGAAAAAGTGGAACTAAGCTCTGTTGACGGAGAAAGGCGTTTGGAGAGTGGATCCCACCGTGGTTTGAACATATTCTGCTCCTGCTGTTAGTATGAGGCAGAATTAGTTGGTGTAGACGGGGCTGGTTTTCTATCTGCACATCAAAGGTCCGGAATAAGGCATATTTGCGGTGTCAACCTTTCTTTTCAAGATCCGAGCTTCGTAAAAAGTCTCGTGTACTCGTGCTCAGGCGAAAGGTTTGTCCGGACCAAAATGTGATGTGATGTGGCCGGTGAGAACTCTGCTCCCACAAAATCTGAGTATTGCACACAGGAGAGATCTGGGCAGCTTTGTGGGACCAAAGCAACGCTGCTTCGGGTTCTCAGTCTGTTGCTCCTCTGCAGCTTATCTACGTTCAAAATAGTGGGAATCGCTACCCTCCAGCCGTGCAAACGAAGACAGCTTTGTAGCATTTGAATCATTCTGCCTGAAGCTGCCCGAGCTACTCTCGGCTTTGTCGGTGTCGATGGCTCGAAGCAGCCAAATTCTCCTGATTTCGCTTTTTATCAGCGCGCGTGTGCAGGATTTCGGAAGGTGTATTGCTCAGCCCGGAGTCCCCTAACTTTGGTGCGAGGGACAAATGACATCGGCTTACGGGAAAGTAGTAAAGAGGGATTTTTCTGGCAGAGAAGTTTTGTTTGTGGTGGCAAAAGTGGAAATAGGCGCAAGTGTAGTTAGTTTCCTTTGGAGGTGGGTGATGAAAGCGACTATTGAGAGTGGTTTTACCTGATTTCTCTGTTAAAGACTATAACAGATGTGTTAAATGTCCTATGTTTTAAAAGCACCCTATTCAGCCCTTTGGTGTGTCTGAACCTTTGCAAGCAGAAGTGTGCAGCTCAACCATGCAGCCTTTATCCTATTAACCATGAACTAACTGTCACCTTCAGCTGTTTTCCCTTTTTACTTTTTAACACAAAGCTTTCTCAAAAATCTTATTAACCAGCTTTATTTCTCTCGATGGTTTTTGTCCGGACGTTTTGTGTTGATTATCTCCATGTCGATGCTTTAACCATTCAATAAAAGTGCATCTGCGATTTATATCACATTAGGGAAGAAAGAAAGTCTGTTAAACCTCTCCCTTGATTCAAATCAAAAAGTTATTTATTAGAGAGGACGGAATCAGCCCTGGAAACTCTATGATCCTGACAAGCTTTCCCGGTGCTGTTCGCCGGCCCCCAGCAGACGAGCACCTGCAGACCTGACTTGGAAGGTCCGCCGCCTGAAAGCATCACTTCGAAATAAAATCTCGATGGGGTTTTCCCCCCGCTCCCCAGTTTTGTTGGTCTTGGTGTTTAGCAGGTAGAGAAAAAGGGGAAGAAGGCAGGCGTGGGCGGAGGGCGGGGGGCTCGGGGGTGCGGGCAGCACCTGCCCCCGGCCCCGTTGAGGCTCGGGGTGCCGGGGGAGCGGGGGCTGCCCCGCCCTGCCCCGGGCTCAGCTCTGCCCTCGCCCCCACCCGGGCGCTCCGGAGTTACCTCCAGCCCCGTTCCTGCTCTCAGGGTGTTATTTAGCAAGCGAGCGGGACGGCAGCGAATGGAAAAAGCAAAACGGGGCTTTCCCGATAAAATAATTACCTGGCACCCCGCCAATCTCCCGGTCCCATCTCTGTCCCCCGCTCCCTGCCCCTCTCGCAGCCGCCCCCCGATCCCGGCGTTTCCCACATGAGCTCCGCCCGGGCTGTTCCAAGAACACTTCGTTTTTTACAGTCATTATACGTTTCCTTTGAGATGATTTACTCCTTTCTTTACATATACATTGGGGGCATTTTGTCTCACTATAGACCAACTGCTGCTAATTTCTCTGGTTTTAAAAAAGAGGGGCTGACATTTTCTGGAAGGTTGGGTCAAACGCATGCTGGGGCACGCGTGGACCCGGTTCCTTGTGATGCGTCTGAGCACACTCATAAAGAATTCCTTAAGCACCACGGCAAAAGGGACTAGACATCTATTGAAAGGGAAGATAGACCATAAGAAACCAAGAAATCAGACGAAAGGATCTTATTTTAAGAGATCTCCTTTGGAAGTTTCTTTTCAAAAGCAGTGATCATTTAAGAGAAAGGGAATTCTAATGTCTCAGGATAAAACCTGTGACTAATGCCATTTGACCTATGCTCAGGCAGTTTTGTGTTTCCTGCCATTCATTTTAATGTCGTTATCTTCAAATTTATTTCTTAAAAGTCACTCACTTTCTTTGTCACGTAAAAAAAAAAAAAAAAAAAAAAGGAAAAAGAGCCCGAACCCAAAACTGCCGGCGGGTGAGGGGAAGGGAGGGGGCGGTGGGGGTTGAAGCTGCGTGTGTCCCGGTCCGAGGCTGGTAATCCGCATGAAATTGGGAGAGCCAGCACTTCAAATCCGGAGACCAAAGGGCTGGGCAGGGCCGGGCGGCGCCCCCGCGGCGCCCTCGGAGGCGCGCTCGGAGCCCCCGCGCTGCCCGCACCCCCGGCCCGGCAGACGGACGTCTCAATCACCGCCACGGCGCGGCCCCACGCGGGACGCCCTCCGCGGGACAGCCCTGCCCTGCCCGTGGAAGCCGAGCTCCCCGGCCCTGCCTCCGCCCCCGAGCCGGAGCCGCTCCGCCAGGGCCCGGCCGAGCCGCTCTCCGCACGCCCCAGGGCTGCCGTGCCCGCTCCTTCCTCCCGAAAGCTGCCATGCAAACGTGTGTGCGCGCTTTTTAGGTTTTCTTATTTTTCCCCCCGCTCCTTTTAATTTGTTGTTTTTTTTTTGTTTTTTTTTTTTATTTTTTTTTTTTTTTTTTTTTTTCCGGCTGCGGGGAAGGGGGAGGGATGCTCCGTCCCTGCTGTGTCCCAGCCCCCTAACGATGCTCATCGACCGCTCCGGCAGCTTGAATGGAGGCTGCGGGGGCGAGGCTGTATTAAGACACCTAAGTCTTCACCTTTAGAATTCAAGCACAAGGAACAGTAACTGTTGGTTCGTTCAAAGCTCTTCTAGATCCCCCCTTTTCTTGAAAATCCTTCTATTGTGCCAATCAAGCAGATGGTTTGCAGGAAATATAGCTTGGCCCCAGTGACCGAAACTAATTTTAACTAGCTTTCCAAGCCTGGCACGTTTGTTTTGCTCTTACAAAATAGCTAAAAAAACAGCTGGCAAGGGTGAATTAAACCCATTAAAGACACATTTATAAGAAATTATATTCACATAGGTTGCTTGAAACCCCCCTAAGAGGGGAGAGATGAGCGTATTGAAATGAAAATGTCCCTGAGCACACTACCCTCCTTAACATCGCCTGAGAGTCTCAAAACATTTTACTAAATAGATTAACTTGACTATTGTTTTGCATCACATTTATCAGCTTCATTAAGTGAATAGCTGAACAAATATATTACGCATGCATGAAAAGCTCTTTTGGGGGCTGCCTTATTGTGTCCTCAGCCCTGACAGGTGGTTAACTGTGTTTCTCTCTCCTCTCCCCCTCTCTCTCTCTGCGCAAAGAAAGAGGGATCTCGGACAGAGCGCACAGCCCAGACTTGGCAGAGGGACCTCGAGGGAGAGTTACTTTCTTTTCCCTCACCATTCATGCTGGCCAGCCCAGAGTGCACACAGCCTGAAATGCAACCAGATGATCTGATCATGTCAAAAGTAATTAACTTTAGTTTGGTCGCTGTGTCTTTCTTGTGCTTTACTAACTTCTTTCAAGCCTGTTTAATTTGCATCCTTTCTTCCAAATTTGATTATTTTTCTCCATTTGGTCCTTTTATCCTTTCCCCAACCTCCACCTTTGTTTTAAAAATATAATCTGGAGTTGAATAATACCTCTTCTTTCTTCTCCACTGATCTGTCTAATAAACAAGCACACAACTTCCTTAAAAACAACTCCTTTCACAAGCTAAGGTTGGCACAGTTTGGAGAGCTAGGATTTGCAAAATACAATATGATGGCTTATTTACTACCTCAATTTCATGATTACTTGGCCCGGCAGAACCTTGCTGGGAATTGGACAGTGGCAGTTTGGATTTCAGATGTTGAGGGACTGGGTCCTGCTTGTTTTGGTTGTGGTCTCTGCCCCAAGGGCTTCCAAATTAGACTGTGCAGATGAAATGTGGAGGAGGATGACAGAACACAAAACTTGCCCATTTATTTTCTCAAAAAAGTGTTTTCTCTCATGTTGCTCAGGTAGGTCAGAATAATTAAAAATTCTTTTGTCTTTCAAATAATTTCTTAAGAGTACTCCTACTTCCTCACTGCAAACTCAAGTTGTGATCCTTTGCTTATGACAGTGGCAAAATTTTCTGCTGTCTGATCCACTGAAATCTCTTTGCAGAGGACAATTTTAAGTGCTGGGACTTGAAGATCCTGTAATTTTTCCACTCATTGAGGCATGGTCCTGTGCCTCACTCTCCAGGACATGACAGCAAAGACAACTTCCTTTGGAGGAGAGGACTCTCAGCACAATTCAGCAGGAGAATTATGTCCTGGGGTGGATTTTGGAAAATCTGAGAGTTTGCTGTCTCCTTGGGCTGAGGGCCTTGAGCCCACACACTCCCTTGATGTCTGCCACAAGAATGGTTTTAAAGGCTGCCCTCTGCCCCTCTGCCTGCTGGAACATCACACAAGGACCTCTTTCTCTCAGAGAAAGAACTGAATTACCATTTGACTACCTGCAGGATAAAACCAGGACTTTCTCTTGTTTGTACACCTCTTCTTATAAGGGCTAGAGCATCAACCCTCAACCCCTTGAATTCTTCCATGCCAGCCAACTGATGCTTCACTTCCTTTGGGCTGAAGTCTCTCTGGGAAGGTTTAAGAGGGAGACTCAGAAGAGAGATGCTGATGGGAGCCCAGGCACCTGTAAACACTTTTCCCAATGGAAAGCCTTCCCCAAGCTAAGTGCTGGTAGCCAGGAGGATGGTGATGGCCTGAGAGGCTCACTTTGCTCCTTCTAGGTGAAAATACCTCCAGACATCATGATTTGGTGGGGAGAACAGCTGGGTGGACAGAGAGGTTTTTCTCTCTGAGAAAAGGTGCTGGAAGGTCCTTTGACTGGGATTAACCTGTGATTCATTTGGTGGGATGCAAAGTCATGTGATAAGGAAGGAAAGAGAACTCAAATACTGTGTAACAGTTCTTTAGTAAACACAGTGCAAAATTTCCTTATTGGGATACTCTAATGGTCTCACAACTGAAATGGGGGTACATCTTAAAAAAAGAAAGTGAATTCCAAGGTTTTTTGATCATCAGATTCCCTAGGCATTTTGTTTTCTTCTTGTAAGTATTGTGTTTGTGACCGTGTCCATTAAGGTTTGCAGTGAAATGGTTCAGTTACAGACCATGCCCTGACCACAGCCACGTCCATGCCTACGAGGTGCTGGTAAACTGTCCTGCATCCATAGAGGATGAGAGAAACTGTGTGGAACTCTTTAATAAAGATAGAATGCTTGGTTTCTAGAAACACCAAGCTATTCTTGTTGATGTGGAGCGAGATCTCTGGAGCTCTGACAGAAAAATGACAAACTGCCCCTCATGGTTTGCCTTCACAGACCCACTGAGGAAGGAGTTAGCAAGCCCTGGTCCATATGGTCCGTGTGCTCTGCTCCCAGTCACTTGTGTGAAATGGGAAGGGAGATGAATGAAAATTGCTGTATTTCTGTTGTCTCTTGGGGATGATTTTACCAGGTGAGCTGCTTCAGTTACAGAAAACCAAGGAGCAATAATGCCCAAGGAACTAAAAGCTTCATGATCTTAGGCATCATGGACATCTCTTCAGGATTCTCAAGGGGAGGTATCTAAATCCAGGGTGACTGGATTCCAGCAGAGCTGGGAGATTTTCTGCTGGATCTCCACTTGTGAGAAAGAGTTGTTCTCTTCAGAAAACACTTGGCTCATGCTGGAGACTAGAACAGGACCTTCTTCTGGGCTTTGCTTTGCAAGCAGTGCAGCTTCCTGATGTCCAGAGATGCAAGGCTCTTACCTTTCATCATCGAGAAAAGTGGATGAAGCCCTGGACCTTGGAATCTTTCTTGAAATAGCCATGGCCTTCTCCTTGGGAGCTTCCCCAGCCTGCAGAGAGTGCATCCCTTCTCAGAGAATCGTGTTTCTTTCTGACAAACAGAAGAAAAACTCCCTCCTTGTATTCCAGCAGTCATGAGATCAGACAGATACACAGATGTACATTTATGCCTTCCGCTCTCTGAAAGCAAACGGAAATCTGGGACTAAGGAGAGTGTGAGCATGTAAAGAGAGTTGTAGGAAAGCTTTTCCCCATGCCTTTGGCCTGAGAATGTTGCTTGTTCTGTCAGGGCTGAAGTCAGGGGCAAAACTCATGGCAATTTCAATGCGGTGGGGTTAAGCCCTAGAAGAATTTGAATGTACTTGTCTCCTTTCAGGACTTTGTCAGGAGTGTTTTGGTACTGCAGGGGGAAGTATCAAAGACAACTGAAGTTTAGAATGAGACAGCCAGGATATTTGAAGAGGATCTTCATAAGATGAAACAGCTTTTCTCAGGTTTCTCAACCCACCTGCAGCAATGAGAACTACTTTGCAAAAAACATGATTTAATGGTTGCATTTACATTTTTGTCTCTCACCATGTCATGATTTTTGGGGTTTTTCCTCTGTTTTTCCTTGTCCATTAAAAATTTAAGAGGATGGAGAACATAAAATTCTAAGTCTCTAGTAAGGTCTTTAGGGGCATCAGGTGGGATTTAGAAGATTTAAAGTTTGACTTGATGAAATCTGGTAAGGTCATGTTGTCCTGGCACTGGACAGGGCTCTTTTTGGGGACCCATACTCTGGCTCTGACTCATCAGACTCAGAAAGCTCAGAAGAGAGGAAATTAATGGAGCTTTAAGCTACATTTACATCCTCCTAATTCATGAATGTGCTGGGATAAGGGGTATTTCTCTGGTGTCTTTTCAATTGTTCTGCCTTAGGTCTTAAATGGAAGTTTAGTCCCTCACCTATCAACCTTTATCTAACTTTCCCTAAGGATATAATATAAAAACTGTTCTATCCTTCTTTTTTGGTGAATGTCTCCTGCTCTTACAGATAAATAAATCAGCAGGGGGGAATGTGTAGAATGTGTAGAAACAGAACTAGGCTGCTGACTGTGATCAGAGCCTCTCTCTTGGGGGACTTCAAGCAACGAGGCTGGGCTTCTGTGCCAGGATAATTCATGTCTGGGCTTTTTCCCTTCTGCATTCATAGCAGAAGCAGGAGCAGGCTGGACAGCATGGAAAATTTTCTGCCCACTGCTGTGTATATGGTAGCTGTCTCCAGATTTGTGAGAGGAAAAACAGAGTATGTCTTCTTGTTGTCTTCTGCTATTTCCACAGCATCTACTGGCCAAAGAGAAGGCAGCTTTTTGGTCTCAGTTCTGATTGCCCAGCCCTAATATTTAAAATACTCTTTTAAGATGGATGAAATAATGATGGGATTGATGAGGTTTACTGACCTTGCTGAAGCGAATCACGTCCTCTTGAAGATGGCAAACGATTGACTGGTCAGTCCCACAGTGCAAGGGAGTTAGACTGGCTGCGATTCAATTCAGAATGGGGTATTCACTGGCAGATGAACAGGGCTGGAACAGCCTCACATCCAGAAAGATAAGCTTGTATGAGGTTTGAGACCTTGGTTTCCATGGCTCACTCCAAGGAAAGGAGTGTTAGCTGGCTGGCTGAGTAAGATCAGAAGGGATATTTGCACTCTGGACCCATAAACAGTGTTTGAAACACCCACTTTTCAGTGTTCTAAGTGAGTAGACATACAACTTTTTCCTTTACATTGGGAGAACTGACTCTGCCTGAAAGCAAGGATGAGCCTCTAAGCCCACTAGCAAATAAATCCACCATTAGAAGTCAGCACATCCACATGCCTCTGTGAGCATTGAAACGACTCCTGACCAAGGATCGTTGGCCACATGATCCATAAGCCAAGAGTTTTCATCCTCCTCCTCGAATTTTAGCTCTCCTGAAGATTGGTTTTACAGAGGTTTTCCTCTCAACATAAACTTAGGTCCCACATCTCTAAGTTTCTTAGCTGTGTTTCAAGTGATGTTTTCATGAGGAGCTGCTGTTAAATCATTGGGTTTGCTTTATGACATATTTTCAAATCAAGCTGCATTTAAGCAAGAAAGGCAAGTAATTAGATATAGCTTTTTAAGAATGTGCACTTTGTTTTCTTTTCCTCTTCATTTAAATTCAAGAGTGCAGAGGACTCCTGTTTTTAAGTAGATTTTAACCATGACTAGAGAAGCTTAGTTATCATTTATGCACTATAAACAATATGCAGAGGGGGTATGTTTTGATCAGAGCTATTCAGTCCTTGCTTGCTAATCTAATTACAAAGTGTAGGTTTTCTGACAGAGCTGCTTGCACAGAAAAGGCTTTTCTCACACCTGGTGGATTGTTTAGCCAAGCTTTTTAAATGCTTACAGTTTTTAAGGGGGGGGGGGCAGTGAAGCCTTTTAAAAAAACAAGTTCCTGTGCAAGGCAATAGAAAGAATTTAGTGGTTGTCAACATGAGTTTAGTATAAGGGTGCTGTTTAAAATGTGGGTTCACTTTACATTGACCTTTGGACATAGTAGCTCCAAACATTGTGGTGGGTTTTTTTTTTTTTTTGTTTGTTTGTTTTGGTTTGGTTTGGTTTGGTTTGGTTTGGTTTGGTTTTTTTTTTTTTTTCTTTTGAGGGGTTAAAGAGAATATGAAAGATAACAGATGTCAGTGACTGTATTAAATTCTGTGCTTGAGTGTTATAAATATCTATGTATGGCTGGACACGCTGATCTCATATTTTTTTAGATGTTTATTGTTCGTGCCTCAAGTGCTCAGCAGCTCTGAAAGGGCAGCTTTGAAACACAGCCCCAGCAAAACAGTATTTTTGTGTTGTTTAGTGCCCCGATTCCTACAAACAAAATAAAGTACCTTGTTGAATAAGGGCCATTGAGCAGGAATGATGGGTTAAGAGTGGGGGTCTGAGGTGGCAGCGTGGGTGCTTGTTTATCAGGGAGGAGTTGTCAGTTGTTGGCTGTGCTGCTGAAAGGAGGGACGCTGGAGGCTGATGGCTGGGAGAGCATTGATGTGAGGTAACGGGGTAATCGGATTGAAAGTTAGCCATGGTATTTATGTCAGTTCACATTTCATCAAATGAATAATATGAGGTTGCTACCTAGCCCAGGCCTTGGCCTGGGGGTTGGGTTATAAAGAATCTAAGGGCTCATTTGATTCAAATATAAATTAATTCTCACTGGAGCGTTGGCTGATTAATCTATTTGCATAATAGTAGAAAAACTGCAGTGTGGTTACTTTTGCGGGGATTTGGACAAGAAAAGCCTTAAATTCATTTGAAAGAATATTGTGTGAGAAGTCAGGGAAGCAAAAGCACCTCTATAGGGCTCCCTCAAGCCATTTTGCCCCCAATCCTGATGTGCAAAACCGAAGGCTGAACTTGTTCACTGGGGAGTCTGACACCCTCCTGAAAAAAACCTGTGCTCTAATGTCCAGCTACACTTGCATTTTTGTATTTGATGTTGCTCTCATTGTAATTATTACAATGGCATCCTTTATAGTTTTTTGATCTTTAATAAAAATAAAGCCTAAATAAAATTGCAGCATGTGTAGGTGGAGTAGATCTTGGACTGCAGTGAAACTCTGTGGGGAGATAAAGAACCAGGAGAGACAAATGCACTTGAAATGTGAGTGCTGTTTGTGTGAAAGCCTGGCTGTCCTGTGAGACATGGGAATGGAAGGTCCCAGTCCTGCTGCCCACTGCACTTCACAGTGTGGTCAGGGAGGAGGCTGAGTGGATCTAACACCAGTGCTGGCACCAAGCAGAGCATCAGAGGCAAAAAGCTTTTTCTAAAATTTGCTTCCCCTCCTACCAAGCCTCTCCATTTCACTTTTTGACACCTGAAGCACACCCTTGCAGAGGACAGTGTATGGGGAGGTGCACCCACCCATGTGCAGTCACACAAATGTTTTTCCATCACATCCCAGATTTTTCTTTAATTTTCCTAAGCAGTGTGCATCTCCCTTGCATGTATGAGATGCAGTGTAAGATTTGGGTTTGATTATTTTTTTTCCTTTATCATCCACACACCTGTTTGGCAGAGGATATTACATTTGCACACAGATACTGAGATTGGTTTTGAATCGTGACATCTGAGGGCAGAAGTGTGTAAAATTCACAAGACACAGTTGGGAGAAGCTTCAAAAAATAGTCCAAATCCTGCTCTTATTGAAGTCTGTGGACATTCTGCCAGCAAGAAAAACACATGCCCTAATTAAGCAAAATATAAAACTTCCAGCAAGGATGTCAGGATGCAGTTACAGGGGAGCAGAGTCCATATGAAGGAGGAGTGGGAGGCAGCCTGCAGGTCCACATTTGCCAGAGTTAGCTGAGTATTTGCAGGAAAGCTGGGCTGTTACTTGGATTCACATGAGGTTTAAAGCATCCACTAAGATTAAAGGTGTCAGGGTTTTCTGGTGAACCTGCCCCCGCTGCAGGGTACCCAGGTTTTCACCTGAGTTCAGCTGTTCCTGCTAAAATATAAAGATTTAATATTTTATCAGACAGTAGGGATAGGAGATGTGCCACCTAGCCCCTTCAGCACGGAGCTGAGGAAGCTCACAGTGGCTATTCCTAATGAAACCTCTGAATCCAGATACCTGGGGGAAGCAAGGTGATGTAACAGACTATAGTTATGCTAAAGCAAATGACACTGTATGAAAAGTTTGCATTCTAGGCAGGAATATTGTAATTTGTAGATCATTTGGAAGCATGCCCACAGATGGAAAATGAGGTTCTCCCTGCCTCATCCCCTTCTTGAGCCTTGTTTCTGGTTTCTGCATAAGCCCATGGGTCCTCTCTGCCATGATGTAAGTTCAGGCTGCAATTTGTAACTTCATACTTATTTCTTGAATTCTTTGGTTACTTCTTTTAACTCCTGATTTTGTTTTGCCTTTTTTTCTTTCTCCCTTTTTCCTCCCTTTCTTGTTTTTCCTTTTCTTTCCTGGTTTTAACCCGCCAATAGTATGTTCCTGGTGTAATTATTATTTTTACCTGGCTTTCCTTCTGTTGGTTTCTCTTCAGAGCCATTTGGGAAGGAAGTGCTCTTCCTCAATTCAATGCTGTCTCTTTACTAAGCTGGGAATAGGCAAAAGATCTTGACAAATTGCCACTGAAAAAGGAAAGGTGGTGGTCAAAACCCCTTATTTATGTTAAAAAAAAAAAAAAGCCTGCTGTAGTGTCTGTTTGTTTGCTGTTACAAGATCGATGTCTGAAAGCACAAACCAAATTTATCCTACCCATGGTCATAGAGCAGCTCCCTGCAGTATTTTTGTGGTTAATTCTCGTGGAAGGGGAATGCCTGGGATCTGCAGAAGGTTGGGCCATACAAGCAAATGACATGCCTGATTAAGAGAACCTTGTTACCAGATAATTGTGTCTCTGCTGCCTTGCTCTGGTATTTATGAAGAATAAACCAGACCCAGGGAAAGCTAAGACATCTGTTTTCTGAACAGAAGCCCTCAGCCTGTTGACAGCCTCCTAGTCCAATTACTCCTTGTCTTTTGCACCCAGTGATTGAGGTGGGTCTGATGGTTTAATCTGGGGCAAGTTGGAGGCAAAGGAAATGGAGCCTGTGTGCTTGTCTGACTGACCTGGGGATGTGATGAACCCCTTGGGATCAGCCAGGAGCACTTCAGGCACACCCAGGACTCCTGTTCACCTTGATGCTGTGGCAGTGTCTGATGCACTGAAGACAGTACAGGGCACCAAGGCTCCTGGGTTCTTCTCAGAGTCCCATCTGCAGCACAAAATGATGTAAATGGATAAATTTCACTCAGCCTCTCCTGTTCCTTCCATCAGGTCTGGCTATAGCGCTCACAGTACTTAAATCAAGAAGGTTTTTTTTGATAATTAAGTCATGAATCTACATTTTTCCATACTTTACCAGAAATGGACATTAAATTACTTGTGCTTACAGCTTAAAGGAAAGATTTAGTTTTGTATTTCTTGTTTCTCCCCGATATGTTTGATATTCAGTATACAATTTTTGCCGTTTAGATAATAACTGATTTTACTTTTAGTAACTCCCACTGCATTAAAAGGGAGCAGCAGAAAAGAAAAAAGGCAAATTTTTTGTGTCTGCCATGTCTAAATTGTCAAACAACAGTACATGTGACAATAATCAGGATGAAAAAATAGCTGTTGCATGGGCACTGCCAATGTGCCCAGGTTCTTTCATGTGCTTACAACAAACCAGTGTGTCCAGGCTGCTCAGCTGAAGCTGAAGGTGATGCTCAGAGGGTGCTGCTGAACAAAGAGGCTGAGCTCTGCCAGCAGTGCTGGAAGGTGGAGTTACACTCCTGTTTGGACCTCATGAGTCTGTGGTTTCACCTGTGGCACTTCTGCCACTTATTTGCCTTTTTTATCAGTTTCATTCATTAACTCAACTGGGAGTTAATCAAGGGGAAAAGAAAGCAATATTTTGAAATATTTTTTATTTGGGGTTATGGCTAAATAATAGGAATTAGTGCAGCTAAGAACATATATCTGTTTAATTTGATTACTCTTTTCAGGTTAAATTAGTGAGAGAGATGCATGTCAGGCAATTAAAAGAAAGAATACCTCTCCAGGTCTATAATGGAGTGCATCTGACCTTCTCCAACCAGACTGATCAGTCAGAAATATTTGGTCTAGGCTAAATTTGAAAGCCATGAGTTCTGCACACTTATTTCTTCTGTTATTCTCATCCTTTATTATTCTTTTCATGCCTTCCCATCTGAGAGCTGTCACAGAGAGAGGGGGGCTCAGGTGAGGATAGTAAATCCAGAGCAGAGGACCAAGAGGGAATTTCTGGGCTGGAAAGCCATGAGTACAGCATGAAAACCCTGTTTGCTCACAGCTGGCTTTGGTAAGGGCTTAGGTTGGGTAAGTAAGCAGGTCAGCTATGAAACTGCAGAACAAACATCAAGAGGCCTTCCTGCTTCCTCCTGGAGCTTTTTGCAGTGTAGGAACACACTGCAAGCTGTCCCAGGCTCCCTCAGCAGGCTCTGCCCACCCGGCCCCTGATGTCCCACATTGTCTGTTGGTCGAACAAACCTGTGTCTGACATTCTGAGCACAGTCCACTGTCGGTAAAAAGGAAACAATTTGGTGTCTGCTGGCTCAGTCAGACATATGACACCGAGAGAAATGATCTTCCTCTCAGGGCTGCAGGAAGCTGAAGGGCAGAAGTGAATAACTGACAATGGGATATGCTCGACAATATTTATGTGGGCTTTGTGTTCCCAGATACACTTGGATGGCAGTGAATTGTCAGTTACTATATCAATCTGCCAAGTGTGAATAGCTCTTGAAGAGCTTGAACCTTCTCAGGTTAAGGCATCTGTAAAGCTAATAGAGATCATGCATGATATGGATATGACCTCATTCTGAGGGCATATAAATTAAACCATTCCTAAGCAATTGGCTTGCTCAGCAGTGTTCACAGGCATTTTACATTTTACAAACAGGCAGATCCCCTGGTACTTCTCTGCCACATTGTTCAGCTTATCTTTATCTATTGCTTTCATATATGCCCGTCACTGTGGCTGACAGAGAGAGCTTTAGAGTTTTCACTGAATTGTCTTTATTTGACAGAGAATCTTTCCTGGAGGGAGTGGAGTTTGTGCCACACTTGTGGCACGCTCTTACCCAAAACACTGCACACACGAAATAGAGAAGTACCATTCACCACTTCGAGGTTGTGGAATTTCCAAAGGAGTGGAAGGGTTGATCTGATCACACCCAGAGAGGAGGTTTTGGCAGTGATGTACAAATGGAGGCTAAATGGAAGTCTAAAGTCATGGTAACAGATTATTGACTTATTTACAGATCCAGTAAAGGGATCCAAGTCAAAGGTACTCTTGATTCTTTATCTCCCTTCAGTACAACAGTCAGAGCCCATAAAACTCACTTGTGAGAGGAGAACCACTTTTTTTTTTTTTTTTTTTTTTTTTTAAGCTGACAGATTCTCAAAAGCTTTTGGAAAAAGCATTTACAGGGGTAATATTTAGTATATTATTGCCATAGCTAATCTTTGTGTCATACTACAAGAGTAATTCAAGTTTTCAGGAGGCCAAAAGTAATTGGATAAAATCAGCAATAAAGTTTTATGGGTGTGTGCCTTTCACTGAATTCTCAAACATTTCCTGAAATCAGGTAAAAGCAGAGCTGTCCTGAGAGGTTTTTTTTTCTTGAACAGGATGAAAGGGTTGTTTTTATTGTAAGATATCTGTTAAAATATTGCTATAGAGCCAAGTGAGTTGTAATTTTGGCCACAGTGGTTCCTTTGCTAGGACATATCCCAAGAACCCCCCCATTCTGCTGATTCTCTGCCTTTCCTCCCAGGGTTCTCAAGACCTGAAAGAAGTCTATATTTTGGCTTTGCTGTAGTGACCAGAGGCTGATCACAACCATGTTTCCATCATATCTCCCAAATCATTAATTGCCAGCTTAATTGTCCAACCAATGCCTAAAATGTCCCTGGAGAACAGGCCCTGCAGGTATTTCTGTATGTCCAGGTTGATGGGTCTCTATTTCCATTTGCTGTCCTGTATCATCAGGGCTCTAGGGAACAAACAGGTCACAAAGCTCAGCTTACCAGCTGACTTGTGTCTGCCCTGCTTAGGGCCTGCTGACACCAGCTGGGAACTGGAATTGCTCATTTGTGGTGGTGTCTGATAAATTCAGGATCTAGGGCAGAGAGAGGATGCAAGGAGCTGAGTTCACAGCTTCAGCCTGAGCTGACTTTCTGATGGGTTGTACGAGCTTTGAGGAAAGGCACCCATTTGCTCTGTGTTTCTACAGCACCTGGCATGCTGAGCCACCATCCAGGTGAGGCCTCCAGACCCCTTTCCTTCTTTTCCCCATTTTTCTGTGCAGTGGCAATGAAGGGAGTGTTTAACTCTTCTGAGTTTTGTATTTTACTGACCGTTTGATGCTTACTCAGGGGTATTTCTGATTCCTGTCCAGTGTCAACTAGGACAAGGTTGCATAGCCTTCTAAATCACCCAGAAACAGCTGCCATTACTTAATTTTATTTTAGATTTAAATAGCAAAATACTACATTATTATGGAAAATAACAGGACAAAATTATTTTCTGTAGTAATCAGTTCTCCTACTATTTATAGTTAGTCTTAAAAATATAATTTTCATTATATATATATATATTTAGTATTAGTACAGGTGAAAGGAAGGCCAAAAAAGAGATTTTTGCTGGCTGTCATATAGAACACAACAGCACTTTCTATTATCAATTTTCTATCAAATTATTTTTCAGTGATTGTATTTGGGTATGAAGCACATTGCCTTGGCCACCAGTAGGAAATGGCTGCAGCATGACACATTAAATGATCCTGTCTTATTGGATTCATCACAGTATGATTAAACTGTGCTGTTTCAGTGGCTTAGCACAGGCAGTTTCTCCCAAGGAAAACCCAGGAATGTAATTCATCCCTGGTGTTTGTTTTCATTTTGCACCAGTGATGGCAATTTTTGCATTACCTTGGTATTTTCCTAAAATCAAGTGGTATATTATATCACTAACAAACCAACAAAACCTGTTAATTGATATTAATGCTTGGCTCACCAGAAACAAACCACATTGTTTTGCCATTATTATAGGAGCTCATTCACTAAAGAGAACTCAAAAATTTAAGCTTTCTAGTGAAGGGTGGCCCATGTAATGTTGAGGGGGTGGGAGGTATTTGCTGCATCTCTAATAAAAATAAAGCATGATGATAACATGCAACTGGAAATCCAAGTTTTTGCATTAACAGCACATAAAGTGGCAAGGAGATGGGATGATGGGTGAAGCTGTGTGTGGGGGGGTATTTTTAAGCTTTATTTTCTCACTTTTTTTCATAGGCTTTATTGTGTTAAGGTCCATAGAGCTGCTTTAGAATGTGCTCCTGGTCAGTACAGCACAGATCTCAGGGGGCAAAAGTTGTTAGGATCTTGAGAACTGTGATCTGCAAAAACATTCTCTGAAAAGATTGAGTCGTCATCTGAAGTAGGGCAATACTAAATTAAAACACCCCTAATCTGGCTTGACCAGCTGGTGTCTTTTCTAGCAGCAGTTCTACTCACTGCTCCATGAATAGAAGGTGCTATTTCCAAACCTTTAGTACAAAAGAAAAAAGCCCAAGGACATATTAATTAATTAAACATAATTTCCTTTTTCCTCCTAAGTATGCTTTTATATCCTTCCAGGGCAACCAGATAACATAATTTACCTACAAACAAACATAAAAAGAACAAATTGTGAAGAAAGACAAAACCCTATGACATTTTCTCTCCTTTTTCCACCTCTCATTAATTGCTTGGCTCTGGGAGGGAAAGGACTCCAAGGCTGAGCTTTGCACAAAACTCATCCAAGAGTGAAGAGGGCAAGCTGAACACTGAGCCTCTCCAGCTGCCCGGGAGTGAATGGCTTTCTGAGGGGTATGAATGCTCCCTGTCTCTCCCCATACAATGTAGGTGTTACTGCTCACGAGGAGAAAAAAACAAAACAATAATCACTTGAAGGGGAGAGAAGGCGTCCTGGGCAGGGGGCAAGTGCGGTCCCTGCAAGGACAGAAACCCTCCTCGCCTCTGTGGTGAGAGGGGCTGGCCACAAAGAGCGAGGCTGGGTGGTGCTCTCTGAGCCTGGGGGCACTGCGGGAGAAATGTTCTGCTCTGAGTGAAAGGGATGAAAAGTGTGGTTTGTGGTAAAACGGCAAAAAAGCTCCTCAGACCCCGAAAGATGGAGCAGCGCACCTGAAGATCCTTACTGCTTCCTCTGGTTTTCATTTCATGCCAGTAATGTGCCTGCACATGGCAAATGAGATCATTGCTTCCCTTCATTCATAAAATTGAGTGCAAAGCTCAGTTATTACTGCCCTTCCTGTAAGAGGGGTCTGCTTGCAGGGCGAGGAAAGCAGCTGGGGATCACCGGGAGAGCAGCAAGTCTGCGCCTTCCTGGGGGGCTGCAGTTCACCTGTATGAATGAGAGATCTCACCCCATCTGGAGAGAGGTGCAGAGGACACAACAGAGTAACAGGACTTTTGTCTTCATCTTCCAGCACCAGCACATCTGATTTTGTTCTTTTTTTTTTTTTTCCCAGTGTTTGTTTTTCCCCACTCATCTTTGTGTTTACCACATACCTTTGGAAACAAGGGAAGGGAGCGTGGAAGGCAAGCTGGGTGAGATCAGATGCCTGCACTTTTAACTCTGATCTTGTTCAGTTTGTGTTTAGAGCCTCTGAAGGCCTTTTGCATGAGTTACTTTTGGTCTGAGCAGACCTTTACTCTTATGTCAGCACAAAGGGGTTAGGTGCAGCGCTTTCTGTGGCAAAAGCCCTCGCTGGGGCTGAGCAAAACCTCAGCTTTTTCAGGAGCACGGCAACACAAAAGATTTAAGGGGGGAAATTGTTAAAAGGGAAGCCCTTTTCTCTTTGGATTGAATGCAGTGGGGAGATTAAAACTTTCATTTGAGATTTTGCTGTATTCATAGTAGTGGGGCCATGAATAGGTCTAAGTCAGAGCCCACAGTGGTTGTGGTGTGCCCTTTTATTCTCTGGCACATCTTCAGACACAGGTTGTTTTGCACTTGAAAGAGGTGAAAGAGGGGAATGTGGGATTTTGACAGCTGATATTGGCCTCTGAGCTCTTGATGGGGATTTTCTAATTAACCCCAAGGGCCCATCAGGTGGTCAAAATGGAATGATTTCTGTCAGGAAGGGCAAAAAGTTGGAATTTTCTGGGTGGTTTTTTTTTTGTTTCTTTAAATTTTGGGCACATACATTTGGGAATGGTTTCTAATGACATGTATACATTGAAATCCACTATGAGGAGAATTTTGGAATTTATTCAGGCCTGGATACCTCTCTAAAGCTCAGACTTTCTAGGAAATCTTTCTCCCTTGTGAAGGTTTCTTGAGCTTTATGTAATAATAATAATAATAAAGCTAATTTAAGCAAATGCCTTTTGATCCCGATTACTTCCCACAAATCTTTACCACTGAGACAATCTGAGGTGGCACACTCCCACCCTGTCCTCTCCAGCTTAGGGATGGGGGTGGTGAGTCCAAGGGAATCCGGGTTCTTGCTGCATGGATGCAACTGGCAAAGCTGATTAGAAGAGCAGCCAGAAAGCAGGAAGGTTGCACTAAAGGTGCAATAATTTGTCTTCTGCAGAAACCTTGCAAAACTTCCTCGTGAAGTTTTAGAAGGCAGAACGTGAGCAAGCCTGCCTGTGTGTGTTTGCACTGATTTTACAGTTTTGGTGACTGCACCATAGTGGAGCACGTGAAGTTTGAAGGCAGCTGCCCTCGTTAGCTTGTCTCCTTCTAAATCCATAGTGCAGGATGGAGGATGAAGGTGCTGGGGAAAACAGCTTGAACTGTGATACCTAGGAGTCAGGACAGTGAACAGAAAGGCATTTGATACTGATTTTGTATGCTGCTGAAAGAGTGGAATTGCAGTTAAGTAATAACTCTTAAGTTATTACTTAACTCTCAATAAGCAACTCTTTACAGACACTTATAAGGGATGGAGGTATCTATAGCTATCTATATCTATATATTTATACATCTGTCATGTCTCTCTATACATCTGTCATCTCTCTCTACACGTCCATATCTCTTAGGTCTAAGAATTAGTGTACAAACTTGAGTGACTTGTCCAAGATAATATTGACTTTTTTACTGTTTGGGGTATTTGCGAGTAGCAAAGGAATGGAGAAAAAGGCAGAAGGAACATGAAGGAGATGAAGAGGATCCTACTGAACAAAATAATCTAGAAGTATTAAAAAAATCTAACTGTAAAAGGAGATGTCTTCCTCTATTCCTCTGCTTGTCCTGCACGTCAGAACTAAGGGCAAGAAGTTGCAAAGGTTTCATCTTCCAGTCATGGCAAAAGGAATATGGGGCATCTGTCTCTGTTATCTCCCAAACAAAAACTATCCCTTTATCCACCTCCCATATCAGTCAAGTTTGAATTTCACATGGTTTGAAACTCAGATGAGAGTCATTCCCTGTGCCAGCCTTAGGTTTGTGCTGGACAGGAACACAGAGGCACTGAGTGGAGGAGTGAGATAACAAAGGTGAATATACATAAATAGTAGGTTGAATTAGTACAGAGTTAAGTGAAGAAAAAAATAGTAAGAATGCTGCTAGCAAAGGGTGGTAGTTGCAGGGAGTAAACAGAAAATAGAAGGATTTCAGAACCAGACCAAAAGTTTCAAAACAAAACTTAAAACTAGGTAAAATTTGTTTTTGCTCACATTTGGCCACAAGATGTTTGGTACAGGTCCAAAAATGTTGGGGTTTTTTCTTCTTCTTCTGGAATTCAATGAATTTTGAGTGCACAGAGCCAAAAGTTGCAGAGACTGGTGTGTTTCTGGACTTATCTAATGCTTACAGACAAATAGAGGTGTATGTTAACTTCCATGAAGTAAAAGATATGCTCTGTCCTCTGCTTCTGCAGAGCCATAGTTACTTTAGTATGGTGTGTGAAATTTTAATTCCAAAGCCTGCTGCACAGGATGAGAACAATCTCATTTGGCTACCAAGACCCAGGCAAATTTAAGACTATGTAGGGATGGTACTTGGCAATTAAATTAGGTGCTAAATGCAAGAAAAAATCCCCTTAAAAATGAACTCGGAGTGAGCCCTTTGAGAAGTCCAATTCCTCTATTTACTTCTGTTAGAGAGAGGTAGCCCCCCCCCCCCCCCCCCCAATGGGGATTTTTGGAGGTTTGGATAACATCTGCCTGATTATCGTTTAATGCTCTTGAGAATATGAACAAATGGACTTGACTTGGCTCAGGAGCTTTATGCTCTGCTTAGCCAGGGATTATTTTAAGAAATCTGATAAGATACAGACATTTATCCATCTTTACTGAAATAAAATGGCTACTATTTCTTCTTGCCTAAAACCTGCTGGAAGCAGACTGATTTTTATTCCCTCCAGTGCTGATCAGCATTGCAGTGTGCATGAACAAGACATTCATCTTGCTGACACATCTTGTTCCAGCTGTTGCTGTGACAAATTGTTTCTGCTGTAGTTCAGCTGAAGTGCTGCAGAGGTTTGTTCATAACGAATTTTCAATTTTTTTTTGAGGACAGATTTAAATCAAAATCAAAGTGAGCGCTGCAAAGTTGTGTCAACCACAGACAACACAGATAGAGGGACAAAAAATTCTCAAGGTCTTCATGAATCTACCAACTTTGCCCAGTTTCTCAGCAGTGTTCTGGACAGTAAGTTTTGCCAGAACATGTAAGAAAGGAATGTTTCCTCTTGTGGGAGGATTTGGCTTCTGAAACAAAACCCCACGTCCACTTCTTCTCAATGAAACACATTGTTTGAGAGCTGGCTTATGTATTTTATGAGCACTCCAGTGCCTCATCCTCCACTGACTGCTTCAGATTGAGATCAAATTTCATAGGTTTTGGCAGAGGTGGAGAAAAAAATGCTACCATAATGATGACGATGATGCTATGAAATATTAAAGGCACCCACATGCTCACTCTAAACCCAGCCATTTTCTCCTCATGCTTAAGAAAAGTAGAAGGACCATATCTCTACTTGGAATGATTTATTAGGGTAGAGTTATCACCCTGTGCCCACCCAAGAGCTCACCAAGGCACTCCATGTTTATGGGAGCTTCCTTGCTGCTGGTGGCCCTGGTAATATTCTCCTCCCCCAACTTGCCACCGTTGGTGTAGAATTTAGTTCAAGTTTTAATTAGTAATCTATGAAGAAAAACATTTATTGGTTCATGGAGTATCAGCCCAGTATCAAAAGGGAAAGCTTGGGAGTGGTTGCAAGTTCTCTTGGATAAAGATAAAGCCATGGGCTTGTGATTCTCAACATTTGAATATGTCATGCCTTGCCAATTAACAAGATTCATTTTCTCCCCCACAAAAATCTATCAGCTGTTTTGAAGCAAACGGGGAAGAACTGAGATATTTTCTAATTCCTCTTCCATCCCTCTAGACTGAAGAGACTTCATTCCATTTACTGTCCCACAGGAGTCTGCTCAGTGCTGTCCCACATTTCTGCATTTGCAGAAGTGAGAGCTCTAAGAAATGTCAAACCTTACAGGGAGAAATATTTAAAAGGGAATTTTGAAGTGGAAATTCTTCAAGTTAACATCCTGAGTCTTTTAAGTAGTGGTGGAATCAAATTGCAACTGATGCCTAGTTAGTGGTTTTAGGAGTGGAAACTTTAATATTGCTTTAGCAACTATATGAAGGTTCTCTTTATTACTAGTTTTTCATGCCAATATAAATTAATGTGCTTCCATCCCTGTTTTATTTATGTGCATTTTTTCCCCTTGGTCAGTGTCACACAGCACAGGAGGTTTGTGCTTATTTGTAAACATTATTTATTTGTTTTCGTTCTTTGTGTTTACAGAGAGAAATGCATCTGCTCTAGAAAAAGTTTGGGAAAAATAATTTCAGTGTATTCTCAGGACACAAAATTGATGGATAGTGGGTTTTGTCCAATTCTGACAATTTTGTAATTTTTTGTATCCTGTTTCTTCTGGCACTCTGTTCATCTACAGCAATTATCAGTCTTCCTGAATTAACTCAGACAGCTTTTAGTAAGAACTAAAACCTCTCCGAAATGAAACTGCTTTTCTTTTCTCCCCTGAGCACCACACCCTGATGCTCTTTTTGTTGCTGAAACAAAGTTGATTTTGCATACAGTATCTATGCCTCATGTATATTAAGTGTCCTTTTTCACAACACTTTTCTGATTATAAGGGCTTATTCACACTTTCTACCCTAATCACTGACCCACCAGGAGATTAAGGCTCATCTCTGGAGTATTTGGTAAGCCAGCTAATTGCGGGTGAAATCAGTGGGCATTAGAGGAAGCTGTAGGGCTTTGAGAGCTTGAATAGCTTTTGGGACAAGGGAGAGTGGCAGTCACTGCCTGACAGAAAATCCTGAGGCCCCTGGATGCTGTTTACTGGTGGTGCCCTTACAGATGGGTTCTTCTGAAGGGTGTCTGGTCTGACAGTGCTTTCCATGGCTTCCCTCGTGCAGAAATTGGAACTTCAGCTGAGAGCTTGCACTTCATCTAAGGAAACTCACTGGTGTCAGCGAGAGAAGCCTTTGAATTTTTGTGCTGGGATAAAGCAGTGGAGCAAACCAGCAAATGGGATAGAAATGTGCTTAATGTGCTGTATACTGTAAGGGGGATGGTGCTGGGTATGTGGGGGTGTCTGGACGAAGATGAGGGCTGGGATGGGGAGAGGGCCTTTGGACAAGGACATAGAGTGACAGGGTGGGGGAAATGGCTTTAAGGTGAAGGGGGGTGGATTCAGATGAGATATTCAAAATAAATTCTTCCCTGAGAGGGTGATGAGGTCCTGGCACAGGTTGCTCAGAGAAGCTGAGGCTGCCCCACCCCTGGAAGTGTCCAGGGCCAGGTTGGATGGAGCTCTGGGCAAATTGTTTTAGTGGAAGGTGTCCCTGTCCACGGCAGGGAAAGTGGAGCCACGTGATCTTTGAGGTCCCTTCCAGCCCCAACCGTCTGTGGTTCTATGAAATACGGAAGGATGTTTGTAGAATTAACAGAATAAAAAATTTCTTGCTATAATGGATCACTCTTAGGGATAAAAAGCTGGTCCTAAACTTCCAAAAAATACCTCTATAATTACAGCTGAGTCCTAATGGGTTGAGGCAGGGCTTGCTTCTTCGTCAGAGCAGCCACGAGAGGGCAACATGAGCATGAGCACAACAAAGAGCGATGCTTAGGGAGGAATCGCGGGTGTAAAACAGAGCCTGCAATCCCGGCGGCGTTTGTGCAGCTTGCCTTGCCTTTAGCTTATGTGCTGGGAGAGTAGGACAGGACTTCTACCTGTTTGGCATTTGCCTTGTGCTTTGGGGAGCTGCTTAAAGCCTGGGGGAGGTAACACATGACTGTGTTACACGGCAGAGTTTCACTCCTGCTTTCTCCAAGTGCAGAGCTTGTGTAAGATTTAGGATCTGGAGGGGTGGTGCTGCTTCTTTCCAGTTTATGGCAGACCTTTAGATGTGAAGTGTATCTGCTGCTGGAGCCTTCTGAATAAATATGAATTTCAGATTTTAAGAAAATAGTCCTGGTCCTCAGACCTGTGCAAAAAGCCATTAAGAGGTGACTTCAACTTAAGAGAACAAAAAGAATTTATGATTTTAAAAGTGTAGTAGTATAATGGCATCTGCCTGAAAATCAGCCCTATGTTGGCTTGGCTAAGAAGCTCAGGAAAATATCCCTAGCAAGGAAACCTTGGGATGCACTGGAGTCAGGTGGCTGTTCTGGAGAGCAGATGGAAATTGCAGCTTTTGTTGCAGGGTCCCTGTCCAGAGACTGAAGGAGAAGCAAACCTGTGGCAAACCTAATGCTGCCTTAAAACAAAACTGAAACTTAGGTTTGTATCAGCCTGCAGCAATTGAACCATGGGGAAATTCAGTCATGCAATTATTTCCCCCTTAGTGAATATGGGTTTGAGCTTCAGTGACATGAAGTCCTGTGTTTGAAGCCCAAAGAGGAGGTGGATGCTGGCCGGTTTGCCTCAGACTGTGTTTTCAGTAGCTGCAGCTGAGCTCTCCAGGCATGGGAGAGAGTCTGTGACTGTGTCCCCCCTTCCTAAATGCCTACTGCACAGAAAAGACACATAAAGATGACTGTGTTCTGTCTGCCCAGGGAAAAGATATCTTTGTAGAAAATCTGAAATCTAGAAATTCATGTAAGACTGAAAAATTGTAAGAAACTACAAATTATTACTAGGATTTCAAAGAAATAGCTGGAAGTACTTCTTGCCCTGATGAATTTGAGTTAGGAGAAACTGTGTTAATATTAGATTGACTTTATGCTTTCAGCATGGTCATTGTGATTCTTTGCAACCATTCTTTTAAAATCAGGGTGTGCCCTTAATGGTAAGAATAATGTAGGAAAGAAAACAGGAGAGAATGCATTTTCCTGGGGTACCCTTAGAGGAGGAGATCCTGTCAATGTGAGTGGCTGAAGTTATAATGATGAATATCTCTCCAGCAAAGCAATCCCATCCTTGAGGGGGTAGTACTTTATTTATGACCAAGTTCTCCACACTACTGGTCTATGATGAAAGCTGGGTGCTGGTCAGAAGGAGACAGGGCTTGTGAGCTTTGCTCTTTAGCAGAGAAATCTCTGCCCCCAGGCAGAGAACACTGACACACAAATTATGGGAACACTCTTTATGGGTAGGAACTCCCATTGATAGGACAGCTGGACTGGGGACTTAGCCAAGAGCTCTCCTCAGTCTGAGGGGATCCTGGCAGGCTCTTACAGTGAAGTGTTCACCTTTATGCATTCTCTGCAGTTTGCCTTCTTGTTTTGTTTAACTCTGATTTTTCCCCCATCTTCTGGTTTTAATTTTAGCCTTTAATGTTACGCATGGAATTCTTAATGTAATTAATGTTTCAACCCATTTGGGATTCTTCCAAGAAGTGCCCAAAGTAGTGTCACATATGATTGTTGGGCCTGGTGTATTCATTCATTTATTTATTCACCTGGCCACTCTGTGGGAGCAAGGTGTGTGAAGATCCCACTGTAGCTGCAGGACCAAACCAGGAGAGCCCAGAAGATGGGGAACGTGGGTTGTGGAGCTTCCAGATGGTCCTTGCTAGGTTGTGGGGAGCTCTGGAAGAGGGATACCCTGTTTATCCACACTCTGCCTGTCCTGGTTTTGTTTCAACAAGAAGCCCAGCTCTATTGTTTTCTGTTTTTACAGAGTGTTGCAGACACTCTCCTGTGTCAGGATGAAAGGTGCACCTCAACTGAACCAGGCAGTGGAAGGCATTAATGAACCTAATACACTGTCTCTTCATATCTTAATTATTTGTGTGACTATTTCCCTTTGACCTTTCTCCCTGGGCATCTATTTGATGTATTCATGCAAAGAGATGTTTTGCACAGAGGGAGGAAAAAATGTTCACCTGTTCAAAAAGCTGCCACCAGGACGCAGATACAAGCAGAGATTCTTTCTGTCATCACCACATTATTTTCCTGAACACACTGTAATTTCATCAATTTTCCATGCTTATGGTCATGAATGCTTGACATTACCATGTCTTTGCGTTAACAAAAAAGAAATTTCATGGCTTAAGATTTCCCTGGAAGAATAGGGAAAGCGTGAAAAGCCAGCCAAATTGCAGAGTGCTGCTGTGGCCTTTGTTCCACAGCAAGATGGTGTCGTGGAGAAATTTGTATTGTATGTTTTGGGTTGATCATCAGTTACATGTTTAGAACAAGCTTGAAGTCACCCAGGTTTTTTCTGCTTTAACTGTTGGCTAGTTTGCATCCGAGGGGTGGATTACTAGTTTTGAGTAAACATGATTAAATGTTTGAGATTAAACACGATGCAACATTTAAGGCTTTGGGTATTTGGAAGGCACATAAATATTTGCAAGGCTAGATCTTGCTCATCTTGGAGGTTGGACTGGAGGATCTTTAAGTGTGCCTTCCAACCCATTCCATGATTCTACCTTCAGGCAGTTTGAATAAACTTGGGCTGTGTTGGTCAGTGCTAGACAGAGATACAACTCCAAGTATTTCTAGGTTACGGATTTTTTTCCAGTCCATCTGCAAAGAGCATCCTAACAAAAAGGCATGTGGGTTTGTATGGATATAACATTCTTTACTTTACAGTGTGGATTTCATGTGCCAGGCACATCTGGCCATTACCTGAACCCATAATAATGAACAGGATGTTTCTGAGTGGCCTTAGAAAACTTCAGACTTCTAGTAGCCCAAGTTACATGTTTTCTTCTTTGCTGATCTCTGACAAAGAGGTGATGATGATTGTGTCAGAGTTGCCCTTGCACTTTCCTGTGTCTCTGTGAAGGGAGTACATGACATTGCTTTTGTACTTGGTGAAATATATATCCTGACTGGCTGACACAAGGAGTAAACCGAGCCAGGCTGGGAGAGCTTTCCTGTCTATTTTTACAGAGAATGTGGAAGCAAGCAGTAGAGCCTATAGAGTCTCTTTTGCCAGTGGGGATATGATAATGCAAATATGCTTTCCCGAGTCACCCAAGATATTTTTGTGTCAAAGAATGGCCAAGATGAATTAAGACTTCAATAAAGCATTTTTAGAATGTCTTACACATCTTGTTTGCTAATTCCAATGATGTTTGGCATTTCTAGCAGAAGTTTTATTTTATTAATCTCTTCATGACTGAACAGGGAAATTCTTTCAGCTGTTAATCAAAAGGAAGGTCTGAGTAAGAGGAAGAAATGGATCTGGCTTTTCTGATTCTACAACATAGACCCAGCAAGTGTGAAACAGAGAGCACTGCTCTGTTTGCTGGTAGACAGCTGTATCTTTCTTCCCATGGAGCACTTCCAGTTGAGACTGGAAGGATTGGAGCTGGCTGCCTGTGCTGCTGTGCTGGTGTGCATCAGGAGCAGCTTCCTAAAACATAAAGCTGGACTAAGTGAAAGCATTGCAGGACCTAACAAATAACTCCTGTGGGAAGACTTGAGCTCCAAAACTGCATAGCAGTTCTACTCTCTGTGAAAATGAAATTAAATCAGACTCCCATATTCATTCATCTTGTCTGACATCTAAGCCTTGGTTGATGTCCTGTTTCTTCCCTTTCCATAATCTTTCAGCACATTGCAAAGAAAAATGCTAGGGGAAAACATAAACTGCTCAGACACTCCTGTGCTATAATAAAGATAATTTCACCTAAATATTGTTAGGGGCAGTAGGAAGAGCGAGGTTTTACAGATGTCTGTACAGATCTCCACTACTTGTGGAGCTTGGGCCTCAAAGTCTGCAGTTGCCACAGGAAAGATTTAATACTTCCCCTTCAGAATAAGTGACTGCTCTTTCATTTAGTTTGATATGACCAGATTTACCTGTCTCATACATTTGCTTGGAATTGCTTCTTACTGGATTTAGTGGGGGCAAAGATGTCTAGGATCAACAGGTGGGAACACTTCCAGGGGTATTTAGTAAATGCTTGCTATAAACCCATGACTGTTTGCTATCTTCCACGTCTGGTAGGATCATAAGGAATGCTGGCTGCTTGGGAATGGAATGTGCTGGCACAAAGAGCTCCAGGCACTGTATGGTGGGAATGGACAATGACTCTCCACCTTTCCCTTGCTCCCTATCACCTTTCTCTTTCTCATCCTTCCAGTATAGTGAGGGCAGCAAGGTAGGGATTCACCCCATGCTGGATTCTGGGCTGGAATGATAATGGCTGAGATTGACTCCACAAACACAGAGGAGGTAAGAAGTTTGTTCAGTCATTGCTGAAACAGGGGAGCTTGAATTGATAAGACATAGGTTAAAAAACCTGCCTCACATTTCTCCAGACTATTTAGGGTCCCAGCAATTAAAATTTTTCTTGGATTTTTCAGCTCCAGTGACATCTGTGGAAGTATACACGGTGCTGCCTGCAAGTCACTGTAACACAGTATAGTATATACAAAGTATGCAATTAGACTATGGTGGGTGAGTGTGACATGACTACAAGGAAATAAAAATATTCCTTTTGAAGTAATTAACTCATAATTCTTTCATGACTTCTGGTTAATAATAGTATGAGCTGCTTGTACAAGGGAAACATAAACAGGCGTAAGCAGCACAGTGATATTCTAAATCAACACATGTGTGAAGGGGTCTGCCAGCAAAGCATAACCAAATTAAAAACATATACATGGAGAAATGTCCTTGGGTTTTTCATTTCAGAGAGAAACATGAAGATTTTAGGGGGAAAATTAGTCCATCTATTAGGATGGGGAATCAGTGGAGTCTTTGGCACATTCTGGTCAGTGGGGAAACACAGCACTGGCAAGTTGCTCTTTGCTACTGCAAATATCTGTTCCACTTCCCATGTTTAAAGCAGAAGCTTCTTCAACCCAAATAGCTATGTCAAGTGAATTCTGCCTGATGTATATCCTTGTATAATAGAATGTTACAAATGTTAGCCTTATGTTTATTGATTTCTTTTAATGATGAAGTTCACTATTTTCTTATTTTATTTAAATATTTATCTGTATTTATTTCCTTTTTGTTGTAGCAAGCACTGAATGTATACTAGGCCATGTTTTTCTGTATGTTCTATTATAGAAAGACAATTGTTTATTTTTTTGAGGGCATTGACAATTTTTGCAGCTAAACCATCAAGTGAATTGCTTACCTGTATGTATATTCTTCTCACACTTGTATTTTGTGACCTTCACTTGACTTTCACAGCTCATATGAACCCCATGGTCCACAGGGTCCTGAATTTTTTAAATTATTTTATTATTATTCCTGATTACAATTATTGCTTACTCATTTCAGCCGTTTAAAACAAGAATGGGATTTTAAATAAACTTTACAAGTTGACAAGTCCATACTCTTGCACACTGTAGGGACAGCAGTGATCTGCTGTTGATTATCAGCTTTGCCATCTTTTCCTTTCTTTTTGAATACTTCTTGTACACATAATGCCAGTGTTTCATAAAAAGTCAAAATTTAAAAAAAGATGTTTCACTGCTGCCAAGTGACTTTATCTTCTGATAGGCAGAATTACATCAGCAATGTCTGAGGAACATAAAGTTGTGTGGGGTTTTTTTGTTGTTTTGTTCTTTGTTGTTTTTTAAAAGACTTTTGTGAGGTCTATTAATTTCTTTTTTTCTCCCAAGAAACACAAAGACATAAAAAGTCCACTGAAAAGTATTAAAACCCCTCAAGTTTAGAATGGTCCAAATAGGAGATCTTTAGCAGATTGTTCACATTATAAAATCCTGTGACTTGTAAGACAGTTTTGCAGATAATTTTTGTTTAGTAATCGAATAAGTTGAATTTAATTTGCTTTCATGAATTTAATTAGATTAATTTGAAGGAAAAGTTGTAAACCTCAATGCTAATGCACCAAGGGAAGTGCTAAAGCCCACAATCAAAGGGAATCAGAGAGGCTAATTGAACCACAGTATAAATGAGGGGAAACTGTCCTAATTTCTTGGAAAAGACTTGGAAATTTTTGTTTTGTGCTGGTGGTGCGATTTGGGAGAAGAACTAGAGGAATTGTCTCAGATTCATTGTACTGCCTGGACAGAGACTGAAGGGGTGAAACTATTCTGCTTAGGCTGCATTTTGTGGAGGCTCAGCCTTCAAAAGCTGAGCTCAACTTTGTGCTGGCTCTGCCCCGGGACCGCCGGGATGGGGCTCCCTGGGGAAAGCCACCCAGGGATTTCCAGCCCTCCCGTGCCCCAGTCTGAAGGCTGTTCGTGCCATAAACTAGCCCTGCAGCAGGACTTCCAGCAGTAAATGTTTGCAGAAGGCACAATTACATGTAGTCTCTCAGACTTCATCATTTTCCAGGCGGGCTCTCATCACACCAACAGCCTGGTAAATCCTGCAGCGTGCTCATCCGAGGATTTCAGACTACAGCATTGTCTTACTGCCTTGGAAAGGCTGTAGCATGTTTTAGATACAGTAAAAACTACAGCAATAACAATAATAACCATAAGAATGCATTTATTCTTCCTTTGATGACTGTAGAACACCCTGGGTGACACGAGTGATGCTACCACTCATTTGCATACTGATTATGCTGTTCTTTTGCTATCAGCTTTAATGAGACCAGATGCAGAGAAGCAAAACCTGCCCCGTGTTTTACAGAGTATTGAAATATACTCGAAGGAACTAGATCAAAACCTGCCCCGTGTTTTACAGAGTATGGAAATATATTTGAAGGAAGTTGAAGTATTTGAAATATTGAAATACTTGAAAGGAGTAGAAGCTGGAAAGAAATAGTTAGATGCTGGTTCTCTGCTGGGCTCAGTGGCTCTGCTTTTATGAAATACTGGAGAAAGCAATGTGAAGTTTTTTCAACTTCTGTGTAGTAGCATCTCTCTGTATTTAAACACACAGCCAGCCCAAGTGACAATGGTTTATGTTGTGATGCTGGTAGAGAAATCCAAAATATATTTGCTCTCATTTGCTGGCACTTACTAACAATTAATTAGTGCTGACAATTATCATGGCTTGATATTTTTGTTGTACCAGCAGAAATCAACCCAATGTGGCTGAGCCACCCCTAAGTGTAGCTGCAAGGCTGAGAAATTCGATATGTTGGCATGAAATTAGCTCAGCCTACAGCCAGAAAATGACGGGACCGAGATGGAGGTTTATTGCATAATCAGTTAAACAATATTTCATCCACGGGTCTTATCAAGCTGCAGGACAGGCATATCTGTTGTAATTATATTTTACATCTGTAATGCGACACGTTAATGAAATGTGTCACTACACTGGTGTTAGGATCCGTTTCATTAATGCAAAAGACTTTTGTTGTATGCTTTACATTTGGAAACAGATTTAAGTATTAAGTGGCTAATGTCTGCAGCCGGGGAATCCTTTCCGAATTTGTAACAGTGACCAGAACAGACCGCATTACACTCTCCAAATGGTGCGTTTTTGCATTTGAATGTCTGAATTATCCTGGTTTCTTAGAGACGACCACAACACCAACATCTTAAATCCTCAAAATATTGTCCGCTTCATTGAATGCTCATGATCTAAGCATATGTGTAATTATTCTGTAATTCTCCCCAAAATGTGATTCCTTGGAAATGCATACTAGATCTCCCCCATTGTAGCTGCAATGACTATTTCTTTGTGCCCGCTCCTTTAAGTACGGTCACAAGGAAGTCTCTGTGCCTTGGTGCACCGCATGTGTAATGATGATTTTTTTTTTTTTTTTTTTTTTTTTCTCCCCCCACTCCTAGTACGCCCATCAGGAGGGGGGAAAAAAAAAAAAAAAACCAACCCAAAACCTCCACCAGAAACCTGCTTCATTTGTTTCAGGGCACAGAGCAAGGTCACAAAAAGACCATTTAAGATAGCATACATACAACAGTAATCTTTCTGACAAGAAACAGGCCTAATACCATGCACAATGGGCTTAGGGTTAGGCAAGTATACAAAATTAGAATTTGCAAGAGTCACCAAACCTGGCTCCCATAACATATGCATGTTCACACTTTGGCAGAGGGCAAAGGGGAATCCCATGTACCTTAAGCAGATTCTCAGCACACACCGTGCAGCAGGGAAGATGATTTTTCAGAAATTGCTGTTAGTGCCAAACATAGACACACTTAAAAAGAAAATCCCGTTTGTCTGCAGGAAAAATTCAGTTTTGTTAATTTTAAAAAATACGGTTTGCTCAGTAATGCAAAGAAAATTTATTTGTATTTTTTACTGAACATTTACTTGCTTTTCAATCACAAGAAGAAAGTTTTTTGGTAACAGGACTTTTGCAGACACCAGAGGTGCAAAGGCTGGGATCTCAGTAATTGTTCTAGTTCACAAGTACCTTTACCAGCCCATCTTTAAGGGAGCTGTATGTAAGATTTGACTTCTAAGTCCTTTGTACTAGTTTCTCTTAAAGGCTTCCATTAAAAAAAAAAAAAAAAAGCTTTCTGGGGTCTTTATTTGACAAAACATAATTCTATCATTTCCAATGAACAAAATTCAATCAGAACCAGAAATACATGAAAAAATGGATTATTAAATAAAACCAAGTAGTTACAAAATATTCTGTGGGTTCTGAGCTTTGTTTATATAGAAGTGTTCCTTGTTAAATATATTTTTCTCACAATTTTCAGGTTAAAAGAAACTCAAAACACTTTAAAGGTGTGAAAACATTTTATGGATTGATATTGGAAGACCTTTCTGAGGAGGCTTTATAAAATTATGCTTGCTAGTTTCTCAAAACAGAATTATTTGGGATAAATACAATGAAACATCTCCCACACTAAGGAAAGTACATACTTAGAGTTTATTTTTCCTTTTTATCCTAAAAAACTATGAAACTCTAAGTCAAGGAAAACAGGTTTAGCTGGAGAAATAAAATAAGCACTGATACATGCAGAGAAATTTGAATGTGCTGAGGAAATCAAAGCTGTGTAAAATAGCCAGGAACATCGACTCGGTGTAAGAACTCTTAGCAAGTGCTGCAGTTTTGGGCTCCTTGCACCATTTCCCCTTATATTAATACACAATTTGAGTATTAATTTATTTTTATTTTTCCCTGATAGATTTTCACAGCTAGAATTGAAAAGAAAAATAGATTTCTGGGGTTCAACCAGAAAAAAGTCACAAGATTGAGGAGCTGCAACAAACAATTTAGTGTTGTTCTGGCTTTTACTTTTTAATTGAAAGAAAAAAGTAATTAGACTATGTTGAACAGAAATTGGTTGAGCTAGACTGGTGTAGTTCAAGTGTTGTCTGAGGCACTAAAATAATGCTAAACCCAACAGGTGAGTTCCTGCATTTGGATCCTCAAGCCCTCCCCAGAGATGGGGAGGTTTCCTCCTGCTGGCAGCTGTCAGGCTCGTCTTTCATTTCCCACCAGGCTGGGCAAGGTAGGAATTTGTCCCGAGTTGCTGTGGGATTCACAGCCCTGGTGCAGGTCTGACACAGCTCCCTGGGCACGGCACGAACCTCTGCCAGAAGAGGCATTTCTGCAGAACCTGGGGGCACCTGAGCTGCCCGAGCCATCTCTGAGCCAGCCCGCGCACATTGTGCCTCAAGAGCTCCCAGGGCAAGCACAGAGCAAATTCATTGCAGCCCTGCAGGTTTGGTCTGGGAGCTGTGAGAGAGAATCCTGACCCCGTGAGGGGATGGAGAAGTGCTGAGTGATTGGAATGTGACTGGGATGTCTCTGGGAGCTCATTCTGCTGCTCCCGGCTGAAATGAAGGAGCTGGGACTGAGAGCTCCGTGTGTGTCACAGCACAGAAATGGGGACACAACATTCACTCCTTTACAGCTAGAAACAGCAAAATCAATACAGCAAGTGCAAGAGTGACATTTTTTATGTGCAATCTAGATAAGTTTTTATTGGAAATGAAGTAGTGACTGAGAAGCAGCTTTCATTTTAACAGAGCACTTTTTCTTTACTGCATGCATACTTTTGTACTTTCCTACTTTCCTCTCACACAGTCCCCTGTATCATTATTTGCAATATCTTTTTCCCAAAACCCTGAAATGTCACCTGAATGAAAATTAACTGGCCAAGCAAGGAAAATACCTATAAATAAACATTTGGCAGGGAATCTTTGCTACTGTGTGAATATTGATGGCAAACATTTTAATGAGGCTCGCCTTGGGTTTAAAAAAAAAAAAAAAAAAAAAAAAAAAGTTGATTGTAAATCAGTAAAATGTGCTGGGCTTTCTAAGCTCAAGTCGACAACAGCTTGTTGAGAGTAAATCCTCTCATGGAAGGTTTTGCTAATCTGAATAAATTCAATTTCAAAATCCTTCCTTGATCTAAGCTTGCTTAAGCTCTCACCAAGGCCTAAGGACCCTGAGGGTCAATTCCAATAACAAAAGATAAGAAAAATCTGCCCTTTCTCATATCTCTTTGCCATACACTATAAGCTGTTACCTCACTGCAAAAAATCTTTGGCTTTAATGAAGTCGCCTTTTGATACTTGTTGAGGATGAAGTTCAATGTTTCCCACCCTGGTGCCTGTCTGTGCTGCTGCCACCCAGCACCAGTGTCACAGGAGCTGGCTGGCTGCTTCCCCCTGCAGAGGTCCTTGAAACCACTACACAGCTCTAAGGAAATATATTAAATGGAGCTCTACAACATAGAGGGGGGCCTGGATGGGGTGTGGGGAGGGGTGGTGGTGCTGATTAATACCAGGCTGGGCAGTCTGCACTTTTTTTTTTTTTTCCCATCAAATTAAAAATTCTTAGAGGAGAAAGTTTAGCTCAAAACCCAAACTAATTCTGGGGCTGGGCTGTGATTCAGAGGCAACCCTGCTGCTGCTGGCAGGTTACTACACGTACCTGTAATGGTTGCATGAATGAATTTAAAATGAGAGATGCAAACAGAACTTGTGGTTGATCAAGCTTTGCCCCCCAATAGTCCTCTGTTGCGTTTTCCTTTGAATTCAGACTTTTTTTTTATGTTGACCAGTCATTTATGTAAGACTGTTAGACCTCGTGTCATTGCAGTAATTGGATAAGTGGAATAAACATCCCCAACACTGGAGCTTTTGAATAGCATCACACACTGGGCAGCTATTAACTGGTTGTAATCTTGGGCAAAATTAATCTTGTTGAGTTCCTCGGGCAAAAATGCTCCCCAGATCAATTCTGTTATGATACTTAAACTTACAAAAGGAAGTACCAGAAGGATTTAGTCTCTTGCTCAGATATTCCACCACAACAAGTAGCTTCAGACAGCAGAGAAGGGAATGATTGCAGACAACTGCAGACACAGCAAGCAAAGCAGAATCTTCAGGAGGCCATGACACATCTGTGGGGCAGAGGGACTTCATGGGCATTACAAATCTGCTCTGTCTCAGGGTGAAGGATTTGGAAAACTCACTTCATCTCTGGTTAGCTCAAGAAAATACATTAAAAGACCTAATAATTTTTGGTAATATGAACCCAAATTTTCTGATGTTTTGTTTGCCTGGGCGTTGCCTCACATCTTTATTAATTTTCCTAATTCCTTTATTAAATTTTATGCATTAAACTGACTTCTGTCTCTGTAGCTTACATTTAGGTTTTAAAATCATCCTTTAGAGCTAAAAAATACTTGTGTTTAAAGTTATTCAGCAAGACAAAGCATTGTGCAAAATCGAGTTGGAATTGCATGTTCCTGGGTTTGAATTTATTTGTAAATGCTACTATTGCTCTAAAATAATTTTCTCCTTATGTTTAGGAGGCTGGGTTATTTCAGTTTGGCAGATGAGCTTGTGTAAATTGTTCATTCTGATAACTGATTCTTTCTGTGGCTTGTGTTAAATATTGGCACTGCTGCAGCACCAGGATGCTCCCTCCTCGTGCCTCTAGCTCGTGCTGTGACTTTAGCACAGACTCTTACACACTCTGGCCACTTGACTGGTAAAAGGTAGCAATAAATCTATGTAACAATGACAAAAGATTAGTGGGAGCATTCATTATTTAACATGTGTGAAAGAACAGAGGGTCTCCAGGTGAATCCCTGGAAAATTCCCTGGCAAGTGAAGAGGCAGAGAACTGAGAGCCATTAACAGGCTCCCCAGAGCCATTCGAGGGGCTCCCTTCAGGCTCCAGGGGGGATGCTTGGGAGGGAGAAATGTGTGGGCAAAATGAAAGAATGTGGACGTTTTCATAAAGATATTCCTTTATTGGAAACTGGGTTTTCTACCAAATTTCCCTCTTGCATATAAGCTCCTTTGCTCCTCTCCCTGAGCACCTTTGCTGCTCTGCCAGTTCTGCCCTTCAGCCTGCTTGTTGCAGCTCCAGAGATGAGTCTGTTGCTGTGACTTGATAAGGACAAGTGGTGTTTGGATTCACATGGTGCTTCCCAGAGGGATTCTGCTCTGTGCTGGGAGAAAGGGAGTGGGGTTGGTGTGCCTACATGCAATGGAATGATCCTCACAGGAGCAGTGGCAAAAACTCCTGTGAGCAAAACTCAAGAGGGAGTAAAGCACTGTGGCTATTTGCCTCACATCTTTACTATCTTTCCTGTTTTCTTTATTAAATTTTATGTGTTAAACTGTCTCTGTAACTTATATCTAGGTTTTAAAGCCATCCTTTAGAGCTAAAAAATTAGTGTTCAAAGTTATTCAGCAAGATAGATCATGTCAATAATTATTACCTAGTGTAACCAGCTATTCTCATGGGTTGGCTCATTTGTGCTAAGTGGTACATTTTGTCAGAGTCACAGCTCCTGGAGTCATAACACTGTGTAAGGATATCAGCTTTCATTAAAAAAATCAGTCTCACTAGAAGTCAAGAGAAAAGATGAAAAATAGCTTAAATATACTAGAAAGCTTTAATTTTGAATGTCAAATAAAAGATCCACTACAGGTTTTAAAAAAAGATGTAAAATAAAGTGATTGCCATGTGATTTTGAAGTTTGGCAGTAATTAATTCATGCTTGTACTTCATCTAGCATCTGTTTTTTCCATGTTCTCAAATATCTTAGAGTCATTGCAAGTACCTTGTCACATGCAGAAGCAATATTAAGTGTTTAAAGAGGGAAGACATTGATGATGGTATTGATTGACCATGGTGCATGTGAGTTAACGTGGCTGATATTCCCACATCCAACTTCTGTCACCATTTCAGCTTCCTTGGCTTTTGGTACTCTTTGTTTTAACACCCTTCAATTGGCTGTGCTTGCACTACACATTATTCCCTTCCCTCCACATTTGTAGCTCAGCCATCCTCAAGTGACAAATTAAGTCACTTTAATTTGGGTAAGTTTTAACCAAACTTAATTAGGCATTTTAGATTAAACTTTTTGAATAGGGTAATGATTTCCATTGTGTCAATGGTACATCCATGTCTTTAGTAAAGAGCTTTCTTTGTGCCTTAAAATGTCTTTCTGTCAGATACTCAGTGCAGTTGTTATTGTGGAGTGATCATATTCAAACTGTAACCAATGTTGTTTTCCAATGCCAGTTTTGTTTTCTAATTTTGAGCTGAATACAAATAACAAGAAAAAATATTTTCCCTTGCTGTTTAATGATTCAGGGAGTGTCCTGGAGCTCAGTTTATGCAAAAGCAAAAATAGCCTTGTAGCTGAAAATGTTGATTTTTGTAAATATGCAGGAAAACTTGGGCAAAAGATGTACCTTTCTTTATTTTCAGTTCTCTTTTGCATCAAAATAATTTCTTTAATAAAAATATTAAAAATTAAGCACGAATGCAGGCACACACAGATACCAAACTGTTCCTTACCAGGGGTTTGTTTGTTACATGCAGATGAGATGCAAGAAGTTCCTGAGATGATCAGTTCAAAAAAGAGTGTCAGTGGCAATTCAGAGTGCCAAGATTAAACACCTAAATGTGGGCATGGGAAAACAGCAGCAGATTTTCATAATTTCCTGTGGGCCACACGTAATGCTTCTGTAATGTCACTACACTTCAAAAGTTGCAAGAATTAACAATGAAAATTGAAGATTTCACTTTTTGGTTTCTCCTTTTCAGTGGATGAGCATATTAAGTTTCTATTTCTAAAATTTCTATCATGTAGAATTAGTTTTTAAAGATGGACATTGGTCAATAGAAAAATCATCTTTCCTGTTGGAGGTATGACAGGATCAGGCAAAGAGCTGTATGATTTTATCTCCTCCCATTAGTTGCTGTATTGAGACAAGGGAATGGGCTAATTGACCTTTCAAGGTCCCCAGTCTCAGCTCAGAAATCTGTATTTTTTTATTATTCTTTTTCTAGTCCCCAGCTCTTGGAGTCATATAGTTATAAAGAAGTTGCTGCCTTCTTTCTTTTTTCATTTAAATGTATGCTTTTGGCTCTTTTGATTGTGAAATAAATCTTGAAAGATTTATTGAAGGTATTTTTTAGGGGCAAAGATCAAAAGGCAAATAATAAGAATTTCTATTTTTTTTAAAGAAAAAGGTCTATTTTAGAAGGCAGTATCTAATTTTCATCATTGAATGTACAAAGTAGATGACATTGTAATGTTTACAAAGAGATTTTCTTACCATTTTATCCGTTCTGTTTTCAGATAAAAGTAGTATTATAAAGTATAAGGGTTAATTAAAAGTCATCTTTTTTTCCACAATGAGATCTGGGTAAAGGTTTGATACAAACTAGACAGGGTAAGAAGCCAAAGGGTGATTTACACCTTGCATGGTCAGTACTCATCTTCTGATACAGAGGAATAACCAGATCCTAGAAAAGCCAGGAGTGCTGCTGTCAAAGTAAAACATGTGTCTACAAATGAGATTTATTATCAGCTGAACCTTTAGCTTTCTCTTTTTTTCTTTCCCCATGAACTCTTCCCTGGTACTGTAAACCCATGGATGTTTCCTTCAGACTCAACATTCGAGCAATTTCTAACAAAGTGTTGCTGTTTGGGACAAACAACCAGCTGAGTGCTCAAAAAATTCAAACTTGACATGAACCTGAGATTTCAGTGAATCTTAGATACTGCACGTTCTTTGCAGCCCTCTTGGGCTTCCAGCATCACTCTTCTTGTAACCTCTCTCTCACTGTGCTATAGTAGCTGATTTTTACTGCTCTGAGATTTTGGGAAAACACACAAAGACCTGATTCTCCCTAGAGATCTTTCATATATGCATATATATCCCTTACTCATGAAAATCACCTCTAAGGAAATTTAATTCCTTTTTTTGTCACATCTCTCTTGAAATTAATGCCCCGTGTTGTGGCGAATTCATTTTACTTTTCCCTTATCCTAAATAAAAGGAAAGCAAGGGTGATCCCCAGGTGGCAAAGTGAAAGCTCAGTACATATCAGGCAGCACTCAGAACCCATCCCTGTAGTCCAGCATGATTTTCATGTGAAGCAAGAGAGGGATAGATACCAGGAAGTTATTTTAACTGTCTTTTTAATGTGTTTATTAGAAAAATTGCATTGTTAGACCCCTTATTTGACTATCAGTAATGCAAGAAGATGTGAAGAGCAGCACCACAGCAAACAGGAGCGTGTCTGCACCAAGTTTTTAGGGCCAGAAGTGTTGGGGAGCACTGTCAAAGCTTCTCCATTAAAGGTATTAACGGTAAATAAAGGCAAAGCTTCTCTAGTCATAGTATTTATGGCAAATGAAGGCAAAGCTTCTCCATTACTAGTATTTATGGCAAATAAAGGCTGCATTCATCAGTCCAAACCCCTCCAGGACAGGAGTCCAAGCTCCCTGTCTCAAGGGCCTTTCTGATAAGAGAAATAAGCACATCTAAAGGTGTGTGACTCCTCAGCACAGGCTGACATTGCAGAGCAGAGGATAACATCCTAAAAGAAGATATTTGCCTGCAGACCAGGCCAATTCAGGTTATCTGTCTGTCCTACAGGTCTCAAAAGATAGCAGGTGAATCTCATCCTAAAGTGAGGCTGATGAAGACAGGGAGAGAGATTATATTTTAAGCAGAGACTATGTGCATGAAAAGACAGACAAGTTTTTGAGTAATTTTTGAGCATTTTTCAATTAACCCTGCAAATTTGATTTGTTATATCAGGTTTTACAAGCACTATTCCTATAAATACAGTAGGAAAGCATTTGGGCACATAAGGATTACTTCAGTTTGCTGTGGAAAATTCATGTAAGCTCAATACATATTTCTTAAAAAAATTTAAAAACCCCAGTAGCACAAATGATGACCTTATAATTAAACTTGTACTATTGAGTCTTTAATGTGAGGCTGGCAGACTTTTCCTGTCAGTGTTGAGCGTCCCTCACATCATAAGAGGAATCTGGAACACTTTTTTCTTGTGTGTGCAAAAAAAAATAAAAGAAACACAAAAAAGAAGAAAGGAAAAAAAAGAGAAGTTCATCCCATTGCCTTTATTACTTTACCACCATTCAAGTATAATGAGAATGGCCAAAAAGCTTGCATGACAACCAGAGTGGGTAATACATGAATAGGAGGTCTAGTTTCTTTACTTCTCTATGACAGAGCTGAACAGTAGGCTGGGGAGATTTGGGGCTTTTTTCTGTTGGTTTTTTCCTTCTTTTCCCTGATTCTATTCTTCTGTATAACTTCTGTCAGAGAAATCAGCCACGAGAACAAAGGTTGCTACAAGTGTCACTCATTTTGTGCTAACTTTTACCAAGAAGTCAAGATTCTAGCAGAAGTACACAATCCATATAGTAAATATTCGAGACAGTGTGGGTGTGTACAGCACACAGTCATGGTCCCTTGGAGAAGCACAACAAACTCCATAATAATTCTTATACTGTTTCTCCCCCTCTGATTGTAATTTTGTTTTTATTCTATAAATTCTTAGCAGTTTTCTCTTTATTCTGAAAGTAGTTTAAAATAGATGGCATTATGATTTCCTTTTTTTTTTTTTTTTTTTTTTTTTTTCTTTTTTTTTTTTGGTAAAAAACCTGGTCTTACTGAAGTAAGGACTTCGGTGTGTGCATGTACCAGAAATGAATAATGAATGATGAAATTTATGTAAATATTTTATTCTGTGGCAATAGCAAATTGATTGGGTAAGAACCTTCCCTTTGTCTTTCCTTGGGCACATCAGAAATTGCTTCTCGTGTTTTTCTTTGTTTTTTTGGATGTATTTCATAGTTTTGCAGCAGTATCTGAGCAGGACCATAATGAATACTTACTCTCCTGAAGTCAAAGTCAACTTTACTGTCAACATTAACTTTGTGTGCAAGGAGCAGATGATTTATTCATTGTTCTCAAGATAAATATTAACTGTACTGACATTGTTAGTAGAAAAGTTTCCTACTGGTGTAAGATGAATTTTAAAGAGTAAATTAACTGAGACATTAATTGACATCGTTAAGACTTCCCAGACATTTTTTCCTAAGTTCATATTAATTTTAAAATTGCATATCAAAAAGGATAAGATAATCTTAGATATTTGAAGTAGGTTTGAACAGCTGTTTATGAAACAGCCTGAAAATCTTAAAACACATTTTTGGTAAAGATCTTACACCTCCAAGGCAATCATTTGTTTCAGTGTTTAAAATATGGAGGTTTGCACATGCACACTGGAGTCAGCTACCTGATGGCCTCTCCTTAAAGAACCCCTCTGAATATTTTCTGAAGTGATGTGTGAGATTTACTATTATGTTCATTAAAGGAATTAGCAAGATTTGAGCCAGTTTCTGATTATTTTTTTTTTTTAATTATAATCGTTACAAGGGAACGTATACACAGATGTTGTGGGAGTTTGGAAAAAAAAAAGGAAAAAAGCCCTTACGTAGCTGACAGCCTGACAACTTTGCATATGTGTGTTAACAGGAGAATGTGCTGTGTTTAGGATGAATGGAGAAGCGGGCCTAAATGACTTTCAGATTAGCTGGAACAGATGGAAGGGTCACAGTTGAACAACTTTACACAGGAACATAAAGGCAATGTTCAAGTGGAGTTCATTGCCTCTGACAGATACTGTCAATCAAACAGGGGACTCTCAGTTAACCAGCAGCCTGTCCTTTTAAAGATTAAATTAAAAAAAAAAAAAAAAAAAAAGTATTGTGAGGCACTGACGGGAGTTTATCTGGTCTATGTCAGGCATAAACTCCACCCTGAGTGACTAGCATTTTCAAATCAAGCACAATGAGCTGGGGATGTTTTGAGGAGAAGTGAGTTACAGGCTGCTCTGGGAGGCAGGGCTATGATATCATTTTGGCAATGTGCAATCTGTGTCCTGCCTTTCTCAGGTTGTGCGTCAGGGTTTGGCTACTAAGAATCCCTTGCTGATATCCTGGATGTCAAAAATTAAATTATCTTAGGCAGCAGATTAACAGACAAGGTCTGTGGCAAGATGGAGGTGATTTGGATGAGGAAGATGGAAAGAGGAACTTATTTTCTTAGGCTGAAAATAAACAACTGCAAACCCTTTACATGTGAAGTTTCTTACACTCAGACACTGGCACACAGACACTTTTTGCTTCCTCCTCTTTTCCAAATAAAACAGAGACAAACAGAGAAATGGGGGTCCCTTGGATATACATGAGGATATGTTCAGAAGCATAGCCTGTTAACACAGCTCCCTCCAGCTCACCAGTTATGAGAGCAGCAGCAGGATAGCAAGAACCATTTCTAGCAGATGAAGAGAGAAGTTGCACAGTTCACATCTTGCCTGAGAAGGCTCTCCCAGATATCAAATATCTCCCAGATATCAAATCTTCCTTCGTCACTTCTCCAGATGAGTGTAGACTCACATGAGGAAAGCAGGGCTTGATGACATAGGTTTATTATTCGTATGACCCCTGATCATAGTCCTAAGTGTCTGGGAAAGAAGTCTTCAGCTCTGAGAGACACCTGATCCTGCTTTACCCTCAGCTGCTGACTCGCTCACAAAAACTGTATGAAAGCAGAGCTTCAGACCTTACTGATCCTTAGAGGAATAAACTGTGCCTTCCTGCCCATTGTATTCCAGAAAATGAAGAGTTTAGCAGCAAACTCTTCGTTGTTTACCACACAACTGGGCCAAAACAACATTTCCTGTTATCAATCCCAGAAACACTCCTGTTAGGTCTCACCAGCAAACAGAATCAAGGGCAGCATTCCTGCTTTCTGCACCAGCATCACTGCCAAGCTGACAGATTTGACTGCCAAATCTGAGAAGTCAGAGTTCCTAAAAGTTAGCTTTATGAGGCTAAATTATCAGTCAGCAGCTTGTGTGGGCACCTGCTTTTCTTGGCTGTCCCTTTTGAATTGTCTTGTCTCTTAGCAGATGGTTGTGTGCTGATGACTCTGCTTTGCTTTGTGCTGAAGGCAGTGCCGGCTCTTGCCATCTCTACTCCGAAGGAAACCTGTCATCTGCTCTCTGTCAAAAACTAACTGCAGTTCCACGAGAACGGCAGTTACTGTGGAAATCATGGCGTTAAACCCAGGAGAATGCTGGGGGGGTGCTGATGTTCTCCTGAGGGCACCCACTCTTTGCTGCTGTGTGAGACAGATGCTGGGGGGAGTTTGGGTGGTGCACCCTGCACAGCAAGGCAGGGGCCGAGAAGGAAAAGCACCTGACAGGGCAAATACCAACACAGCTTAACCCCCACAGACAAGTGCTGCAAGAAAAATGAACAAAAACCCAGAATGCTGGAGCGCTGTTGCAGGAAGAAAATGCCACGTTTCCTTTGACTAAAAGTACCTGCAAACCCAGTATGACATCACTTACCAGCACATTTGGCATTTGCCACTGGCTAATTACAGCTCAGATTTTGGCAGGTGCCAGTGACTAATTGTAGTTCAGAATCATCAGCTAAGAGCATCCAGCTGGTGCTATCCAGCATGCACTGGCTGGAGAACCTCGAGAAATTTTTTCAAGGTAAAATTGAGTTTTCTCCTTCTTTTTTCAGGTGGAAAATAAGTATTTGTTTAAGAAAAATCAAGATTTTATTGGGGTATTTTTAGGTCTCAAAACTTTTTTGTTTTGAAACTCAAGTTTATTGACTCACAGCGCTGCCCTGTATTCAACTTGTTTCTAAGTTTTCCTTCTAAAAAAGATGAAAATCTTTCCTAACTGAACTGCTGACCTCTGGTAGTGCTCTTGATGAACTGTTGTTCTGTTGCAGACAACTTGCTATTTGTACTCCAGTAAATTATTCATGCAATTTACCTTACAACCCCATGTTTGGTCTTTATCCTTTTAATGAAATCAAGAATTATAATCTATAGGGAGTTATTTTCATTAAGGTAGCATTTATGCCACCTCAGTGCTTTGTACAGGTAGTATTTAATTCTTAATGCAAGGATGATGGCTGATTGAAAAAAAAAACAGAACCAAAACCACCTTTAAATTTATTTCACAGCTGTTGGCAGTCACCATGGTATTGTAATTGTATCATGCTACAGCAGATATATTCTATAATTGTGGCTTTGTCTTAATTGGAGCTCCAGGAGCCCCAGGAGCAATACAGCTTCTCTTGTTCTATGGAGCTGGCCTTTATTTGGCAAGTCAGTGTTCTCTTCTTCTACCACTGCCATGTTGATACACACCTAAAACCTCCTTTTAGGTTTGAAAAGCAGGAGTGTCACAATTCAGAGAGATACTGAAATTAGCCAATTACAAACAATTCCTGGTTTATATGCTAAAACAGAGCAAAGAATCAGATTGTAATTGGCTTTGATCTTGGTCAAGTGGGAATGATGGGGCTTTTTTTCCCTGTAGATCACATGGGAGCAATGTAAATCATTGCTAAAAAAATTAAAATAAAAACGAAGAAATAATCACTGATAAAGGAAGATGTTTATATGTTCAAAGAACTAATGTGAAACATTCCTCCTTTATTCTGCATGACACTGCCCTTACTAACCAGAGAAGCAAGATTTGGAAACAAACATCCAAACAAAGAATGGCAAAGATATTGCAAAGCACCCATTTTCCATTTTGAATCCCTGTCAGAGCAGTAAAACAAATGAGGCATGGATTAAAAAATGATCCTTTGATACATCATTTAAGAGCCTTGAGTCAACTGCAGCTAAAACTGGCCGTGTCATCCATCCCCTTAGATGTTCACTAATGGATCACAGTTCTGATATTTTTTTATTTAATTGTGACAACTGGCAAAGTTGCTTAATAAATCAGCCTTTGTTTGGTCGAAGTTTGAAACCTGGCTCTTATGTATGACCGTTTGTTTTGTGGTTGGTTATGTTTATTATTTTTAAAATAAGGTATTGGTGAAGAGCTACCAGATGAGCAATAACAGCTGCAGACTAAAATCCATCTTTTCTTTATGCATAATATTTTCCATTCTTTTCTTTTCTTGGCTTTGGGTTGGTGCCTGTCAGATTAGAAAACAAAAGTTCTTAATCAGGAGAGGACCACCAATTTTCCACCACAGCTCCATACAGGTGCTCCAGAGAAATCAGTATCCTTGAAGCTAAAGGAGTAGAGGTGGAAAATTTTGGATTACTATGCAAATTTCCCTGGGATGAGCCATGCTGTATGGTCTTAAATTTCAGTATTACGAATCTCCCAACTATAAAAAAGCTTGTTCTGTCCTTTGTAGTAAGACTTGTTGCCATTTTAAACCAAATAACATAACCCAGAATGAAGAGCAAAATACTACTCAATTAACTTCAAAAATGGTGTAAATCTGCCTGAAAATACTACCTTAACTGCACTAGCAGTAAATGTTAGAAGAATTTAGTCTATTCTTGTGCTATACCTCTTGTGCTAGATTTTTTTGTCTGCTCTGCCACAAGCTGTCCATGGAATGAAAATTGCTAATGAAAATTATTCTTCATCTTCCCTGTTGTTCCCCCCAACACACCCCATTCATACAAGTGATTTTTGAAGAGCAGGTTGTAGATAACCTACCAAGCCAAGATTCACATTATCTGCTTCTTAGTGCTTCGAGTAGTAGCTGAATTTGTGCCAAAGTTGATAATTTGAAGAGAGAAAGTAATTAGGAGCCAGGTTACCCCTGCACCTATAAAATAGACATCTCTAAATTTCCAGAGACTGACTTTTTGAATTGGATTTCATTTAGGTTTGATTCCTAATGGTTCTCTTGGAACAGAGGAAGTCCAAACCATATGTTCCAAAGTCCCTTCTGTAGTTCAAATGACTTCATGCCCAGGGAGAGATGTTGCAGAGGCTGGAGGGGTTAAACCCCTCCCAAGGAGCTGAATGCGTGTCAGCGTGCATGATGCAATGCTGCAGGGAGGGCTTGGTGACCCCACCTTCCCTCTCAGGGGCCAGCAGACTGCTCCTATGAATTTACTGGGTAGACTTAATCAGCAAAACTTCAGACTGTATTAGCGCTCTCAGCCTCCTGTGAGAGGAAAAGAGCAGCTCCCTAAGGCATGTCCTCAGGAGGCTGATTGTGCCTGCTGGTGGCTTTGAAGCACCTGTCCCCACAAAGGGATTTTCTCATAGTTCAGCCTCCATCAATTCTATCTAGTGTCAGGAACTTCAGCGTCTGCTCAGAGTGTTGCACCTGGGATGTTAAGATAACAATTCTGAAAACAGTGACTAAAATGTTGCTTTATTTGCCACTGCAGTAGCTGGCCTGCAATTAATATTCATTTGTTGAGGACCAGTGTTCTTTTCAATACCATAGGACAGGAAAGAAAATATAGCTTCTGCCCCTGGAAGAGCTGAGAGTTTTGAAGAGTTGAATGAGAGCCAGAAGAAATGGAAAAAGGAATTGTAGGATTGATCTCATGGTAAACTAGCATTACCCATTACATGTGAAACATAGGTGACCAGGAAACAGATTAAATTATGCAGACATCTCTTTTTTGTTCTGACCAGTGCTGACTGTGATAGCACATGCACAAATCTTGACTTGTCTGCTGTGCCACTAATCCCTTTTGTTGAACACTTTTTACATGTTAACTGTGGTTGACTGGTGGTTGGGTTGTCAAGATTTTGAAATATTATTGATACACCATTAGAAACAGAAAGAGAAATAGTGTCATTTGCTGTGCAACCTTGCTTATTTTCCCTCATTGCTAGCTTTTAGAAGGGACTTACTTGGAAAAATCATGAGCAATTATTGGACAAATAATATCTGTAAATAGTGAAATTTTATTATTGATCTTTTGCCAGTGATTCCATGTATATTTTAAAAAACACCCGAACACATGTAAGTAATGTTCACAAACCCTGTGAAAATGTTTTGTTTGTTGTTTTGTTTCTTTTAAGAAGCTCATATGGGCGAATTATGTTGAGGACTGTTCCGTGTCATTCAGGATCAGTCTGAACCAGGTGCATTTGAATACACAAGATTTTGTGGGCAAAGCCCTAAGCAGATGAGAAAATTAAATACTGAAAAACTCCTGCCCTAATGAAACACTATTGTCTTGGCAGTAAAGCCAGAAGAATTTCCCCCATTACTTAGATTTTAAAATTTTAAAGCCTAAGCATGCATTTGTAGTATTCTTGAGTCACTCAAAACAGTGCATAAAAGGAACAGAAGTACCATAAAGTACCTTTGGCCAGAAGGCACGACGTAGCATCCAGCAGAGACAACAAAGTGCAAGTGTTT